>OU015495.1:184512213-184519713 GCA_907164885.2 Dolomedes plantarius | reverse complement strand
TCCGTGGTCCAAGAGTGAACAGTTCATAAATTTCACTGATGATAAATGTTTGAAAAACTTTTTTTATTCATTTTCATTGACATCTGAGGTTTCAAGGGAATTTTAAACGCTTAAATTCAAATACCATGTGCTCAATCAAGCTCGTACAACAGTTTCAATGGATAAACTGCAATAATATTACTCAGGCTGAAGAATGTTGAAGATAAAATGGTTAAAACCTCCATCAAAATCTAGCTTCTACAGTGCATTGCATGACAAGTTCCGCAAAATTTCTTAGTGATCATATTTAGTTAGCAGCTTCGTACCACCATAGTAGGCCCTCGTCCATTCAGCAAGGATGGATACAGACGAGAGCTCCATGATGACTACCACAGATCCATCAAACTTCACCTTCGTCAATGAAACTATGTTTTCATCATTGGATTTCGACGTGGACGAGTTCCTTTTGGCAAGCCTAGGGCCTAAAAGGTTACCTTTGAGCTGGTTGATACCTCTTACGGTTGTATATTCCATAATATTTCTCACAGGAATTGTTGGAAATATTTGCACGTGTTTAGTGATAGCAAGGAACCAATATATGCAGACAGCTACAAATTGTTACCTCTTCAATTTGGCCATCGCAGACATGATGACTCTGTTGTTCGGTAAGTACAATTTTTTTTTTTAGTTTTTTCATTTCTCGACTTATTTGCAGTGAATTAGATATTTGATATATAGTCTATGAAACATTAAAGTAAAATTCTAAAACTACATCTGTATGATAATTATAAATTTCAGCGATAGCTACTTAAAATTTTTTTTAATAAGAAGTTGACAAAGAAATGAAGCTTTTTAAATATCCTTTTTAAAATACTGTACGTCCATTTTTGAAGGAAAAGTAAAATTAGATATCAAGCTATGTACTTCTAATTATCATTACTGTATACTTATTTCGGAAATCTATATGCGTTTGACGGCGTGTTGCTATTGAAGTAGATAAAATAAAATTGCAAGGGTCCATGTCAAATTAGAAAAACGGAAAATAAAATTATGCTTTGTAAATTCGAGCATGATAATCTAAACAACTAGGTTTTTTTTCCGCACTCACAGAAAAATAATAAAAGTTTTCTTTGTGAAATCAAAGACATGTAATGAAGTATTAAAACACTTCATAACATGAAGTATTAAAAGAATATCACTATAATATATTTCACATTCCTTGTTCCAAAATTTTAAAGTAAATACATTTAAAAAAATTTCAGACAAAACTTTGTTTCACATAAAAAAGTGTTCATTAATAGCATAATGTATGTTCGGAGGAATTTGAGAACATAAACTATAAGCAAAAACATGATATATTATAATCAGTAGTAGAAACATAATGACTGAAAATGAATAATTTAGGTTACAAATTATACAACCGTAATACTGCCAACAGATAACATTGACCTTCAAATGTTTATCAAAGTTATTCATCTCATGGTCTTTTAATTATGTTAATGTTTATGTCCCTGAGAGAAAAGTCCCTTTTTAAATTATTATATATACTAATTTCGTCGTGATATCCTGAAATATACAATACGTATTCGCAATGTTAGAATTGATAAATCGTGATTTTTATTTAATGTTGAATCACATTTGAAAGATTGAACCCATTTCTTTTTATAGTAGGATTGAATTCAATTTTCGTAATGCAGCTTCCAATGTTAAATTCCAGCAATAGTTTTTATCACTTCTTATTTAATTACTTTGGATATTTTATTTTACCCCTCCAAAATATTAACTATATATACTCAATAATAGTAATTGTTAAAATACACATTTAAAGAAGTTATATTTTAAGGCACCCAAACATCTTGTTCCTCAATACTTTTTAAATTTTCTCTTTATTTCTTTTTTAATTGACGAGCGTTTATAGTTACATGAAATACGCAGTTATATTTTATGTTCACTACATACATCTTCAAATAAGCACATCATACAATAAGAAGAAAGATATTTTCAAAATTAAAAAAATGACTATTTTTCGCCTGTAATCATCGTCAGGGTAAAACTTTGTTAGCATTAAGTTTGAAATATACCTCTTATTTTACCTTTGATATTTTATAATCTTTACCTATCATTTTTCGAAAACTCGCCTCGCATATAAATCGCGAACATTTCAACACCTCATATACTCTATCCCAGTTTATGATATGTCTTAGAAAATCTTCCTAAAACTGCGCTACTGCAGAACACATTCCTTTAGAAGGGCATACGATCACATGATGGCTGTCTATCACTTCTTAAATTTTATCCATCATATAGCAATTCTATAACAACTGACTATAATCTTCATTGAAAGCTTCTAACGCTAGAGCAGAAACTTCTCATATAATTTTCACGGCTTTTATTTTTTATTTTTTCTAATGCGGAGGCACTTGTCGTGAGACATTCACGCAATATACCGAGAATCTTGTTGGCTACTTTCTTATTTAGGTGAGCACAGTTTAGGTAAGTCAACATTGCTCCCTTTGAGGGAACAACACGGGAACGCCCGAGCCTTTATATGGATTTCAACCTAATCCCATTGTCTGGATATTCAAGACGCTAACCCCTATATCATGTGGGCGGCTTCATGGCATGTGGGCGGCTTCATAAATTTGAAGGCTTTAAACAAATTAAGAACACAATATCCAGTGACACTTTTATGTACGTGACACTTTGCATCATAAACTGATATTCTAACCTTGAGGTAAATAATAGTAATCAGGAAAATAATAGTAGCTAAGCAGACCTGAAGGTCTGCCTAGCAACTAGGTGTGTTAACATGGCAACAAAGTTTTTTTGCCATGTTAACACTGCTTTCCTTTTTTGAGGCACACATATTACAGAGATTATTAATTCATGAAACTAACTCAGCTCGGTTCAATTTAAACCGCACTTCTTAACTGGCTCTCGCTTTTTTCCCCAAACTTACTCATTTTCCATGCTTAAATTTTTTTGGAAAAGACGTCTATAGATTGAAAAAAAAATAATATTTAATTTGACAGGTATAAAGCAAAATGGGGAAAATAAAACTTAAACTGAGCGGTTAATATTACAACGTTTTTCACAGGGGACTTAACATTTTTATCGTTAAATCTAATTCAGTTTGTTCCAAACACTGTTCTGTGGAGCCCCAGCTGTCTTCAAAAATTCCTGTGCCTCTGAAATAATTTGTCTTTTAATTGAGTTGCGTAACACATAGTAAGCATAGGGCCCCATAATTTAAAATAATTACATAAAATTTTCAATACAAAGTAACTTAAGGAAACATTTGTCTACCATTATACTGCCAAATTTAGAGTGAACATAAAAAAACAGTTCTAAGGTTAAGATAAATAAATTAATCCACCTTAGTCTAGCGACATCAGTAGCTGATAAGTCAATCTTAGTGCAAGTTATCTTAAATCCGATTAATAGGGAATTTGGAAGAATCGGTGACAATAATCATACGATTGGTTTTACAGTTGAATGATAAAAAATTCGCTTATTGTTATTTTATCTTTGTATCTTTACCTTTTTTCTTTCGATGGCGGATAATATGTTTTAAGTTCATTGCCTAAATGTCCTTTCAACATTTAGGTAGATCTGTAAAAAAAGGATTCCCATTAAAAGAATCGGTTGGAATTGCAGGTGACTTTGAGATCAATTTTATAAATTATTAATAATTCTCATCTATTGTGTAATAAAAACAAGTATAATGTTGTTGTGAGGCATCATTTGCGTCTTTCAGTATTTTGCTCGGCAAAAGTCAAAAAGCGGTGGTAAGATTTATGAAAATAAAAACTTGAACAAGAAATTTGATAGAATGCCAATTTGCTCATTAGGGAACATTGAGGGGACGTTTAGGAAACATTCAGTCTCAGGTAAGGAAATGCAACACTCTGTAGGATTGCAAATCTAACTTTGAATTATATATATTTTTCCAAACTAAACATATGTATAATTTCATACATCCCTTTTTCATGCATATATTTGCGATATACTTTTCTACAAACCAGTAGGCTAAAATCACAAAATATTCATGTGTATTTCTCTAGAATACTAGGAGATTTAATTCGATCACAACAATTGCAATATTTAACCTAAATTGTGCAACAGACGGCCAACTTCTGTGACTTTTCATTGTCTGCATTTTTATTATAATTTAGCGGTTACTAACATATATTTTCGATTTTACTCCTGCGCACATATATAAAAAATTCCCCATTGTATACCGATTATTTTTCCACAAAAATGTATTCTAAATGTGCTATATACAGCGCAGCCAATATAAAAAGGTAAAATAAGGTACTGAAAATATTTAAGATAAAAAAAAAATCCTTAATGTCTATTATTTCTTGTTTCTCACGTAGTCACTTAATTACATTTTCAAAGACAATAAACAGGAAAATTTTTCCTTTTTCTTAAGAGTGGAATCTTTATATTTTTTTAATTAGATTCGCAATTTTTTGCCAGCTCGTCTAGAAATCGACCCTCACATTTTTGTCAAGCACAAAACAAAAGGTATTTGTATTTCGTTAATAATGAATTTAATACTGAACGAGGAAACAAAGCTCTAAGTATACAGTTTACTTTCGATAGCATTATTATATGATATAATATATGATAAAGACACAGTATTTTCGACAGTGTTAAACTTTAAAGTTAATAGTAAGATTTAAGTGAGATGAAATATTTTATCCAACGGGCATATTCTAATGTAGTATTTTTGTCAAACACAAAACAAAAGGTATTTGTATTTCGTTAATAATGAATTTAATACTGAACGAGGAAACAAAGCTCTAAGTATACAGTTTACTTTCGATAGCATCACTATATGATGCAATATATGATAAAGACGCAGTATTTTCGACAAAGTTAAACTTTAAAGTTAATAGTAAGATTTAAGTGAGATGAAATATTTTATCCAACGGGCATATTCTAATGTAGTAAAATGATATAGGAAGATGACGAGAATATCGATTCTTGCTTCATTCAGCTTAATTGTTTTATTTGTTATCTGCAAAACATCGGAATTGATGAATGATCTCACACTATTATTAGAAAAAAGTGCAGTACACAAAAATATTAAGCTGATAAATAAACCCTAAGAAAAAAATTAAAACCAGTATAAAGGTCCAGCAGAAAACTTTAGAGTTAGTGTCTTTTAATAATACTCCTTAATATTGTTAAAGAGACACTCAAGCCAGTAAAAACTTGTTCGATAAAATTTGATTAACCAGTTCCCTTCAGAGTCGTAAATATAGTTGAATAAAGGACTAATTATATTTCCGAGAAATGAACTGACTGAAACAGATAGATAAATGATCTGGGGATTTGTAAGGAAATACAATCGAACCTCCATATATCGAAGTAGCAAATTGCGCGAAAAAAATTCGATATATAGAAATTTCGATATATAGAACTGAGCTTAGTCTTATAATTCTCCTAAAAAAAAAATTAAAGCTAATTTTCGTATACGAAACTTCATTTCTAATTTATATGCGAATCCCATTAAATAAAAGTTAATAACTAAAAAATGAATTAATATAAAATATTTATTGATTACTACATATCTTAAAAAAAACAACAATGCAGACAGTGGTTACAATGATCACAGTTACATTCTTTAAAAAAAAAACTACGAATATCTTGCTGAACAGTTAGTTTTGAGGAAAGTTCAAAGAAATGTTCGTATTTATTCAGTCCACTAAAAACTTTATAAGGGACATTTTCCGCGAATTAAAGTCCACGACGTATTGTTTCAAATACCAAAAATTGGGAGATTTTATTCTAAAGTGGAATAAAATCTCCCAATTTGTCTTGAAAAAAATTTCGATATATAGAGATTTTTTCGATATATAGAAACAATTTTTCTATGTAATGATCATGGAGATTTGCTAAGAGTTCGATATATAGAAAATTTCGATATAGGGAAGTTCGATATATGGAGGTTCGACTGTAATTACATTACACATGTTGTTCCATGGAACCGTAGACCCAAAGAACATTTTATTCAATTCATTTCAAAAGGTGATTGAACAATTCTTCCTCTATTTTACAGTTTCCTAAATCCTATTTAATTAGACTTTAGACATTAAGATTTTTTTTCAATTTGAAAAAATTATAATTTTTTTAATTAAAAAAATTATATTTTAGTTTATAACAAATCATGAAATAGTTGTCAAAATTTTACCCAACAAAAGGTAGATTAAAAGCTATTAGGTATACACCATATTGTGAAACATTAACTTAGAGGGACAAACGCCTAAATTCTAATTTAAATTACACGAATGGCATTTAAAAAAAATCGGTGATCATGTTTTTAATGTAATTTATCATGTTTTTTAATGTAATGCATTAATTTAGTAAGAAATCATATATAGGCATTATGTTTTATAAGGTAAGAATATCATTGTATTTGTTTCCTAATACACATTCATGGATTACGCCTAATTTAAATTACACGAATGACATTTACAAAAATCAGTCTTCATGTTTTTTAATGTAATTATTCATGTTTTTTAATGTAATGTATTATTTTAGTAAGAAATCATAAATATGCATTATGTTTTATAAGGTAAGAATATCATTGTAATTATTTCCTAATACAAATTCATGGATTACGCCTATAAGTCTAAATAATCATTAGGAAGTCACGTACATTCTAAGCATTTACATAGTTCTACAAAGCTGAGGATGTGGATACACACCCCATAATGGCTTTATTACCTGTAAATTTTGTCTTTTGCGTATATGCTTTAATGTATATATATATATATATATATATATATATATATATATATATATATATATATATATATATATATATATATATATATATATATATATATATATATATATATATATATATATATATATATATATATGTATATATATATATATATGTATATGTATATATGTATATGTATATATATATATATATATATATATATATATATATATATATATATATATATATATATATATATATATATATATATATATATATGTATATATATATATATATATGTATTTATATATATATATATATATATATATATATATATATATATATATATATATACATATATATATATATATATATATATATATATATATATATATATATATATATATATAAATAAATATATACATATATATATATATATATATATATATATATATATATATATATATATATATATATATATATATATATATATATATATATATATATATATATATATATATATATATATATATATATATATATATTCATTAACTTATCTTTTATAAAAAGTGCCAGTCATCTCAACATTCAATAAAAAATTGATAAAACTAGACGCATAAACTCAGACACGCAAATACATATGTGCGTAAAAATATATTTATACTTTATTAAACATAAATAGAACCATAACCTAAACATAAAACTTAATCATGGTCTCAGACACAACCCAATGGTTTTCATATACCATAAATAAATACAAATACTTTCACAAGTTTATTCAT
>OU015495.1:184287213-184507213 GCA_907164885.2 Dolomedes plantarius | reverse complement strand
AGAAACGAGTAGGTTTAAATGATGAGTGTATTTTTATGCGGGATTCACCTTGTTTTTATATTCAATATCATGGAAACATTTAAAATGCTAAAATCTAGGAAACAAAGATATGAAAACATTAAAAAAAGTAAATTGAAAATAATAAAAATTTATTACCATTAGAGGATTGCAACTGATTCGAAATATTTGATCACATGTATATCCACACTTCATTTGTATATTTTCCGGAATCGCATCACGTAAAGGAATAAGCAATGCATATATGTTTGGTAAAGTAGAATTATCTCGAATTATGTCCCAAGATAAATAACCATTGTTCAGTTACAGGTATAGAGTTTTATAATTTACAATTATTTTAATGATATGTACACATTTCAGGAACTTTGAATTCCATATTTGGCGTAAATGAGACAGAGAATATTCATATTATGACGAAAATTTCAGTTTGTCTCCTTCTTTAGTTGTAATTTAATTTCACATTCAGCATTCAGTGATTGTTTAATGATTTATAATTCCATGGATAATTTATTTTGAAACTTTGAATTATTTAACGATGCGAGGATATGGGGATAATTTTACCAGGGACGGAATTTTGATTAAAAATCCACAGTTTCAATCAAGGTATTTTATTCATTTCGAAAGAAAATAGTCTATATATTTGTAAATCAAACACAAAAAGAAGAAAATAGTCTTAATTGAAGAAATTATTTATAAGTATATATGTAATACATGAAGCATGAAAGCAACGTAGTTCTTGTGAACTTATTGTGAATGCGTTACATCATTTTGTATATTAAAAAAAATTATTTGAACTTACAAAGGTCCACTAAAAGGTACTTAGATGTTCTCAACAAGATTACCATCAGAGTGATTTGTAATATAGAACATGGGTAATTGCTATTTATTTCTCTAATGAGTGGGGAAATATATATATATATATATATATATATATATATATATATATACATACATACATACATATATGTATATATGTATGTATATATATAATATATATATATATATATACATACATATATATATATATATATATATATATATATATATATATATATATATATATATATATGTGTGTGTGTGTGTGTGTGTGTGTGTGTGCGAAGGCATTTGTCTTGGTTACATTTTCCGTCTACACCCCGAATTTGTTGGTTTCTTTATTATTAGAGCGATATATAGGTAAACCAATATTGCATGAGAGTAAAGTACAACCGTCAAGGACTTTAGGCTACACTGCAGAAGGTCACGACTCTAACCACTATACGATGGGGGGGAAAGGGGACGGATATATCTACCTGTTTATTGAGAATATTACGTACTCTACAATCATTTCTTCTTTTTTTACCTTTTTGGGGAATTATAGTCTCATAAATTAACAGATAAATTCAGCGATTACAATACAGATACTCGATGCTATGTTTAGAGTTTTTCTTTCACCTTTTTCAAGAGTTAGAGAATAGTAATATAGCTATGACATAAATAATATTTATAGCATATCATGCACATCTAAGAACTAAAAACATCAATGTCAGATGGGATTCAAAACCCTATTTATACTTTGGGAAACAGAATGTTTATGAACGTAAATATTAAAATGGCGAAAATAGTACAATCTTTATTTTCGAACATGATATTTTAGTGCGTTATTTATTTAGCTCAAATGCTGATTCATAAGTAAGTAGCTTTGCATAGACAAAGAAAGTCTTTTGTAAAATATAATTTTTCAAGCAATTTGGTTTATTAAGTATTTATTTAAATCTTTATTCGTTTAGCTTTTAACAGTGTTACTTCTATTGTATTATTTACAATAAATTGAGATAATAAACGTCAAGTATACTATATATTTGCTTTAGACATGACGGTGAAATTTATTCGAAGGAAATAAAGAATTCTGTGCTGAATTCAAAATTTACATTAGTGACAAAAGTTGTACGCAATTAAAATGTCATTTTTAAAACTTTTCTCGTAAATTTTGAAAGAATATTTATTCTATATTTTATTCCTTTAAATACTTAAATACTTAAAAGCTTCTTATTGTTTGCTTTGATCTAGGTGCAATATCAATCTTTAAACAAGTAATTGCACGCTTAGTAATTACGCGCTTAGAATCCCAAATATTTTGAAACACTGAACTGGTTGTCCTGCCTTTTCAAATTGCTTACGCTCCTTACTTTAAATTCAGCACAGTATCAATACTTATTCTCGTTAAGCCGCAGAATTTTGCATTAACTCATTTTACGGACAGATATTACCTCATTTAAAATTGAAGATATGTAAATCATTTGCTGACGCTTGAAAGTGCTTTTTACCGCATAGGCTCCAATGCAAATTTACCTTAAGTAACCAAGAAGTGTCAGCAATATTCTCAAGTGCGTTTGTTTCATATAACATCTATTTTGTAAAATGCCGATTCATTCGGGTTAGCAAAAAATAATGTTACTTTCTCCAAATCAGTTTTAAATTATTTTTGGAATCGAATTTTTTGAGCTACGCGTTAATTATTTTAATTTGAAATCAGTTTCAATTTGTAATTTTAATTTCCAGCAAAGGTAATATTAAATTACCTTTGTGATACTAAATTACTTCCCATAAAAGTAATGTACACGATTAAACAGTTACATATTACCCCGAACACCTGTAAATCTATCTGGCTATCCATGCTATACATCTAAGTTCCGTAACTGACTGACTGACATATAATGCACAGACCAAACCGCTGGACATAAAAGGGTAATTTATGTCCAGCGGTTAAAGTTTTTTTAAAAATCTTGCAATGGCGATTCTTCTTATAGTGTAGGGGTGCACTAAGAGAGATTTTTTTAAAACTCTTCTTAGATATTTTTTAATTAAATTTTTAAGCTGTAACATTCTTTAAAGTTTGCATTTAAAATAAAAATTCGAGGGTTATAAAATTTATATCACGTGAAGGATCATAAAAATTCCTTTAAAGTGAAATCCATTTTCGAATCTTTACCTCCATTTTCTGAATTTTGGTGAATTTTTAAAGATTAATTTTTAGAATTTAATTTATTAAATGCTTATCACGTGGTTTCTTTTCTTTTAATTTTCCGTCACGTGCATAACAACGAAATAGACAAAAGAAATTATTTTTCTTGCTAATGCGGCAGACGATTAGTCATTATCCAAAAAAATATTAACATACATCTAAAAGAAATATTCCTCAAACTGTATTAAATTAACTGTGCTATATTCTTTAGTATGTTCTATTAGATTCAATTTGAATATTTTCTTGTACATTATTTTGTCTATAAAAATATCCGTTACGATTTTTTTAAATATATGTTTTCGTTTTTTTTTGCATCAAGCGCATACATTGATCATTGTATTTATTATAAATATATACATATGTTTGGCATTAATTGCATACATTGACCATTGTATTAAATTTGAATGTACGCCGTAGCGAAGTAGGGGTGTTCAGCTAATATATATATACATACATATATATATATATATATATATATATATATATATATATATATATATATATATATATATATATATATATATATATATATATATATATATATATATATATATATATATATATATATATATATGTGTGTGTGTGTGTGTGTGTGTGTGTGTGTGTGTGTGTGTGTGTGTGAGTGTGTGTGTGTGTGTGTGTGTGTGTGTGTGTGTGTGTTTATCACACACCTCTCTATATATAGATATAGGTGTGTGTATCACTGTCAAGACTTAAATGATAAATGCTTACAATACTTCCACTATAAGAAATTTTAGGATGAATACTTTTGCTATATTATATAATTAGATTTTTTAACAAGTTATTTCTCGTTCAATGCATAATGTAATAAATTCTTTTGTTTTATTTCTCTTTGCATTTCGCACCAAAAATGAATAATATTCCATTAATAAACTCTCCGTCAGCTGATTTCGCATCAAATGTCACTTGTATTTCGTAATACAAACATTGCAATTGTCGGTTCAAATTCAATATGTAAATACGATAATTTCTCGTGAAACCTGTTTGGGGATAATCTTATGGTTTTTCCTCTAGTTATTCTGTCAAGAAATGCTCATTTTTTATGCAAATTTTAACTTCAATGTTTACTTGAAATGTCCCCGAAGAATGAATAAATATTGTTAAAAAAAATCCGATACAATACTTGTTTCGGTTTATTATTTACTCGAATTTTTAGAAACACGAATATCTACCTGTTAGCTTTGTACTTACGTGCAACTAAAATTAGATACGTCTTGTGTCGCAAGATCCGAAAACACACGCTGCGAGATGATTTCTAATTATAAACTAGGGAGGTTGGCAGTAAGTCGGTGGTGAGCCAAGTCTTTAGTTCAGAAGCTCAGACATGTGACGAAATTTTTAAGAACTTCGGAAGCGCTTCATTGTCATCCATTGTAGGTAGCTGAGGACAGAATCGTGATTTTTTTTCCTCTCTTTGAAGTAGGAACGAAAAGAAATGAAAAGAGAAAATTATGCGTGAACTATCTATTGTATTTCATGAAAAACTTCCTACTACATAATTCTAGAAAATAATTTATTTTACGAATAGATAAAGCTTATTCATATGGGGGAAAACATCTGATGTTAAATATGTATGAACCTTTCCATCGTGATAAAAAAAAACATATGTTCCATGATTTTGGGCATCAAATTTGTATCATAATAACAGATAGTATGAAGAAAAAACTTTTGCCAATAAAAAAGAATTTTTTCCCACATATTTTACTTTTTGTTACTTTACAACACAGAATATGTGATGATCTGATACTCTATGTAAATTGCGCATATTTTAATAGTTATAAAGGTCTCTGTAATTTTTAAGGCTGTATATAAAGCTGATGTATTAAATTAATCAGCACCTAGTTAAACTCAAACGTCTTTTAAATAACTTAATATTCTAAATACCATTTATTAGCCAATATATTTAAATATGGCCATTTTTATGGCAATCGTCTATAATTTGCTGTTGAAAATGTGATGATTTACAAAAGTTTGACTCCGATGAAAAATTACAGTGGAATCATTTCACTGAAATCAATTTTATGTAACATTTTCCAACTTTAAAATATTAGTCTTGAAATAAACAAACATTTTCTGCTTTGTTATTTTAGCACTATTTAAATTCGAGAAAAATATTAGATGTCGAGTTACTTTTAAAGACTGTTATTCAGAGAATCAATTAAATTGTAATTATTTTAGAAACATGTTACTTAAAACAATGTACAATATTTTGCTACAGTAAAAAATTAAAAATTTTTAAAAATTACAGATCTTTTTATAACTATTAATATATGCGCAATTTACATAGAGTATCAGATTATCACATATTCTGTGTTGTAAATAAACAAAGAAAAAGTAAAATTTATGGGAAAATTTATTTTTTTTTATTGGCAAAAGTTTATTTTTTTCTCATACTAAGTATTAATATCATACAAATTTCATGCCCAAAATCATAGAAAATATGTTTATGAAAATCATGGAAAATATATATGCATGTATGTATGTAGGTTTATCACACACACACACACATATATATATATATATATATATATATATATATATATATATATATATATATATATATATATATATATATATATATATATATATATATATATATATATATATATATATATATATATAGACAGATGTGTAAATCACTGTCAAGATAAATGCTTACAATACTTACACTATATTTTATATAATGAATATTTTTTCTACGTTAATTCGTAATTTTTATCACGACGTAAATGTTAATACATATTTAATATAAGATGCTTTCCTCCATATGAATATATATTTTGGAAACATGTCGAAATTATAGAAAGATTTATATTAGTTTAATGCTTGTGAAAAATCACAGTGGTAACTTCCGACCGAAAGCAATTTTATGCAGATTTTTCATACGTCAAAAGATTGACTTTATATAAGAAAGGACTTTCTACTTTGTTTTATAAGCACTGTTTACTTCCTATAAAAATACTATCTATTGAGTTAATTTAAAGACTATTATTCAGATAATAAATTTACTTGTCAACATTTTGCAAACATATTACTTAAATCAATGTACAATATTTTACAACAAATTATGTTGTTGTTGTTGCTTTTAATTCCCCCTGTCCGGGATTATTCGAGACCAGGTTCGTATAGGCTAGCTTGCTGTAATGTGCGGTTCTGGTTTATAATAGTACCACAAGGGTCAGAGTCCGATTTAGCCAGGTGATACCTCAATTTTGACCAAGTACCCCCCCCCCCCCCAGGAGCGACATCTGGGGTGATCGTACTCTCCCCCATCCTCTCTGATAGCATAGAGGGACTTTCCGATCTACGGAATAAACGTGCTAATATCCGGCCTAGATACGGAGGTGAAATAATAACGCTTGTCGGGATTCGATCCGAGCATCCTCGGCACGGAAGGCCAATGCGCTATCACTAAGCTACCTCGGGTCCATAAAACAAATGACATATTTCGAAAACGTATATTTCGGATAATACCATTGCAAAATAAGAAAATTTTTATTCTGTAGTACAGTGTTATCAAGTCTTTCAAATTTTTAAATGATTAAAAGTTTTACCGGTACACAATCGTTCGTCTACAATTTCTGTAGATGAGCAAAATATATTATCTGGGCTTTGAGTTACACCCCAGTGTAACTTTTATAAATGTAAATGAGAAAACTATTACAAACGCAAGGGAAGTAAAACCTTTAATATTTCTCCCTTGTTAAGTGTTCATTGATACATGTATGTGCAGCTAAGAAAATATAATTCACTTAAACAACTCATGTTGCTACTTCTATTTATTTCCTATCTAATTCTTTCCTAACTATGTCATCAAAACTAGATTTAAAACATCTAATGTATGTCATGTCTGAACATGTTTAAATTGTCATTTTCGAATTTTCCGTTGAGTTTTCCTCTTCCTTCAAACTGACAAACTTCAGTTACTTTAACATTTGGAGAAAGTCCAGTTCCATCTTACTTTCCAAGTTCTTTTCACTTTTTGACCACATAGGTTTTTATGATAGTGTCACAAAAATGTCTGTCACGAGTTTTTGCTAACAGCGAATTAAATCTATAGTTATCTTTACTTTCTTAAATATCTGGGTCAAATAAATTGTCAAATAAATATTATCTAGTGAGTAGTGAAACAATTAAGAATATAATATAAGATCCATGTTAAATATTATTACTCATTCATATGAAAAAGAAATGGCTGTGTATGCTATTTAATCCAGATTTTAAAAAATGCACGAAATACAATACAAAAATAGAGAGATCAATATATTTCCATCGTCAATAGACACACAAATAATGCTCTATCTAGTCCGAGCGATATCTCGTGTTTCGAAGTAACTCACCTTACGAAGTAATTCAGCCTGGATAATGATCTACCCCAATAAAAACTCCTATGACCCGTCTAAATACTTAAAAGCCCTTAAAAAGCACTTTGTTGATACTTTAAAGTCTATTAAACTCAGTTTAAAGAAAGTCTTCAAAGTTTTCAAAAAGTTAAATTTAGAAACTCATTTTTTCTTATTCTATCAGTCAAAGATGAATCCAAGCCCTGATTTCTGTTAGTTTCAGGTGTTGAATCAGAATATTATAAGGAGAATTTTATTTCAGTCCGTTTCCATGGCAAGAGGAAGGATAAGGGCATGATAGAAGAAGAACAATAAGTTAGATAATAAGGGTTGTCATTAGCCGTTGATTGTAGAATAAAAATAAAAGTAATTTTTTTTTCCAATGGTGGGTTAACTCAGTGGGTTAACTATTAAACTCAGTTTAAAGAAAGTCTTCAACGTTTTCAAAAAGTTAACTTTAGAAACTCATTTTTTCTTATTCTATCAGTCAAAGATGAATTCAAGCCCTGATTTCTGTTGGTTTCGGGTGTTGAATCACAATATTATAAGGAGAATTTTATTTCAGTCCGTTTCCATGGTAAGAGGAAGGATAAGGGCATGATAGAAGAAGAACAATAAGTTAGTTAATAAGGGTTGTCTTTAGCCGCTGATTGTATAATAAAAATAAAAGTAATTTTTTTTCCAATGGTGGGTTAACTCAGTGGGTTAACTATTAAACTCAGTTTAAAGAAAGTCTTCAACGTTTTCAAAAAGTTAACTTTAGAAACTCATTTTTTCTTATTCTATCAGTCAAAGATGAATTCAAGCCCTGATTTCTGTTGGTTTCGGGTGTTGAATCAGAATATTATAAGGAGAATTTTATTTCGGTCCGTTTCCATGGCAAGAGGAAGGATAAGGGCATGATAGAAGAAGAACAATAAGTTAGTTAATAAGGGTTGTCTTTAGCCCCTGATTGTAGAATAGAAATAAAAGTAATTTTTTTGCCAATGGTGGGTTACAAGACTAGATATATATAAAAAAACAAGATCAAACAAATAAAAATGAACTAAAACGTCCGTGAACTCAAAAGTCAATTGAAAGACATGGGTAGTTTAAGGGGACAAGGGACCTTCAAATTCGAATTTTTTAATTCATAAATTTTAACTCTATATACAAAATGAGAATAATTAATTTTCTATTTTACTACATTGAAAACTCTTAAAATTCAAAATAAGGAATTTTTGACGGAATAATGACTGTTTTTCAAAAAAACTTTCAAAAATGCTAACTTTTTCAAAATGCTCTATGCGCATTCTGTATTAATTAAAATCCTTAAATTTTTTGTTATAAGTTTACCATATGTATATAAATATAAAGATGCCTTTTTTTTGGTATGAATCTGAAGTCTTAAATAATTTTTTTCTCTTTTGCCTGTTATTTTTTTATGTTTTTGCTTTATTTTATGGTCTATAAATTTGAAAAATATTTTTCATTTAAAAAAATTACGCACAGTTTTGTGACAAACACGTCAATTAATAATTGTGAGAAATTTTGGACGATAGCAAAAGAAAAAGAATACGCATGGAGCTTTTTGAAAAATTCTAGCATTTTTGAAGAATTTTTTGATAAACAGGTCCTATTCCTCCATAAAATACTTATTTGTGAATTCTAAATATCTTCAATGTATAGTAAAGAATATTAATTATACTCACGGTGTATATAGAGTAAAATATTGAAAATTAAAAAAGAACGAGATTCAAAGTCCCTTGTTCTCTTAATTTAAAAAAATTATGTTATTTTATATGAAATATATTGTTGGTTCATTGCAAATATAAATTCGCTTTTTTTATTCAAATAAACTTTCCACTTTATATTTTAATGCAAGAGATTTATTGGGCATATTTGTTAACATGGCTATCATTTTCCTGACCGAATTATTTTCAGAAATTGAAAAGTCATTTTACAAAAACCTTAAACTCCTCTCGAGTCTTTGTTACGCTGATTTAAAGAGTCGGAACCAGCAAGCACAAGAGGAACTCGAGTCCGTGCTGATCAGGAAGAATGGGAAAGAGTTCTCTCTTTTCGCACACTCTCAAATCAAGTTATTTTCCGTCGCAGGTGGTGTTACAGAAAAATCCTCGTTACAAGTATCATTTATCGGAAAGAATTGCAGTGGTATCTATTAAAACATCTTTTTATCAGAGGTATTAAAATTCATTTTATCACAAAAACCGCTCTTTTCAGATGTGATATAAGTCATTGAAATCGTAGGATATTTAGAGGAAGTCTTATTAATCATCTCCCATCCGCTTAGATTCTTTATTAGAACCTTTTTCGTGAGATGAAGACGTCGTCAGAATAAAAGCATCTGTAATCAGAGATAGTAGGGGCCGCGACTTTATTAAATCATATTTCATAGAAGTTGGGAGGATTGTTCATTGGAAGTAACAGAATCTCTCATAGGGGTAAGGTCCTATTCACATAGGAGTCCGTTGCGATGCGTTAAGGAAAATATGACGTTGAGACGAAAATAAACCAATCATAGGCGTTAAAAAGTTCATTGCTAATCGTTTGGAGGCATATGATTGGTTTATTTTCGTCTCAACGTCATCTTTTCCTTAACGCAACACAACGGACTCCTATGTGAACAGGCCCTAAGAGTCTTCACTCTGAACCTATAGGTTTTTGTTCTTTGGTTCTCATCGTGGAACGTCATCAATATTCAAACAGTCCCATGCTGTGTTTGTACATTTTTGCATATAATAACCGCAGATACTTACGTTTTACAAAGGCCTGTTCACATAGAATCCTTCAGCGTCATCGTTACTCGTATTGACATTTTAAACCAATCATAGACCTTAACAATTTCGTGGCTAATCGTTTGGAGGTTTGTAATTGGTTAAATATATTTCAATACGAGTAATGCTATCGCTGACGGATTCTATGGGAACGGACCCTAAGGGCCTGTTCACGTAGGAGTCCGTTGCGGTGCGTTAAGGAATAGATGGCGTTGAGACGAAAATAAACCAATCATAGGCCTCCAAACGATTAACAATGAAATTTTTAACGCCTATGATTGGTCTATGTATTTTCCCCTATGTATTTTCGTCTCAACGTCATCTTTTCCTTAACGCTACGCAACGGACTCCTATGTGAACAGGCCCTTAGGGTCTGTTCACGTAGAATCGAGAAACATAGAGACAATAAATATCATTAGTATCTCTATTAATTTGATGTTATAAGATCACATAAACACATTTTAACACTTGAAAGACGGCTGCCGTCATTTTGACGGTTGCGGACATACTATAGAGCGCTATGTCTGCATTTATGTCCTCAGGCTTCTGAAATTTTATGATTTTTTTCTAATTTTTCGCAAACTATGCACACAACTTTACAAAATTATATTCGATAGCAAAGATGGGAAGAAATCCTATTGTATACATACTAAGACTGACAGTCGTCAATTTGACGGCAATATAGAAAAGAGGCAAAAATCTTTAAAATAATACTGGGAAAATGTTAGTTACTTTTCGTCTCTTCCCTCTTTTGCAAATAACAGAAATAAAGGACCTTCGGAAATATTGGTGATGAAAAATAAGAACTGCACAAACTATGCATATTTTTTTACAGATAAACCATACCAGGTTGTCAGCTCGGCCTACCTGCATAGAAATATATCTAAATATATACTAATTTATTATACCGTGTGGTCATAAAGAAACTTTGCCGATATATAAACCTGTAACGGCTGTTCCGTTCACCCGATCGAGATGAGATTTCCGATATAGTTAGTCAGAGGTATGAACTCGGGATTACGTGAACGGAAACCAAGTGGCGCTTACGGTTACGGTTACGGTTATAGGTACAGAAACTCGAAATTTTCAAATAGCAACACCCATTTTTTTCCCATCGCAAAATGCCCAGCGCATGCGAAAACTCTAAAGAGCGTTGGAACGGTACGTGTATCACAAAAAAAACGAACGCGCTAATGACGCACAAAAAAACAGTTTTGCGAATGGCTAACAAAAACAAGATCAGAGAGCTTTTTATCGGTTTTTTTACGCTGAATATCTGGCGAACGGCGTTCTGTGATTAGTTTCTTGCCTCTGTCATATGCAAATTTTCTCCGTGTCTTTGTTGGCAGTTCGCAGATCTGTTTTTTGTGCGTTTTCAACGCGTCCGTTTTTTGTGATACACGTACCGTTCCAACGCTCTTTAGGGTTTTCGCATGCGCTGAGCATTTTTCGATAGGAAAAAAGAGGTAATACCATTTGAAATTTTCGAGTTTCTGTACCTATAACCGTAACTGTGAGCGCCACTTGATTTTCGATAATGGTATTTTTCACCATGATTAGTTGTGATATTCCCAACTTTTTATAAATTTTTATTTATTTATTTTCTTGATAGTGATATTTTTACCCCGAATAGTTTTGATATGTCCAAGAGTCCATTTTTTTCATTTATTTATTTATTTACTTTCTCAATAATGGTATTTTCCCCATGAATGGTTGTGATATTCTTAACAGTCCATATAATTTTATTTATTTATTTTTTTATTTAATTACTTTCTTCAGAATGGTACTTTTCCCCATAAATTGTTGTGATATGCTCAAGAGTCAATATTTTTTCCATTTACTTCTTTTTTTACTTCCTCGATAATGGTAATTTTCACCTTCAATAGTTGTGATATTCTGAACAGTCCATATATTTTTCATTTATTTATTTATTTACTTTCTTAATAATGGTATTTTTCACCATGAATAGTTGTGATATGCTCAACAGTCCATTATTCTCTCCAAACATAATGCACCAAAATGCATGTTGAAGTGGCAATCTGCCTCGTAGAAGAACTTTGATTCAAAGCCGAGTTTGCTTCTCCAGGCCCGTGTTCTGCGTGCTTAAATACCTTTGTTATCGGATAAACTGTCTTATTCAAATTCCGCTTCTCGTGAACTTAATCAAAACGTTTCTATTCATAGCTCCTAACCTTTTGTTTGTAGCCCTCTGTTTGCTTCTCCAGGAAGCACTTGACAACTTCGCAGATATAATGAATTACTGCCTCAAATATAATCAGTTTAGGATAACTTATAACCCAGATGATTTATCCGAAACCTGCAGCTAAATTTTTCTTTCCGTAATGTTAAGTGTGTCAAGAAATAGATATGGAGGATGTATCTATAGCAAAGGATGAAAGAAATATTTTTTTCAAAATTATATATTCTTTTATTTTTAGGTTATAAACTGGTCAAGCATTTATGGTCTTTGAATTTCCTAACAAATATTTTAGTTAACGTTTGTTTAGTAATTTTATTCTGCTGTATGAGTTAATATCAGAGCAAATATTAAAAAAATATTAGAAATGCAGCTATAATAATTATGAAGGAAAACATCTTTATTCTATTACGTTATGTCACGTTATGTTACGTTACATCAACACACGTTTCTATGATTAATTTTATAAATTTCCATGTGTCCATTAACCCATGCACACACACGTACAGACACATGCACACAAACATACACACACACTCATATAAATATATATATATATATATATACACACACACACACATATATATATATATATATATATATATATATATATATATATATATATACAGGTCTAGATTTGAGGCGGAACGCACCGGAACGGCGTTCCGGTACCTCTCTTTATCAATAATTTGGAATACCACCCCACACATCCACCGGAAGGTTACCGTTCCTGCACCTCTATTTCTAGAAATGTAGCACTGTATATATATATATATATATATATATATATATATATATACCAAAAATACATAAACTGCATTTCTTTTCACCGTTTAACTCGATAGAATAGCATTTATTTGAACTCACTCGTTGCATTGGCAAGGCATTATACATTAATAACTTTGTAATCCGTTGATAGATTGCGGTGCGGCAAAGTCCGTATTTTAATATTCTCGATTAATCTCACAGAATTATCTGGAGGTGAAAGTCAGAATGGGTTAAACAGAAATGAATCATAAATTTTAGTTTGTTTGACAATATACGGTTATTAACGAAAGATGTTAAGACCTTTATTTCTAAATAATATTAAAATGACCTTTTGAAAGAAAGGGGGAAACAAAACTAGAGCAAACGAAACTAGAGCGTGTCAAGATATGTTTAAATGTTATCCCCGTATTATTTATAAACTCTCTTTTTTATTACATTTTTTATTCTTTAATAATATATGGTTCAATGAATAAAATAATACATTTATTTTATTTCTGAGATTTAGGGAAAAATTTAAAAGCATTCTAAATTCTTTAAATTAAAACTATTGTAAGTTATTGAATATAAAGGACTTTTTTATCAAAAGTTAACTAAACATATATATGGATATTTTCGTTTTTCTTTTCCGAAATAATGAATTATTTTTAGCTGCAAAATTTTGGCTATAGTTATTCATATTAAGAACTAGATTCCTATTGATCAGTGAAATATAAGTACCTACGAATTTTTTAGAAAAAAACTGGCCATCTCGTTTATGTTAGAGCAAAAAAAACTATTTTTAACAGAAACTTGCTGTAAATCTAAATATCAACTTTTAAGCGTGACGTAGAAAATTCTCTGTATGAAAACTCAGTAATATAAACAGATATTAACAGAAGTTTTAAACTAATATTTCAGTGCAAATATGAAATAATAAACAATCTTATAAAGAGAGATTTTCCGAGAACATATTTAGACATTTGACAGAACCTGGTATACTGGATTTGCACATGGCTTGACCTCGCAGATAGATCTTTAATTCTCATCAAAGCAATGGGGGAATTTCTTCTCATTATTTTTCTATCACAGTATGGCAATTTCATATTTTTAAATTTTGTTTTCTGCTTTGTTTTCTTTATGCAATGGCTGCTTTTAAAAATATTCTTTTGATGCATTTTAAAAAATAATTTTATTTTTTTGTGATAGAGATCAATAATATAATAAATTACTGAAAATTTATTATATTACTGAAATTACTTAAAAATAAATTACTGATTTTATTTCAATTTCAAAACTACGCGTTCTTTGTTATAATCTCTAACTTCATAAGCAGAAAACAGAATCCAAAACTATACCTATGCTACACTGTGATCAGAAAAGTATTATCACGTGAAACAGAGCCTTAAGCCGATGCATAAGAGGTTGAATTAAAGTTTTCTCACACTACATAGTTATGAAAGATCTGCGAAGGCATTGATGTGCCACCGTAAAACTCAATCATAAATTTAATTTGATTCAGAGATATTTAATATATTGTAGTAGACATACAAACAATATAAAGCTTTAACCAGTGTTTGAAAAGTTTTGTGTTGATTAATTAACCTCCAAATAGTTCATTTGTAAAATCCCTACTTGATAGGGATTTTCTAGGGATTATACAAGGATTTTAAAATAAAATTTACTAGAAGTGTGATCCATTTAGCTTCGGTATTTATTATGGCATATCCTGGAAACACATTGCCAGAAAACATATAAGCAAAGCATATAAAGTAATTTGAACAACTCCCCTGAAAATAAATTTAGGATTTTGATATTCTTTTGAGTTAAAATAAAAGAAATGTTATGAATTTTTTTTCATTTCCTAACCTGCATTTCATATATAATCTAGATGATAAAAACGGATGTCGGCTGAAATAGAGATTTAGTACAATGTAGAACGTTTCTGATCAATGTTTCGCATGATATCGTCTGTGCATAATTCTAGACATTGACTGCGACTTAAATCACAGGGAAGTCTTTTCCTGAATTTTTTCACATAATGTTCATAAAAAATATGGTGTCATAATGTATATGATAGAGAAAAATGGGTAATTTTGTTCCGCCTACGGAAATATTATCTGTCATATATATTGCAATCGATGAAAAAAATTCTTGATATCACGCCTATGTAGCCAATTTAGCTTATACAATTATTTTTCTTCTTTCATCTATGAATAGTTCATAGCGTATTAACCAAATTTTGAGATTTATGCTGTCATTTGCTATTTATTGGTAGTTGTAAAAATAAAAACCTAAATAAATGTGTCCGGATGATATGGAATGTATGTACTGTAATCAGTTCGCACGAAAATCCAGCTACGGGTTCGAGTTACGGATTCGATTTCTAAGCTAAGGAACTGTTTCAAGAATGTTTCGATAATTGTTTGAAAGTGTACGAGGATTTCTTACAAAACTACTTCAAACATTTACAATATTCTCGAGCCAATAAAAAGCAAACTTTTTAGTAAATCCCCAGTAAAATATATTTAAAATAATTAAGCAGATAATAAACAAGCGTTCCTGAAATAAGTTTTTACTGTAGTAGATACAGTTAGTAAATGTTGTTTAAAAAGACACATAATTTTAAGGGTAAATGCATTTATTTTGATCAGAAGAAAAAAGTTGAACCAATTTCAACTCGAGCCAATAAAAAGCAAACTTTTTAGTAAATCCCCAGTAAAATATATTTAAAATAATTAAACAGATAATAAATAAGCGTTCCTGGAATAAATTTTTACTGTAGTAGATACAGTTAGTATATGTTGTTTAAAAAGACACATAATTTTAAGGGTAAATGCATTTATTTTGATCAGAAGAAAAAGGTTGAACCAATTTCAATGTATTTAGACAGAACGTGGCATATTTTAGATTTGTTTTGCGTTATCTATTAGGAAGAATTAATAGACGTAGTTAAATAGATATCAACTGCCTACCGTTTTGCAAATTCGGAATGAATTGAAATTGACACGAAATGTAGGAAACGTCAGCGTTTTGTTGGAAGATCACAGTCTCCCATCTTATGTAATGAAAAGTGCTATTTTGCGTTTAACTTTATCATTTTTATGCACCTCTGTCTGTGATCGGCAGTTTGCCAGGACCTAGAAAACAGATGCTCTAATTTAACAAAAGTTTCTCTTTACTTAATATTTTTAGTTTTTTTTTTTGTTTCTTTTGTCAAAATTATATTTCTATGTCGCAGAAGTCGTTAGGATCTTTAATCATTTAAAGAACAAATGGTGGCATATTTCCGCTGTTTATATTTTCACCTGTACTTGACTTTAGACAAAGAACTCATTTCTGTTGTTTTTAGAATTATTAGAAATGCTTTTTTATCTCTTCGTTTATGAAATGTACGTACGAGTACACTAATGCCGTACTTTAAATTCAAATCATTAGCTATCTGCATTCACTCTTTTACTTCAAATATTATTTTTTTTAATTAAAAAGTTTACTTTTTCAGTTTTAAAGTTGTGGAAGTAACTTTGTATGAACATGGCCTTGCATTCATTGCATTAAATAGTTTTGAAATTTTACAGTTTAAAACTTCTGTATAATTTAATTGAACGTGAATTCAAATATCCTTCAAATCTGTGTCATCATTTCATAAAGAGTTTTTTACTAGTTCTTTTCCATATTGAAAGTAATCGATTTCCAGATTAATAATGAAGGCAAGTTGTCCAAGTGACCCCGTTCTTGTGTAGCTCTCTAAGACCAAAATTTGTGTAAATCAGTGAACACTTTTATGTTACCAACTGATTTTTTATGTCTAGTTCAAGTCGTAACTACATAAATAAAACTTCTAAAACCTTTTGCAATCGAAAAATACAAGCACGGTTACTATTTCCGATTATTAAAGTTACTTGATTTGGATTTTTTTCATAATATCCTTGGCAGTCACTTACATTATAATTCCTAAAGCAGAATTACTTATTTTTTTCTTGAGTTCTGTTTAAAGCTCTAGGTAGAGATCTCTCAGGACATCACCTCTGCACTATTCAAGGCCTACTTCCATTAGTAAGGTAAGAAAATATCTCATCCAAAAGTTCACTGATAAAATCTGTCATCTGATCATTAACACGTTTCACTTGGTACATATAATTTTGCTGGTAATTCCCTGACACTTTATGCAGCACAGAACAGCAACTTTGAAACTCGAGACAAGGTGTTTTTTCAGTATTATAATTGTATCAGAAGTATGCAAGTTTAATCGCACAGGGAAAAACAATAAAAAATTATCTATACTTATATATAAAGAGAGAGCGATTTTGTACGTGGAGGGTAATCTCCAGAACCACTGCACCTATTTGAAAAATTCTTTCACTGTTTGAAAGGTACATTATTCCAGATGGACATAGGCTATATATTATGTATATCTGATCAGTAGAAATAAAGTTAGGGGCTTATCCTAACAGACTCCATTGTTAGGATATATATATATATATATATATATATAGGACAGTAGCGGTAATGTCATATATATATATATATATATATATATATATATATATATATATATATATATATATATATATATATGACATTACCGCTACTGTCCTCTATCGCTTTTTGTGCCGAAGATTTCAACGGTCCTTAGCGTGGTGCTATCGCTATGGGGTTCTGTTCTGACGGTAGCGGTTCGGACCTAGCCATTCTCCGCACGCCTTTTTCTTTTAAAAAATTAACTTTAATTATTAACTAACGTAATATTAATTTAAGGTATTATTAAGGTTATTATTAAGGTAAAAAAAGATTTACAATTTATTGGTTATCAACTGGAAATTTATTGGTAAAATATTTTGTTCAACCCGGGCAAAGTCGGGACGGGTCGCTAGTTTACAATAAAGATAAATAAAGAGCAGGGAAAGTTAATTTGTAATAAAAGTCAATTACAGATCTTTTCTTGGTAGTACACTTTTCGTTTTCCATAGCTTTACTTTATGCTTCTGATTCATTCTTAGTCCACTTTTCTTTTGAGGGATCAAAAATTCACAATTATTTAAAAAATATATCTTTTAATTGCTTTGATGGACACTGAGGACATAACGTTGTTATTTAACTTGTTTCAATTTGACTTCGTTTCTTTTTCATCTCATCAAAACTTTTTAATGCACCCTAATTAAGCTTCTATATAAATACAACCTTTTTTGAAATAAATATGCCCAAATGTTTTTTCAGTGAAATTTGAGGTATATTAAATAGGAGATATTGATCACGACAGAAAGAGATATTTACGACAAGATGCGCATGCCATGAAAAGTAATTAGGCAAATATTTGCTCTCGAACTGTCCTTGATCTTTTCCCATATTTAATCAGCCTCTCATTTCAACCGTTATTTTACGGTTACCTTAAGCTTGAATACCCGCGAAAGTGCATTTAAGTATAGATTAATTTAATGGACGCTTTAGAAAACCGTTTATGAAACGGATTTTAAGTAAATGTTTTGAGGCATGAATATTTTCCATGAGAGTTTTATATCAATGATTTCAAAAGCTGCAACAGACGGAATTTCAGATCACAGACATTAGCGGAACATGAAACATTACGCAACTAGTTCATTAAATTGGTACATTGAATTCAAATATTTATGTCGCAGATTCATAGATATTTCAAATGTTACTATTCTGTATTAAACAGATGGAAAACTTTAAATGCTTGTAACAACTAGTTAAGGAAGAAATGCAAATGTTTTACAACAATTTCTCTCTCTAACAAGCATAACATTGGAACTTTCGCCGTGCTTTATAGTTTCTGCCAAACGATAAGTAGGATACTGACTTAAAAAATCTTTTAACGTATTAAACTGTTCCTAAACGTTATAGAATACTATTTGGCAAGATAAAACCGAATATCTTTAGATAAATGCTTTTTAATAGTGTATACATGTTCTTTTATCCGAAGCTAATACTTTTATCAGTTTTGTTCCAATAACTAGTAGGTTTCTTAAAAATAGTATTACTCTAATGCAAACCAAAAACAAAAATTGTTCACTTTACTATTATTCATAAATACTCATATCTCAGATATTATCTAAGGCACTGTTATCTAAGGGAATTTAAGTTTATGAAGATGTAAACAAACAGGGCAATTTATGATTAACTCTACTCAGATTATTTTAAAATATGTTCTTAACGCTAATACCATAATCTTAGTAAAAGCAAAATGTTATAAAATTTAATAAAGGAATGGTAAGTATGCCTTATTTTTAGTCGTTAATCGTTGTATTTCGTTTATTTTCCTTTTCTGCTTGTTTATTTTATCCTGCTCGGATGAGAAACGGAAAAAAAATTTTTTTTGGTTTAATACGATGCTAACGCAAAGCAGTGCGCAATGATCAAGGCATATTAATCACAGAATTGTCAGTTCAAAGAAATGTGACCTCTTTAGAAATAGCTTGCGGTGTGATTTAAGAAATTGCATTAGTTGCTATCAGATACCTTCAATCATAATATTTACTTTCTTCTAATTATTTTCTAATCGATTAGTAAATACTATACATTATTTACTCTATCGTCTACATTTTACAGTAGATTCTTTAAATACATTGCACGTGTTTTTCAAAAATCTCTTTATCCCGATGTTTAAAAAAACTGCGAGATATATATATATATATATATATATATATATATATATATATATATATATATATATATATATATATACAGTGGAATCTCGATCTATCGTTTTTCAAGGGACCGATTGAAATGAACGATAAATGCGGGAAAACGATAGATGTGGAAACATAACAAAGCAATATGATCGTTGGGACTGGATAAAATGAACGGTACATACGGAAAAACGATGGATCCGAAAACGATCGATCGAGATTCCACTGTATACATATATATATATATATATATATATACATATATATATATATATATATATATATATATATATATATATATATATATATATATATATATATATATATATACACATACATATATATATGTATACATATATATGTATATATATATATACATATATATAAACATATATATATATATATATATATATATATATATATATATATATATATATATATATATATATATATATATATATATATATATATATATATATATAAATGATTCAATTTCTTGAAAAAATTAAACAGTTAAAAACAACACGCTCCAATTAGAACTTCTACCTTCATACTCAAAAGACAGAATTTAAAGACATGCATTTGCTGATCTGTGATAAGAAAAATACCGAGGAAAATAAATTCCCCCACGGCATTTCACTGGAATTGAAGATCCGCGATGCCAAATGATGCATCGCCTGATGATGTCAACCGCAGAAACGAGGAACAGATGGAAAAATGGAACTCGGCGGTAAAATCAGAATGTGGAGGATTGTGTGTGCAGGCATATGCCCGAGAATGCCATTTTTTCAGGTAGGTTTAGTAGACAGAAGCAAAGAAGAATACATTGTTGAAGGGGATTGGTTTTCATATGAATTTTCTCCTTTGAGGATGATGAGTTGTTCTTCTTGGAGTCCGTTAAACAACTACAACCTCTCTATTCAGTCATGGAAAGCCTTTGCCCTCAATAAATTTTATAGGAGGGATTTCTAGTCATTGCCGTTTGACTTAACATTACTACAGTAAAACCTCGTTTATTCGGCCTTTGTTGATCCAGATCTCTGGAAAATCCGGATTAGGTTTGTAGACATTATTTTTATTTAATGTTCACATTAGATAATAATTTTCAGCTATGATAGATAGAACGTAACAACAAGTACTCCAAATATTCGCATTTCCGTTTGATACAATGTACAGTACCTGGATAGATTGTACAATATATTATGATTAAAAAAAATTTTTGTTGAGTTTAAGAAAGCTTTACTAGAGTGTCACAGAGCGTTGACATAGAGTGACTCAGAAAAATTATTTTTATATTTTTCAATGTCTTGTAAACAATATAAACTACTAACCATTCGGCTGAAGAAAACGACGATATTATATATATATATATATATATATATATATATATATTCCTATGTAATTTTGTTTCCTATTTAATTTTGTATGTAAATTCCTATGTAATTTTGTTACAAAACATAGTTTTTATCGTAATAAACGGGAAGCCTGCTTAGTTAAGAATTTTGTTTTGCTTATTACCCATATCACACGCATTATAGAAATTATCCGGGTTTTCGATTTTCCGGATTGCCTATGGTCCAAGTTAATCCGGGCAGGACTATAGCCGAATGGTTAGGATGCTGGCATTGGGTACCAAAGTCTGTAGGTTCTAATCCCCCTCTTGGCATGGACGTTTGTTGTCGCTCGGAATCGGCTTTAAGCAGTAGGTCCCGGTCTAATTCGCTCTCGTGTAGCAAAAATTGACCGTAGTGCTCCAAACCAAACCGTAAACCCAGTTAGTCCGTATAAAGGAGGTTTTGCTGTCGTTAAAACTTATGGCATCCGCACACCTTCGGAGATGATTTTTTGAAATATTTTTTAAATTTTGTTCTTTTATCTGTTTTTCATAATGAAAGTTAAAACTTAGAAAAATGTATAAAAAATTTAGCTGTTACATTAAAATATTTTTTTCAGGGGGAAAAAAACTGGAGAAAATGGGTAAAAATTTGCCATTTCTGAAAAACATGATAACTCAATCACAAACAAATGTATTACCATTTTATAAAGTGGAGAATTACGACAATATATTTCTCTAGGGGATAGAATATTCCCAGGATTATACTCTGTTTACATCAGCAGTTAAAGTGCTGATGTACTGAAAAATCACATAAAGTTCATTGTCACGACTAATTAAAACCTATTTAAACAAATAAACTAATTAATCTTAAATCACGAGCATATTTTATTCCCTTTAGACACATTTATAGATAAAGTATGCAAAATTTTAAATCATTTTATAAGTATAAGGGCCGGTTCACATAGGAGTCCAGTAGCGGAAACGTTAAAGTATTGAAATATATTTAACCAATGACAAACCTCCAGCCGATTAACAACGAAATTTTTAACGCCTATGATTGGTTTATTTCCGTCTCAGCGTCGTCTTTCCTTTTACGCTTCTGCTACCGGACTCCTATGTGAACAGACCCGAACTTTTTGTTACAGGGACGTTTTGCGTAATGAGAAACGATTAAAAAATTGACTTCGAGAAAACGTTAAAAATAACTCCATGACACATTTCTTACTTTAAAAATAACTATTTTCATACTAAAATCCATTATATTTATAAATTCAAACATAATTTGAAAGTTTCGGCTTTAATGTTATTTAAAAAAAACGATATTTTGGCCGAAATGCCATTTAAAGGTGTACCTATACTTTATCTACGATATCAATGGTTTGGGATAACTGAGTAAGATCATAATTAGAAACATTACGCTTTAACGTTATTAAAAAATCGATATTTTAGCCAAAAATGCCGTTTAAAGGTGTACCTATACTTAATCTACGATATCAATGGTTTGGATAACTGAGTAAGATCATAATTAGAAACATTACGCTTTAACGTTATTAAAAAATCGATATTTTGGCCGAAAATGCCGTTTAAAGGTGTACCTATGACTTAATCTACGATATCAATGGTTTGGATAACTGAGTAAGATCATAATTAGAAACATTACGCTTTAACGTTATTAAAAAATCAATATTTTGGCCGAAAATGCCGTTTAAAGGTGTACCTATACTTAATCTACGATGTCAATGGTTTGGATAACTGAGTAAGATTTCAAATTTATAAGTCCCTTGAGTTTAACTTGAGATTACCCATAAGAAAAGTTTATTTCAAACTCCATGATAACTTATCTAAAATAACTTTTCCAGTGTGACAGGCAGAAAAAAAGTTAACTCTTTTAGCTTAAGCAGTCTAAAAAGATGTTATCTTAAATTATTTTAATTTTGGCAGGCAATTACTGCATGTCGCTCTCTTATATATTTTCTTGCATTTATATATTACATAAGGATAATTTTCCTGCGGGTTTAGACAATAGAGAAATACTTATTTTTCATATTTTATAAATGAACTTAATATTTCTTTGCGTTACACAATTGTTACTGAATAGTTTTATCAATTCAAAAAACCCTATGAAAGAAACATGCATTAAAAAAAATCTAACTCGCGTTAATTTGAAAATTTCATGCAATTAAATCCAAACTGACAGTCATACTCTTCTTTCACTAACTTCTACGCCTTTGTTAATAAACGATTACATTTATTTAAAAATTACATATAAAAGAGATGAATAAAAATGTAACTAAAAGAAAATTCTCATATATATTAATGCCATAATGGAGTACCTTTTATTTTTCGAATAATATATTTCAAGTGCGGAAATAGTTTGAGTCAATTATAAAATCGCTTAACTCGTTAACGGGGAAAATGAGGAAACATTTCATTCGTAACCATAGTTCGTCTTCTATAATGAGATGTTTGAAATGGAGAATTTAATCTTCCTGTCTTTTGTACCAAAATTTTATGGTTACTAAAATATTCTATCAATATTGTACCAAAACTTATATATATATATATATATATATATGTGTGTGTGTGTGTGTGTGTGTGTATATATATATATATATATATATATATATATATATATATATATCTATATATAAATTAATGTTTTATTTAGCAATGTATATTTCACCAGCGTTTAAATGTAATTTTAAAATAAATCATATCATCTATTGGGGGGGGGGGTGAAATTATTTTTAATAAAGAGTAAAAAACTATTCTTATGAGAAATTAAGATAACTGCTCTGTAAAGAAATGTCTACCTAAATCATATTTTGTAGTACAACAATATGTATAATAAGAATATTTTTGGTGAACTTCTATTGCAATTACATTGCTAATCTAGAATCTAATTTATTATTTCAATATACTAATTTATATCGAAGAGTTTTTATTTTTTACGTACGTTATAACTTTTAATAAAGTAACTATTTTAAGAATATAACTGATGCAGAATCCTGGAAATTGAAAACGATCCACAAATGATTCTAATTAGTAATGATTTATAGCTTTTTAAAAAAAAAATCTTTATTGACTATAACTTGAACAAGACTACACTTAACAGATTAACTTGTGAGTGCAAAACAGTTAAAGTGGAAAAATGACAGATTTAAAAGATTAATATATTATCAGAAAAAGAGATATTTATTTATCTTGTAACAGCGATGCATTATTTTTTTCCGTTTAAAATTATGTCACACAAATTTCGAAGGCAAACACCGTTGACACGCGAGTAAATAAAGGCATAAATAAATGGGGTGTGAAATGATACAAGACAGTATGAATGAATAATGTACTTAAAACAGGCACTTCTCTTGCAGAGCAGTCTTTCAAAATACAAATTTAAATTTTGACGATCCTCCCCACTGTGTCATTTTCAAGCCTAGGTAAACAAGGTCACGTGTTCACCTGAAGCGTAAACTCAAAGGACCCGCGAGGTAAGTGAAATTACTTCGGAAGTTACATTTCGCGACTGCCTATCTATGAATCAGTGATTGAATCCTTTCCAGCGGAGTTATATTTTGAGATTGTGAGCATGCGTGTGGTCTTCCTCTTTGACGTCACCTCTTGCGTCATAATCAAAAGCAAAGATCTTAGGTGCATCTCCAGAATGGTTGACATTTTAAAAGCGTTGAAAAAAATAAGATCAGGAAACTTTTTTTTTCATTTTGTGATGGCAGAGTAACCATGACACTTGAATTATTAAAATAAAAGTTTGGGGAGTAAACATCTGAAACTGAATTTTTGTCTTTCTTTTCTGTTTATGGAAAATAAATTATTTTGTTAATTGAAACAAGGGCCTTGTAAATTGTTTGCCTTGTAATACTTTTTTTGTAATTATTAAAATGTTATCATTTGTTTCTGTAGGGAAAATATCAGCCAACTGCTTTCTTACACATTGAATTATTCAGGTATTCTCTGGCGGTATTTCCGTTTGGGTGGATTAGTGGCAAAATAAAAAGTTTTAAAAATAAAAGGCAAATAATCAGATTGTTTACATAGCTTGTAAACAATGGAATTAATGATTTTTTTTCAAGAAAAACAACTCTACGGAATTCTATTTCTATTAGTTTAACGAAACCCAAGTTAAGTGTTTCTCTTCCGTTAATTAATCTCTAATGATTATTCTTTTTACGAAATACAAATACAAGGTCATTTTTAGATTATTCGTGTTTTCGGATTTTGCAAGCACTTTTCTACATTATAAATCACAGGTGTTTAGTGTAGTAAAATTTTAAAGATAATACGAATACATTTACAAATGAGATTAACAACGACGGTACCGTGTTATCACTTTACTATGTTTATCCGTGTTTATCACTTTATTCTATAGTTTGAGCTTTAATCTTTATTAGATTAACGTTTAGTGTAATATAATTTTAAAGTGAATATGAATACACTTTTAACACCGATTATATAATATGTAACAAGCTGAATAGCTGTGCTTCGCTACGGAGTACATTCAGTTAAAATACAACGGTCAATGTATGCAATTAATGCCAAAAAGAAAATTATAAAAAATCGTAACGGATATTTTTATAGACAAAATAAAGTAGACGAAAATATTCAAATTAAATACAACGATCAATGTATGCAATTAATTTGTATGTTTAATATCTATAAAACATACTAATTTGAATTAAATTCTTAAAAAACTTCCATCTCAATTAGTCTAGTGGTTAAATTTTATCTTTTACTGTTAACTAATACTTTTTGCCGATTTATTTAGTTGTTATGCACGTAACGCAAAATTAATTTAAAGTATCACAAAAAGAAAAGAAACTACGTGATCAGCATTTAATAAATTAAACTCTAAAAATAATATTTAAAAATTCACTAAAAATCAGAAAATGGAGTAAAGATTCAAAAAAGATTTCATTTTAAAGTAATTTTTATGATCTTTCTCGAGATATAAATTTTATAACCCTAAAATTATTATTTTAAATGAAAAATGTTGCAATAACATCTTAAAATTTTAATTTAAAAAATCTAAGAATAATTTTTCAAAATCTTTCTTAGTGCACCCCTACACTATAAGAAGAATCACCAATACGAAATTTCAACCCTTTAGGTCCAGCGGTTTGGTCGGTGCGTTATCTGTCAGTCAGCTAGTCAGTTACAGAACTGTTTTGTATATATACAGTAGATAAGCAAAAACAATTACTGGCTCGATGCATTTGCTGACCGGCGGTGGCTCGGTCAGCAAATGCGTCGAGCCAGTGATCTGAAAGTTGCTGGTTCGATACCTGACGCTGACAAAAGCGCCGACGTGTTCACTAATGGCGTCTGGTGCACAAAAGGATCTGCCGTAACTGCAATGTCCTCCAAGTTCCCAAACATTACCTCTGGAGTTGCGGAGTCTAGTGTTCCGGTCTCGTCACTTGACCCAGTTCAAAATTACGTGACCGGTACGGGTGTAGCGTAGTACCCCCTCCCCCTGTGGTGCAGCCGGGGCAACGCATGCACTGCATGCGGCGAAGTGGTCACACACTTCTGGCTTCTCCAGGAAAACAGCATCGCTCAGCCCATATGTATATATATATATATATATATATATATATATATATATATATATATATATATATATATATATATATATATATATACATATACATATATATATATATATATATGTATATATACATATATATATCTATATATATATACATATATATATATATATATATATATATATATATATATATATATATATATATATATATATATATATATTGAAGGATTTATAGATGTTTTATTTACTAACGTATATTACTAACCTTTAGTTGTCCCTTGGCCTTTATTAGGTCCTACTCTTGTTGTTTTTTAACTATGAACTGAGAGTTTTGTTCTGATAAAAGGATTTTTAAGGCAGCTATAATTTACCTGACTCAGTGCATGGCTCTAAGGGGCAATTCATAGAACTTTCACTTTTTCTTAATTTTGTTAGGGAGGTAGTTGTCACTTCTTTCTTCTCTACTTTATAATTCAAGATAAACTATTATAAAAAAACTATTATGTATAGAAATTGAAAAATAACATTTGAGATCTTTCAAGCGAGACATTTTTTTTTCTGTATGCTCAGGAATATTTTGTAAAATAATATGTATACATATCAAGCATTTTAATAAGTGTTATTGGAGAACTACTACAGTTTGAAGCTTTAAGACTGGGATTCGAAATCGATTCATCATGTCCGTCCTTGAGAAAAAAGGACGTGAAAAGTTAAAAGGTGGAAATAGTCATAGAACTTTCACTTATTCTTAATTTTGTTAGGGACGACGTTGTCTCTCCTTTTTGCTCTATCTTTAGAATTTATGATTAAATATTATATATGCCTGTTATATACAGTAAATGAAAGAAAACTTTTGAATCTTTTCAAAGGAAAATATTTTCTCATATTTTCTCCGTACCTTAAGAAATATTTTTTATCAAGTATCATTAATGTATAGATACTTTGATTTATAATAAGTGCTATTCGGAAATTACGAGAGTTGGGTGTTTTATAAGTTGCATTCGAAATCGATTCATCAAGTCATTCCTCGAGAAGGAGGATTTAAAAAGTTAATGACGGGGAAAAAGTAATTAATTAAAATGTAATTCTTAAACTTAAAGACTCTTATGATTATATCTACATTGAATACTCAAAACATCAATAAGTACAAACAGGTTTAGGAATACAAAGGAAGAATTATACCTTAATGACACACATTTTAAAATTTTTCTATTGAAAATATAATATGAAAAGTAAAAAATTCGGTATATTTCCCAGTGTATTAAAGACGTTTTGCTTCGAAAATTTCTCAAACTATTTTAACTCAAAATATTTATTATGTAGCATAGGTACTATTGGTTTAAAATGTTGTTTTCCCTACCCACTCTTCATTTAAACATTATCGTTGAATAGTTACTAATATCTAAAATTACAGAATATATTCTAGCCTATCTATGCAAGAATAAATCTATGTGTATATTACTACAACATATTTACATAATAGCATATTTACATTACATATTAACATATTTACATATATCAACATATTTACATTGCACCGAGGTTGTATATTCCAAAAAATAATTTTTTGATTCATTGCTTCCTTTAGGTTTTCTATGATTTAAAATTCAAAAAACAGCATACATGTAATGGATTATTTAAATTTTTACTTGCATGAGTTCCTTATTTTCATTGTATTTTTTAGTATGAATATATTTTTAATGGATAATGATACCTTCGCCATTTTGAAAGACGTCGAAATCACCGTTAAACTGAAAAAAAAATCGTAGTGCACAATCTGTTTGCATGGCAAAAATTATTTCAGACGTTATTTTTTTAATTCTTTATTTGAAAAAGGCAAAATATATTGTTTCTTCTATTTAATACGTGAAAAGAATTTTGTGTTTCCTTAACTCTTAAGATTTTATCCTATTTCATCTAATCATTTATTTCTTGGGGCTATTTTAGCCATTTAAAGAGACGGTTTAAAGTTTTTTTTTACGTAAAGAAGGGATTTTTTCGTTTTGTTTTGAATGAATTTTTTCTAAGTGAATTGTTCCAATGCATTATTTTGAATTCTTTTCATTTTAATACTCTTTTGTTTCATTATGTAAAAATATATATCATTTTTCATTCTTCATTTAATTGAATCTAATTCTTGAAAAGAGATCAATAAATATTCGTAATATTTTACGACCTTCTTTAAATATTTTATACGGGGTTAGCACAAATGAATGACCGGATTTTAAATATTTATATTTTCGAAACTATTACACATATTACGATAAGTGATACACGGAATTAAATAAAAATATACCAAGTTGTTTTTAAAAATATACCAAGCGTGCTGGTGACAGCACGATTGGTAATTAGATTTTTAAAATTAAATTTTTAAGCTGTTATTGTAACATTTACCCTTAATTGTAAAAATATACCCTTAATCACATGGCGACCAATATCCCCAAACCTTACGAAATGTGATTTCTTTTTATGGGATTACGTCAAAGACATTGTTTATGCACCACCGATACCGAAAACACTGTAAGAACTTAAAGAACGCTGTAGCGTCAGTAGACAAGTAGGTAAGGCGATTCTCTCTGAGGAGTTGCTAAAAATTACTACTATGGGATTCATAACAAAGAAAGACAGAGTTCTAATTAACAAACGAAGGCCAAATTAAAAAAAAAAAAAACTCAACAATTTATTAACAAAAAAATTAACATTTAAACAGTGCAACATATACAATTAAAATCCCGTGCAGATTCACAATGTACGGAGCCTAAAACACACATCCGCACAGGCCGCGTTCTCTAGCGTCTCTCTTCAATGTCTGGATTTTCAGACGGGGTGGAGGGGCTGGCAGATTATCGGTTGACAGCTCTTCTTAGACGCCGAACTTTATTACATTGCAGAAACGTTAAGACGACAGCCCCACTGGCTGCATCTGTGAGAAAAAACGTCCCCTAATCCCCCCACGTGTTCCGAACTGATGGAACCGAGCAACACATATCTTGAAAAATACGCAGCTGTGTTTCAAGCTCTTGTGGGGTCTCGGGAAAAAATAAGACCATATTTCCAGTACGCTACAACGCATTTGTGCAGCATTAGGAACCATTGGTAGTGCGATACTACAAAATGTGTGGAACGAACTTTATTACAGATTAGATGTTTGTCGTGTAGCAAAAGTGTTGGACATCGAACATTTGTAACAGAAAATAAAACTTGGTATATTTTTCTATAATGTCGTGTATCACTTATTGAAATATGTGCAATAGTTTTAAAAATATAAATATTTAAAATCAGGTCATTCTTGTGTGCTAAAGCTGTATTATAATTGGTAATAATAAGATACAAGTGACGGAAAAATGAATTGAGAATAATATAATATGAAATATTTGTAGCTTTTGCAACAGTAGAAAAATTTCTACTGTTAAATCAGTCGTAGTCGCATAGCATAGGTCCTGGATGAGCACTTAAAATCAGACATGTGTAACGATGATAAAGAATTTATCATCGTTACGTATGTCTGAGCATGTCTATGGTAAATTCAGTATGCCTGCATATTATTCATAAAACATCGGTCTGCGTCTCGACCAGATTTTTGTGGTGTAAAATTTCACTAGGATTATTGTCACTTGAAACTGAGTTGAAAAACAAATTCCGCTTTTTGAGTTAAAGCTTTTCTCGAACACAACAGACTTTTCTTCATACAATTGGATTCCACGCTTATATAAACAAGAGGTATCAGTAAAGCCCAACCGCTTGTAAGGTATACATAAGATTCGATTCACAAGAATCGAACATTTGAGTGAATGAATTAAAGAAGCTGCTTGGGATATGCTAATTTCGGCATACGCGCTTGGTATAAATACCATGCAGCTTGATTAATAAAAGAGGTTGAAGAAAAGGTTGATAGATAAGCGAAGTAAGGGAGCTACGAGGTAAGCAGCTCCAGGTGTTAACCGGCGCTTGTGCTTAGCAGACCCAAAGTTTACGTAGCAGAATGGCTGGTTAGACGCTCTAGGTTGTGAGTATTGCAAAGTGTAATTTTATTGAATGCTAATATATATTCCGTACAAGTAGTACGTATGCTTATTGCTGTAAAAGCAAATTATATATGTGCAACGAATTCAATAAACATTGTTTCATGTATAAACTGTGTTTGTATCAAATTCATTTAGAGTGCCACTTCAAATTATATACACCCAAGTGCGGGTAGAAGTGAGCTAAACTCTACACGCTCTCTATGATTTGTTCTTTCCGATGATCTTCTTTACCAACACAACTCGTTTGTTTTTACACGTAGCCCGCAACATTACTAAAAATTTAATGAAACGTGTAATAAGAAAGCAAGAGGGAATCAATAAGAAATATATAATGAAAAACATAAAAATAACTTTAAAATAGGGTGGGATCTTCATCTGACCTTAATATATGAACACTACTAATATCTCTACACTACCTTATATACGAAACAGTATTTACTTGAAATATAAAACCATAAATACTCTTGCGGAGTTTCTAATCGACACAGAGATAAGAAGTCAAAATACCACCTTTACCTGAGATAACTAAGTTTCAACACAGAATAGTGAAGATCTGCCACATTAGTTGCATGAGTTATCTGCCATAGTTGACTATTAGGTATGTCATCGGGGGACAGAAAAGAGAGAGTACTGAATTAGCCATAAAACCGGTAGGAGACAAATGTAATGTACTATTTTCACACGTCACTTAACCCCTATGTAACGGTTCAAGTACTAATATCACCACGAATCTTGTATGAATTAACCACTTTGTTTTGGACGTAACATATGTTAAGTTTCCCGTACACTGCTCACTTAAATTACAATGCTGGACAGCTACTGAGGCAGTTTATAGGTAAAGACTAATTACTCAAGCTCCTAAATGGGGTTCATGATATGACTCTTTAACAAGACTGAATTATGTGGACGAACTCGCGAACAATAATACAGGCTGCAAGAGATGTTCATTTTAGACGATCGGGAGTATCGGTTCATAAAAGACATCGCTTGCTGGTCTCTAAGTGGCATCTGACGGTGACAAGTACGTTCTTGTGTATTCGTTGCACTCCTTAGGTCAAAGACTGTCTTCAGAACCGAGAAATTAACCAAGTATAGAGCTCTTCACCACTCACTGCTTTCGAGCGTGCGAATAGAGATATTTAGTACCCAACCAATTGAACTACTATAACCAACAACACCCCTAAGCCTAATGAGCCTAGTAAGTCGAGCTGGAACCCGAACAGAAGCACAGACACCGCGCAAACGACATAGAGTCTAGACACAACCTCACAAAATCAATATTATTGACCTTAAAATATAGATAAAAATTGTTGCGATATATACATTGCTGTCAGTCGTGTAAAGGCTTATTTAATTTCATTTTTCTAATATAATAATGAAGTAAGTGTAAGGTCTACCTAATGATCGATTAACAATAATCGATCATTGGATTTGCATAAATCCAAAAAAGCTACAAAAAAATGCTAATTTCAGCATAAACCATTACTATAAATACCGCGTAGCCAGATCGCGGGAGATACTGGTTTGTTTGGAGCTGTTTATGCGAGTTGCTTTCAGTGGCTCATAGCTAGATCGCTTCTAAGCCTAAGCGAGTTTTTGCCACTCTAGCATGAAGAGTTTGTTGTGTTAGTAATAGTGGATTACCGTGCAGCATCACTGGTCTGACTTTATATATATTGTGAGTACTTTAACTTCATTTCCTTGGATAGTGTTTATAACATTAGGTACCAGTCTTTACTCAGTATTGTTTTTACACTGCACATTATATATGTTAAGGGGATAATAATATTTGTTATTTATCTAGAGCAAAAAGTGTCATTTCTTATTTATTATAGGGTGAATTCGATAGACATATATCCAAGAAAGGGTAGAAGTCGGATATCTCTATATAAGTATACCCACATATCTACATATCATACATTACATTATTGTTTTACCTTATGTTTTTCTATCTAGTATCAGTCTTGGGACTTCATTTTTATATTTACTTGTAATTATTTGCAAGTTAAATGATCCATAGTTAACAGTTATGCTTGAAGTTTAGATTTAATCAATTTTTTTTAGCTTTATTAACGTCATGCAATGCCCATTTTGAACTAAACTATACTTGACAAGCCTTTTAATCACATGTAGACAGTTTGTATCATTTACATGTATACCAGAAAACCTTTAGACACAGATCATGCTAAAATTTGCATGAAATGGATTTCTGTAATATTTTCAGCGTTTGATCACGTAAATTTGCGTGTTCCTAAATTGTTCAATCCTATTTTATCACGAATTTATCATTCCAAATGTGCTTGAAGGAAATGGAGCAGTCGTGATGATTGTATAAATCGGTTAGACAAAGTGAGAGTTCTCGTGCTATTTACTACTTTGAAATTAATAAATATATTCACATACATGTCTTTACTGCTATTAAGTATTGAGTCTGCTTTCTTATTTGTTTAACTTTCTTCATTTATACTATGTCGAATTATTTGTTGCCGCTAAGTTCATAAATTTGATAAATAAGGAATATTTCAGGCAAGCTAAAATATTTATTTGATAAACCGTTTTATTATATTCTATCGAATGAATTTGGGGATTTACAATTTTCCCTTCATTCCTTTAGTAAATCTCATTTTAATGTAAATTTGTTTTCTAGTATCAATATATGAAATTTCTATCTTCTGCATTCAATTAGAGTTAATTACTTTCAGATGGATTTAGGAGGTTTGTAGCTTAGAATAACAAGCTTTAAAATTATCCGAAAAGTACAGCTCTCAAAGGTCAAATATTTCGCAACGTACCTAGTGAGCCATTCCTTGTGTTCTTCAGGCATGTCTCTCAAGTAGTATTTATTTCTTGAGTCACAATATTTTATGCATACAGTAAAAAGCATATTTTCCCATCGCTTAAAGAAAATATAAAATTAGGGCCATATAAAGTGTGGTGAAAAGTTTTTAGAAAAATAAAACGTCAGAATACTACTTACGACAAAAAATAAAATTCTTGTTTGTTGCATGAATGTAAGTCATTTGGTTATATTCTTTTATATATTGTATCCGCTTCGTAGGATTTATAAATTTAGGGGGCACACTACCTTTAAGTTGTCGAAATTGCTGAAAAACATAGTTATGTTGGAACTAATCAAACTTTAATAAAAATAAAAAAAGAAATGTCTTTTCAATTGGTATTTGATTAACACTTATTGAATTATGAACTCTGAAAAAATGAAAGGTTTTCTTTGTAAATTAATATTTGTATTACATGTTTAGAAAATGGATATGAGTCTAAGATACGGAATGTCTTAAATCCCTAAAAAAACCGTATAACATAAAAACCGTATAACTTAAACCGTAAAACATAAAAATATACACACAGGAATAAAATGGTCAGTGTAATATATTTACAAAACACCTATCTTTAATCTAAAATCAAAATACCAGTAAAAGGTTTTGATTAAATTTTTAAATACTCATAAATTGTAAAAAATTCACAAAAGAAAAATTTTTTTCAAGTCTTTTCCGTGAACACAAATTATTTTTTTTTTAAACTCTTAATTTTTCGGTTTTAAGTTATAGATTGTCAAAACATATACATATTATTAAATTTTTATCAATATTGATCATATAGTTTGGTATTAACAGTGCGCATAGTGTTAAAATGTGCTGTGTTAAGAAAATCTGAATATAAAGTTTCACTGTCACTTTTACCTTCTATTTATTGGACTGAAATAGCTCAAAAGGCTCTCGATATATAACAGAACCTTCTTTTAGAGGATTGTTTTCATTTACTTTTTTTTCCTTCCTCCTTTTAGCTATTCGAGCCTCTGATATTTCTCCTATTTACTCCTATGTACCACCCCTTAATAGTTCCTGTGCCCCCTTAACCTTTTCCTTACGGGGTAGGATAGCATGTATCCCAAGAATACGGGTCCAATAATGTGTATATATATATATATATATATATATATATATATATATATATATATATATATATATCCCTTAATGTCCGTTCTTACAAAGGGGGTATGGAATGTCCCGTTCTAAAGAGGAAATCCGAAAAATGATCCCCGTAAGCTAAAGGTTAATGAGAAAAAGACGAATACAATCTCTTTGTTCAGTCTCTTTTTATAAAGACTTGATACATTGATAATATTGATAACTACAAAAATATTACAATTTTACAAATAAGAACGATTCTTAATGGTAGTTCACTTATCACGTGATTTTAAAGGTAAAACGTTGATAAATTTAGTTCTAAATAAAATCTGCATGCTCAGTCCTCAAATAGGCCCCACATATGATATGGCTACCTGCAAAAGTTAAACATAAATGCAAAATGAAATTCAAATTCATTGGTATAAATATGATTCCCAATAAAAACCATATCACAAATAGGAATGCAAAAAAAGAAATGATATTTTTATAGTCAAAATACATTTTTAAGTTTTATAAGTTTTATAAGAAAAAATATTAAGTTTCCCGAGATTTTAGCACTTCAGTATTATTTTACTGTCAGATATTTTCTCTTTGTTAGGTTGAACTATCTGCATGATTATATTTAACTTTATTTCCACCTTGATTGTTTTTCTCAGATAGGTAATGATTATGTTAATTTAAAAATAGCATCCTTTTACTGTCGCCATTTTCAGCGTTTGATGTAACACGCAGTCAGCAGAAAGAATTATATCCCGCAAAAATAAAGATAACACCATAGTTTTGTAATGAGTCGCTCAAAAATGTAGACTAATGGATTAGTGTCAGACTTATTGCAAAATCATGGTTAAATTTGCTGCTACTTATTCAGAGTTCTGATCATGCTTGGCAGCACAGAAACGCCGCGATTAATACAAGAGGAGGGTGTTACGCCTCAGCCTTTGAGTTAAAAGTTTTGTAGTCCTATAGTATCATTTTACAAGTGTTTGAAGTGTCCAACTGAATCAGCAAATAAAGACTTAAGTCATAAAAAGTGGAGTTGTTTCCTTAACATGCAAAGTTTTCCCGAAATAAGTATCGGGTTCCAGGTTCTGCAGTTATTCGTCAAAATAGTGACCTCCTACAGCCGAAACTGCAGAGTTTTCTGATCCCGATCTAAAAAAAAAGAAAATATCGAGACAATTCGACATCCCCTTGCATGGCAGGAGATTGCCGATACGTCGTGTACACAGGGGCGTAGCTAGGCATTAAGGGGCCCCGGGGCAAGGACGCAAATTGGGCCCCCTGAAATATTACGACTTCATTTTTTATCCCCTGTTTTGGGGGCCCCTCACCTAGGGGGACCCGGGGCATTTCCCCGGTTGCCCCTGCCTAGTTACGCTCCTGCGTGTACACAATATTTGGTAATGCTATGACACGATCGCATTTCTTGCCACCTGGCGTCCAAAAATCCCGCCGGCGACGCCGTTCAGAGTGTTTCTGAGACATCTTTTAGGCCATAAGATCTATTAACAGTCAAATTTATCCAGAAATAAATATCCGGTTCCCAGTTCTGTAATTATCCCGCAAAACGGTGACGTCATAGAGCCCAAGTACCGAGTTTTCCCATCCCAAAACAAATGAAAATATCGGAACAATCCGACATCTCCTTGCGTGGCTGGAGGTTACTGACACCTTGTGTACACAATATTTGACTCTGAATATAAATCCCCTCAACGCTGGGGGAAATCAGAACTCTGACATTTCCGCGAAGAAAACAATGTCACATAGCATTTCCCACTACCTACCGACCCGAAATCAAGTCGGTGACGCCATTTAAAGTGTTTCTGGAAGTTCTTGTAGGCCCTAAGATCCATTAACACAAATGGGCCAACAAAGAGATATTGGCTTTGAGCGGTTTCAAAGTGGATGTTACCAGTTCTTCCAAGAGGGATAAAAATAAAACAAAGGATATATAGCTAGATAAATAGTATTAGCTGCAATCCCAAAAGTTAGCAAGTAATGGAAATTGAGAAAGAAATATATCTGCATACATATAATTGCCATATAGATAGAAGGTGTTGCAAAATACCTTGCTGTACATTCCGGAAAATATTATGTTCTCCTATGACATTCTAAATGACATTCTAAAACACTGTGAAATTTATTGATTATTTCTAATAGGCCTATGTTTGTTCCTTTATAAGTGAAAAAGTATTGCTTCAATTGAGCTGAAATTTTGTATAGATATAGTTGATAGTTCAGATTAAAACATAGGCATATTATATTTTGAAAATCGGGCCCCGGAGTTTTTCAATTAATGTTTTAATGTTTTTGCCCCTAAAAGTTGCTTATTTTGACAGCTTCCGCGGCTGTCCTCGCTGATAGCGAGACTATGGGGCCGAATCGTACCAAAATCGGCACGTGGGTAATTTCGAACATAATTCAGTGCCTGACGTAGCCAGATTTTTGAATCTTTAATTTAAAAGAGTTATTAAATTTTTTGTGCCATTTTTGGTGTGTTTTTTTTGTGTGTGGACTCTGTAGCGAATAGGCTATGGGGCCGAATCGTATCAAACTCGGCATGTGGGTGACCCCGGACACAATTCAGTGCCTGACGTTACAGTTTCCAATAAAAATTTCCTTTGCCATCACCAACAACAACTCCCGAGGTCAAACATACAAATATATTGGACTTGATTTACGGGAGGATTGCTTTACTCATATTGTTGTCTTCCCTTTTTAAAACTTTAATTCTGAAATGTCCACATCCGTATGAACCTGCTCGACTTTCCTTTTCGCGAGAACGTGCGACTTTAAAAGAGGAGACTCATTTAATAATAAAATAACATTTTATTAGAATAACGTTAGAGCATGACCGCTCTGATTCGCGTTATTTCTACATCTGCCGTCTTTTACATTTCCAGTGCTCACAGCGCCATGTCTTGGCGAGCAACTAGATTAAACAATATGTTGGTCTCTCTAGGTCATAAAATGAGGAGAATCAATTTATTTTAAAACCTCAGAAAAACGAAAAATGTGGTATACCATGAAGTTAAAAAATAAATTATACCTACCTTATATCTACTTAAGATAGATAATTGTTCAACCCGGACAAAGTCGCGATAGGCCGCTAGTAAAAAATAAATGAAGCCATTGTGTGTATTGTATTTTCCAGATTCATCAATCCTGCTACATGTTTAAAAGTTTCCTGATTTTCTCAGCAAAATACTTAATAGGTGAAAATCGTTTCAAACCAATTAATTTTTCAAATCATGCATTCTCAAAGAAAACAATTTATTAAATACATTTTGATAACTTGTTAACAGTTTTTACAAAATACACAAATATTCCTATTTAATTTAATTTATTATTAATTTAAATTAGAGCTGATAATCTTCATAAGATACAATGTTTTAAACAAAGTTTTTGCGTATAACAGATCGCTTAAAAATTGCATATAATACATCACTTTTTGGGATATTTGTAACAGTATGCATAAAAAGGAACTATAAAAGTTTAAAGAACCTTCACTAATATTTGCGAAAAATTACCGTAGTCGCAAGGGAAAAAAATTGTGTTTAATATTTACACTTTTCAAAGAATTTCTTTCATGATTGCTAATATTGATATTGATTAGCAATTATACGGATGGCAGTTCCGTTGTTTCACCTTTCATTATGGCAAAAAAATACAAAATGAATATTTTTTTTCATATTGATGTTCCTTTAGTCGTTAAATGAGCCTTTTATTTGTTTCATGGTTGATAATTTTGCTATTGATTATCAATTATTCCGATGCAAATTACATTATTTAAACTTACATTACGGCAAAAAAGACAGTAAAGTATTTTTTTCTTATTGATCTTCATTTGGGCGTTAAGTAAACGTATCTTAACGTACAAGGCATATTCATAAAACGCTAAGTCTGTTATATAACAGCCGATTTTGAGTGAAAAAAAAATGGAAAAAGGAGTATATTTCCAAATACTTCGGTGCATGTTCTTTGTAAATCATCGATTCTGAAGAAAAGTGATATTTAATATTTTAGTTATATTGAATATTTTAGGTGTCAAAAGTATATTATTTCTACATACAACTGACATTTAAAAGCTATATTTGGTAAAGGAATTTAAAAAATTTATTTTCATCGTTTTATAAAATTTAATCCCATTCATATAAGATATATTCATTTTAATAAAAGGTATGTAAGCTTTGCTATTTCACTTGCATACGCATTTACATATAATTAACAGAGACAGGAAAAATGGATGTTGCCATAGGAAAATAAAAACATTCAATATTCGCTGCTCTGTAGGTCAAAGGGTGTATGGATCATTGTTGCTGTTAGGGCCTGTTCACATAGGAGTCCGTTGCGTTGCGTTAAGGAAAAGATGACGTTGAGATGAAAATAAACCAATCATAGACGTTAAAAATTTCATTGCTAATCGTTTGGAGGCCTATGATGGGTTTATTTTCGCCTCAACGTCATCTTTTCCTTAACGCAACGCAACGCAACGGACTCCTATGTGAACAGGCCCTTAACATTGTGGTCGTCAGCGTTACTCGTATTGACATTTTTAACCAATCACAGGCCCTAAGAGAATAGGGGCTGTTCACATAAAATCCGTCACCGTCAGCATTAAAAATTTTAACCAATCATACAGCAATCGTTGACCTATTAAACCAATCAGCGCCAACGGAATCTTTAACGGTGACGCCGGCGGATTCTATGTGAAAAGATCCCAACAGTTCATTCTTGCGTAATATGTGCATATTAATCAGACAATTTAAACTTTAAATTACACACCAGAATTTTAAAAATGACCACTAAAAATATTATTTATGGTATTTCATAAGTATGTGAGTATGAATATCTATGGAAAGTTTTTATCTATATAAATTGGAGCAGAATAAGCAACTTTTTCTGTGCAAATGTTCCCTTTTACCACTAGCAAAATTTAACAAATGTTATACATCATACTGATTGTATTAATACCATATATAATTGTACAAGAGTCAATATTTAATAAAAAAAACTAAATATGAGTTAAATATAATCGCTAAAACTGTTTATAATTGTGCAAAATATTCAAAATTTGCAAAAGACCGGAAAAACTTGAAAAATAGAAATGTGATACCCTTAGTTATTTACTCAAACAGAGCTCCGGGACATGTATTTGGTACTTTTTTAGAAATTCCATTCAATTCAGAACAAGGAAAACATAATTTACTCCCTTTTGTGTCACATTTTTCAACACTAAGATCTGAGATCCTGAAAAAACTTCAATTTGACAAAGCTGCCGTAAGCTAATTTTTCCCGAATATCCGGGAAAAAATTAGCTTACACATGAACATCTCATCTTTTAAGTTCTCATTATTATGATGGAAAAAAGTCTTAAAATATTTCACCATATTCTACCGTTAGGTTGGTAGCTTTTAACGTAATCTAATTGACTTCTTATTCAAGTGAAAACATATTTTTCATAATTTCAGGGAAAAGTACTTTTTATGCATGAAACGCTAATGCATAATTGACTTAAAATGAAGTTTAATCGATAAGACATAGCTCATCATAAATATAGAAGACAAAATTATTATCAGTACCTATTTCTAAATCTAATCATCCTTCTGCGTAAAAAAAAACCAAGAATAGATCAATAAACCAGGATTTGTACTTTCTATTGAAAGGTATAGTGACTTCTTTCCATTGAAAGTTTCTAGCAAAAATGAACAAAGTAATCAAACACTTGGTAACTAATGATGACGATAGATAAATAATGAATAACTAGTAGCAAAAATTTAACTAATTAATGAAATTCGATGGAATTTCGGAAACAATGCCGAACTAGTTCCTAAAGAACTTGTCTATGAAACAATTACCTGCTTATAACCCGCGAGATGTTCTGAAAAATCCATTAATCAATTTTATAGTTCAACGATTAGCTAGAAAATATAAAAATTGTAACAAAATATGCTCTTCGAAATATTTGCTTTTAATACTTGATTAATCTCTGCCTTATTAAAACAGTTTTAATTATCCCATAATGAGGAAAATTAAATCTTTGGTGATGTCTTTAATGTTCTTCATTTTGTAAACTCATAACTAAGCAAGTTGAAATATATGTGAAACTGCCCGACAAGTTTAAAATCAAAATTTATTTTTGTATAATTTTTTGTCAAGACGACTGCACATAATATTTCTCACTTAGTTATTCTATTACTATGAAAAATTTGCTTTATAAAACACCTTTTTACATAATTATTTAAACAAATATATAAATAGTTTAATGGTCTTGTGCAGCATTTTTCGTGATAAGTTACTGGGTAAAATTTGATGAAAAGCTCAAATAAAAACTTCATTCATTCTAAATTGTATCAATATTTATTCTAAATAGTATATTCATTTGTATCTTTATACATGGTTGAATTCCTCCAATATTTTAATTTTAACTACAATTAATCGTCAATCTTATTTTGCGCATGTATATTTTCTCACATGGTTACAATATAAATTCTGTTTCTTACAATACTTAACAATTTCTTCATTCAATTCTGTTACTATCAAAACAACTGAATGGTTTTAAAAAGCCCATTACATCTTGGAGAATGTTGAAACGCCTTTATGTTGAAAAATTCTGATTAAACCATTTGCTATATTAATGAACCTATATTTAAGATCAGTTAACGTTAGACGGAACTAATCAACTGAGCCGTTAGTTTAAATTTAGCACATAATTAAATCCAGTTCCGATTAAAGGTAGAATAAATTTGATACAGTCCAATTACCTCAAGTCTTTTGTTTCGATAATTATTAACCGCAATTTACGGAGAAAATTTGACGCTGTAAATTATCCTAAACAGTGTTCATAAAGCGTAAAGTTTACTCTTCCATATTTTATTGGTATATGTCAGTACTGTGCTCAGTGTGAGTTGATTTAGTTTTTTTGTCAGGGTAATTTGCGCTTGAATGATAAAAATTTTGGGGAAGCAAGGCGTTGATTTTTGTGGAATACTGAGTACGCTAAGAATATAACATAGGTTCACGAAAATTAGTGAAGGGAACAACATTGCGTGAAAATACATTAAAAATAGGAAATTCAAAAAGCTATTAGAAAATGGATGAAAATCCTGGCAAGATTTGCATTCATTTATCTAAGAAGCTGGGGATGCACATAATTTAGGTGAGCATTCAATATAAAACGCAGAATAATACATAAAATTAGCGACTAAATAAAAATAATAATTAAATAAAACGAGCGTACAAGAAATAAATAAGTAATTTTTGGCGTATCGGGACGGAAACTGAAGTTCCCCGTTGCCTATTGAGAGGGGTGAGCTACGGCGTGAGGAAAAGATTTTTAAATTCCCCAAATATAGTTTGTGCAGTTAAAATATTGGTGTGTGTGCGCGAAGTGATTTAAAGGCAGCAACAAACTCCCCAGCCCAAAGAAGCAAGAGTTCCCTGGCCTACGTCAGAAGGGAATCTACAAGTGCACCGAAATACAACGCATTGAGTGAGTCCAAATCATTTATTTTGAAAAGATCAGTCTGGTTCCTTTTGGCAGAGGTTTTTTCATTTTTGTTTTTTAAAGTTTGGTTTACGAATAGGAGTGGAAATGATTGATAGAAGAATTTAGTGGTATTAGATGTTTTTGGTTAATTATTCTGTGCTCCCTTGCCTTGTCTTTAAAAGTAGTCTTTTACAACCATACTTTTTAGTTGAGAATTTTGTTTATGTATGGATAAGTGTTTTTTTTTTTGTTACGAAAGTGTTTAATATAAAATGTACAAAAAATGTATAAAAATTGTAAATAAATTAAGTTTAAGTTAAATTTAAATAAACTCTCTGTTTTAATTGTTCTTCAATATTTTTAGTTCACTTGTTCGTCAATTGCTAATTACGTCCTGAACTACGGGTTATTAACAAAATAATTTTAAAACACAACGCACCCAACTACCCCTTTATAAATAATTAATGTACTACCCAACTACTTCACGCCCGATAAGATAACTTTGGACTAGCAATACGACAATGAGTTTAGAAAAATTGCACGGCTAACGCTTGGATCTGTGATCAGTCCTAGCTTTGACCTGCGAAGAACATTCTGTTTCCTCATAGAGAAAGAGTAAACCGATAACTATGTGCTAAAGAGCAGATACCTTGACGATGACTTTAGTTAAAATGAAACGGAATGGCAGCTTCCAATCATGAGATTGAGTGTTTGATCACGGGCTCGATTTATTATTTATGTAAACAGTAAGACGTAGAGTTCTTTTCATCTTACACAGTCGATATTAAGGCTGCTGTGTACTAACCCTACTGGGTTTGCTCATCTCAATGTTAACTTATGGATAAAATTTATCTACTATTTACAGCTACATATATGCTGATAGTCCAATAAAAATGGTATTTTCAGATAGCCTGAACTTTTCAGCACCTTGCAACAGGATTTATTTTACAAATTTCGTCCACCAAAGGAATTTATTAGCGTTTACAACACACTATACCATATTTTTTCCCGAATAATTTAAATTAAAAAATAATATTTGCATTTTTTTAAATGAAAAATGGCCAAAGGTGTAAAATTTCTTTCTCTATTACGGAGTACAATTTTTTAAAAATAAAATCTTTAAATCCAAGTCGACAATCCTTTGACACATTTTTTCCATTGGTTAACACTGAGGTCAGCGAATACAGTAGGATTAGTACACAGCAGCTTTAAATCCTGAATTCAAGTAGCTAATACTTTATTTCATTAATAATAAAATTCCATGAAACCGACATTTCAAAGGTAATTCCAGGGCAGAATTTTCCGAATGTATATTATAATTAACAAACGAACCTGAAACGAGGTTTACAGAATGAAACTACACGTGTAAACAAACAATGATGCAATTACCCTGAATAGCTGTTTAGGAAGGCTAATGATTGGACGTAAAGGATATCTCCACCTCTAATACGATATACCATTCCATTCACTAAGTGTATACACACTCGGGAATGGAAAGTTCTATTATTAACAGAAATTTTACACTTGATATATTGAGGTATTCTCAAGAATTGATGGAAAAATAAATTTTGATTTATTTTTAGATATAAAATGTATTATCGTATGAAATATATTTTAAGATTGAAAATTATAGTATACTTAACTGGTGTGTCACTCATTATTAATTAAAATATACTGCGATAAATTACGATTGTATTTTACTGGTATATGTCAGAATTATTATTAAATGTAAGTTAACGTTTTAACATAATCGAAAGCATGTGTTTCTCTCTATTCTAAAAGAAAAGGTAAATGTCGCTGTCAAAAGCTTATCACGCTTTCTCCTCCGAAACCACCAGGGGTATGGGGTCGAGAGTGATACCAATGGATGTATAAAAATGGGAGGACCAAAGTAAGACATGTCACATCTTCGTCGGACTTTAAGTTTTTTTTATTTTATGTTTTGTGGAAAAATATTGACATTTTCATCTCCAGATTACAATAACTCGCCAAAAAAATGATCGTAGAATTTTGATCATTTTACAGTCTAAGACTACAGGCATTTTTCTTTCAAACTAGACCTCATTTGTTTAAAAATATTTTAAAACAGACTAATAGTTTCATCAGAAAATGAAACACAGTTTTTCAAGAAATATCGTCTCCTATGTGGATGTAATATCGAGGCTCCTCGAGTTTTTATCTTACGAAGAAAATATTTACATCATCTAGAAGCTGAAAGCTTTCTTATTCATATAAACCTCATTTCAAGTCTCTATCTTAAAATTTCGATTTTTGATTGAATTTTAAAGCTGATAATTCAACAGTGATGAAACGCCCTTCGCATTAAGGGTGACAACAGTAAATGGATAGAAGCTGTTACATTTCCTGAGAATCACCCCTATATATCTCGACATTAGCCATAACAGAGGAGAGAGCCTAGGGACGAAGCCCCTAGTGTGATAAAACTAAATTGCGAGTAGAATATATTGCTCAATAACGGAGCTAACAAATGGAATTCTATGGTAAATTTTATTCCTTTCTCATTGTTAGAAGTTTATATGGTAGTTGTAGTATTGTTTCACTCGATAAATTTAATAACTACTTTTTTCATTATTTACCATGTTTTTAGTATGTCGCTTTCTTGTTTGTTTGTGTGTGTGTTTGTCCAGTACAAATCTTACAATCGATTTTTAACTAACTTCCCGACCAGCTAGACATTTGAAACTTTCAGAATAGCTCAGAACACGATGGCAATGCATTATTTTAATACTTTTAGCCATCTTTAAGCAGGTTTGAAATCATTTTCAGTTAATTTTGTTTTGTAGACTGGTGCAGCCATCTATCGACCGGGATGGGAACGAAAAGTTAATCGCAAGTAAACTTCCAATTAACTTAATTTTTTTTCAAGTTGATGGAATAATTCATCAAAAAAATTTTAAAAAGTATTTATTAATACATAGAATTGTCAAGTTTATATGATTCAACAGAAAATTTATAAACATTGTACATAAAAAGTTCTTTTTTTCCTGTAATTATTGGTTATAATTTTACAATATTAGGTGAGTATTTGTTTTATTAATTCAACGAAAATAATGCAAATAATTCATGATAAGTAAATAGCTGTGCGATAAACATGCAAAGCGACTAAATATCTTAAACTACGCTTTTAAAGTAAAGAAGTTCAATTTATTTGAATATTACCCTAAATTAAAGGCAACATTATCTAGATATCTTCAACGCAAACGTTAATGCCAAAAATTACCTGGATTAAAATGATTAGTCCTTAATTAAGCTGTAATGAACTGGTCATCATTACATTTAGCGGTGTCATAAATAGCATCTTTCATCGTAATTTCTATACCTCCTTTAATTGAGGAAACATCCTAGTAATCCTCATATATTTATGCTAATAGCTTTAAGCTTGAAATGACTGACTAATATTCGAAAGAACTATTTAAGTCCTACGGTTAAGTAAATAAAAAACTTTCTTTGCTTTTAAAAAGGCGATTTTAAAATGCTTTTTAGAATGTTCTAATATTTTTCGCATTTTTTATTTCTCTATATCTCTATTTCTTATTTTTATCTGTCCTTTAATGTTTGTTTAAACTCGAATGGTATCTCCTATTAATTTCCAGCCTTTACATGAGCAACACTTTTAACTACTTTTTATGTATATTATGTGCAATTATAATCAGTCCAATATACAAATATATACATATATATTATCAAATATAATAAATATTATATAAACAACAAATTCGATGCATATTTTTAAATAGACTTGATATGATATTACAGGTTTTGTTAAGAATAAGTATGTAAACAGATCTTTGCCATTATTTAGTTTGCGAACGGGAATATGAAATCCACAGTTTCGAGCTGCAATTTCCTATACTGGAAGTTCTTTAGAAAGGAAAACAGCAGATATTGCGTGAATGTCATTTCATGAGATGACAGTAAGCAATATGCATTCGGTTTGTTATTGATCATTCCTTTCTGTATTAACTGGGTTTTTTTATTTACTATTCTAGTTTTTCATTTCCGCTTAATGGACCTAAACTTATCCTATCACGTGGCAAATTTTGTCTATTATTTTCTATCCAGAAAATATTCAAATCATGACAAGGCCCGTGGGCACAGGAGTTGCTTTGAGTAACTAAACGCAGGTATTTACCCATCTGAAGTTACAAACAGCCTCTTTTACAAGAAATGCAGTGAATTCTAAAAAAGCGAATATGTTATTAATACAACAAAATATTTAATTAGCTATAAAGGCCAAATCATGACAAGGCGCGTGAGTACAGGAGTTGCTTTGAGTAACTAAACGCAGGTATTTACCCATCTGAAGTTACGAACAGCCTCTTTTACAAGAAATGCAGTGAATTCTAAGAAAGCGAATATGTTATTAATACAACAAAATATTTAATGAGCTATAAAGGCCAATTCACATAGCAGTCCGTAAGCATAAATGGTCAACTTTAGTGTTCACGGATGATGATACGTGAGTCAACGGATGATGTCATACCGCTCAGCTGTATGATTTGTTAAAATTTAACGCTTACACTAACGGACTGCTGTGTGACCAGGCCGTATAACTTTTTACCATGTTTTTATTAAGGGGACTCACGACTCTTAAGTCGAGGAAATAAGGCATATTTTCATACATTTTGACTCTTTGCAACTATTTCAATTTACTCCCAATTTTTCCAAATTTTATGTATATGATAATGAAATATATTTATTTTAATAAACAAATTTTCAACTCTCAAAATAATTTTAAATAATTTTTTTTAATGCTTTAGATATACCTTGTTATTTACGCATTTTTATTGTATACTGGCTTGCGAACAGAACTATGAAATTAATTTTACACTTAAATGTATAATTCCGGTTTTATATTTAAAATAAATAATTCAAAATACAGTTCAACATAAAACATTCAACATAAATATATTTTTTCAATTTTTTAAAAACTGCTCAAAATATACTTAAAATTTCCTTAAATTTTTGCATTAATTTACCCCTGAAAATAATAACAAAATGTGCTGTGATTGCAATAATTCTAGTTCAGACGCAATAAAATAACATGATTATGCAGTGATAAAAATTTCTTGGAATTATGTTTCATAATTTTTGAGATATCAGTTGCGGAATGATGCAAAATTACATTTTGAGAAAAATGAGTTTCAAATTTTTCTTACCATAAACTTGATCAGTAACTAAATATCTAGAATATCAATATCTCCGGAACTAAGCGGAATATTTTCATGCGGTTTGCTTTATTTTATTCAAAAATGATCAGGCTTTAACATATATTTTTTTCAAAAAATCGGATGTTTTAAAGATCTAAGTCCCCTTAACTCGCTTTCTTGTTTGTGTGTGTGTTTGTCCCGTACAAATCTTGCAAACGATTTTTAACTAACTTCCCGACTAACTAGACATTTGAAACTTTTAGAATAGCTCAGAGCACGATGACTATGAATTATTTTAATACTTTTAGCCATCTTTAAGCAGGATTAAATTCATTTTCAGTTATTTTCAGTTAATTTTGTTTTGTAGATTGGTGCAGCCATCTGTTGGCCGGGACAGGAAGGTAAAGTTAAACGCAAGTTAACTTCCAATTAACTTCATTTTCTTTCAAGTTGATGGGATAATTCATCAAAAAATTTTTAAAAAAGTATTTATTAATACATAGAATTGTCAAGTTTATATGATTCAACAGAAAATATAAAAACATAGTATATAAAAAGTTCTTTTTATCTTGTAATTATTACATTTAAATTTGTTTCCGTCAGAATTAAATGAAACATTTCTTGTTTTTTTATCCCATAATTAATTTTTGTTTGGTTTCTTAAATGATTTGGATTAATTAGGATTTTTTAATTTAACCTTTTACACGACAATGTTCCCGAAAGTTGAACATCAACTTCAAAATTCTGTGAAAAATACAATTTTAAGAAAACTATTACTTACAACGAAAGTATGGATTTATTTTCTGGCATTGAGGTTACGTTAATAAAATAGTGTCTAGGAGGAAAAAATCGTAACTTTGGCTTTTTTCTAACTTTTCGTCGAACAAAATTCAAAAATTCATATAAAATCCAACAAATGATTTTAAAATTAAGAGGGATTAATTAAAAATGACCAATTTCTTGGTAGAACATAAATTATAACAATAAAGATTAAATTTTGTTGTTACTATAAGATAAAAAAAAATTGCATGTTCCCAAAAGGGAACGTTGGCGTGTAAAGGTTAGTTTTTCAACATAATAAAGTTCTTGTGATTACAGTGCATAGGAGTGTAAATAATTTTTTTTTCAAATACCAGAAATATTAGTACATATCGAGGAAAGATGTTTATGTCTGTTATCTACTTTCATTACCCCTGTTCAACCCCCCCCCCTCTCCCCCTCTCTCACACACACGTTCTATGATGGGTCTGAAGTACATTACTCATAGCTGCCTCTGAAAAACGTGTGTTTGTTGATACTTAGATGTTGTTTATGACTCTATTGGAGGGTCACATAATATGTTTGAAAACACGTGATTATGAGTTATTATTTTCCTTTACTCTGCGATTTTCTTCATTTGAGAGAGAATATGTCACTTTCATTCTAAATTGAGTATAGATGAATCCATGTTGCCCTGTTACGGTTATCATTGGACTAAATTGTTTATACGGGGTAAACCAATAGAGTTTGATTTAAAATATGGATGTTGTGTTCCAGAAGTGTCTATCCATATGCTATGAGAATATAAAGTGGAAAAAGTACAGAAATAGAAAACTCTCTTCTTGGATCTAAAGTTGTGTGGGAGCTTCTATCGAGTGCTGAAAATCCAGAGATGCATGAAATTTTCTTTGACAACTTTTTATCATCACACAAGCTGTTTACTGAGTTGTCTGAAAAAGGGTTTCAAAGCAACTGGCATGATTCGGGAATTTTAGACAGAAAGATGCTTTCTCAAATTACGAAAGGAAGCCTCAAAATGGCAAAGAGAAAATTTTGAGTACCGAAATGATGGTCAAGCTTACATTTATTGCTGGAAAGACAGTGCTGTAGTAACTATAGCATCCAATTATTCGGCCCATGAGACTATCGTAAAACCAAGTGATTTTGTCAAGCACACAGAAAAAGAGAATTGATGTTTCTCAGCCACATCTGATAATCATGTATAATGAGGGAATGGGAAGTGTTGATTTACTAGACGGACTTCTTGAATATATCGACCTATGTTTAGAAACAAAAAATGGTATTAGAATTTATTTAGCAATGCGCTAAACATGGATGATGCTGCTGGATGGATTTTGCATTTACATTTGCACAAAGGTACAACAGCAGAACTATCGCATCTCAATTTCTGGAGAGAAGCAACTTTGTGTTTGCTCCGCATGAAACTGAAAATCCACTCTGTTCCTGGACTCTCACGCACATTGCTATGAATCTTTGAGACAATCAGGTGCACATTTTATTGTGCCATCAGCACAAGGATGCTGTGTTGTATGCCAAACGAATAGTAGAAAAAAATGTTTTGTGTGAGAAAAGACTGCATGAGAAATACTTTCCTACCTACCATGGACAGTAGAAACAACTTAGAGCATAAAAGCTAAGAACAATAATCATTTTTTTTGTTTTATTTTTCTTGTTTTAAAGAATTTCGTTAAGTTTTTTTTTTCCTTGTATTTTTTAGATTTTCATTCATATGATTATTGTGCTGTGAATTTTCATTCAGAGATTATTTGTTACTTCCTTTTTTCCAATGATGTTTCAATTGTTTGATTAACATGCTAATAAATAATTGTAAAATTGTTTAAATATAGTAATTCTTGCTCATCAACTGTAAAATTAATTTTTTAATTTAGTGGGAAAACTTTTTCTTTTGATAGCTTCGTCGCACCTCTTGACAAGTTTAGGTGGCGTAGCTCTTGAGCACCACCACAGCTCGACGGGCGCACCCCGACTATTTTTCTGCTTAATCTGTGTTATTTCTTTAGAACTAACTTTTAGAACTTTACTTACTTTTAGAACTTTACTAACTTTACTAACTTTTACTAACTTTACTAACTTTACTAACTTTATTACTTTTAGAACTTTACTAACTTTTAGAACTTTACTAACTTTTAGAAATTTACTTATAAATACTAAAACATTAGGCACAGAAATTGAAATTTGAATGTAAGGGTCATTAATCATATTTTATAAAAAATTTCAAAAAACTAAGTGTTTCCCGCCAATGTTCTCTTTTGGGAACATGTTATAAATCATATACAAAATTTTTTTTTGAAAAAAAAACCTACTCGTAGTTCTTATGTTTGAGTTTTAATGTGATTTTTATCAATAAATAGTTTGTGTTAGCTTTCGATCATAGTGCGGCGTGTAAAAGGTTAAAGCTGACACAAGTTTGTTTTATTTTTTAGTTGTTTTTCTTTACATCATCTTTATGCTTTCGCTATTGAAATAAAATAAATCCTAATTTCTTTGCAAAGTAAAATTTACTATACAAAATTAAAAATTGAAATTGCTGTTATTGAAAGTACTGATTGAAAGTACTGAAAGCACATTTAGATATTAATATTTCCTTTAGATTTACATTTATTGTTGTGTCAAACTTAAAATTTCCCTTGGATCACACTCAATATGCGCAAGTTTATTCTGCTGTGTGCCAAGAAATGTATAAATCAGCTTCCAAATATATTTCAAGCATCACTGCTTTTCGTAAGCACAAAAGCCGAAACAAATAAATGAATAGATGGCATCGGGTTTTTCTCTTTATTCCCGCTTTCAGTGAGGCTATAACAAAATTCCCGAGTAGAACTAATGAAGAACTGATACCTCATTTGGGGTATTCAACAGAACTGGAAAGCATACTATTTTATTTATCACAGAAAGTAATAGGAGCTTTACCCAAAGCTATATAATACTGATATATAGAGATGTCTAATAATGTAGACGCTTTCGGTCCATGTAAGTGTCATTATTTGGGTTATTCAAAACGTTATTATGAAAGATATTCTTGCTAATTTATGTGGTTCATAATATTTGATGTGTATCGCATTTTGTGATTACCCTGATCAAATTTATTTTCATATTACCCATTTCTGAGACTAAGTTAGGTTAAATATTGCAGCTTCAGAGGAAACACTCTTAAGATTTATAATAGAAGATATAAAACTTTATGAATCATAATGAGAGAAAAACAAAACTATATAAAACATCATGAGAGTGAAAGACTAGTTTATATATTTTAAATATAAAACTTTATGTTGTGCAATTGCTATGAAAGTTAATTTTGGTAATAGGGCAATGTCTCGCAGCATGCCACATCTCAAATCTTGCAGATTTTACTTCTTGTTTGGCGAGGAGTGGCAAAAAATTGCATAATTTAACATGGCGTTCAATGAGCATTCTTACAGCTTGTTGAATAAAATGCTCTCAGATTACGCAAAGTCTTTAGATACGGTATCTAAACAAAGGTATATCACTAAATTAAACATTCAGGTACAGCCCGGAAAGGTTTATTCAGTATGCGACCCGTATTTATTGACAGAGGAAGACTTTAGTTACGATACAAGACGCTGGCCTGAAGTAACTTATACTGATATCTATACATATCTCAACATAATAATAATCATTCTCAACGAAAGAATGATTATATTCTCTTAAACCTTGAGAAATATTAAAAAAAATGTGTTAAAATACCTGTTAAATACAACTAATATGAGAAATTTTATAAATAAACTTAAATTATTTAACTCAAAATGAAGGTATAGTCCAAAAACACATGCAAACGCATAGGAACTGCTTCTGTTTTCTGCCACCCGATAATGACGTCATCTATAGCAGACGAAAACTGACCTAGCCAGTGACGTTGCAACGTTTTGCCTTATATTGGACGCATTGATATTAAGCGAGTAAACACTGCCAACCAGATCATCTTATAATAAATCCGTTAAAAGTATTCTCATTTGTTGTTGTTATTTCTAATGCCCCCTGGCCAAAAATACTCCAGACAAGGTACATATAAGCTAGCGGAATGAGGGATACAGCACCGAAAGCGGCGCTCTACCTCTAGGCTATCTCGAGCCCATTGTATGTTTAACTATCTTTTAGAATTTTTATATTCTGTGTCTCTTAGGATGAATAAAATTTCAAGTGTATTATCTAAATAGAGACATAAATGAGAATTTTTTACACCCAAACTCATTCCCCAGACTAAAAGTAACAGTTTTTATTCACATTTTATGAAGAAAAAAAATTTTAATTTCGAGGTATTTTAGAAAATTTCTCACTCTTTCCGTGCATTTTAGAACAGAAATCACTCTTTTCTTATACGGAGACTTTAGTGTTCATTTTTCTATCTTATACATATGTTCTTTTACAAGAGTTTCTCTTGTATAACTAATCCTATTCTCCACAGCATTCCTCCCTACGATCCAGGGATCCCCAGTTTGTCGAAAAGGCCAAAAGCTTTATTACGCCGTCCAAATATTTCCCTTCCCATCATCTAAGAAGCGTAGGAGACTGTGAATGCTTATGATTAGCTAGCTGACCAAGCCTACTTTTTGTTTCTTAAGCTTCTTAATCCAAATTTTAATTTCCCTTTCACATCATACTACATAGACCCGTGAAATTGGGCACGCGTTGGTCGACCCTTCTCCTTTACGAAGCTAGGCTCCACATCTATCAAGTTTAAATCCTTTAATTCCTTCTTTTATCATAACATAATTGCTCTGATACTACAAAAATCTCCCTTTTGGGACAGTAATTTTGGTTCCCTGCCCTGCCTCTAAATGGAGCCAGTGGTCCAGTACTCAATTTCATGATTGGAAGCGGTCATTCCGTTTCATTTTCGCAAAAGTCATCGTCAAGGTATCTTGTGTTTAGCACAAAGTTATAAGTTTACCCTTTGCTCTATGGGGAAACGGAATTTTCTTCGCAGGCCAAAGCTAGGACTGATCACGGATCCGGGCGGCAGCCGTGCGATTTTTCTAAATTCATGTTTGGCAACTCGTTTACATCGGAAAATTACTATAAGTTTATTAATTCATTATCCGTTCGGAGGTGAAAGCAGTGCAGTGCTTCGCATTCCTAGGAACTCCGTAAAAACCTACTACCTTGACCTTGACCTATATATATGTTCGGTGAAAGCCAACAGCATTATATTAGCGTGCCTCAGTGGCGTAGCAAAGGGGGGGGGCAAGGGGGTTTATCATGCCCAGTGCGCCACTCGCAGAGGGGCTCCAATGTAAGATCCATATATTATATTACTATATGTTTTCGAGGTGGATGCCAATATAAGGTCTATTTATTATATTACTATATGTTTTTTCAGGGGAGGGCCCCAATATAAGGTCTATATATTATATTACTATATGTTTTTCGGGGAGGGCGCCAATATAAGGTATATATATTATATTACTATATTATTTTGTGGGGGGCGCCAATATAAGGTCTATATATTATATTACTATATGTTTTTAGGGGAGGGCACCAACATAAGGTCTATATATTATGTTACTATATGCTTTTCGGGGGGGAGTGCCAATATAAGGTCTATATATTATGCTATTATATGTTTATCGAGGGCGCCAATATAGGGTCTATATATTATATTACTATATGTTTTTCAGGGGGCGCCACAAAGATATCGTGCCCCGGGCGCCAGTTATGCTCGCTACGCCACTGGCGTGCCTGAACTATTTGGTCCATTCTCATAATTAATTTAGATAAGTCAGAAAAGATATATTAAAGAGATTTATATTTATCATAAATTTTTATTGTTGGATTTAATAGGAGTTAAAAAATTACTCAAATTCTTAACATTTTTGGATACTTTAATATCAGAAGCTCAGAATAGAAAGGGCGAATATGAAATTTATGTTGTTAGGAAATCGCATTAATTTGTGGGAATGCTCTCAGGATAGAAAGGGCGAATATAAACTTTCGATCTCAGTTGAAAATCAAGCTGACAGTGCAGTAACGTAAACAACAGATGCATAATCGTCCTTGCTCCTTCAACTGTACAGCACTAAATTTTCAGCTATTTTTATGTAGTCCGTACATTAAAGGATGTTTACAAGATACTAAGGGCAATTGTACACGTAAAAATTGAAATACTGTGTTTTTAAAATATCAATTAATAGATATTTGTTTTAAAAGCATTGTTTTTTTTAATTAGGCCTTTTTTCTCCGAGCTCCTGAATGTCTGTAGACCATTGGATTGATCAATTGTATCTGCTATTATTATTATTAAACAAGGAATTAGGCTTCCAGAATAGAAATACAAATAAGCTGTGAGTTTCGTTCATAGTGCTAAGAAAATGTTCATTTAGTGCTGTTATTATTAAAACAAATTTTTTTAAAGAAGTAATTTACATATAAAAGTTAACATTCTTCCCTATTGAAATTTTCTAGACTGGAAGTAGAAGGGGGATAATCTGAAAAAATTAAAATTAACCATAACAGAAATTTTAAATCATCTCATATTGAAAGCAACACATATAATGCCATAATGTTGTATAATTTAAAGCATTCAAAATCCCACTTCCAGTGGCTTTTTGCCTTGAGTATTTTTACAAGTTTCATTGGGTTGTAAACTTTATTTCAAATGTGAGGGATTTGCCAGTGGGGAAATGAAACTTTTATATCAACAAAATATGTGAATATTTTATAGTACAGCTTTTATAAGACTGACAAGAAAGCATAATATAATTCTTAAACAGGAAATTTTGTTGGTAACATAGTTTAACGTAGGAAATGTATTTATATGCCCCCAAGAGCAAATAAATTTACAATTCATGTATTTCAGAAAATATATCAGAAAACACGTTACTTCACCTATAAGATAAAAAGATGAGTTTTTCTGGCTGTTTCAGAAGCTGAGTTATATCTAATAATTTTTAGCGGGAAAAAGCTCCCTTCTCAATTCACTACTCAAATTCATTCACCACATTTCGTGGTTAAAGGATCCACCGAGAATATATTCAGTTTCAAGAAATTTCAGTCGAAAACCCAGTTACTGATATTTGGTATATGTTTGTTCAGTCAGGGTTATTTTATTGTGACAACAATAAGTCCATGAAGAATTAATGAAGGATAAAAGAAAAACATACTGATTCGGTATCGGATAGAACAGACCTAGACAACAAACAGCAATATTTTGGGGAAGAAAAAGGCATAAATCCACAGTCACTATAGAAGGGGAGGATAAAGTCGAATCATTATGTGTCATGTGTATGAAAGAGGATTAAAACACGGAAATTGTGTAGGGAATCCAGAACTACATTTACTATATTTATATACGTAGAAACAAATCGAAAAATTTCTCCCTTTTTCATTTGATATGTCAGAATAGTGCTCCGATTTTTAATTTTATTTTTATTTTGACTCTGAAAATGTGAGTGTTCGATTCCCTTAATACCCTCTCAAACTTTTCTGAAAACTCGCGTTTATCCCTCTTCTTTTCCTAGAAACGTAAATGTTCTTATTTTCAATGCCATTTCAAGGAATTCTCACAAAACTATTTTACAGCAGAGTGTATATGTTCCGGTGCTTGATAAAAATGACACTAACATCTTTTCTCTCTAAGGCTTCTTAGATTGGATCTGGCAAATCTCATTCTTAATCGACAGATACGCTTAAGTATATTCTTAGAGTTTAGATATATATGAAGTTGATTCGGAAATTCAGTATTTTTCTTCTTTTAGGGCGAATAATTTTTCCTTTCTTTAAAAATTTGATTAAAACAAGGGATTATTTGAAATTATGGAGATTTTTTTAAATCTTTATTATGAAGCATATTTTTCACTCTTTATGCTTAATGATTAGGGGATTTTAGTAATAGATGCGGATAAATGCGAAATTTGTCTATATGAGCGAATAAATACGAAATTATTTTTTTTACTACATTTCTGTGAAAAGTCTGTGATAAACCACTTTTTAAGCGAAATTATATATATAATAGCCGTTGTCTCTGTATAACACTTCCGGGTTGTACTCATCTTTCAATTGAAGCCCTCAGTAAACATGCAGCCGGTTAGGCTTAATTTCAATTTCAGATGTCGATCAGAATTTTTTCTTACCTAAAAACTAATCTTCTCCATCAAATCACGTTTGTTCAGCCTATTTTTCTATAAAACATTCAGAACTTAAAAAAATTGGATGCTTTTAGCTGTATATTTAACAGTTTTTAAAAATCTGTTTACTTTTGCGATGAATTCTGAAAGTAAACAAACTTGAATGTGAATGAATCAAGTAGCTCAAGTATTCATATCGCGTAGTGAGCTATAAAAAACTGGATGGCAGTCTACTACTCCAATCGCATGAAAAACTAAGTAAATAAAAAATAATGAAAGGGTTTGCTTTTACAAGGTGTGGATTAAATGCAATATTGTTAGATAATGCGGGATATTTTTTAACTTTCATATACTTTTTCCATTATGACGTCATTATTAGTATTATGACGTCAAAATGACGGGTTACCTTCTAGTTAGGTAAAAATAGTAATAATTTGGTGACATAATTGCTTTACTAAGATTATCCGCAATCTTCAACTGAGAAATCTCTGTCCTTCGGATTTGCTCCGAATTTCACTCGGACGGTTTGCCCGTACCGGAGTCGAATCTAAAAATCTAACTGTAAAAATCAACCATCAAATTTGGGAACAATTTAGTAGATTTAAGAACGTCTCTTGAGCTCCAAAGTCGAGGGTATTTCAGCTACTTACAGCAGTCAATCAAGAGACTCCTGCTGATGTTATACAGATTTTAATTGCAACGAAATGCTGCTACATTAACTTTGCAAAGGCAGCTATACAAAGCCTCTATATTCCCGTTAACAGAGTAGATGCTGAGATATTTTAGTATGTACAACAGAATAATTAAGGACAGAAGGCTAATACTTAAGGAACATGATGTTGAGAGTACAAAATGTTAGCTTTTAAGGGGAGTGGTCACTTTTACGTACCTTTAAAAGTATCATTTTTAGACCTATGTTCGATTGTATGTACTACTCATTATTTTTGCTTGATTTACATGAAATTTTTTGAGTAACTGCTTAGAATACTATTTATGATATATTCAATATTTCAAGGTAATTAAAAAAATTATTTTTTATGCATAAAAAGTGAATATTTTTTTTTAAATCGAACATTTTGCAGTCAACCACTATGCGCATTCTGTCAAAATAAATTATTAAGGTACAGTAATAATTGTTTTCTATATGTGATTACAATACTTCAGCCAACAATTTCCACCGACGTTATTATAAAATATATTTTAAAAAATTTGTACGTGCTATTTTTAATTAGAAATTTCAAAAATGACTGAGTAGAAGTTTATAAAAAATTCTTTAAAAAAATTAAAATATGTTAAGGTTAAAAAATGTTGGTGTATTTTGCGGCCTGAAGTATTTGAATCACATATAGTAATCAATTATTACTGTACCTTAATAATTTATTTTGACAGAATGCGCACGGTAGTTGACTGCAAAATGTTCAAATTTTAAAAAATATTCCCTTTTTATGCATAAAAAATAATTTTATTTCGAATTGCTTTGAAATATTGCATATATAATAAATAGTATTATAGGCAGTTATTCAAAAAATTTCATGTAAATCCAGAAAAAATCATGAGTAGTACATACAATCGAACATAGATCTAAAAATGATACTTTTAAAGGTACGTAAAAGTGACCAATCCCGTTAACTAAGAATTTTGACACGTACCAAGTATGTAAAAGTGTAATTTTTTTCAATAAATGCGAAAATTTTGAATTTATAAAATTTTTTGCGAATAAATGTGAAATTTTATATATTGCATTTTTTTGCTGCGAAATTTGGATATTACTTATACAAAATTTAGGGGGCTTGGGGTGCCTTGAGTGGATGGCAGATCTGTACAGTCTATCCGGCATCCTCGGGCACAACACCAATGAAAAATGTCACCGAACTTGGGAAATTAACAATCGGCTGCGAGTACAGGTATTGCTACGTAGCTTCCAGTTGTCAGTTTGAACAAGACGTATAAGCGAAAGCTGTGGTCGCTGTAATTTCCGAATACTTATACAAAATTTACGTATCCCTATTAATGATATTATTAAACTTGCGTTAAAAATTAGTACTTATAACTTTAAAATTAGTTCTTTAAAAACTTTCCGTTGAACATGGTCCAGGGTATCCTAGTGGTTATTGTGTCGGAATAGGGCACTAAGGGTTCTCTGTTCGAATCCCGACAAGCGCCAACAAATGTTTTCGTTTTTAACCGTTTCAGAGGCAACAACCTCCCCCGTTTGCACAATGCAGATTTTCCCCCCGATTTTTTTAACGTAAAGAATCTTGAAAAATTTTCCAATTAAAGGTTGCAAAATGTTTTTACTTCTTTAAACTGATAACAGATGGCAGTACAAATCATTTTTCTGCTCATTTAACTGGAATACATTGATTGCAAGGGAAATAAAATACTAGTTTTAGGCGTTTGGACTGTGCAAACGGCGCCCCTCAAACGGTTTAAGCCGAGTATGCGCACGTTAATGATAGAACGTACAAGAGCCTTCAGGAATGACGTACCGTCCTGCCAGAAAAACACATCTCCCCGAGCTTATAGAGGGTCTCCCGTCCTTCTGACAGGACGGACGGTACTACCACGAGAAAGGGCACGAAATTTTAAGATAGTGAAAAAAAAGTCCCAAATTTTTATTTCCAACATTTTTTACGAAACTTCGAAAATCTGGAAGTTTGCAACCTAAAAGAAAGCACGTTTAGCTTGTAAAATCCACTTGAAGTCTACCAGCACAGGCGTTTTTGACAACTTCTCTTCCTCGTCCTAGTTTTTAAGTCCGAAATTCGAACTCAGATGGGAAAATTAAGCGGGATGAACAAACAAAAAAAAAGGCGGGAAAATATAGCAACTCTGAATTTTGGAGAGAAAAACAGCTGTTTTCTATGCTTACCGTAAAGTGTTGATTTTTCTCATTTCCAGATACGATGGCGCAACCGTAAGTACAAGGAAGAAGTACGTTTTTTTGTTGCGACCACATTCATTATTTAAATTCATTTTTTAAACCCTTATGTAGAATATATACCTAAATCGGAAGTATAGAGGCCAAAAAATGTGATTTTGGCTAGTCCCGCCAAGTACTGCTGGAAGGACTGACGTCCTATCGGAAGGACCTTAGACAAAAACAGATGCCCTCTTGTCAGACAGCAGTGATCAAAAGAAGCCTATGCACCAAAGTGCTTTCGGAAAGTCATTCCAGTAGGACTTTTGCCTCTACGTTCTATGGTCAAATCAGTTGGCCTGAATGTCTCTCCGTAGGTTTGTATGGGAGGAGGCTTGCGAGCCCACCATATGTTGCCCCTGGAGGTGCTCAATCAAAACTCTAAAGGTACCGTGAAAAAAGTCGGCCTGCGACCCTTATGGTGCTCAATAACCATGAGATAAACAGGAGCATCCCTTCACCCTGCAGCTGTCGGGGAACATTTATTCGTCCAGGGGGCACTAGGAAAGACAACAACGTTTGGCATTTCATTATAAGTGTTCAAGATTAACACTAACAAGGACATCTACATCAATTTACATAGTTTGTTCGTGTTTGGAGAGTAATTAGTCCAGATTTAACTTGTTTCCTACGCCTGATTGGAAGAATTCATGGTTACGATTTCTTTGCGGGTCAGACAAAAACTATGTAAATACAGAAACTTAAAATTAGAATGTAACTGATATGAAGACATGTTGGTTTCTTTTTCCTTTTGGATAATCAACCGCATACAAGGAAATGCTGTTAGTGTAATTAATACTTTTGATACTGAAAACTCGTTTTCATAAATTTAACTTTTACAAAACATCTAAACGCCACGATAAAAATAATGACAGGTATTTTTCTTTCTGCTTTTTCTTCACGGAACCTTTTAAGTTTGTTTAGAATTCCTAAGTTTAACACGAAACAATTTACATAATGTTACAGTTCTGTCGGAGGAACTTACATTTAATCCAAATAAAAGCTTAAGTGAAAGTTTGGGCTTTTAATAGAATTACAGTCACTTCTGTATCCTGATTTGAGGCGTGGAAGTTATTTAGAAAGTCTTTCACTGCATATTTAGAAAGTATATATCGGCGATGTTGACATGAATATTTCTGTGTAATCTTGAAAATGCTTAAGCAACATTTAACGCTATTAAATTTAACAAATGTATTTTAAAATAAAACAAATACAACTTTCAATGAATAGTTAGTTTTAATTTTATTTGTATGTAATAGGTATATTTAATTCAAAATGCAATTATATGATTCATCTAATTTGTGATAATTCGTTGAAAAAATAAGTTTAATTTCGAGCTCTGACATGTGAATTTAAATTTGTTAGTTTGAATGATATTGTATCTTAATATATAGAATTTAATCAACGAAAAAATACCGTTAAGCAAGGTTCCGTATGTAAAATTACCTTTGACACTCATATCTTAAACACAAATTACTCCCAATAAAGTGAATAGCGTTAACAGCATTATATAATATCTCAAAAATCGTGATTCACGAGTACTTTAAACTTAACTATGCTGGGTCATCAGTATTTAAAACTTTGGGAGATGGAGTCATATCACACCTACGCTTTTCTAAGTCGTATATACCATCAACTGAAACATACTTTAAATGTCAAATTTGATGATTAAACTCATCAAGATGAAATGGCTGAGGTAACTTCATATTAATAAACTAAACTTTACTAGGTCACCAGAATTGAAAGCTTTGGAGTCATATTAATTCTACGTTTTTCCAAAAAATACTGTAGCAAAAAAAGTTGTAGATATCGTCAACCGAAACACATTTCAAACACCAAACTGGATAACTTAATTCTCGAAAATGATACTAATGAGGTAAATTGCAACTTAAACACAGAAACTAAACTTTGCTGAGTCACAAGTATTTATAGCGTTGGGAGATGGAGTCATATTCGTTCTACGCTTCTCCAGAAAATATTCTCTCAAAAATCCTAGATATCGTGTATTGAAACCAGGGCTTAAAGATATCTATCCGAAGAACGAATCCTTTCTGCTCCGATCCGAATCTCTCGGACCCGAATAGAAATATTAAGAGTTAACCCTTTGAGGGGCGCCGTTTGCACAGCGCAATCGCTTAAGCCTAGTCTTTTTTTCACTTGCATTCGATGTATTCCAGTTAAATGAGCAGAAAAATGGTTAGTACTGCCATCTGTTATCAGATTAAAGAAGCAAAAACATTTTGCATCCTTTCATTGGAAAATTTTCCTAGATTTTTTAGGTTAAAAAATCGGGGAAAAAATCTGCACCCTGCAAACGGGGGAAGTTGTTGCCCCTGAAAGAGTTAAACGATTTCTATCTATCCTAACCGGAACAAAAACTGATCTCTCGGATAAAGTTCCTTTGCGGATTGAATCCAAAGGATCGAAATTTTTTTTATCCTGCTCGGAGCAAAAAAGTTCCGCCCCTTGAAATTTTACTCCGATTTAAAAAAAAATACAGATATCGCTTTCACCATTCTAAAATGCAATTAAAGGTTCTCGTCACTTTATTTATGTTAAGTAATCTGTTTTTTTAACGTGTACTATCCAGTTTCTCAGAAATAGGAAAAAGGGCCGGATGATAATGGAATTCAATGCTATTTTCTGTTTGCATTCAAAATTAAAAATAAATACTATGTCCGTGAAGAAATATATAATATTTCTTACAAAATCAATTAATGCCTTGTATACATGGAATTATATGTACCTATACGTAATGAAAAAATCCAATATTTTGGAACCGAAGAAAGATTCATGTAGCGAATTTAACACACGTTGTTAAAAACACTGTTATGAAAAGAATCATTCTAACTCTAAACAAATTACGCTTACCGGTTAAATCTGTAGACTTCACTTTAACATCGTTCGATTCAGAATGAAAAAATACTTTAAAACAGATACCAACTCAAGACATTTGTTAAAACCTCAATCTTGATAACTTTTCTCAAATTTTGTATTGAAATTTCACCATTTTCCTACGGCCATCTTTTGCTGGCCAGTTAACTCGTCCTTCTACTTCGACAACAGCTATTTTTGTACCCAAGTTAAACTCTCTACCTGAATTTATTTAAAAGTTATCGAGCATGACGATAGAAATATAGATCTATACATAAGTATAGTACACATAATAAAAAATGATAAAGTGTACAGAGGCTGTTCGCACATTTTTAAATCGATTTTGGTAAGCGGTAATACAAAATCGTTTGCTGCAAAATAAATAATTGCAATTGTACTATGTTTTTAAAAGTCAAAATTATCGTCTACGGCTTGAAAGTTTTCTTTTTATTCAAAATGGCGCTTTTAACAAAGCAGTGGTTCGAAGGCTACATTTATGCTCTTTCCGAAGAGAAATATGCATACTCCGTTATCCAAAAACGATGTGAGAGTCATGGTTTTGTGATATCTAAAGCGTCGATAGGTAATATCGTCAACAAGAAAGGAAAAAACGTCAAATGGGAGCCTAAAGTGGGACAAAAATTCCAAACAAGTATCCAAGGAAAAAAACGGACATCTTCGACTATTGCAAAGGTACGTTGTTTAATGTTAAAAGAAAATCCCCCTAGTCAAAGGACAGTTGCAAAATCATTAAAATGCTCGGTGTCCACTGTAAACAAAATGATAAACGTTGATTTAAATCTTAAGAAAGCAAAAAAATGCAATGTGCATCGTCTTCTTCCAAATCATATCGCTGAACGCAGGACACGCTGCAGAATTCTATATGAGAAACACTTATCCAAAGAAAAATGGAAAACAATTGCCACAATAGATGAATCATGGGTGTATTTAAATGATTGCAACAAAAAAAGAGCCATTTATTATCATAAAAGGGGAGAAAAAAATTTAAGTACATGGTTCAAAGAATCGAAAGAAAGTTTTTCTAAGGGATTCATGATTGTTGCTGGTTTTTCTTAAACACAAGAATTTCATGTAATTTAGTTTTGTGAATACAATATACATCATCTAAAAAATGTGTGAACACCCTCTGTGTTAGATAACCCTGGGATCTGACATGCTTGAAACAATATTCTGTACAGAAGTATCATAAAAATTCCAAAATTTTAAATTTGAGCCACCTCGGAAAAGCTTAATAACCTTTTAAAATTCGCTAAAGAGTAAAAGGAGCAAAATCATTTGTGAGAGATATATTTTGTTCCGACTCGGAACAATTCTTTACTCGGAACAAATGAATTGCTCCGGGTCGGATAAATATCCGGAACGATAAAATTCGTTTGGAGCAAAATTAAATCCATCCAAAAATAATGGTTTCATGTGGATAAATAAATAAAAAATTCGACTTGAACCAAATCGTTCGGGACTTTTTATTTTGGTTCATATCCATTTCAAGCCCTGGTTGAAACATATCTCTAGCCCCTATTTTGATAATAAAATTCTCCAAGATGAAGTTACTGAGGCAAATCTTGCTTCTTATATTGTTCATTCAATGCAATTCACTACAATTTTACTTCTATTAGGCAAAATTCTTGTTGCTAGGAAACCATCCTCCAACGAACTCGTAACAATAAATGCGTAGGAGTTGTTAGTATCTTGACATATGAGTTGGTGACGTATATATACATACATCCTATTCAATTCCTATGAGAGCAATAGTGATGTATATGAAAATTCTTTAGTCATCTCAACGATTTCATGCGATAAATCTCGAAAGGAAGAGGGAATTAAATTTGCCCAATTAATTTCTTGGCATTAATATCCCTAAAGTTTGAAAAACACTTCAATCTTTATTCAATTAATCAATTTTAGATCAGGTAAAACTTGCGTCTTATATTGCAATTTTCTATATTTTTACTTCCACGGGAAAAATTCTTGTTGCTAGGAAACTAACTTCCAACGAACTCGTAATAATAAATGCGTAGGAGTTGTGATTATCTTGACATATGAGCTGGTGACGTATATATGCATGCATCCTATTCAATTCCTATGAGAGCAATAATGATGTAATATGAAAATTCTTTTGTCATATCAAAGATTTTCTGAGATAAATCTAGAAGGGAAGAGGGAATTCAATTTGTCCAATTAATTTCTAGTCACTAATATCCTGAAGTTTAAAGGCCACCTCAATCCCCAAGTATATTTTTAATCTTCGGCTGAAGATGCAGGTTTATTATATTAAGTGGGCGTTCTTTTGTATATTTCGATTGCAGAGAGAAATCATGTTCAAAGAATTTTAATTATGATTTAACTTCTCCGAAAAGAACTTTTATGTTAAATATTATTTGTATATTCTATGTCAAATATAAATGAGATTGAATTTTCAGAAAAATGTAGTTCAATTTTAGTAAATTCGTTAAATTTATTTATTTGAATTGTCATCAACCTCTGTCCTTTTATATTTTTCAAAATTCTACAAATAATTCAAAAGGAATTCTTTTAAATTTTGAATTTGTTTACATAGTTTACAATCGTAAAAGAAAACTTAAGCGAGCGGCGAACTAATTCTCCCCTTTTTCTCGCGTTTTTCTTTTTGTTTTACACTCGTTAAGACAACTGTTCCTTTAATGGCACGTTATCTTTCCTTTCTTCTTTTCTAGATGGGTACAAATTTTTATTTAATTAATTAAAATAGAAAATAAATTTAAATATTAATTAAAAATAAGCAAATTAATAAATAAAACTCAAGATAAAAATTATAAAAATATAAATAATATAGAATTTTTAAAAAAGTTAAAATTAAATTAAAATATATTCCTTTTGTTTTTCATTTTTTTATGTTTCTCTACCTTTTAATTAACTACTCCTAGTTAATAGTTTATTTAAATTTAACTTCTCTTAACTCAGCACAATTATCCATTGTAAAATAATTCTATCTTAAAAACTTCTCACCAATTTCACGAGTAATCTTATTCAAATTAATCATAGTCATCACTGGAGTTAAAGCCTTTGGTCCAGGTACTGAGAAAAGAGCCATAAGGGCGGTGTCTCTCTCTCGTATTAGAAAATTTGATGCGCATGCTATAATTGAGGCGGTGAAAGGCAAAGTGGTGTAAGTCAGTAAGTCAAGTGGTATAAGTCCAAGGCGTTTTACTGCAAAAACTACACAAAATTCCACTATAAATTGAACAAATTATAATTCATAATTATTATTGTAATATTAAAAATAATAATTATTTGCAATTCCACTATAAATTGAAATTGGGGGTTACATTTTTGCCCTCAAATAAAAAAAGTTCAAAATGTGACTTACACCACTTTGCCTTTCACCGCCTCAATTAGTAAATTCATTTGCAATTTTTCTATTACTTTAGCATTGTAACCTAGGGATTGCAAAAACGAGTACCCGATAACCGGGTATTCGGGTACCGTTGGGAAATTATTGGAACCGAAAACCTGGTTCCCATGGTTCTAGAACAGGGTATTCGTAAGTAGTATATATTTTGTTTAAAAACCAACATTTTAAAGGGGATAAACAGTTTTACCATGCTTAAAAATTTATCACTATCAAGATCTTTGAAATCCGTTTGCAACTGCAGTATTAACTACTAGATTCTCCATGACCATTTTTGATATCGATTCCCTATTGCTGTCAATAGATGTGCCCTCAGTGCCGTTTTTTTTTTCGATAAAAATAAATTGTATTTTATGTAATTTAAAATTATGCAATCTAGTCTTCGACGAATTTCTAATCTAGTTTCAAACTGAAAATAAAAAAGGAAAATCTTTACAGAGAATCGGTAATTTCGGGTTGTAGAAGATATTTCTTTAAATTATTTTTAATTAAAATAAATTAAAAACAAATATATTTTCTATGTAAGCTATAAACTTACGTGTCGTCCCCCTCATAGGGAGCAATACTGGTTCCTCTTAAGGGGACTCACTACCTTTAAATCTTTAAAACATTCGATTTTTTGAAAAAAAATATATGTTAAAGCCTGGTCATTTTTGAACAAAATAAAGCAAACCGCATGAAAATATTACGCTTAGTTCCGGAGATATTGATATTCTAAATATTTAATTACTGATCAAGTTTATGGTAAGAGAAATTTTAAACTCATTTTTCTCAAAATGTAATTTTGCATCAGTCAGCAACTGATATCTCAAAAACTGTGAAATATAATTCCATAAAATTTTTATCTCTACATAATCATGTTATCTTATTGCGTCTGAACTAGAATTATTGCAATCACTGCACATTTTGTTATTTTTTCAGGGGTAAATTAATGTAAAAATTTAAGGAAATTTTAAGTATATTTTGAGCAGTTTTAAAAAATTGAAAAAAATGTTTTAATGTTGAATGTTTTAAGTTCAATTGTATTTTGAATTATTTAATTTAAATATAAAACGGGAATTATACCTTTAAGTGTAAAATTAATTTCATAGTTCTGCGCGCAAGCCAGTATACAATAAAATACTTAAAAAACAAGGTATATCCAAAGAATTTTAAAAAAAAAAATTTAATTATTTTGAGAGTTGAAAATTTTTTTATTAAAATAAATATATCAGTTTATCATATACATAAAATTTGGAAAAATTGGGAGTAAATTGAAATAGTTACGAAGAGTCAAAAACTATGAAAATATGCTTTATTTCCTAGACTTTAGGGTCGTGAGTCCCCTTAATTGCGCCTTCATAATAAAGTAGCCAGTAAACCAGCAGTGAATAACAAAAGGCGAATGTCTCCATAAAAAGTGCCTCCGCATTAAACAGCAAAAAAAAAAACTTACGCTATGAACTAAAATCCTTTGCATTATAAATTAATAGGCTTTTTCATTTTAATAACCAGGGAGAATGTTTTGCGGTTCATTTTTTATTCAAACCAAGGCAAACGCTCGTGTACCCGGATCTGGAAAAATTTGAGAATTGAAATCTGGTTCTGAATTTTTAGTCCAGTTCTACATTCGCTATGATAAACTATCTAGTCATGAATCGCTAGCATTTTATAAAAATTTTGTTGAATCCTTAATTGCTCTAGCATTTACGTAATTTAACAATAAAACGATAATATGAAGCATGATTGTGGTGATAAAACAAGTTTTATTTTATTTTTATTTTTTCCTTTGTTATTTTGGTGAGCATGTTTGGTTTCAAGTTAAATTAGTCTGCAAAAGAAAATTCGTAAAATGTACATGATTTAGAGGCTTTAATTTTTTTTAGGAAAGTTATATAAAGCATATTGATTAGCTATCATAAAATTCTTTTTAATTTAAATTCTTATAGAATTCAACAGCTTAACCCTACACTTAAAAAAATAGCTATTTCATTTTTAAGTAATATTTTATCAAGAACTACGTATAAAAAACTTACAAATTTTGTAACTGCTTCTTAAGGTCTTAATCATCAGTGTGTTTACATGAAATAAATACCTGAATTTTACACTATACTTTGACGCTGTCATCACTTTCTAATATCACAGCATAATCAGAAAGATTTGAAACGATTAACTAAAGTTTGCAGTAAGAGGGGGGCGGGGTTGTAAAAATAGACTTTTAACGTACAAAAAAAAAAGAAATCAATCAGCATGACCATGTTGTCAGTTACTTAGTCCTTGTTAACATTGCTTCCGGAGTGTAATAAATTAGTGATAAAAATTTAACCAATCACATAACTAAACGCAATGACCACGTGATATACCAAACCAATCCCAGGTCATGTCCACAATAATGTTCTGGGAGCAATGAGAATACGGCTCTAAGGGCCTGTTCACAAAGAATCCTTTAGCGTTAGCGTAAAAAATTGTAACCAATCATATATCAATCATTGATCCATTTAACCAATCAGCGCCAACGGAATCTTTATCGCTGACTCTGACGGATTTTAAGTGAACGGGGCCTTAGACTAACACCGGTCACAGTTTAATATGATTTGATAGTGAGAAACAAAATTTGTATATATATATAATATACGCACCTTTTACATTAAATAAAATATCTATTGTTTTTTTAGCTTCTTTCATTTTCGCAATTATCAACCAACCCATTATTTTCCCTAATCGCACAGAATCCCTAGGGGAATTCTCTTATTTTAAGTTGCTATTGGTTAGTTTTTGTCTTCTGTCCAACCTTATAGTATTCGCATGTTGCTCACATCCAATCCCGCTCGAATGAAGTCGGACACTATAAGATTATAAAATAGACACTGACATTCATTCAACAGGGAGTACGTGTAAGAAAAGTAAAAGACCTGCAGAACGGATTACAGACGAACTTGATCGAATAGAATAGGGGAATATAGAAGCTCAGACAATATTTATCACAGACGGCAGACGGTTTAAGCTCCGGATTTTCATATACTATAAACATGAATAAGGTTTGAAATAACCTTGTAGTTTTCTGCAATAGTAATCCTCAATCCATCATGAGCATTTTCAATCGAATGAATCCATAATATTCTAATGAACAACATCTTTGAGACGTTGATTTTTTTTCAAATTAACAATAATCAGTTGACTTAGCTTTCTTTGGACGTTCATTTTCTAGAAATATGGGCACTTATGTTACAATTACGTTATACGGGTGTGAATATTGTGAACGTATTTTTCGTTTGATTAGATTTAAGTATCTTAGATATGCTTACGTTTTGTATATGTTCGCAAGTTCTTTTTGCTTGGAAGATACTGTATATTTGTGGGGGCAAGGTCCGAGTTTTGTATGGGAAATTAAATCTTTAACATGCTTTATTTTGTCGCATGTACTCTAAAGACAAATTGGGCATATAAATTAAATTCTGTACATTGCGTTCCCTTTTTTAAAATTCTTATCAGCTAGTTGTGTTTATGACGTGGAGTGCCTTGGTCCAATGGGACTTTATCTCCAGTAAGCAAGTTGTAAAGTATCAAGGTATGTGTGCTCAGTAAAAAATATTCAAAGTTAGGAGAAATTTTAAGTTAAGATTACATTACTTTTAAGAATTAGGTATTCTTAAAGGAATTTAAAATTCTTCATAGATTTTGATTATATTTTTATATTTCTGCCATATTTTTTTAATGGTAGTTACTATGTTGTGCTTGTAATTTTAGTTGTATACTGTTAGATAATAGTGTATCCTCTATTGTAAATAATTTTGATTCTGGTTGCTTTTGTTGTCTGACAAGTAAAATTACAGGCATACCTACTTCTGAATGTCATTTACATTGTTTGGCATAATATATAATCACGGGCTCCATCACATGGAGTAACGTATTGGGTGATTCAATAATAAAACAGACTGCAATTTCGCACATGTATTGGCGATTATCAAGAAACATATAGGGAAAAAAATTCAGGTAGTCTCTTCTAACGGAACTACCGCGGGTTATTAACGTAGGATTACTTATCGTGGCTTCCCTCTTTTGTATGTATATATGTATGTATGTGTTATGTATATATGTATCTACATATATATATATATATATATATATATATATATATATATATATGTATCTACATATATATATATATATATATATATATATATATATATATATATATATATATATATATATATATATATATATATATATATATATATATATATATATATATATATAGAGAGAGAGAGAGAGAGAGAGACGTACATATACATTTATATACATTTTGGTACTTTTCTGTTTAATTGTATACTGCTTGTTCTTCCAAACTAAATAATGTCAAGCCAAGACGCACAAAAGTGTCGGATATAAGACTTTTATTGACACATAATAACATAGAATTTCAAACTACCAGCACAGAGCCAGAAAACAACGTAACTATCAAAACCGGTAGTATCTTAGAACATTTTATAAAACATAAAGACAGTGGTATCGTGCTGCCATCTACAGAACAAAAAAACATAATACATAAATCAAATGAATGAAAATACATGAACACTGCTTGTCCAAGCGATACAGACTGGCTTAGGCGTGCTGTCAAAATTATAACTCGCGTCGCAGGACATCTGAAATTTTTCTTTCCGGAGGATAGTTATGAAGGAACGTAATACTACGTTAAAATAGCATTATCGGTGTAATATGTATACTACATTATCGCGTTAAAACTTACCAAAGTAAAATTTATCAGTATATCTCATATGGGACATAATAATACGTTTTTCCTCAGGATAATTTTTTAATTTTATATTTTCTTAAATTTGATAATCTGGAGTCATTTCTCAAATTTGCGTAGCCCAAATATTTTTTATATACAAATTGTTGCATTTAGAGATTATGTCACGGCTTCCTTCTGTTATTGCCTATCTGTTTACAGGAGGACAGGAGCCTCTATAGATTTACGTTGTAATAAAGATAGTGAGTAGAATATGTTGTTAAAATAAATTATTTTCAATACTCAAATTGTTGCATTCATAAAATAGAGATTATGCCATGGCTTCCTTGCGTTATGGCCAAGAACCCTATAGAGGTTTTAATTCCCGTACGGGCCTATTTGAATTTATGTAACTTGCACAACTGCATTGCATACTTTTACAGTAAAGTGATTTATTATAAAGACTGAAAAGTAGTTAGAGTATTTGTTAAAAGAGAACTGTAGTGAATAAATAGAAATATGAATGATACGCGGAAATATTTTATCTCTCCTTTCAATTCCTCAACTTCTGGGGAAAATCCGGTTGCTCTTGTGAATTTAATAAGAGACCTTGTAAGGTATACACAAGATTCGAACTTTTGAGTGAATGAATTAAAGAAGCTGCTTGAGATATGCTAATTTCGGCATACGCGCTTGGTATAAATACCAAGCAGCTTGATTAAAAAAAAGGTTTTTTTAAGGTTAATAGATAAGCGAGTTAAGGGAGCTACGAGGAAAGCAACTCCAGGTGTTATCCCTGCGCTAGTGCTTAGGGGGCCTAAAGTTTACATGGCAGAACTGCTGGTTTGACTCTCTGCTGGTTTGTGAGTATTGCAATGTGTATTTCTATTGAATGTTAATATATATTCCGTACAAGTAGTACGTACGCATATTGGTGTAAAAGCAAATTCTATATGTGCAACGAATTCAATAAACATTGTTTCATGTATAAACTGTGTTTGTATCAAGTTCAAATAGAGTGCCCCTTAGTATACTCTATAACCTGATTGTAATATGTTAATTGTTCATCGTAATTACGGTCAATTACTAATTTCTTGATTCATAAGATATTGCGAATTCTTAATAATTATTTCTTAGTATTAAATTTTTTTTTCATTAACTGTGTTTAAGTAACTACTGACACCAGACCTTTAAACTTTCTAAAAATAAATTATTCCCTAATTTTGGATGTTGAAGTGAGACAATAAAGAATTTTACTATAATTTATCTGCTTTAGTTAGATGACAAAAAAGTATCATTTAAATTTCTATTTCTATTTAAAGAGACATAGAAATTTTTTTCATATTTTAATTCAAAATTTTTTACCCTTCTATTAAATTACGGCTGCGTAAAATAATGTTTTATGATAAGAACTCGTCAGAATTTATAATATAGCAATAATAAAATCATTCAGAACATAATTCTGCTTTTGACGTAGGATTACGTTCCTTAATAACGGTCCTTCGGAAAGAAAAAAATTGTCCTGCGACGCGAGTAATAATTTTGGCAGCGCTCCAAACCCAGTAGCAGTAAACAGTTAAACAGAAAAGTACCAAAATGCCTTTAAAAGAAAGTAAGCAACGATAAGTAATCCTAAGTTAATAACCCGCGGTAGTTTCATTAGAAGAGAATACCTGAAATATTTTTTTTCATATGTTAGCGAATACACGTCTTTCATCTCAGCATGTAGCTTTTAATCGCACTCTTTAGCGTTTAAATCACACAACGCCTGCAAAACACAAATCTTCTAAGCCCTAAACTCATAGAACATGCAAAGCCGATCCTAGAAAAAAACCCCAATTCCCATAAAAGTCATATTTTCCGACGCATAGACAGAAATTATTTCCACCGTGCGATGCCAGTGCAACGTACATGGTTTCCCACTCTCGATTTTGAGAAGAGATATGGGTCAAAAATAGCCGTCAACGCAGATATTTATATCTACTTTCGTTTTGTTTTGTTTGTTTTATAAAAGGTCAGAAAAGAAACAACTAAAACATTTACTACGGAGTCTGAAGTATTAAAGGTTAATTATGTTGGTGATTTTCTGTAGTGCGCTGAAGCTATTTTCTTGATTGAACTCCTTTCCTTAGCTTTCCTATTTCTTAAATTACATGGCGGAATATAAGCTGCGCATTCCTGTTTCCCTCCCTTCAATTTCTGAAAACCTCAAGTGCTTAAGTACATATAGATAGATGAATATTTAACGGGATGTAGAAATATATGAAAGTAAATCCTGATGAAAGAAGCTAGAGGAGCTTAATTTTCATCATTTATCAGTTCTTCAGAGTTGAAAAAAATATTTTGATTGATCTTATGGCTATTTTAATGCGCAAGTCTCCTCATTAATAAAAAAACACATCGTGTATAATATTTGTCAAATTAAAAATTTAAAAAATAGATATTCGTATATTTCCTTGAGTTACCATCTGTATGTTAGAGTACATGTGTAAATTCTCTATAGATAAACGAGTTACTGAGCCTGAATAAATTTTTCAAAAGAAATTTTTCTGTTGAATTCCCATGCGTGTATAAGTATCCCCTTAAAGATCTAAAAAAAGAAATATTTTCTTTGGGCTATAAAAATCACTTATGAAGTCAAGTGAACTAACCGTCAAAATGATGTGATTAAAAAATTCTTCGATAAAAACAGTCTTTATTCAAAATATTTCACACTCTACCCGACTAGAAAAACTCGGTTGGTTAATATAAAAGTACTTTTATTCTGAAGACATTCTTGTGAAATCAAAATATTTTGTTAAAGACTCATTCGTTTGTAAAAAAAATCTTCAGAAATTTTGCAGTCGTTTTAGATACAGTTTAAATGCTTTGAAATAAATAACTTATCTTGATCTTTCAAAATTTGACAACGGAGAAAAAAATGTAATTGAGAGCTCAATTTTTCCATCAGAAATATAACCGAAAAGGGGAAATGTAAAAATTATATTTTGAGATGGCAACTTTGTTTTCAAGTATTTTTTTAAAATGTTGGCTTAAAAAACTGTTTTTGCAGACTTAAACTATATCTTCAAAGATTTTCCCAAAAAATAATTTTCAAAATGTTGTTCTTTGTGATCTGAAATTTGTCTTTAGAAGTTTTACAAAAAAAAATCCAATTAAAAACAGTTTATTCAGACCTCCACTTTAGAAACAGAAATAGAAAAATTGCCTTTGAAGTCCAAACTTATTGTGAATTTTTGCAGTTATTTTTAACTTTTCTTGTATTACAATCGTAGGGTTTTTATTTAGTTTTGAAAGCCACATGAATATGATTTTCATATATTCAGTTACTTCATTTACAGATTTTGTAACATACGTTATGAAATACAATAAACACAATTTTATGTGTAAGTAGAGAAACATTTAGTCTCTATCTGCTTAAACACAGCAACTAAACTTTCATGCAGCATATTTTAAAATAAGCCGAGCCAAATACAGAAGGTAGTTCGCACTTTATAGAAACGATTTTGTAATTTGTTTTTGGCGTTTGCATTTTGAGATAAAAATTTGGCAACTTCAGAATAATCGTCTGCTATTGTTTTGCTTTGATTGGAATGTAAAATAAAAGATTTATTTTGAAAATGGCTCCTAAAATTGATAGATGGCTCGAAGGTTAAGTAACTGCACTTTCCGAGGAGAAATATTCGTATCAACAAACTATAAAGCGGTGTAAAAATTGCGGTCATGGCATTTAAAATAGGTATTTATAATATATTAAATTTGAGAAAGAAAAAACGTCTAACTGAAAGTAAAAATGAAAGCATGACCACTAAACCTCATCCTAAGACTGTTAGAACGCAGGTAAATATCAAGAAAGTCAAGTCTCTGATCCTAAAAGAAAATCCGCCGACTCAAAGATCCATTGAATTGAAACCAGGAATGTCTTCTGGCACTGTAAGTAAAATCATTCATAAAGATTTGAAGTTAAAAAAGATGTTTAAACCTAAAGTTCATCTGTTTTTGCCAAAGCATATTGCTGAAAGAAAAAAAAATTGTAAAAAATTATATGAAAAAATACCCTAGCTGCTGAAAAATGAAAATTTATGGTAACACTCGATGGGCCATGGGTGTATTTTAGTGACTGTAATAAAAAACGATCAATTTTCTATTGCTCAACTGACGGGAATGTCCGTACGAAAAGGCTACTTCAGTGTACAGAAGAATTCTCAAAGGAGTTCATGATAGTAGCAGGATTTTGTTACAACGGCAAATTAAAAATAGAAAAAGTTTCAAGTAAAGCCAAAATTAATGCACTCTACTATCAGCAGAATATTTTAGAACCAATTTAATTTTTGAAGAAGAAATTCCAGAGTTATAGGGAAAGGACAATGATAAAGTTGAGTTTCATATGGACAAAGCCTCTAGTCACACGTCAAAATCAGCTGCCTCTAATTCAGCAAAGAAAGAATCAGAAACAGGAATAAAATGTATTCCATTTAATGAAATACCTGTAAAATTGCCTGACTCTTTTCCAATGGACATTTGCGATTTCGGTTTTAATACGAGCCTTAGGAAAACGGCATCTGAGAACACAAAACGGACTTTGGAAAACGGTCAAAGAGGAATGAGGTAAAACTGACATGACAGTACTAAGCAAAAATTTACTTTCATGAAAAATTCGAGCTAGAGCTGTTGTCAAGAACCATGGCTATCAGATAGAACCAAATTCAGAACTTTAGTTTCACCGCATAAAATACGGTATTTATACATAAAACTTAACTATCAAAATCGTTTCCATAAAGTGCGAACGGCCTTCTGTAGATCATGTTTATTAATTTACTAACACGACACTTTATATTTAAAACTGTGGGGAAATTCTTTACTTCTTGATTGAAACATTATTAAAGTTGAGAAAATTAGAGAAACATTTTTTTTCTCCATTCTAGACATGGATACTTGTACACAAATGCTTAAAGTATTGGTATTTGTCATCCTGCAGATTATATCGTTGGGAAAATATAAACGTTCGAATGATAACCTTCATATTTTTTATTCATAGCTCGACTCCATTAAACTTTTTGCATCCGAATATCCAATATACATATTTGATTATTTCAACTAGAGGGCTCCACCCTTTTTCTAGTGGTAAAAATATAAATATTTGAATTTTACAGCTTTTTTTATGTACAAAAGCAGTACAATGTTCCGAATTGCTAGCGTGATTTCACAACATAATCGTTATTTTCATGTGCTAGTATCAAGATGCAACATTATAAAAATATCGACGCGCTGTTATCGTATGTACGTATTTTTTTGTAAGAACAAATAAAATCTCATTCTTTTCGTTTATCCATCTGCGTTAAATCCTATCTATTGAGATTTTAGATTAACATATAAAACTAATTTTTAATAATTATTGCATCTTGCAGTTTAAAGCCGTATAAATATCTATAGAAAATATTATAGCTCTATTTTTTTTAATTTTGTATAAAATTTTGTTTTACAAGTTTGCCAAATATTTTTAGATCGAGTATTTCAATTTTATTTTTCCTAGTAATACCTGCAGAATATTTCTAGTGGAGCTTATTGTTATTTTTTTAAAGTAAAATTGAAAAGGGTAAACACCCAATTTTAAAATTTAAAATTAAAGTAAACAAGTTTTCTTTTTGTCTTAAATAATTTTTAAAGGTTAAAAAGCTCTGAACAGTAATGCAGATCACTTAATCAATCAAGTGATCTCATGTATTTGTTAAAAAAATATTTGTATAGATTTTAAAAATAAGTTACAGTTTAAATCTTTATATGATTTTAAAAATAGTCATTTTCAATCTTTTTCTTCTTAAAGGATTAAAGAAGAAATAATTGCTCTGAAAAGCTTAATCAGCTGATCAGAAAAGCTGATCAACGTTATGTAAAGCACTTTCTTCAAAAAAGAAAGAGATACAAATTATTTTAACATATAACGAACGTAGTTCTTTCTATTTTCTTAAATTTATAATGCTGACAAAAATAAAAAAATAAACACTTTAAAGTGGGCTGGTGAGTTATCTAAAAAAATGTCTTTCAGTGTTTAACATTTTTAATAATGTATTAATATTAAGCACCAAATTTACAACGACCTGATGGGGGGTTTTCTTATCTTGTAGCATTTGCTATAAAAAAAACAATTCTGACAATAGTGAAGTAAACAATGAATGGTATTTCAAATGGAAATAAAAGAATGTTCTAAGAGAGCTATGAAAGAAACATAGCATGTAAGTAAATCTGTTTTACTGAGGAAGACTAGAAAAAATGGAAAAAACCCAGATTTCACTACTGCGGGTTTGAATTGCAGTCTGTTTCGATCATTGGAAAATAGGGCTTAGCTGAAATGCGGTAAAATAAATTCTGGTAATATGTAAGTTTCGTTTCTGGAATCTTGTTTTTTATTTGTTACTTTCTTTTCACTTATAAATTAAACATCTCAAATATATAAGAAGAGTGTTATTCAAGTATCAAAGAGAAACCACCTAAAATAGTATTAAAGTACTGAAAACTTTAAGTACGAAAAGAGAGAAAACTTTCAGGTGCATAAATCTAAATTTTTGGATTTTCCTAATTTTTAATACATTGATAACAGTGTGTGTGTGTGTGTATGTGTTTGTGTGTGTGTGTGTGTGAGAGAGAGAGAGAGTCAGTTAGTTGATTCAGTTGAAACTGTCTCATAGAGGAAATAGGATTCACTTTTTCCAATAGCATAATATAATATTATCAATGCTACGTCATCAAAATTTTCAATTTTTCGAGTAAACTTGCATTTAAGGGAAGACACATCTTGGCTATTTTTTTTGTAACGAGAAACGTTAAACTCAATCCTCTATGTGTATTTTATATAACATGCGTGTGTATATACGCAGGTCTGTACTTCTTTTGTTTGAAAAATACAAATGCTACATCCTCATTACTACAGAATTAATTCTACTTTTAACCCTTTGAGGGGCGTTGTTTGCACAATGTAAACGCCTAAATGTAGTCGTTTTTTTTTCACTTACATTCAATGTATTCCAGTTAAATGAGTAGAAAATGGTTAGTACTGCCATCTGTTATCAGTTTAAAGAAGTAAAAAACATTTTGCAACCTTTAATTGGAAAAATTTCCAAGATGCATTAGGTTCGAAAAAAATCTGGAAAAAATCTGCACTGTACTAACGTTGGAAGTTGTTGCCCCTGAAAGGGTTAAAGGAGTCTGTAAATAGACATTGAATTTTTAAATATGTCCTTTAAAGCCCTATGCCCAACAGATAATATATTTGATCAAAAATAGTGAGTAATATGCAAACAGAGGTGAACTAGAATATTAGACTTAATAATGGTATCTTTGGAGTAATGAAAAAAGGCTAACGGCCTTTCAATCATCCAAACACTAGTTCTTTACAAGAGGTTGAAACATGCATATTGTATTTTTATTGCATTCTCAAAAGCCCGTAACATAGTCTCTCACAGGAATACAATGAAAACTGGGCTTTACAAAACCAATTAGCGATAAATAGATGGTGTGATAGGGTTGGAGGACCTCGTACGGTTTTGTAGATAGAATATCAACATCGATTTTCAGGGTCATGAGTTTAAACTCCTGGCAGACCGTCGTAAGAATTAATCCAACTGTTGGATTGTTCGTTAGTTGGCTGGTTGACAGAGCTTCCCTCATCTTTGGCTGCACGGAAATTAACCCTCAGACACTAGTATCGAATGCCAGCGGCTTAGACATTCAGCCTTCGACACTCGAATAAAAGATGATGTACCTTTACAATGAACGATAATGAACCTTTTAAAAATCCAGACAAATACTATTGGCAAAACAAAAATTACCAAATTGAAATAAAATCTTACAGGCAAACATTTTGCGCCACAGAGCCTGAAAAAAGAAGATATCTGTAAAGAACTATATTTAAAGAATTATAATTTCAGACATAACACAAATAGGTCAATTTTGCGACATCAGGAGTCCCGGGTCCAAATCCCGGAACAATCAGGTGGACGTTAAATGCTAAATGAGGACTCGCATTTTTATATAAAATCATTATTACCATGTTTTTATTAACTTGCTTTCTTGTGTGCTTGTTTGTGTGTGTGTTTGTCTAGTACAAATCTTGCAATCGATTTTTAACTAACTTCCCGACTAGCTAGACATTTGAAACTTTTATAATAGCTCAGAGCACTATGGCAATGCATTTTTTAATACTTTTAGCCATCTTTAAACAGAATTAAATTCATTTTCAGTTATTTTCAGTTAATTTTGTTTTGTAGACTGGTGCAGCCATCTATTGGCCGGAAAGGGAACTAGTCAAATGCAACAAGTCAAACAAGTCAAATGCAAGTTAACTTTCAATTAACTTCATTTTCTTTCAAGTCGATGGGATAATTCATCAAAATAATTTTTAAAAGTATTTATTAATACATAGAATTGTCAAGTTTATAAGATTCAACAGAAAATTTAAAAACATGGTATATAAAAAGTCTTTTTATCTTGCAATTATTATATATATATATATATATATATATCTTACACTTGTATACGTGTTTGAATCACTTTTGAATTAAATTGAAGCTAGTGTAAATATTGTGCGACACTCAAAGAAATCTATCTGAGATTGGTTGTAACAGCAAAAGAGTCATATATAATACAGATAAATACACTTACTTTATTGGTTGTGTTTCATGTTTAGTGTTTTCAGTGTTAGCTCATGCATGCATAAATACACATTTATATGTTTATCTACGTTACTGCACGCAAATTCAAGCTCACGTCCACATATATGCAGACATATGTATATATGCCTGTGTGGATCAGTAGGAACTCGTTTATTGAGATAACTAGGCATTTTTCTGGTGAAAAAGAAATTGTTTACCTTAGTTGCAGATACAATTCATTATGTAGGAAAATATTTAAATTAACCTTATAAAGCTTTGAACATAAATATTTGAGATCATCAGACACCATACATCTATTTGAGGTAACAAATTAAGTGCTTTGAAACCGCCATGTTTACGAAACTAAGTTAATTGCAGAGTTAATTAGGTTATTACTCAGATACTGCTAACTAATGAACCGTTTGTTGATGATCTGGGTTAAACCTATCCGTTCTTTAAAAGTAAAAGTCTTCATTTGCCATAAATATTTAAATTTCTACACAGAGGAAAGTTTAGCGAAACCAGCTACAACTTATTTTCTCTACATAATGATGAATAGTCATTATATTTTTATTTTACTTGTACCTCACTTTTCAGACTTATCAAAGCACATAACTATGCATATGAATAGATATTTTATATCTATATTTTTACTGTTTATATATTTAGAATAAAGATCATTTAATTAATTGCACCAGTTTTATCATTCAAATAGTCTGCATACATATATATTATAAGATATTTTATATTTTCCATTATGAACAGTCATATCAACATGAATGCACATAGTTGTATAGATAAGTAGGGATTTATATAAACACTTGACTTACACAATTGTGTATATATATATATATATATATATATATATATATATATACAGTTGTATGTATATATGTGTATATATACACTCAAGAGCCAAAACATTATGACCACCTGTCAATAACGAGTTGGCCCACCTTTGGCGCGCAACACAGCTTCAACCCGCCTTGGCATGGATGCCACAAGTCCTTGGTAGATGGCCAGAGACAGATTGCACCAGACGTTTAAGCAACGGTCACGCAAATCCGAGATATTGCGAATTGGTGGTCTTTGAACTCTGAGCTGCCGTCCCATAACATCACAAATGTGTTCTATCGGATTGAGAACCGGTGAGTTAGGAGGCCAGGACATTAACTGGAATTCAGCATCATGTTCCTGGAACCACTCCAACACAATTTTAGCCTTGTGACACGGGGCGTTGTCCTGTTGGAACATTCCATTTCCAGCTGGAAAAACAGAGGCCATGTAAGGGTGCAACTGGTCCACAATGATGTTCAGACACCCTGTAGCATTCATGGTCTGCTCTACCACAACCACGGGTCCCAGAGACGCCCAAGAGAACGTCCTCCAAAGCATAATACCGCCACCACCGGCCTGTGCTTGACCTACTGTACATTGAGGGAGCAACAGTTCGCCTGGAAGACGGCGTATCCTGACACGGCCATCGGCGTGATGAATGACAATCCGTGATTCATCTGACCAGGCAACTCTCTCCCAGTGATCCATGGACCAGTCGCGATGTTCCCAGGCCCAGCGCAGGCGCAGTTGGCAATGACGCTTGGTCAGCAAAGGCACACGAGTGGGACGTTTGCTGCGTAGCCCCATATCCAACAGTGTCCGCTGAACAGTGTGCTGCGATACTATTCTACTTGTCCCTGCATTGTATTGGGCTGTTAGCTGAGCCACTGTCTGGCTCCGGTTTTGCTTCACCATGCGAGACAGTCTCCGACGACCTTTTTCTTTGATAGCGTGTGGACGTCCAACACCATGTCATCTACTGCTGGTTTCACCGTCATTCATCCATAAGTACTAACAACTGTAGGTCGCGAACAACCCACGAGTCGTGCAGTTTCGGAAATACATGTTCCGAGCCTTCGAGCCATTACAATCTGCCCTCTATCAAAGTCGCTTAGATCCGCAGCCATTCCCATCACACACAGAAGTAAGTGAAAGAATGATTCTTCAGACTCTCCAGCAGCAGTTAAATACCACTTCCACCTGATCACGAGCCTTCCAAGTCATCCAGGCGAATTCATTGCAAAATGTAGGGGTGGTCATAATGTTTTGGCTCTTGAGTGTATATTTCTGTGAGTAATAATAATGCCACACCATTATTACTCACATTAATTATATTCCCTTGCTTCTTAACTTTTGACATAGTCTTTCCCACTTTATAACTAACTTCCATTTGTCTGTTTGGTGTCTGGCAGTCGCCTAGGCATATTGCACCACGTGAACAACAGAAACTAAATTCCTATCCGAAACTAAATTTCGCCTTTCTTATTCTTATATATATATATATATATATATATATATATATATATATATGCACTAGCTGAAGTACCCGGCTTTGCCTGGAATTTTAAGAATGCTTGTTAACCAAAATATATTTCAAAACTTAACACAGAATAAAAAACATAGAAAAAAAGAATGTGAAATGTTATGCACATGAATAAAAGGAAAACCCAACATAAAAATATATAAATTTATTATAAACTCCCCAGAATTCAGCTAGACTTTCATGATTTGAACATAAAAAAAAACCTGAAATTACATGTTTAGCAGAATTTTCAAATAGAACTATAAAATGACCCTAGCATTGGCTCTTAAAAAATCAAGTGTTTCATTGAGGGCTGCAAACCATTCAACTCGCCACCCACATGGTGTAGTGGCTTTAGCGTTCTGAGCTGCCACGCAGTGGGCTTTGATTCAAATCCCGAATAAGACCGAATGGCTGGGGCGCTGGCATTCGGTTCAGATGCTGTAGGTTCGAGTCCTACTCTTGGTATCGATTTTTGTAGCCGTTCGGAATCGGCTTTAAACTGTAGGCCCCGGTCTAATTAGCCCTAGTGTAGCAAACAGTTGACCGTAGTGCTCCAAACCAAACCAAATGTGGCAGTGAATTTTTTTTTTACTAATTGGGGGTTATTAGCTATTACTTATACTATTATTAATGATGATTATGATATTTTGATTTAGAATTCATTGCTTAAAATTGTGGTTAGTACATTGATTAATTGTTGTGATTCCCAAATGATGGAAACAACTCTGGTTTACACTGACAAATTAATTTATTGAATATTAAAACACATAAATAATACGATACAAGTTACTAAATATTTCGTCCTTCATTTGCACATTACTCACTACTTTTTTACTACTAAATTAATTCTCTACGACAGATATATTTAATTCATTCAATTATTATGACAATATTTCGTACTTCATCTACACATATTACTCTCAACTTCATTACTACGACACATATATTTAATTCATTCACTTGTTATGATAACATTTTATAAACATATAAATAATCCAACAGATATAGATAAAAAATTATACTAAAATAGACAAAAAACAAGCAGAAATCAAGCACTCTGGGCATCCACGCACCAACGGCAAGATTCTGTATAAGAGCCGGAACTGAACCATAAAACGACAGAGGTAATCGACAGGTCACGTCATCAGGGGGCCTAACCATGTCAATTACCTCAAGGGGAACTTTCTGAATAGGATGCAGGTAAGCCCAAAAGACATCCCAAGGCCCCGAGTCCCCCAAAGAAGCAATTAGTCAAGAAGAAAATGAAAAGACAAACACAACTTACTGTATGGGCTCAACGCACCTTACAAGCAAGCACAGAAAAATCCTAATGCAATATAATCGGTGCCTACACACCCCAATTCCGTAAGTGACGGTTATGGCGAAACAGCAGCCAGTTCTATCCTAATGGTTACGTCATTGTAACATTACTATAGCTCCACCCTCCATTACAACTTAACCAAAACACAAATACTATTCTAAACAACTTTAAAAATTCCTGAGTCTAAATGCCATTTTTTTAAAACTTTTAAATTACCGAAATTTTTAGGGAAATCGTTTTTTCTTAAGTTTTCCTCGAAAATGCTACATGCCTCAAAAAAATCCCCAGCATTGTTACATATGTTTTTTATTCTGTGAAGTTGTGAGTAAAAAATATTATAATAAATTTTATAGTTTAAGTTGCTATGGAAATTGGTAAAAGTAATAATCTCTAAGTTAAAATCTAACCTTTTATCATTGGGCAAACAGGGACTGAGTTTAATAAAAGGGTTAATAGCCATAGGTCTGCAATAAAAAATTTTAAAGACGACACTACTGTTGATTATGAACTTTTACACTTTCAAGTACATAATTTCGAGCAGGCTAAATTATATATTATTGATGAGATTAATGATTTAAATAAAAGGTTGGATTTTGAAAATTTATATATTTGTAAGCTTAAAACACTATTTCCGTATGGTTTAAACAGTAAGCTTAATGGGGAAGGACCGGTGGATTTAGATAATAACTGCGTTTATAAAAAATTCATGGTTATTGATAGGTTTAATTATATACTTTCTAACTATAGGGGTAAAAGAGGGAAAGGTAGAAATAGTTTAAAAACAAAATTGAAACTGGATGATCTGCAAAGGGTTTGTAATTTATTTATTGATTTTAAGAATATTAAAATAATTAAACATTTTTTATTCAACCAAAAAAATTCTGGTTTAAGGTGGGTAATTAAACATCATTATCTTCAATTAAATTTGTTTCGAGATTTACAAAACTAATAATTTTAGATTTAATTAAATACAAGCTTAACCTGACTAATTTGGATGATAAGAGGGGAAGGGATGTAGGGGTAGAGTACTGTACTATTAATTTTCTAGATAAAGATTTCGAGTATTTAAAACTACCTACTATTGTACATAATAATTCTAAATTATTACCAATCAAGGATTGTGGGAAAATCGCTATTGCGTTTAAATATCAAAAAAACGTTAAGGGACTTAATCTGCAACTATAACTTTTATTGTCATAACTTAGGCAAAATTTCTAATTCTGATTGTAATTGTCATATTGAGGAGTTTAAAAACTTTGTAAATCCAACTTTGGGGCATATCGTAACAGGGGATCTTAATATTGTTAATGATGTTAGGTTGAGGGAAGTTCTACGTAAGGGTTCAAAATTTAGGGTAAGAAATAAGGTAAATTTAAAGCAAATTTTAAGTTTTATCACTAAAGATTTAGACTACTTTATTATAAAATTAGCAAGGAAGTACAATTGGCCTATCGAAGGTTTTATGGAGTGGAAGGTACATATTTTACAGGATATAAAAAGAAATTATGAAGAGTTTGGTATGGGGGACAAGAGGGGGACAAGAGTTTCTTTTTAAACAAAGTTCTATACAGAAAAATTAAAGGTTTAAAAAATAAGTTTATTATTACGGTTGTTGATAAGGCGGCAAATAACTTTGGTTTTATGTGTAAAGATTATTTTAAGCAGTTAATTTCTAGGGAATACAACTCAAATAATACCTTTCAAAAAATTAACCTTACCAAAAAAGAAATAGATAATATGATTTTAGCTTTCAGCAAAAAATTTAAGTTTAAGATTAATAGCATAAAATACCCTTACCTGTTTCCTACAATAAAATTCCATAAAGTACCTACTAAATTTAGGTTTGTTACTTGTAGTACAAATTGTTATAACACTTTGTTCAGTAAAAAGTTCTTTAGCTATTTAAAAATTATTCTAAATAAAATTAAGGTTACCGAAAAAAGCTTTATTATAAATAATAACCAGGATATTCTACATTTTTTAAAAAGTAAGAATATAGATAGCATTTACACGTTTGATTTTGAAAACCTGTTTACCAGTATTCCTCATGATAATTTAATGATTATATGTTCAGAAATCTATGATGTTTATTTAGATAGTACTTTAATCTTAAAATGTGACTGGATTGATTTATGTAAATTTAATATTTTTGAAAACTATCTCTTTAACGGCTTATGTTTCTTTAAACAGATAAAGGGTATACCTATGGGAAATAGCTACTCTAGTGCATTTGCCAACCTATTCTTACATTTTTACGAAACTAAATTTCTTAACTCAAATAATATTACCGGATTTAGATATATTGATGACCTCATAATTTTTAACTGTAACGATTTGAGTTTCTTAATCAAATCTACCCAAAGGAACTTACTTTAACCGGACTAACGAAAATAATCTTTGTGCGACTTATCTGGATTTAAAAATTAAAATTCAAAATAGGGAAATAAAAATAGGAATTTATGATAAAAGGTTAGATTTTAACTTCGAGGTTATTACTTTTACCAATTTCCATAGCAACTTAAACTATAAAATTTATTATAATATTTTTTACTCACAACTTCACAGAATAAAAAACATATGTAACAATGCTGGGGATTTTTTTGAGGCATGTAGCATTTTCGAGGAAAACTTAAGAAAAAACGATTTCCCTAAAAATTTCGGTAATTTAAAAGTTTTAAAAAAATGGCATTTAGACTCAGGAATTTTTAAAGTTGTTTAGAATAGTATTTGTGTTTTGGTTAAGTTGTAATGGGGGGTGGAGCTATAGTAATGTTACAATGACGTAACCATTAGGATAGAACTGGCTGCTGTTTCGCCATAACCGTCACTTACGGAATTGGGGTGTGTAGGCACCGATTATATTGCATTAGGATTTTTCTGTGCTTGCTTGTAAGGTGCGTTGAGCCCATACAGTAAGTTGTGTTTGTCTTTTCATTTTCTTCTTGACTAATTGCTTCTTTGGGGGACTCGGGGCCTTGGGATGTCTTTTGGGCTTACCTGCATCCTATTCAGAAGTTCCCCTTGAGGTAATTGACATGGTTAGGCCCCCTGATGACGTGACCTGTCGATTACCTCTGTCGTTTTATGGTTCAGTTCCGGCTCTTATACAGAATCTTGCCGTTGGTGCGTGGATGCCCAGAGTGCTTGATTTCTGCTTGTTTTTTGTCTATTTTAGTATAATTTTTTTATCTATATCTGTTGGTTTATTTATTTGTTTTTCCATTATGGGGATATGAAGCTTCTGCGCTATCCTCCATTGAAAATGTTTTCTTTGCAGGATATGTTTTATGTTATAGTGATTTAGCAGTCTATGCTTGAATTTTAATTTTGTTTATTTCTATGGTTTACTTTTTAATTTTATAAACATAATCACTCATATATCCATGTTCCATTACTACCGATATTTACTCATATATATATAAGCATAACATCATATCAATTAAAGGGTTTTTACGAATTATCGGTCATCTCTTGAACATTTTATACTCAAATAACATACTCATCGCGCTCTATATTAGCTATTAAGGCTACACACTGAGAAGCAATGACAGTAATATAAAAAGGAAACTCAAAAAGTCGATACATCGAAAGATGATTGTTGGATCTCTATGATAGGCAGCTGGCACTCGTAATGACAAACTCCGTTGTATTATCATCGCACGGAACTAGGGCACTTTCTTTGTCTGGTATAAGGCTCCGTCAATCATGGCAGACACTCTACACGAGACACTGGGGCACGCTCATCATCGGTTCTCTGACTCCTTCACTCCTTGCAGACCCTCGGCACGGGACACTGGGGCGGTCTCTTCCTAAGTATTAGGGATCCTTTGCATGGGCCACGACTTGTATTTATATCATCTGGGTTCTTCGTACATATTCATCGGATTGACACTACTTCTATTTCAAACTTCTAACTAACTCTCCTCATAGGTTATATGTGCCTTCCTTTCTTATTTCATATTATTTTCTCTTATTAATGCTGACTCCGCCTCTTACAATTTCCATTGGTCATATTATTACCATGCTATCGTCATTCGTCCGTGGCTGCCTCCTCTCAATCCCCTTTTCACCAATGCGCATCGAGGGCGGGATTTATAAAATTCCCCCAACTAACTTAACTTTTTCCCATGCTTCGGCTTCAGGGTGGCCTGTTTTATAGCCATCATAAGTTTAGTGTTCCCGTTCTTCTTTTCTTCTATTCGTGCAACTCACTCTCTTGAACTTTTATCTTATTCTTCTTGCTACAAGCACAATCTATATTTTTTAGTTTCGCTATATTGCTGACTTTCTCCCCTTCTCTTTTTATTACCCGTCATTTGCCATGTTTCTTTCTTACATTTAGCAATTATTTTACTTCGTTCCGTAATTTTCAATTCTCCTGCCCCTGGCCGTGACACTACTGTCAAGTCCCTATGACACCAAACCAAACCCGAATAAGGCTTGGTCGTCTTCATGTCGTCCGCCTCATAGGGAGCAATGCTGGTCCACCTATATGGTGCTCACATGATAAAGTAGCCAGTTATTTGCGATGAATATCAAAAAGTGAATGTCTAACGACAAATGCCTCCGCATCAGACACAAAAAAGAAAGAAAAAAATTCAATTCCTCTCCATATTAAACTCCTACAAACATTCTCTCCATATTAAAATCATTTTCTCTCCTTATTAAACTCCTCAGAATTTAGGGAGACTCAGCCTTTTATCATTGTACCACTAAAAGCTGGAAAGGGAAAATTCCAAATTGTCTTTTGGCCTTGTGAACTGTATGTGATGGAAGGAATTGGGGAAAAAATAACCTCAGAGCAGCTTTATAAACTATGTTTCTCGTTTTTTTTATTCACAAACAAAATTCATGAAGATCCAACTCTAGAGCATGAAAGGCAAAACTTTCCCTGGGAAAAGCATGGTGTTTCCAAGTTGACTCCAGCTACGTGTAAAAATTGTCCTTGGGCCTTACTGATGGACATTACAAAAGTTAAACGAACTAGAAATTGTAGACGCTTGAATTGAAAAGGCACATCTGATAGTATGAGGGGTATGCGCGGAATGAAAACATCCTCACTCTTGCCGCAGCGTATCAAAATTGTTGCTTCAATGACAGAAGGATGAAGGTGCTTAACCACTAATCTTGTGCCGTGGCAAAGTCTTGAGAATTTAAATATATGAGAAGCATAATGAGTGATCTAATCTTCAGTACCAAATTATGCGGTGGCATTCCGGGAGGTTCCAGAGAGTTTAAAAATTCGGTAGGGTAGTGCACAGACTCCTTTTCTTCAATAACGGTATGTATTGATTTGTACAATGCAGTTTCGTTAAACACAGCGAGGCAACTAAGAACTTACGGAATTGAAATTAATTAATGTTAATTTTTAATTAATAAAAAGCCAACATAATATGAATAGCCCGGGATTTAAAAAATGTGTGTTTACCAAAATTAGTTTAAAAATTAAACACAGCAGAAATAACATAGTATAAAAAAGCATGCGAAATGTTATACACATCATTAAATGAAAACCCAACATAAAAATATACAGGTATATTATGCTGACGGAGTGCCAGGGTCTCGAAGACTTTACCCTTCTAGTAAGTAAATTAATGCATCAAAATATATGTGCTCAGCAAGTAATAAAAATATAAGAAATAGGCCCTCATCAAGTAAAAATAATTTAAAATAAAATGAAAATTTAAAGATTAAAAATAAAGAAAATTGAAAAGAAGTATGAAATTGTCGGCACCGGGAGTCCAACCTGAGCCAAAAGCATAAGAAGCGCTCTCTCTACCAACTGAGCGACAATATCACAATAGAAAAATGATTAAAGTGAAAGCTATTCGTACTGACATTATTGGAAAGTTCTTGTAGGTTGGTAAATAAACATGTGGGAGGAGTTTTAAGTTAGAAATAAGTTAGCAGGATAGAAGAGAAGTCGTTTGCTCTTCATTAGATACAAAGATATAGGCGAGGGGGATAGCAGTAGCGATTAACGAGGTTGATTCGAATTTTACATCGCGTGAACCAACTCTTGAGAATGTCAATATGCCGTTGGATGTGATCTATTTTAGAGTTTAAAATCTGACTTGAAAGATTATTTTTATTTATTATTCGGGTTTAGTATATGATTTGAAACTTTTGATTCTATTTATTTTCTATCGTTTTCGCTCGCTAAGCCTAACATGGGTGCCAGTGGCAGAGGGCTGATTCCAGAAAATGTAACAGATTGCATTTACAGGATTTACATTTCAAAAATTGTTGTTTTTTTATTAATTAAAAATTAATGGTAATTAATTTCGATTCCGGAAGTTTCTATTTTCGACCGCCTGTGTTTAACGACGCCTGTATGTAAAATTTCACGGTCGTTCTCTTCTAAACTATAGATTTCTATACATTTATAGACTGACAAATTTTCATTTTTATATAGTAGATAATATTTATTTATTTGTTTGCAAATTGTGCTTATTTAAACAACTGATATGCGTTAAAATGAGCTAGAGGAATTATTTTAATGTATCTTCGTCTCAAACAATTACACGGATGACATCTATCCTATCTATGCTGGAAAAATTGCTCTAAGCAGTCTTGAATCTAAAGGAAACTGTTGTCGGGTGTATAGGGGTAATCCTTCCTTTTTTTCTCAACGCATCCGATACATTTATTAAGTAAATATTTGATACAATGCAACCCCCATTTGAATTGAAAAATAGATATTATGAATGTATAAACTTTTTAAAAAAATATTTGAACTCAAACTATTTAGCATGAAATTATTTTCAAAGTTATAACTTGTTTTTACTGTGCAAAACAATCTTTTCAGAGAAAGTTTTAAAAGCAGTTTATTTAATTATTAATCATAATTTTTAATTTATTCATTTCGATTGCAGCTGAAGGCTTAAAAATAGGGAAAGAATGCCTTTTTTTCATAATCTCCTTATAAAGTAAAATTGTTAATTCATCGTTGAATATTAATACTTTATTCCGAAATTATTTTGCTGTTCTTTTCTGAAAAAATAAATACAAATGTAATCTATAAATATGTGTTTAAAATTGCTACATTTAAGTTAACATAACGTTAAGCTTCGTTTATATACGAAATAGTATTTATATAAATAAGTAAATTATATAAAGAAGAAAATGGAAGTTTTCCTGTCAAAGAGGTTTAAATAATAATAACTGAATTAAAAAGTTTCTTTTTAATCTGCTAATATTTATTATATAAGTATCTATTAAATGTTTTAAATTTCTTAAATCTCTAAAAAAACTTTTATATTTAGCTGTATATGCATTGATAATCATCATCATGAATAACATATTAACCTTTCCTTACGGGGTGGGATAGCATGTATCCCAAGAATACGGGCTGTATGTATGTATATATATATATATATATATAAATAAATAAATAAATATATATATATATATATATATATATATATATATATATATATATATATATATATATATATAACCTCCTTAATGGTCGTTCTCACAAAGGGGGTATGAAATTTTCCGTACTAAAGATGGAATCGGAAAAATGGGCCCCGTAAGCTGAAGGTTAAGAAGGGGGAAGAAAATCGATTTCAGAAACGCCAAAGCATTTAACTAGATTTGCAACACAAAAAGGCTGAATCTAATGAATAATTATAAATGATTTTCATCTTATAGAAGCCAAGAAAATTAAAAGCTTTACGAACGAAAAATAACTAAAGGACCAAAAATGATCGATGATTTCACAAACAACTTTCTTGTTCACGTATAACCCGCATTATTCTAAAATTTTTTTTTTCTGCAAGAGATAAATTAAATTCTAAATAGAAGTTAAAAATGTAAATTTAGTAAATCCAGTTTTCGTATGGGTTATAAAAGCTCTATTAAATTCCATTTCTAAAATATTGCTTTTAAATAAAATTTCATGGGATAAATTGGAGATTTTTAAAATAAATGTATCACTTGAGTACGATTCGTTATGAATTTCAGGAATTAAAAACTAATTTTTGCATAAAATGGTTATTTTCTTTTATTCTGTACTCATAAATGGGTGAAAAAAACAAAAAGATTTGACTTCAATGAATTAAGATTGATCCAAAAGCGTGTATGCATCAATCTGCATTAAGATTGCCGATGCAATCTTAATGCAGAAATCTTAATATTATGCATCAATATTATTCAGAATGTAATTTTCAGCTCTAAATGTCGTAATTTTGTTAACATACTTGAGCCGTAAAATTACTTAAAAGACTATCATGTTTTCATTGTGTTAAAGATGAAAGCATTCTTCTTTAGCCTGTGGTAGTAAAAAACTGTTAACCCAAATATTGCCACGATAATCCTAGCATTTAATCATTAAATATCATATTACACGTTACATGCCTTTCAAAAACGTGTTCGGGTGAGCTGTACCGTGCATTTTAATTTTAGCATTACAGCTCCATTTTTGTGCTTCAGATGACAACGTAATTTGGAAGCTGTCAGACGATCCTTTCAAATTTTAAAGAAAAAATTTGATTATCGTGTGATGTAAAGTTATTATAGGGTGAACGGTATATAAAATTAGACGATGTAAAAGCATGAAAACGAGGCCTGGTGTTAGCAGCAATTATAATCCCACTCAAAACTGCATTTTAGGTATATTTTTGACGCTTAATTTTCATTCTTTTATGGTCCTTGATTGCCATAATTTGTCTATGCTAAAGAGAGTATTTTACGGAAACACACCATTTTGTTTATTGAGATAGATAGCGACACAAAAAACAATGCATTGTTTATAGGCACATGCAATTTTTCGTTCATCCTCAACTAGGAAAAATAAAACTTCGTGTTTATAACTGTAAATCTATAACTTGGTGTTATCGTAATCATATGTATGCGTATAGAACACCAAATTAGCCCATGGATGAGAAATTCAACGTTAATTAAATAAAGATTTTATGATGCCTTGTAAATGTTTGATTAGATTTCGAATGTGCGTCTGAAATGTAATCTACAGATTGTGAAAGAAAACTCATTCAGATCGCTAGGTGATTTCTATACAAGGAAAGCTATGTGACAGGAAACAATGTCCTTCTGGCTATATACCTTTTTCTAGTGTCATTTGGGTAAACGGTATAAATAATAACGTTTGAAAACGTTGGAAACCCGATTTGAAATTTTCAGAAGATTTTAAAGGAAATAAAGTAAGAGACAACCAAAACTAACTGAAAGTTGAATTATTCTGTGAGGGTACAGAGATAAAAATCTATTTTTCTCTACTCTTTCAAACAGCTTAAATGAAACTTAATAAAATCTATCAGTAAAGATGTAAATAAGCATTCACCTTGATCCCAATAAACTTTGTAATTATGTGCATTCATCAGTCTATTGAATACCATCTCAGTTACATCAAAATTCAAAAGGATTTCAAAGAAGGTTTAAGATTTCGGTCAATCCATTTATTTACTATTACATACAGAAGATCATTCGCACTTTATGGAAACGAATTTGATACTTAAGTTTTATGTATCAATGCCGTATTTTTTGTGGCGAATTGTTTCTATGTGATATCCATGGCTCTTGACAGTAGCTCTAGCTCAAATTTTCCTTTAAAAACACTTTATCTTAGTACTGTCATGTCAATTTTACCCCATTCCTCTTGGACCGTTTTCTAAAGTCCGTTCAGTGTTCATGAATGTCATTTTCCTAAGACTCGTTTTAATGAACCGAAAACGCAAAAGTCCATTGGAAAAGCGTCAGGGGATTTTACAGGTATTTCATTAAATGGAATACCCTTTATTCATGTATCTGATTCTTTCTTTGCTAAATAAGCGAAGCTTTGCTGATTTAGACGTGTAGCTAGAGGCTTTGTCCATATGAAGCTCAACATTATTTTTGTCATTTCCATATAAGGATGGAATTTCTTCTTCAAACATGGGTTCTAAAGTATTCTGCTGATTATAGAGTGAATTAATTTTGGCTTAATTTGAGACTTTTTGGATTTTTAATTTGCCGTTGAAACAAAATCCTGCAATTATCATGAATCACCTTGGGAACTTTTCTGTACACTGACGATCACATTTCGTACGGTCATTCCCATCAGTTGTGCAAGAGAAAATTGATCTCTTTTTATTACAGTCCCTTAAATACACCCATTCCTCATCGAGTGTTACCACAAATTTCCGTTTTTCGGTGGTTTTCGTATAATTTTCTACAATTTGTTTTTCTTTCAGCAATATGCTTTGGCAAAAGCAGATGATCTTTAGATTTAAACATCTTTTTTAACTTCAAATCTTTATGAATGATTTTGCTTACAGTGCTAGAAGACATTCCTAGTTTCGATGCAATGGATATTTGAGCCGGCGGATTTTCTTTTAGGATCAGAGACTTCACTTTCTTGATATTTACCTGCGTTCGACAGTCTTAGAATGAGATTTCGCGGTCATGTTTTCATTTTTACTTTCAGTTAGACTTTTTTTTTTCCTTTCAAATTTAATATAATATACATATTTTTTTTAAATGCCATAACTGCGATTTTTACACCCCTTTATATTTTGTTGATACGAATATTTCTCCTCGGAAAGCGCAGTTGCGTAATCTTCGAGCTATCTATTAATTTTAGGAGCCATTTTCAAAATAAATCTTTCATTTTACATCCCAATCAAAACAAAATAATAGCAAACGATTATTATGAAGTCGTCAAATTTTTACCTCAAAATGCAGAACACAAAAATAAATCACCAAATCGTTTCCATAAAGTGCGAATGACCTTGTGTATAACTTGACCACTCGTGATTCGTTAGATAATCCATTATTCACCTCCTATGAAGAATTTAAATTTTTTTAAATATCATACTGAAATATTTTTTTATTTCTTTTAATTTAAGATTTAATTTATGTTATTCATAATTTTAGAATCGGAGTTCTATTTTTCTCATTATTTTCAAAAATAACCACTCCTTGCTCAAAAGAGTATGCTTTTTGACGGAAATAATTTTTTGACGTTTGAAAATATTGAAGCATTTTCCTTCCATTTCTCTCGGCTTAAAACCAAATGAATATTTCACATTGCGATGTTTTTTTTCGGTTTGAAGCAAACAAAAATGTCATCTTTCAAACGATAGATGGCTGCAAAGATATTTGAAATGATACGCTTCCTTTCTACCATATTCATTGCTTGCTGAATACATTAAGAAAAATAATTGAAGCTATTTATGACAGATACCCATGATTCAGTTTGAATCATAATTGTTTATACATTTTATCTTTTATGAAGCATCACATTCCATAAAAAGTTTAACATACTGACTACCGATTTTGCCATACTGATTTACAGACAAGTAAGATTAGAGAATCACACTTAAGTGTCGTTTGAAATCCCTTCCCTGTTATTATTTTATTGATCTGATGTAAGGAGCGTTTTCGTCTGTCTGTGTTGTATGGAATAATTTCAAGAATACAAGATCTTTTTTTTAAGAAATGGACCTAAAAAGGAAACACTTTTCTAGAAATTAAGAGGCAAAAATACCTTTTACAGACATTTGCTACAGTATATTTTTTAAGGATATACCGTAAATTAAATGCTTCCATGCTTTCAATGTTCCCACTTTTCCATTTTCATGCTTTATTTTACTACTACTTACAAATCCAATATACCGTTCACAATAGAGTTTAAGATCTTAGGAGAACGAAAATAAAAACTATTTATTGCCTTTTCAGATTAGAAGGCTTAAAATGGGGTACCATCAAAGCTGATGGTAAGAAATTTTTACAACCTTTCGCGTTACGTGAAAACTCATTTAGCATTTTACTACTGTCCGTTCAATGTGGCAAAAATTTACACATTTGCTTCCACACTCGCGTAGATCAATATCAGAGCAAAAACACTGTTAGTTGTGTTTTATAACCGTTCTTTCTAGGACGATATATGTAGCAATTTTTTTATGTTTATTTAAGAAATGTTTAATGTTTCGGATAAAACCTCTAAAGCTTACTTCTTCTGCTGCCATTGCACATCTTTCTGTGATCACCATATTAATTTAATTTTTAAAATTATTCATTGACATTATAGTTGTAGCAACTCTTTATATAGTTAATTGCTCAACTAAAATAATATTTATATATGAATATATTTCCGAAGTACATTTTACGCAATAGCGTCATGATAATAACGCTATACACAAAAACAATAATTTGAAGAATTTAAAAAAAAACCCAAGTTTAGATACTTTTTCAATTGCCAAACAAGTTCGATTTGTAACGTAAAAAGTAAATAATGAGGTCATTATCAGTGAGATACGTTCTTTTTTATATTAGCTAGTACATCTCTTAAAGAATATTTTCCCACATTAAAGTACTTAGTACATTTTTTGGTCATTTAATACTGTTAAATAGTATACACGCGCATATATATATATATATATATATATATATATTTATATACACACTCAAACCTGTTTTTTTTTTGGGGGGGGGGGTAATTTTGTTTTGTACTAATGTTTTTTTCGATTTTTTTGTGCAGTATATGTAAAAAAAGGTCCATGAAAATACATAAAAGGATTAAAAGTAAGAAAAAGTAAGAAATTAATTAAGTAAGAAATTAACTAAATGAGAATTTTATGTTTTTTGTGGGATTTTTTGAGCGTTTTTTCAACGCACAAAAACAGGTTTTAACTAACACACACACACACACACACATATATATATATATATATATATATATATATATATATGCAATAAAATCAGAAGAAAAAACTCGCATTCACCCTTCAAGAGTTTTTCAAAGTCACACCACTAAGAAGCAAGAAGCAAAACAATTCTTCCATCCCCAAATTTACAAAAGTATGAAAATCTGAAAAAATAATTAAAATTTTGAATTGTTACATGACTCAAACTTTTTAATTCTAATTATGTCTGAAAAAAATAATTTCATTATACATAGTCCAGATTTATTTATTTCGATAAATTAAGAGAAATCATATCACGCGCATGCATGTATTTTTTTTTATAATATTACTTTATGTCTATGGGTTGAACACATCTCTAACCAACAGATAAAACCTAAAATATATCACTACCTATTTGTTGATCGTTTGTCTGTAATTCCCACTGAATAAAGTTACCAGTCTCTCCATAATTTTCTTATTCATTCCGTTTCCTTTTATGTTAACAGAAACTTCCAAATCAGAGTAGTCTTAACTTCCTGAAGTTTAAATTGCATCAACTTAATCATGTCGGATTTCTGCATCTAGCTCAAATTAAATATTTCTGCCGACATTTTCACCGAGAAGTCTCTTTTCTGTTGTAAGACCATGATCTGAATTTTCCTCTCTTCGTCCTTAGCCGGAGATACTTATTACAAATCATATTCTACAAAACAGTTGCTTTAAAAAGTCCGCTAATCCTCAACTTCACGTGAGATGTTTTCGACTAATGAAAGTCTATTTATCGTAGGTTACAATAAATTTTAAACGCACAACTGCATTTCCTTTTCTATGAAGATATCACAAATGCAAAAATCAATCAAAGGAATGACCCAAACATGAATATTTCACATCTCTCTCCAGAAATATTTTAATCGGCAAATCCGTTCTCATTATGGTAGATTTTTGTTTTTCTATTTCGGGTTTTAAACTGTTTTTTCGATTATTCTATACATATCTAGTTATTGGGCTGGCATAGGAATTTTTTGAAACTCATTACAGAGTAAAAAGCATTTCTTATCGAGAACATTTGTTTTCAAATTAAAATGACTCCTCACATACGATACAAATATTTTATGGCACTATAGGTTTCAGTATTCTAATTTTAAGAGTAATACCTCAAGCGAGGCAAGATGTTTAAAGAACCCACACATTATATATATATACTATATATATATATATATATATATATATATATGCAATTATTTATATTATATACATTATAATATATATATATATATATATAGATATATATATATATATATATATATAATCTATATATATATATATAATATATATAGATATATATATATATACATTATATATATATATGATATTTTACCAGAAGATTTTTCAAAAATAGTTTCGAGTGAAGCCAACAGAAACCTTCTAAATGTAATTCAAATGATGATTCAACAGTTCAAAATGAGGGGACACAATCGAATGAATGTCTCATAATCATATAATAGACAATTTCAATGAATCAAATGTTCAAATATTAATCACTACCATTAAGATAAATTATTAAAGCGAAAATTAATTCAATTGAGGAGTTGCAATTATACAAATTTGAGACATATCAAGCATAAAATTCAGATTTGAATACTCTATCTCATTAAATATGTATCTTTCTATTAATAAGAAGTGCGTTTTCAACTGATTGAGTATAAATCTATTTGTACGCAGCCGAGGATAAAGTACTTCAATTATTGATGCTATGTGTCTAAATTTAGATAAATTTAAATTTGATCTTTGGTCAGAACCTCAAAACGCTTACTCTTTACATACAAACTGTCCAAAACTGCTTTTAATAATATATTATTCTCATTGGCATTACTTCATTTATAACATTATCTCGGAATTTAACATTGCATCTTAATATACAGCATCAAAATACGGAAAAAGCCTTGTGAGATTTATACAATGGATAATCCACAATCCATGGTAGTAAGGAAAACATGAATTTTCAAGTTTTGCTTTCTTTTGATTTAATGGGAAGGTCAAGAATCAGGCCTGATGATATTTGCCTGACTTTTTTGCCTTTATCATCAGGCCTTGGGGTCAGGAATGTTGCTGTAGTTTTTATAATAGAATTATTCTCTTATTTTTTTTGCTAGACTCACAAGATGTTCAATATTATCAACGACTAATAGCCGTACAATGAAGTTCCTATCTAATTCTGATTTTGTAATATGATAGCTGCAATTGGTGCTGCCATCAGCTTGCTGTATCACAGCTTTTTGCTTTTTCCAACGTCACAACCCTGTATTCTGTATCTGATAATGTTACTCGCAGAGTTAACAGTTAGTACATTTCTTCCTACATCTGAGTGCTCTGACAGCAAAGCTCTTCCAGCTTTTTTCAAGCAAAATATTGATTTTTAAGTGTAAATGTAAAGGTACCATTATTAAAAGAAGAAAGAATTTGGCACCTTTTTCGCCCATATTTTATCTTAACACATTTTCATTCCAGTCATCCAGTTAACACCCTAATGTGCTATCGACCTGAACCGCAGGTACGAATATTGTTTGATCACGAATAGTAGTCCATATTAAAGTAAGTCTATCAAGTTCAAGTATTCATCAAGAAAGACTTCAAAGGTTGATATTTAAGAGTTTTAATCCATGTTACAATATTTTCAATTTTTATACATAAAAGGAAATAAAATTAAATTCAATTCTAAAGATTCATCACGCGTCATGAGCTCGTGATGCCAAGAGTCAAAATAAAAGTAAAAGATATCAAAAAGTTCACATGACTCTCTGCCCTTTAACACATCTGGACATGCGCGTGGGAGAAATGAATTCCCAACAAATATCTTGCAACGTAATGTCTGCAGGCACTACAAATTATAGAAAACACTGATTAATACACAATTCTTCATTCGTTCATTCAAGTGATATTGACTGATTTTCTTCAAAGGTAGCTTCAAGAATAAACAGTAACAAGATTATTTTATCAGCAATATCATATGAAATATCAGCTATATTTGAGGCGGTGAAAGGGAAAGTGGTGTAAGTCAGTAAATCATGTGGTGTAAGTCCAAAGTGTTTTACTGCAAAAACTACAAAAAATTCCACTATAAAATGAACAAATTATAATTCATAATAATTACTATAATCGTGCAAATAATAATTATTTGCAATTCCACTATAAATTGAAAATGGAGATTACATTTTTGCCCTCAAATAAAAGGAGTTGAAAATGTGACTTACACCACTTTGCCTTTCACCGTCTCATTTATCGCCTATCAAATTCAGGTTCTGTGTTAATCGGTAATATCTAGGATTAGGTAACGTCACATATATCCCGCTGAAATGCATGTTTCACAACAAGCATATTATCTTACAGTCAAATTACCTATAAGGCAGACAAGAAGTTTTTTTTATATACATTATTTTTCAATCATTATTAATTAATAATTTCTGTATAATCTCTAGGAAAGTGTTTATATGGAAAATGCTACCTAAACGTTAATGATGTGTTAAAGTTTGAAATTTTCTTCATATAAATATATTCAACTATATAGATACTAACCTCCTATCCTCGCATATTTTAGAGCCTTAATTAAATTTTTGATGTTATCTTTCTTGAGTGCCAAGTATGCCGAGATTTTCAGTAAAATTTTGTTTTCTACCATTTATTTCAAATTATTTGTAATTATACCCTCAAAATAATATAGGTAAATTAGAAAATTATTTGAACGAGCTCTAGCTTCTGCAGGTAAACTTAATTGGGTAACATCTTCAATGACCATTTTTAATTCACCTTAATGATTTGCAAATGACAATCAAATGATTTGCAAATGATTTGTAAATACAAGACAAATATTCTTTCTGTCCACCGAATATCAGATACAGTCACTCAAAATAATAAACGAGCAATGGTACCTTATCAGAACCATATTATTTTCATTCTACAAACTAGTATTTTTTCTAAAAAAAAGTTGGATATAGGAGAATATTTGTATTAAAGCAGTAAAGCAATTTTGTGTTTAAATTGCTTGATTCTTTATAATTTTAATTGTTTGTTTATTTTTTTGAGTAATTGTACACTGCTCAGAGCATATCCAAGATTATGTTTTAAGACTTCTTATCTTATGTATTATATATATAATAGCCGTTGTCTCTGTATAACACTTCCGGGCTGTACTCATCTTTCAATTAAAGCCCTCAGTAAACGAACAGCCGGTTAGGCTTAATTTCAATTTCAGATGTGGATCAGAATTTTTTCTTACCTAAAAACTAATATCTTCTCCATCAAATCACGTTTGTTCAGCCTATTTTTCTATAAAACATTCAGAACTAAAAAAAATTGGATGCTTTTAGCTATATATTTAACAGTTTTTAAAAATCTGTTTACTTTTGCGATGAATTCTGAAAGTAAACAAACTTGAATGTGAATGAATCAAGTAGCTCAAGTATTCATATCGCGTAGTGAACTGTAAAAAACTGGATGACAGTCTACTACTCCAATCGCATGAAAAACTAAATAAATAAAAAATAATGAAAGGGTTTGCTTTTACAAGGTGTGGATTAAATGCAATATTGTTAGTAATTCGGGATATTTTTTAACCTTTCATATACTTTTTTCCATTATGACGTCATAATTATTATTATGACGTCAAAATGACGGGTTACCTCCTAGTTGAATCATAATTGAGTTACGCCATGAAACCTAAGCGGTTTGAATGCAAACCCTGCATCTTTGTACGTAATCTTTGAAATGTAAAGCACTATCAGGGGAATACACTATCAAATAATTTTGTTTATAACAAAAACACTGAGTGCATTTTATACTGTCTGTCCATACTCGCTGAGTAGTTCTATTTGAAAAGGCCACTATATCGGCGATTCGGATAAAGTGTTCTTTGAGGGTACATAAAATTAAATTGGTAACAAATACCTATTTTATTTTATCCTCCCCTTCTTCAGGATTTCCCCAAATATTCGGGGTTTTTTTTTAAGTTTAAATCGCACTGCGCAGTAGAATGTTTGGGGTGAAACAAAATGCTTTCATAATTTAAAAAAAAAGGTACTTTTCCGTTATAAGCACTACAATCGTTTTCACGCCAATTTGGCACATTTTTAAACATCGCCGCAGCGAGAGAAAAGTAACGCGATATTATGACACTAATGATTGGCAAATAACAATATTAAAATATACAAATCTCGAGATTCAAGGATCAAAAGACGATATGAGATAGATTATTTTCGTGGTCATGGAGATATGCCGTAATGGAATGCCGTAATTAATTACGGTTACTTTAAATTGTAATGAATTCGAGTTCGTCAGAAATTCGGACCGTATTTTTGCGTAATGGATTTTAAAATATGGAATTTGCCTAAAGATGAGCAGGCAGCTATTAGATTACTTCAAGAACAAGGTATCCTTCATAAAGAAAGAAAGTGTGTAAATAATCTTATAATGAGCTTGAACTAGTTTAAAATTTTTTAAACCAGTTCAAGGTAAGTTTTTTACCTATTTCTTTTAATTCCGCCAAGATTAAAAATAAGCCAAGTGTAGTGCTTATAACGGAAAAGTACCAAACAAACAGTACTTAGTGTGTTAGCAGATAAATGTCGCAAATCTATATCTTTGATTTTCAGAACAGTGAGAGTGGTTATTAAATTTATTAACTGTGTAAAACTTTGGTTTTAGGGAAAATGGCTTATTATGGAGAAAAAGAGAAACAGAGTTGTCACCATACATTCTCACTATGACTATCTTACTCTCTAGAGCATTGATTTTCTATAAAAATAAAGTTTGCATGCCTGTAATTAACGCATTTCTTTTTTTTTTTACCGTGCGTGATGGCATCTATCATCACCTAATGGTTCCTGGTTGTGAGAAATTTTCCACTTAAGTTATACGTCAATAACGTCTCACAATTTTCCCACAACCTTCTCTATCCGGTCGAAGTAAACTGGGTAAACCCTTGGCAAAGTTTGGTGAAGTTTTCAAAATTCGACAAAATCACACTAAAAAACGACTGTAATGGAATACCGCAAAGTAAAATTACGTGTATGTTAAGAATATACAGTCAGTTTTAAGCTATTTAAACAGCATAAATATTTTAGAATAAATACTAAATGACATTCTTTCCTCATAATTGATACTAAAGAACAGGATATTGTAATGCAAACAATAAACGAAAACTAGCTTTCATTAAAAAAAAAACTCATCAGTCAAAGGTTAATTTAGGCTCACAATAATAAACACTTGGCATCTATGTCCTTAAATATAAATCCATTAAATACAAACCTGTTATATCTGATACCCGATGTATAAAGGGCTTGAGTCAAAGGCAGTGACTTTTAGATACTTGTTAGTATTGATAAAAAAATATTTTTTGACTGGTATAAAAAGCTTAGGTCTATAAATTTTGAATACAATATTACATTTCTTGTTTGATAGTCAAATTTTCATTCCAGTCAAAAAATTTTTGTTTTTTTATCAGTACTAACAAGTATCTAAAAATCACTGTTTTTGACTTAAGCCCTTTATACTGGGCATCATAGATATATGTTCTGCAGTCAATCTTATAAACGGATAAGATAGTTATAACTTCGTCGCATTGATCACCCACGTCAAAAGGGGACCCACTTCTTTACAAGAGCCCATTTCTGTAATGATTTCAACATCTTCCTGCTTATGAACGAACTTCTCTGTAATATCCGTCGCATTTTAGTGCGACTTTGGCGAATTTGAATACTTCGTCAAACCTCACCTTGGGGTACTCGCTTCTTTACATTAACCGTGGGGAATTTTCAACTTAAGTTGTAAGTCAACAACGTCTCAGAATTCTACCGCAACCTTCTGAAATGTTCTTATTACTCTTACCGCAATGAATTCGTTAACTAATAGCAGAGCAATAAGTTAGGTACATCTGAACTGGTGTAATAATGTATGTTGAATTTCAGATATTGTATTGTTTACCAAACATGCTTCTAGTCTATTGCCATTCTAACAGGGATTTTTTTATGTATAAAAGTTTTAAGCTTAATAAACGTAGCAGAGCTTCTAACGTCAAGAGAAGCCGTGCCCATTAGCTGTAGGCATTGTATACTCTAAAAATCTTCTTCAGCTACGCAGTTGCCACTGAAATGACGTTGTTAAAACGTTGTTGACAAGCGGTTTATTAATCTGTGCTAAGTAAATGTCTGTAGGTTGTAAGGGGGTTAATACAATTTATTGTTTGTTTTCACACCTAATATGTTTGCTTTCTTGTGTTAGCTACGAATTTCCAATGCAGTTTGTTGATGGACCCACAGTGTGGTAGGAGGTGTTATAGTTTGTTTGTTTCTTCCAAGGATGTGGGAAATTTTTAGGACTCGAGATTGTTAAGCCGAAAGTTTCCCACAACAAGAAACCTCTAAGAGTAGAGTGATATCACGCATGAAAAAAAAAATGATGTGCCTATTAAAACATAGTAGAGTCAAAACAGAAATATTTTGCTTTATTTAATGCAGTTGAATTTGCAGATGCCTAAACGCCTGATCACACTGCAGTCTGTTAGCGTAAGCTTAAAAGGAATAATTACAAGTTAAAAAGAACTTTTTATATACCTGTTTTTAAATTTTCTGTTGAATCATATAAACCTGACAATTTATGTATTAATAAATACTTTTTTTAAAAAAATTTTATGAATTATCCCATCACTTGAAAGAAAATGGCAGGTTATTGGAAGTTAATTGGAAGTTAACTTGCATTTAACTCTTCGCTCCCGTTCCCGGAGGATAGATGGCTGCACCAGTCTACAAAACAAATTAACTGAAAATAACTGAAAATTAATTTAATTCTGCTTAAAGATGGCTAAACGTATTTAAAAAATGCATTGTCATCGTGTTATGAGCTATTCTAAAAGTTTCAAATGTCTAGCTAGTCGGGAAGTTAGTTAAAAATCGATTGCAAGATTTGTACTGGACAAACACTCACGCAAACACACTGTAGCATCCTCTCTGTGTCCTCTTCATTTTTATTTTCTGTATGTTTTAATTTTCGTAAGATGGCAACATAGGATTGTTGCCAACAACAACTGTTAAATTATTGTATTGATGAAATTAAATGAGTTGTGTTCTTTTTCTTAATTCATCTTGTTATCTAATTTTATTCATTTATTAGTTGAGTTAAGAGTTTACTATGTGTAAAAGATTAACGTAAAATAACCACTTCAACACAAACACACAAACACAAGAAAGCAAGTTAATAAAAACATGGTAATAAAAATGCCGTTGAGACAGAAATAAACCAATCATCGGCCTTAAAATTTCGTTGCTAATCGTTGAGGTTTGTCATTGGTTAATATATTTCAATTCCTCGCCAAGCAAGTTAAAGAAGATACGGCCGGAGAAAGAGACTGTAACCAAGATTTAAAACTGATTTTCTTCCTTAAAATCATAACCCGTGGTTTAACTTTACTGTAAATGTGGCATCATTTTGAAAATCAAAATGTGCTTTTGTCAAAATGTGAATTTCATACATTCTTCGTTAATGCATAATTATTTTATGATATAATATTTGTTTCTTACATAATTTTGCGAGAAGATCAAACATGTTCGAGCATCACTTGTTCAGTATGAAAATCCGCAGTTAATTACGCATAAGAATATTAAAGCTGTTCTTGATGCTAATCGATTAAAAGCTGAGAAGATGGTTTTGATGACTATAGAAGAATTAAGAAGTGAAGGGGCAAAGGATGTCGTAGACATGCTTGATGTCCTAATGCCACCAAGAATCGGTAAATATTCTATCAAATACATGCTGTGAATACTAATTTAGTGGGCACTACTTTAGAGTGGATATCTTGGTAAAAACAGTAGAATATGACACGGTCTCCAAACATTATCGAAACTGCGTACATATGCAGCCAAAACTTTTATCCTACATTTCAAATAATTAAATATTATTAGAAGTCACATTTTTAGTAAAAGTTAACAAAGGTTTAATCCAGAATTAAAAGAGAAACTGTTGATCAACTGAATATCAAGCCTCGACAAAACGATGATTACCGCATAATATCAATACTTTATTTATATTTTGAATGGCATATACAATATAATTACATATGTTTTGAAATCTTTTTTAAAGGAACTAAAGACCCGCTTTCATCTTGTTCAATTTAGATTAATGGGACAAAGGACCTACAACCTCTAATTTTTTTTAAATTTTCAATTTTTAACTCTATAATCAGAAAGGGAATAATTAATATTATCTTTTGCTAAAATTAAGGGTACAGATGTGTTTCACGCACCTTTTCAATTGGAGATTTTTTTTATGTTTGGCGATTTTTTTATTTTTAGCGATTGTTTTTGTTTGGTCTGGCAGCCATGCGATTTGGGGTGATATTTGTTTTTTGTTGCAACCCTGAATAGGTGTTGTGGTATTGTGTAGTGTTTTTGGAACTTTAATATACCGGTGTTCGATATTTTGTTGGCGTTTCATAGTAGCGGTTTAGGATTTCTGTAATGCTTTTGGAAGTTTAATGTCTTCGTTTTTTTGATATATCTACGTATGTTTAAATAGATGTTGCGGATATGTGTAATGTTTTTGGAAGTTTAATGTCTTCGTTTTTTGATATATTTGCGTAGTTTAAAGTAGCGGTTGAGCATTTCTGTTTAGGTTTTGAATTTTAATATAGCCGTTTTCAGATATATTTGCGTATGTTTTAAATAAGTGGTTGAGTATTTCTGCTGAGGTTTTGAAGTTAATACAGCTGTTTTTAGATATTTTTGCGTGTTTTAAAGTAGCGGTTGAGCATTTCTGTTTAGGTTTTTGAATTTAATACAGCCGTTTTTAGATATATTCGTGTATGTTTTAAAGTAGCTGTTGTGTTTTGTGACATGTTTTTGAAAGTTTATTATTGCCATTGGTAAGTTTGTTTTGAATTTATTTTTATATTTGAGTTTTTATGATATTTTGTGTATTATTTTAAGTGTATTTTAAGTGTAAAATGTCCGCGTAGGCCTGTTTTGCGACAAGTTGGCGACAAAATTTTTTGACGAGTATTTGGCGTCAAAAAAAATTTGTCGCCAAGAGAGGTGCGTGTAATACATCTGTTCCTAAAATATTATAGAAGTCACATTTTTAGTAAAAGTTAACAAAGGTTTTAATCCAGAATTAAAAAGAAAACTGTTGATCAACTGAATATCAAGCCTCGACAAACGATGATTACCGCATAATATCAATCCTTTATTTATATTTTGAATGGCATATTATCAATATTAATTACATATGTTTGAATTGTTTTTTTTTTAACGAAACTAAAAGTTCCGCTTTCATCTTGTTCAATTTAGATTAAGGGGACAAAGGACCTTCAACCTCGGAATTTTTTTTAATTTTCAATTTTTAAACTCTATAATCAGAAAGGGAATAATTAATATATCTTCTGCCTAAAATTAAGGCTTTTCTTATAATCAAAATAAGGAATTTTTTCGCAGAGAAAAGAAAAATGCCTTTTTTTTCAAAAAATCTTTCAAAAATGCTGTCTCCTTTCAAAATGCTCCATGCGCATCCCATATAATTTAAAAACCTCCAATGTTTTAATATAGGTTTACCATATATATATAAACACAATGTGCATTGAATTTATTTTAATAAATCAAAAGTCAAAATGTGCCTGTTATTTTTTTTTATAGTTTGCAGTCTCTACTTATTTCACGGTCTTTAAATTGAAATAAATATGTTTTCAAAGGATTAATACAGAGTTTGAGACAAACACTGTAATAAACAATCGTGAGAAATTCGGAAGAAATCAGATGAAAATTATAGTCGCATGGAGCTTTTTGAAAATTCTAGTATTTTGAAGAATTATTGATTAGTAGGACTTATTCTTCCACAAAATACTTATTTGCGATTCTAAGTGCATTCAATGTAGTACAAAAACTATTAAGTATTCTCATTTTGTTATATATAGTAAAATATAGAAAATTAATTAAAAAAAACGGGGTCCAGTCCTTGTTCCCTTAATCACTAATCGTAGATCAACTTATATCTTATTTCTAACAGATAGATGGTATTTAAGTTAACGATATTTATTGCCTTTTAACCTCGAAGTTTAAAAACGGAAATCAACTAAATTGCATTTGATGGGTACTTACGAATTAACCGCGGACAATTCCTGCGTCCGTTTTGGCGAGTTTATTTTGCCAAAGGTAAACGTTAAAGGGAATAGAACTCAATCAATTTCAGATACAATGGACCTTTCTACTTTGCTTACGCGGCGGCAAGATTCCATGCGCTTGCAAATACGGCACTGGTTATTCTTCTATTCAAAGCCTTTTGTCCTGTTTTTAGAACGGTACCAGAATTGCTTGATAGCCCTTCCAAATTACTGCTTTTTGTTTGATTTTTGACAGTTCACGTAGGAAAAACCAAATGTTTTTGTTTTTTCGATGAAGGAAACAATTTGTACAAGTTTTCAGTATAGTGTCATATCACTATTCTTCATACCTGTCAGCAGTTTGCTTGTTTGCAAATGTTTCATTTCAAGTTCTGATTTCGGCTGTAAAATTTTACTAGCATTCTTCTTAAAGGAAATGTAGTTAATATTTTCGATTATTTCCAGCTGTCGCCCAAAGTTACGCAAAACCTCGCCAATTAAATAAAATGAATACAAGAAGAAATACTCACTTTTCAAGCAACATTTTCCCCTTTCATTTTAAATTTTAAGTTAGAAAACTGTCGGGAGTAAAAGAGATAATGCTGACTTTTCACATCGCATATTATATTTTTGCAACCTTCATCTACTTTCGGGTGCATATAATCGTTATTTTTTTCATGCAGGAAATTTGTTCCATGAAAAGTGTATTAAGAAAGACCAAAACAAATCTATTGAGTGTATGTAAGAAAAGAACAGAGATACATCAGAAAAATATCTTAAATAATCTTTGCATATCATGTTCATGACATTTCTGTCCACTGTTACATATACTAAGTAGAATTGGTTTTTAGAAACGCCGTGGTGCGGTGATTGCGTCCGCCGATTTGTAAGTAGATGATCCAGAGATCTAACTCAGGTCTCTCTCGTAAGCATATGAGAACGTTTTTTTCCTCTCCAAGAGTTGCAGTTCGCCGGGAGATGGCCACAGGTCGGTATAACGGAAAAGTACCAATGTTTGAACAGCTTAGGTGTGAATTCTGATAAAACAAAGCATTGACTTGTATTACCATGGCTTCTATTTCTACATAGTTGCGATGAAACTTAATTTTATTATTTATTTATTTATCAAATACTAGCTGAAAACACGCGCTTCGCTACGGAGTACATTCAAAGTTAATACAACGGTCAATGTATGCAATTAATGCTAGAAAAAATAAATATATATATTTATAATAAATGCGATGATCAATGTATACAATTGATATATATATATATATATATATATATATATATATATATATATATATATATATATATATATATATATACAGGCATATATATATATATATTTATAAAAAAATCGAAAGGGATATTTATTTTTTTGGGATAATATCCAATCGTCTGCTGCATTAGAAAGAAAAAGAATATTTTTTTTGTCTATTCAGTTGTTATGCACGTGACGATAAATTTATTTAAAGTACCAGAAAAAGAAATCACGTGATCAGCATTTAATAAATTAAATTATAAAAATTAATCTTTAAAAATTCACCAAAAATCAGAAAATTGAGGCAAAGGTTCGAAAAAGATTCTTTTTTAAAGGAGTTTTTATGATATTTCTCGTGATATAAATTTTATAACCCTCAAATTATTATTTTAAATGCAAACTTCAATAAAGTTACAAAAATAACTTAAAAATTTAATTTTAAAAAATCTAAGAAGATTTTTTCAAAAATCTTTCTTAGTGCACCCCTACACCATAAGAAAATCGCCATGCAAAATTTCAGCCCTCTAGGTCCAGCGGTTTGGTCTGTGCGTTGTATGTCAGTGAGTCAGTTACGGAACTGTTTTATATATATAGATTATGTATTGGGATATTTCTTTAGAGTTTTAGCTTTAAAACCCCTTGTCCTTTAAACCTCAGTATATTGTATAAGATATAAATACAAGGAGCTCCCATAAAGTAACCGGACAATTTTTTATAAATAAGAAAAATATTACTCACTTTCAAATAAATTTATCTCCTTCAAAATAATCGGCAAAGGAGTCTATACAATTTTTCCAGCGTTTCTCCAAGTCATCGAAGCACTGTTTATAGGCGTTGGAAATAACCGTTCGCAAAATGCGCGTAACATTTGATTTAATATACGATACTTTTTCAAATCTCTGTCTTTTCACGGACTTTACATTTTTCGATTACAAAGGACTTATTTTTCACTAATTTCTTCCTGAAAATCAAACGATTAATCAGTATTTTTACAAGGTGGTGCTTTTTTGATTATGAAACAGGATAAGGCGAGTTAGGAAGGAACTGTTTCATTCTGGGCAATGGTTTCTTTTGCATGATAATGCTAGGCCCCATGCAGCACTTTCTGTCCAACAATATCTTGCTAAGCCTTCAATTATAGTGATAAATCACACACCATATTCTTATCGCCAGGTGATTTTTTCCTTTTTCCGAGGCTGAAGATGGCCGTGAAAGGACAGAGATATGAAAAGTCTCGGATATTAAATCAAATGTTACGCGTATTTTGCGAACTGTTAGTTCCAACGCCTATAAACAGTGTTTCGATGACTTGAAGAAACGTTGGAGAACTTGTATAGACTCCTTTGTCGATTATTTTGAAGGAGAGAAATTGATTTGAAGGTGAGTAATATTTTTCTTATTTATAAAAAAATGTCCGGTTGCTTTATGGGCGCACCTTGTATTTCATTACCCTAACAGGAAGACTTGCTCAAAAATTAATTTTTAAGAGGACAAGGAACTTTCAATCTCGTTCTTCTTTAATTTTCAATATTTTAAACTATATACCCCGTGCGTATAAATTATATTCTTTCCTACTACATTAAATATACTTAGAATTCACAAATAAGTATTTTGTAGAAGAATAAGATCTGTTTATCAAAAATTCTTCAAAGATGCTAGAATTTTCAAAAGGCTTCATGCGTATTCATTTTCTTCTGATATCTTCCAAATTTCTCAGAATTGTTAATTGAAGTGTTCGTCACAAAAATGTGCATAATTGTTTGAAATCACAAATATTTTTAAAATTTGTACACCATAAAATAACGTAAAAATATAAAAAAAATAACAGGCAGTATAGAAAAAAAAATTAAGACTTTAGATTCATACAAAAAAAAAATAAATAAATGCACATTTATATTTATATACACTCATGGACAAAAAAATTAGCGCACCAAGAAATAATTGCGGGATCGTAACGAAACTTACAAAGAAGGTACATGTCGGGGAGATATGCAAATGATTAGAAATGCAGCGTGATTGCGCATTACGTATAGCCGGTAGAGGGCGTTGAACATCGTACTCTGTGGAGTATAAAACAGGTAACCAAAGTTTGTTTGAGTGTGCTGAATCATTTACAAAGGAAGAGCTGAGATAGACATGCCATTACGCCGTGTTCGAAGACAATATAAGCAGTTGCCGCAGTTTAAGAGGGGGAGAATCGTCGGGATGATGGAAGCTGGGTGGTCAGCTAGGCGAGTAGCTCGTCAATTAGGCCGCTCTGATTGTGTTGTGAGGAGGTGTTGGGACCAGTGCACCCGAGAGATGTCATGTACACGAAGACCAGGCTCAGGACGCCCTCGACAGACCAGTCGTCGAGAAGACCGCCACATCGTAAGAAATGCACGCGTACAGCCAACTGCTTCATCGGCCGCCATCCAGGCACAGGTAGCACATTCACTAGGGGCCTCTGTGTCTTCTCGAACCATACGAAGGCGCCTGGCTGAAGGACAGTTGGTATCGCGGCGCCCATTACGTGTGCTGCCCTTGACGCCCACCCATCGACGCCTCCGTTTGGAGTTTTGCCGCGCACGAGGAAACTGGACTGCAGCGGAATGGAACCAGGTCGTCTTTAGCGACGAATTCAGATTCAATCTCGGCAGTGATGACAATCGTGTTCGTGTGTGGAGAGCCCGTGGTGAACGCTTCAATCCTGCCTTTGCTGTACAGCGACACATCGCTCCCACAACTGGTGTGATGGTATGGGGTGCCATTGCCTACAATACACGGTCACCCCTAGTATTGTTCCGTGGCACCATGACAGCCCAGCGAAATGAATGCATAGGCTTCATGAAATCCTGCAACCACATGTGTTGCGACTTATGCAACGGCTCCCAGGAGCCATTTTTCAACAAGACAATGCTCGGCCTCATACGGCAAGGGTGTCACAAGACTGTCTTCGCACTGTTACTACCCTTCCTTGGCCTGCCCGATCCCCAGATTTGTCTCCAATCGAGCATATCTGGGATCATTTGGGACGACGAGTTGGGCATCCACGAGTTTGAAGGAACTAGAGGCAAGGTTACAGCAAATATGGAACGAAATGTCTCAAGACATCATACAGAACTTGTATGACTCAATGCCCGATCGTATCGCATCGTGCATTCGCGCTAGAGGGGGTCCAACGGAGTATTAACTCCTCCGTTCTTTTGCCTTTTTCTCTGAAATAAATTATCATTTTTTCTTTCATTTTCTTATCATTTACTTATATCAATGTAGTCATTACATATGTAAAATTTCGTTTCATTTTTACGACTCCTTCTTGGTGAGCTAATTTTTTGTCCATGAGTGTGCATATGGTAAACTTATATTACAAAATTTAAGAATTTTAATTAATATAGAATGCGTATGGAGCTTTTTGAAAAACATTAGCATTTTTGAACATTAGAATTCTAAGGGTTTTCAATGTAGTAAAATAGAAAATTAATTATTCTCATTTTGTATATAGAGTTAAAAATTGAAAATTAAAAAATTCGTATTTCAAGGTCAATTGTCCCCTTAAAAAATTGTCAGTAGAAGAAATTAATTCAAAGCAAATAGTCGTAGAAAATACTTTCCCTCTTTTAATATGGAACTGCGGAAAAAAATATATTTTGTATAGTAATAGTATAGTGCTAAACAGCCGTAACTAAGCTGTGATTCACATAGAGTACCGACAGTTGTATGTCGACACTCTTTTTTTTTATTGGGAATAAGATTAGGGTCAGTTGCGTAGCAAAGGGAGGGGGGGGCAAGGGGGTCTATCATGCCCCAGGCGCCACTTCCAGAGGGGCGCCAATGTAAGATCTATATATTATATTACTATATGTTTTCGAGGTGGATGCCAATATAAGGTCTATATATTATATTACTATATGTTTTTCAGGGGAGGGCCCCAATATAAGGTCTATATATTATATACTATATGTTTTTTCGGGGAGGGCGCTAATATAAGGTATATATATATTATATTACTATATTATTTTGTGGGGGGCGCCAATATAAGGTCTATATATTATATTACTATATGTTTTTAGGGGAGGGCACCAACATAAGGTCTATATATTATGTTACTATATGCTTTTCGGGGGGGGGGAGTGCCAATATAAAGTCTATATATTATGTTATTATATGTTTATTGGGGGCGCCAATATAGGGTCTATATATTATATACTATGTTTTTCAGGGGGGGGCGCCACAAAGGTATCGTGCCCCGGGCGCCAGTTATGCTCGCTACGCCATTGATTAGGGTTTTAAATTAATAAAGCAAATTATTCTGAGTTAAATAAATAATTTATTCTAATATTATCATTTTTCTGCCTATTAGTTGAAGATTCTGACAAATTTTGGTATCAGAAAGTATCGCGAAGACCAGCAACTTGCACCGATATCGAGAACCTCAGAGAGCGTCTCGACAGCGAGCTCCTTCGCCAAGGAGCACGCGAAATTGGACTGTGCGACATCCGGAGAAACCTTCACGATCAGTTGTTCGACGAGCTCATACGACAAGAAATCATAATTTGTCCCGAACGGGGCAGGTTGTTAAGAATGATACGCCGCGAAACAGAGCTGTCGTTGACATCCCTCCTCGGTTGCTATGAGAGCGGGCTAGCCTATGGCATCAAGAAGAAACTGACATCATACCGCGAAACTGCTCGCCTCAAATCGAAGGTAACTCATCTTTTGGCAGATATTGCTGGCCTCAATGATAGCTTCGAGATTTGGAGCCTGAGATTGCTGAAATGAAAAAGACAACTGAAGCTCGAGAAGCCGAAAAAGAAGATGAATTCGCTAAGAAGAAGATGAGATTTTAAAAGAAAATAAAAGCGTTCATGGATGCTTTAATGCAGTGTGTTAAAGTCAGTATTGAGCTTGAAAGTTGATAATCTTTCGTGAATGCATTTAATAATGTTTACGAGGACATAAAAACTTCGACTTTTGAACAAAATGAAAGATAATATTAGGTATACTCGTTTTAAAGTATTTATTCTAATGCGCTCATTTTAAATTCAGTAGAATATTTCACATTAAGCTTTACAGTATGCGCTTTCAAGTAAGGTATTATGTATGAGAAAAACTCTGAAAAGAAGTTTTGGAACTTTAGGATTTTTCAATTAGAACGAAAGTCCCTCCGTAGGGACACGCTTTTGAAAATAAATTTCGCTTAAAAAAAACATTTCCTCCTTTCTAGATAAGTGTGTTTAAATTCCGCATTCAAGTTTCTTTCAGTTGCAGTTGAACTCCAGCTAAAAAAGGCAACTCTTCTGTTTAGCAGAAGAAGATTGTATAAAAGGAATCATCGATATGATGTGCTGGCAGAATAAATTTAACTTCATTGACATGATAAACTAATATCCTCTTAATTGATACATGTTAAATAGAATACTTTTACTCATAGAAAGACCATATGAGAGAAGTCAGTATAAATCCTTTTTTTAAACAATGCTATTTCACATCACTGGAATTATTTACTTAGTACTCCAGCCTTGTGTTTTTGAACATCAGTTTATATTAAGTAGGTTTATGTATATCGGTGAAACTAAAAATGTAATAATTTACAGTCTTAGAAAATGCCACAAACGAGTTTATTTGTAACATTAAAACTCTAAGTTTGTTTTCCTGTAATATATTATTGCATTAGCAGTTCACTGTGAGTAATATTTGTAAGACTACGGTATCTCTAAACCAAATCGAAGCATAATATAATAAGTTTCACTAAAATAGGTCCATAGATTACCAAATTACGTACAAGTACTTAGTCAGTGAAGTATATTTCACTGAGTATTCATCAATAGGCTAAGTCGCAAAATGGCGGTTTCGTTTCAGATTGTAATTGCTACCGTCTTTCAGCCTAGTTATGAAACTTTTGTCGAAGTTAAAGCTTTTTTTCTCAAATGATACTCGGTCGGTTTCAGGGGGCTTTAAGCTAAGGGAAAAAAACGTTCTAGTGTTTTAAAGATGTGAAATCAAGTGATAATATTATCAAAATGGATCAGCTAAGATGATCAAAATATCAAGGAATAATTGATTTTTAATATCTGTAAATATGAAGAATGTCCAATTTAATTAAATATTTTATCAAACTGCTTTTTAAAATTATCGGACTGCAATATTTAGTTCATTTTACTCATAAGCATCAACTTCAATTAATACTCTAATTACCTTGAAATATTGATAGCCTTTGGAGAGTGCCTGATCTAGTGATGTAGGATGTTTTTAAAAATAATATTTAAAGCGAATCTTGTAGTTTATAATTTCCAAGCTTTTGCCCATCACTATAATTGGAAATGAAAGATAAATTAAATTTTAGTTTACTCCATGGAATGCGCCTTCCTTATTACTTTTCATTCCCTGGAAGAAGTTAATATTTTTCTTCAAGTATACAACGTCAGCTTTGTTAAGTTTCCCCCTAGAAACATATTGAATTTTATTTCCACCAACAGACTTTTACATAATTAAATTTAATACTGAATTTTATTTAAAAGTTTTTCATAAGTTCTCGGTTAACAGATAACTATTCATAAACTATAATATTCTTTATTCAATTTTTAAAGGTCTTTTAAATCTCGTTTGCAGGAAAATATTCTTAAAATTACAAAATTACTCTATACTCTAACTTATAGCATTTATTATTCTAAGATTAAAAAGTATCGTCTATAAACTTTTCCTATTAGATTTTAAAGCAAGTATTATATAATAAACAATTACGTGAAATAAACTCAGCTACTCATATTTAGACAACTGAAATGTACGTCTCCTGCGAAACATACATAATACAGTGATTTTTAATCAGCGAAACTGTGATATTAGAGGAGATAAAGCTACAATTGAAGGAATGACACGTACATATTGTCTATAAAAATACATAAGTCATAATTAATAAAAAATAGTCACTCCAAAATAAAAAAAAATACTTAAACAATAGCATCATCTGCAAAAATCATAAGTAACATTTAAAAAGTATTAGCAGTATCGACAATAACACTAGGTAAATTATATAAGAGATATCTAATATATATAAGACATATCGAAGCTGAAAAATAAGTTTACCCATATAAATTATTCATTCTAAGTCGGTTCAAAATAAAATAAGTAAATGAATAAAAAATTAATTATTAAATTTTAATCGGAAAAAAAATTTAATGACAAGTTATGTTTTATTTCGACTACTAATACTTGTTATCGCAAACTTTTCTCATATATGTCTTGATTTTATCACTGTTATTTTAGATTGATTTCTTCGATATTTCATTTTAACATATGCCTGTATTGCAAACCTCCTACACATGTTATGAAATTCCAAGTCTGCTTATTCGAAAAAAAAAATTATGACGCTAAAAATGTTTTCAAACCTATGAATAAACCGATTTTCATTCGTTGAGAGATCGTGCTTCTCTGGATAATATCAGAGTATTTTATTTCTGACGGCAGTAGATTTAGCTCCACAGACAAAATTGGAATATCACTTAAATTTCAGCTCAAAGAGCAAAGGATATCTATATCACTCGAAAAGAGAAATTCTTAAGTCTTTAGTTGTCTCCAGTTACCGGAATTCAAGGTATAAATTTGTAATTTCAAAGACGTATAATATACGTCTTTGAAATAAACTGGGAGAGCATAGGATGTGAGTCGTATATCCTCTGCTCTCCAGTTTATTTTCTGAACAGAATAATTTTAAAAATTCATTTGTAACGCTGACAGTTTGGTTGAACACTCTGAGAAGTTCTGCGCTTTATACTAATTCCACTTGGAAGGGAAATAATGTACTACTTTTACCCTTCTATTTACTTATCATTTCATCTGGTATTTTCAGTCTTCTTTTGTTTCTGATTTTTCGTTATTCCTTGTTTTCTCTATTAATTCTGTCCTCGGTCTGCGATTTCCATCTTTCAAAATTTTTTGTTATGAAATGGCAACTCTGTATACTACTTTTCTTGCCTTAGTCATTTGCCTTGTGTACAATTGTTGCTAATGAAGAAAAAAGTTTATCGCAAGTAGAGTATTTTCTTCTAATTTATAAGGATATTTTGTGGTCTTTTCTTACTTTTTAACACGTGTTTGCGTTTTAATTTTTGTTTTCAATTTTTCAAATTTGGTTTTATTTTAGTATTCCTCTTTAATCTAATGTATACTGAGATCAAAATATAAAATAAGCTAATTTAGTCAAGTGTGCTTGTGGGTACACCATAAAATACTGTTTAATCTCTTAGTAGTTGCGCTTCAGGGGAACATTTGTTTTCTCGGTTAAGTGATACATTTTAAGAGAAAATGTCAATAGTCATTAGTGTGAGTCATTAGTAAACAATCGCTATGCGCTTACTTTATTTTTTAATTCTACGCTAAGATAAAAAATGGAATTTGCAGCTAATTAGCGTCTGTTAAAATATTCATTAGCTACTTTCATAGTTAGGTGATTCCTTTTCCGGTAAAATTCCAAAAGTCCTAAATATGTCAAGAAACTTTTAAAGTTAACCATAGTAAAATTTTCGTACTTATTTTTATAAAATAAGCATTTACTTGTCATATATTGTATGTTACGCACAAAATATTAAATATTTTCTATTCTTATTTTCTATTCCATAAAGGACTTTATAAGCAAACATTCAACGAATTAAAATCGTAGTTTTAGCGCCGATTAGCTACTGCTTCGCAAACTTCAGGCAACTTTTTAGGTGTACTCTATTTTTTAATAACTGTACGATGCAAAGCTGTTGTAACCCTGAACTGCAACAAGAAACCAGTGTGTTGCGATATACAGGGTGATTTTTTTTTAAACTGACACTACTCAGAGCCATCTGTAACGCGATGTATCAGCCGGAATTCCTTGAAAATTAATAAAAAGACCATGGAAGACATGGGAAAGAGTTTCCATGGAAAAAAAATAGTTCCAAAAGTCGCCGGTATTGGAAGATAGGGCGCTGTTGTTGTCGGAGCACCGGGGAATTTGCATAAATGGCAAGTAAAACATCAAAATGCAAATTCATGACTACGTAGTCGACAGCAGTGCCACTATTTAGGACTATAAAGTGCGGAAACTGTTGCGCCTTTGCTTTACGGAAGACAGGATCAACAGTCGCTTTTTTCCACTTGCATGGCCACCTTGCTCCCCGGACCTAACCCATGTGACATTTTTCTGTGGGGTTTATTAAAGTCTAAGGTGTATCTTGGTGGAGTCTCGAACTTGGCGGCCCTAAAGGGCAACATATCCCAGACTTTGAACATTCCTGGTGACATGTTACGCTTGGCCGTTGAGAACGTAGTGTTCAGGATGCAATGTGTCGTCCACCAGGACTGTGGTCACATTGAAGGAGGGAGAAGTGAATTTGCTGCATAAAGCGGTGTTGCAGTGAAATTTCTTTGTTATTAATTTGTCTGCTTACAACTTTTTCGGTATTCATCCCTTATCTTTATAGTCCGAAACACTTCCGCTGCTGTCGACTACGCAGTCGTGAATTTGTCATTTGATAATTTACTTGCCTTTTATGGAAATACTCGGGTACGCCGACTACAACAGCGCCATATCCCCTATCGGCGAATTTTGGAACAATTTTTTTTCTTCCCGGAAACTTTTTCCCATGTCGTCCTTAGTCCCTCTATCAATTATGGTGGAATTCCGACTGATAGATAACGCTACAGATGGCTCTGAATAGTGTCAGTTTAAAAAAAATCCCCCTATATATCGTAGCGTTGTTATTTCATTACCGTAAAATCGATAAATAAATTTAAAGCATTTCAAACTTGTCAAGATATCCCCAAAAACAGTCATGAACATATAAGAAGTGCCTAATATTGACTACACCCAAAATCATAATCTATATATTTAAGTTGCTAAGCCGACTTTTTGGGCAGTCCGTGAGAGAAATCTACTGCAGCAATTTACTTCATTTTGGTCTTAAACGAAAGATTGTAATCTGTAGATTTGTCAAATTTGGTTTTTGTAACCGCAATTTCTATTAATCAGAGATAATTTACAATTGAAAGTTGCTTTCTACGCATGCTCAGTGGCATGTTTAAATCTGGCTTTAGAGACTCACTGTTTCTGCGCATGCTCAGTGACATGTTTTAATGTTTAAACACGTTTATTCCGAGAAGTCTCTCTAGATCTCTCTCTGCCATTTTATTTTATGAAAATTATATTTGTGAAATATAAGATTGAACCTGATGGAAACTGTTTATTTCGCGCTGTTAATTAGCGGTAATTTATAATTTAAAAAAATTGCTTTTTGCGCATGCTCAATGACATTGTTAAATATGACTTTAGTAGTACTCACTAAGCACGAGACCGCTTAAACACATTAATTTGGTTCTGCGCATTATTATGATTTTCAACATTCAGCAATGATGTGTTGAGTATAATTTGTGTATTAGTATATCCATTTACTATGTAGCCGTCATGTTTTCACGGGTATCAACTAGTATGCTTTTAAAACGCATTGTATTTCGTGAAGTTTTTTGAAGCATTTTCTTTCGTTCATTTTATATTATATTTTTCGAATCCCAAAGGGAAATAGGAGGGTGCGATCCCCACAAATACTTCCTCTGGAATTGCTCGGTGTAAACTCAGATGGCGCCAGGAGGCGATAATATTTTCCCTATACTTTGTTCCCATCACAATAAATCAACATCGCTCGTGGTGCCTCGGGCGAATGTCGAAAAACAAAGTGCCCGCAGCAGTGGAGAAAAAAAATGTTATACTTTAAGATACCAAGCGCACTACATTTTGGCCAATTTTAAATACTTTATAAAACAGCCTTTCGTGCTATTTTTATAGCATCTATGCATTGCATTATAATGGTATATATAGGAAAAAATATATCGATAATTCCGATACGGATTGTTTTCTATAAAAATTCAGCTCTTTTTAGCCTAGTGCACAACTTCTATACGTATAATTATCGGCTACGAAACTCTAGGAAACAAGAGTTTGAAGCGTAATTAGGTCAACTGAACGATCTTTTCTTTTTTGCTTCCGCCAACCACTCGATTGAACGATGAATGTTGGTTTTTCTTAATGAACTCATTAATGGAAAAAAAAGGAAATAATAATAAGCGAAGATCAATGCAATGTAAATTGCATTCCAGTGGATTTCGAGCAAATACCTCGACGAAACAAAAAAGGTTTTTCAATGCGTTTGCTCTAAATGTCGTTAAAATGAGGTCTTTTCACTATTTCTAAATGGAGAAAGGCAATATTTCCTGGAAATTGTGCTGGGAATGGTAAATATGCTCTAAGGTAAAAATAAAATAAAGCCCCATTATCAAGTAATCTGATGTAAACGAAATTAACCATTTTATTGTATTTAAATAAGCAAATGATTAAAAATTCCCATAACCAAACACAGTCCTCTCTAATATGTGATGTAAAAATAAAATGTCGACGCATAATAAGCTTATCCTATACTTGCATACTATGAGCACTGAAACTATGGAGATTTGATCGAGCACGAATAAAGTCGTCCTGATGAACACCATAATCAATGGACCGGCACATGACTTCCGCAGAAGTAGAATCATTAGGATGAAATATTCTAAATGATCTTTCAGTCATATTACTTCTCTATGATTGTCTATAAAGTAATGTGACTGTCGCACGTCATTGGCATCCAAAATAGCTGAAATAAATTAAGGGATAGCGATCAACTTAGGAATACTTTTGCAAAAGAGAATATGAAATGTAATGATTATATTGAGTGAGTATTGTACGTGTATATATGTATATGAGGCGGCGAAAGGCAAAGTAGTGTAAGTCACATTTTCAACTTTTTTTATTTAAGGGCAAAAATGTAATCTCCATGTTCAATTTGTAGTGGAATTGCAAATAATTATTATTTGCAATATAATAATAATTATTATGACTTATAATTTGTTAAATTTATAGTGGATTTTTTTGTAATTTTTGCAGTAAAACTTTGGACCTACACCACTTTGCCTTTCACCGCCTCATATATATATAGATATATATATAATATATATATATATATATATATATATATATATATATATATATATATATATATATATATATATATATAGATATAGATATAGATATATATATAATATATATATAATATATAGAGATCTATATATATAGATATATATATATATATATATATATATATATATATAATATAGATATAATATTATAATATATATATATATATATTATATATATATATATTATACAAATATACATTACTTAATAGGAAACTAAGAATGAGTAAATAAATTTTAGGCGCTAAGCTGCACACAAAATGTTTACGATATAATTGATATTTAAAATTAAGATAACTAAAAGGGATAGATGCGACCATTTAAACTAAAAAAACTGGGTTAGAATTGACTTGATGAAATTAACAGGGAAACCCTGATCAGTGGCTAGCGCTATGGATTTATTTATATAGAAGTCCATAATCTTAGTGTTTGAATGTAAACGTTTGCAACGTATTATCTGGTTTATAACTATATTACGTTTAATATTTAAGTGTAGAGCGTTATTCCAATTCATACTCCTGACAGTTTTAAAATTGTAATTTTCACGTTTATCATAAAGACTGTACGATACTAGATTTAGATTATTAACATTTAAACACAAGTCCAAAAATACCAAATTGCCTTCGCAGTCTTTATCAGTCTCCACCAATTTAAGATTTTAGGGTAAAAATTAATATCTATTGCAGTTAAGTTTTCATTAAAACATATTAGTATATCGTCAACATATCTGAAAAACATTAGTTCATGAAGAATCATAACTCCTCTTTCGTAATAGTGAAGGTAAATATCTGCTAATGCTGACGAGCATCCTCCACCTATCGGTATACCATGTATTTGTTTAAAGTAGTTACTACCATTATATAGTATTGTCTCATTTAGGACTAGGTCTAGTAGCGCTCGATATTTACGTATTTTCAGTTATATAAGTCTTTAAATCATATTGGTCATATAACCCAAGTATAATACGATAGAGATCTTGTAGGTTGATGGAGTTGAATAGATCCGTAAAATCGTAGTTTTTAAAGTTAGTTATATCACCTTTACCTTTTATCTGTTTTACTATTTCTAATCTATTTATGAAACTAGGGGCTTCGCCCTTAGGCTCACTATGCTCGCTCCTCTGTTAGGGTCCAGGTCAACGTATATTGTTGGAGTGCCATGGTCTTACGAGTTTACCTCCAGTAGCAAGATATGTACATCAGAAGCAAGACATGTACATCAGAAAATATGTGCTCAGCAGTAAAATAAAAATATAAAAGTTAAGCCCTCTTCAGATAAGTAAAATAAAATTATAAGAATTAAAAGAATAAAATTCAAATATTTAGAAAAAAATGAGCGTCCACCGGGATCGAACCGGGGACTATCGCAAACAAGCAGCGCGTTCTAGAACAACGCCAATCATGGCACAGCAAGTTGAAGGAATAAGTTGTTAATAGTGAGATACATAGGGGTGATTATCGGGCAATGCAACAGCTTCCATTCATTTACTGTTGTCACCCTTATGTGAAGGAGAATCACTGTTGAATCATCACTGTTTCAGCTTTAAAATTCAATTAAAATTTCGAAAATGTAAGATAGACTTGAAATGAAGTTTATATGAATAAGAAAGCTTTCAGCTTCCAGATGATTTAAATATTTTCTTGGTAAGATAATAACTCGAGGAGCATCGATATTACATCCACTTTGGGGACGATATTTCTTGAAAAACTGTGTTTCATTTTTTGATGAAAATATTAGTCTCTTTTAAAATATTTTAAACAAATGAGGTCTTGTTTGAAAGAGAAATGTCTGTAGTCTTAGATTGCAAAAAGATCAAAATTCTACGACCATTGTTTGGCGTGTTATCGTAATCTGAAGATGAAAAAGTCATATTTCTTGAAAAAGTGTGTTTCATTTTTTGATGAAAATATTAGTCTGTTTTAAAATATTTTTAAACAAATGAGGTCTAGGTTTAAAGAAAAATGTCTGTAGTCTTAGACTGTAAAAGGATAAAAATTCTACGACCATTTCTTGACGAGTTATCGTAATCTGAAGATGAAAAAGTCAATATTTTCCCACAAAAAATAAAAAAATTTAAAAAAAAACTTAAAGTCGCACGAAGATGAGACATATCTTACTTTGTTCCCCACATTTTTCTGCATCTATTGGTATCAGTCTCGACCCCATACCCCCAGCAGTTTCGGAGGAGATAGCGTGACAAGCTTTTGACAGCAGCGGCGGCGGCAGTTACTTTTTTTTAGAATAGAGAGATAGCCCCTTCTATACTTATTTTGCGAAGGCAGTTTGGTATTTTGGGACTTGTGTTTAAATGTTCATAATCTAAATCTAGTATCGTACAGTCTTTATGATAAACGTGAAAATTAGAATTTTAAAACTGTCAGGATTAGGAATTGGAATAACGCTCTACACCAGGGATGTCAAACTCAAAGGCTAACTTGGGCCAAACAAACAAGGTTTAGCTATAGGTGGGCAGCAAAAAAAAATCAATATTAATGGAAACGTATGTTTATTTACCTAATTACAGTATATTCAACATAAATATACGCATTTTGTTTAATAATAGCAAAAAACAGACTATAATTTAGAAAACATTTAGCGAATTCTTCCTATCTAATTATAATTCTGCGTCGGTATTTTATTATATTATTGTGTGCCAATATATTGGCCGGGCCGCAAAAATGTTCTTCGCCGCGAGTTTGACACCCCTGCTCTACACTTAAATATTAAACGTAATGTAGTTATAAACCAGATATACGTCGCAAACGTTTACATTCAAACACTAAGATTATGGAATTCAATATAAATAAATTCATAGCACTAGCCACTGACTGGGGTTTTCCTGTTAATTTCATCAAGTCAATTCTAACCCAGTTTTTAGTTTAAATGGTGCCGATTGCGAGAAACGTTTTAACGTATAGTTGGCAACATCAAAATTTTATCTATTACGACATTAAAAAATCTCTACTATGACTATAAATGTGTGTGTGCTAGTGCTTCGTGACACTAGCTTGGCGTGGTGTTAAGTTTTTAGTATCTTAATATTTTAGTAGAGTAGTAGTTAACGTGTAATTAATTTAGTAGTTTAGTATTTTAGTATTGTATTTTTGTATCTGTATATTGTTTTTCTGTATTTATATTTTAGTATTTTAAGATATTTATTGTTTATCCTAATGATTATAAGGTACAAACACTATTCATCTTGTAATTAAATCTTAGATTACGCTAAGAGTAATTAAAATTATATGGTTTAACTTGTCTGTTTCATTTTAAATGTTTCTCCAATAATTGTTTTTAACGTCTTGTTGTTATAGCCGACCTCCGGCAGTGTTGTCTGGACGCAAAACATGTTTAACCGGGTTGGGGGTGTCACAACCCCCCCCCCCAGTCATCAACTTTACCACCTCCACTTTTTTCTGCTTAAATACTTAAATGTATATCTCGATTTATGTTATTAGAGTATCAAATGATCGCATCTATCCCTTTTAGTTATCTTAATTTTAAATATATATATATATATATATATATATATATATATATATATATATGTATGTGTGTATATACGTTTGTGTGTGTGTGTCGGAGATATCGTTAGTTAAAATATGTAATCTACGAGTACACATCATGTAAAAAGATTCCTTGAGGGTGTCTTAGGTCGAGGCTAGGATAGGAGCGATGAGCGACATCTCGAGCAACAAGCGGCGACCAAGTGAGTTAGTTTAGGCTTTGCTCCGTAGATGTGGCTACGGGGTTTGCAGATAAAGCATTCGGGGAAATCCAGAGAGATCGCTCATCGCTCGACCCTGACAAATATTTTCACCCGTTCCTCAGTCGGTGTTGCACGTTCCCCTTCATTCTTCAGTCATTTATTTAGTTTTTTAAATATGGCAAAAAAATTATGTTATGAAGACTGTGAAAATTTAATTTCTTTAGCGAAAGATATTCAGCTCTATAGAATGATAGAGATAACGTCAACATTGGGATTTTCAAAATAAAACTAAAAATGGCGAAACTATGCACCCTTCTAGCAATTCCTCTTGCAAATGATAGTTCCTAAACGTAATTCATAATGAAATGACTTCACTATTATTTATTTTTTCATACATACTTTTTTTTGTAACAATATACTTTTATCTTACATTACTTGTTATTCTTATTCAGTGTGTTTTATTACTAAGAAAAAAATTGTAATTAAAATTTATACCCCGTTTTTCTTCACCTTTTTATATAGATTTTAAAAAGGGTTAATTAAATAATTTACTCTACATTACTTATATTAAGTTACTTACCTTAAGGTAAGAACCTGACGTTGTTCAGCAGAAACTTGGCTCTTCAGACTAAAACGGTTTTCTTTTTTTCCAAATGTGGTTTCAGTATAGCCAAAATGAAATTAAATATTCCAGTGGACATTCTGGTGTATTCAAAAATCGTTCAGGATCTTCCTTGAGCTTAGGAAACGGTTGGTTATATTCCCCGTCACAATGTGAGCAAATTAATAGGCTGTACACCAAACCCCCTTTTATGCGCACTTCTTAAAGACTTCCTTATAGCCAATGAGCTTTCACTCAATGCGAGTAACCTCACAAGTCCACTTTTTGATGGCATGATGATAAATGCCTGTTGTAGTTGGTATGGTAGCCCCCTTCACTACTCAACGCTTGTCGCTGGTTGCTCATGTCTCATCGCTCATCGCTGTCGCTCATCTCTCGTCGGTCGACGCTTATCGCTCCTGAAGGCCCCCTACGAACCTGAGGCCTTAGAGCAGGGGTAGGCAGACTTTCCAGGGTACGGGCTACTTCTAATTTTTAAAGGTGTTGCGGTAAACCCAGTGGCGTAGGTGTGGTGAGGTAAAAAAAAAGTTCTACAATATTATTATAACTTAATATAAATACGGAATATGTAGTTACCTACATAACTACAATAAAAAAACTCGGTGTCTATGGCTTCGGTGTTCTATATGTTTCTTTTAGTATGAGCGTCTTAGGTCGTAGTAAAGGCGGTCACCCCAAAATGTCTTGGTGGTGCACGGTCGATCGCGATCGACTTAATGCCCACCCCTGCCTTAGAGCTTAGACGAATGACTTCCGCTCATCGGTCTCATGGCAAAATGGTCTGTAGAAGATAAATACACTGTCTAGGTCGAAAAGATGTGATTATATTTTGTTGTTAAAATCTGTGAGTTAAAAGACGTTCACAGGCCTACCTTGAAAACTTTCGAAAGCCCAAAGAAACAACATCACGAGTTGGTTTTTTTAAAGTGGGAAAAAATAAGTTTTCAAACAAATTCTTCGCATATTGCTTACTATTAATCCTTCACAGCAAGATGATATTGTAAGATGTAACATAGATGTCAGAGAGCTTTCAAATTTTTAGTTATCGAGGTGAATGTCTTTTAAAAGGAAGTTTTATATGTTCGCTTCGTTTAATAATTGTTATATTCTTCCTTCTTAATTGAAATGATATTTTCTTTAAAAAGGAAAATTACGTTTAAAAATGTTATCGAATCTGTAATAAAATTCGAAACAGAAAATTCCTACAAAGCAAATTTATTAAGGCAGAATGATATTTTTCTGTTTCATGATCGATAGGTCAGATTTAACGGCAATATTGTATTACAAAAACATATGTAGATTTTATTTCACACGTACAATAAGCATGCATAATTTTTTTTCTTTTACATATTTCTTCTTATTTCTATACAATCTCCTATTTTTATTGCAACGCAAAAATTTAGTCCATGGAGAAAAGGAAATTTTGTTTGTCCTTATTATACGAATACAAGTTCAGATATCTGTAAGAAAAGCTCAATATTTTTATATGTATATTCTAAGTGTATTGAAGCTGTAGTTCTGATTTTCCTATAGAATACACAAAAAATCTACATCATTTACTTTAATGCAAGTATATATATTTGTACTTAAGTGTTATATATATATATATATATATATATATATATATATATATATATATATATATTATATATATATATATATATATATATATTAGATATATATTATATATATATATATATTATATGATGTATAAAGTTTGCTGAGTGAGGAACATAAATTCGGGTACTTTTAATGCAGGTGCTTAATTAACTCATATTAAGACAAAATTGACGTATGGAAGAAAATAGACAGGGTCTAAGTATTCAGAACAGCAATTTTTTAGATGTAAAAACCTGTTCTTTACAATGCGTTCAAAAAGGCACATTGATCTCTTAGAAAATGTCGCAAAGACTTATTTACGAAGAATAAAAGAGTTCAGACTACGAGTATAAGGTATAGACACAAAATAAGGTATTGGTGGCAAAAAAAAACCTTTTCAAGATTTATCCACTTAGGGTCATTGTGCTGTTCTCAAAGGGTCAACCCAAAACTTTAACAAACAAGTTTTTTTTTCCTTCGTGTTTTAATGATGCAAGTGACACTGAGTTTTCTGACGTTTTATGCGGTATAGCATTTTAAAGATACATATGTTTAACAGATCAAGCACAAATGTTTGATTTCTATCTATCTCTATATTAAAAAAACACTGAAGCTGTCGGTAAAATAAAAAACTAAACAAGAAAGAAAGTTTCAAATAATAAATAAATGAATTCAATAAATTTTCTCCCTCATCGGAATCGTTATATTGATTGACAAAAGACCATGCTAGTTTAATCCTAAACGTTCTAAAATACAAAATAAAAAAAAATAAAAATTCAAATTGGAAATCAAATGGAATCAATTGAACAGGAAGCTTTTGTCATTTTTTTGGATGGTTTGGATGAATAAACAGTTAAAATTGTGGAGCACTTAGGATGAAGTATAAGTACTTAAGCGGCAGCTGCATCGTTATTAATATTTGAATGTATAATCTAAACTCTGTCATAAATTATCTTCTGGAACAGTTCACTTAAAAGGTTGATGAAAGAAGAGATATGCAGCACATCCCTATGGAAAACGATTTTATGGGATATTATAACAGCTGGAAAACGCAGTTCTAACTACAATATTGCATACATAGATAAAATATATCGTACTGAGCTAAATTCTCGGTGTGTCACACGGGGAACGTGATTCTAAAAACATTTATTCCACTTAAACAAAAGAGAAAAGATTAAAGTTATTTATAAGTAATCATTTTGTACTGTTAAAAGCTGTAATAGTGCGTTATAACTTTTATATGGTACAAATCTTGTAAAAATGGCTTATTAATGCCTGAATATGAAAAATTTTAGATAGTCGTTTATTTACTGAATATTTTAATGAAATTAAACATTGTCAAATACTGTTAAGTTCAGTTTTCTTACTTATGATGAATAATATATTCAAATAGATTTAATGCCAGATTTCTGAAGATTCTTCCAGATATAGTGTTAACATGTGTCGTCTTTTTCATTGGATAAAAGTGCGCTTACTTGATACCTGTATGCATTGTTAAATAACCCTTATTAGCAATAAAATTTCCAATGACTGTAAAATACTCCCGATATATTTATCAAGTACTCTCAATTGTTTATGGTTATTACTATATAAGACATTTCTTATATTTATGTTCACTGGTAATGATGAAATTTAAAATTAATTTTTCTAATTGTTTTTTGTTAAAGATGCAGTAGCTTTATTCTATTCTCCGTAACTATTGCTTGAAAAGTAAAAAATAGTTATATACAACACATACTACAGGAATTTTTCTAGTGAATGATATGGTTGTATTTCTGTTAGAGATTTTCGTGTTTTATTTCCAGCATCTGCAGTTTAAAGAATTGAAGTATACTTAAAAAATGAAGTTCCCTACATTCACAAAGATAGTAGTAAATTGGTGGAAACCACCTATGAAATAGGAAGACACCGTTTGTGATCCCAGATCTGTCGGTTAGCAAAATTTCATTGTGTAAGGATATCTTTTGTTTAAATTGCAAAGGAAATTATAAAATTTAAGCTCCAACTAAAGGTTTTAAACCTTTGAAACGGCGGGGTGCGCTGGTGTTGACCGTGAACATAAGTCCTCAGTTTTAAACAAACAAACTAATTTCATTGATATTTAAGTGGACTCGTGGAAACATTACAAAATGGTGCCTGAACGCTCGCAACAGACAATAATGCGATTCGGTGCTCAGGGCCGCTACATTCTATCAGCGGTGTAACAAGAGAAGTGCAAGTGCTCGCAGAAGAATTCTTGCGGGGAAGGATGGGTGATGGTGACGTGGACAAAAAACCTATCGCCTCAATGGCGGCGCAAGGGAGATCCCAACATACGGGCCCCGTTAAAATATTAAATTTCAAGAAATGGAAATAAATTTCAAACGAAAAAAAATCAATAATAAACATGAAATTAAGCATAATTAAATAATACTAATTATAACAATTATACAAAGTTTTTATAAAGAAATTAAAATAAATGAATTTAGTCAATATTGCGAATGTTTACAATCTAATGTTGCCCAAAAAAAATACATCGAATAAGTATACATGAACAATAATAATATGAGAAAAGATTTAAATATAACAATACGAGAAATATTTTTCAAAGTACACGTATGAAGTTTATCAATTTTCCAAGGGTAACACACAAACTCTGGATACTCTGGATACATTAACTCTGGATACATTAACTACTCTAATATTTTCATCGGTTCCAGGAAATACATCTACGATTCTACCCATTAGCCACCTGCAAACAGTCATGTCGTCTTCTTTTAGAACTACTAAGCTACCCAACTTTATGTTATTCTTAGAAAACATCCATTTACTGCGTTGTTGTAGATTGCTTAAGAAGGTGTTTGACCATTTTCCAAATTCTTCGAGTTAATTTTGTAACTCTTGCCAGTGGGACAATCTACTATCGGGAAGTAATGTATGGTCTAATTCTGGTATAGTAATAATAGTACGACCTATTAGAAAATGTCCTGGTGTCAAAACGTCTAAGTCTTCGGGATCTGGGGATAAAGGAGTAATGGGACGGCTGTTTAAAATCCCCTCTATTTGGTAGCCACTGTGAGAAATTCCTCAATCGTTAATTTTTGAATCACCTATTACTCGCTTAAAATAATATTTGAGATGACTTTACTCCAGGCTCCCATAATCCTCCAAAGTTTGGGGATATAGGAGGAATAAAGTTCCACTCTATTTACTCTGATGACAAATAGTTAGCTAGTTTTTTTTTATCAAGATTGTTCGCCAAATTATACATTTTCTTCAGCTTTGAGTGGGCTCCAACAAACGTGTTTGCATATCTGTGAATATTTGGCACTCTTACCACCTTCTCGAAAGAACCTCTCAATGTGGCAATAAAGGAATCTGAAGTGCGATCCTCTACAATCTCTAAATGTATAGCACGACTAACAAGGCAAACAAATATACATACATAAATTTTGTGAAATGTGCCCTTTCTTTGATTTTTATATCTAATTAGAAATGGTCCACAGAAATCTATCCCGGTGCATTAAAAACATAATTTTTATTCACTCTTCATAAGGCAAATTACCCAACAGTTGTTGTGAAGGGATAGGTTCGGCTTTGAAACAAACTATGCACTCGTGGGTTATTTTTCTGGTCAAATTTGCGACCGTTAATTGGCCAAAACCTTTGCCTGAGGCTATTGAGAAAACAGATGGTTCGTATGCAAGTTTTTCAAATGGAAGTATCGAAACAATTAACGTTGTTAGTCCGCTTTCGCAGGCAAATGATGGGAAAATCTAGTTTCGAAATTAAATTTGCATTTTAATCGGCAACCTACACGAAGAATTCCATTTTCACAAGGAATAGATTTAATGAGCGTAATTTACTTTTCTGAGGAACGGGAAGACCCTTTTTGATGAGGTTTATCTCATGTGAAACTTCCCTTTCTGGATTTCTCTAAAAATAAATAGCTCGGCATCTTTAATTTCCTTTGTAGTAATGGATCACAAAGCTTGTTACTGGGGTTCCTAGTATTATGAATGAACCTAAATATAAAACTAAATATACGAATTAATTCACGTAATCACTAACCCTATCAATTACTTTAAAACACAATTTTGGCCAGGTTTCAATTCACTTAACACAATATCATAGTCTGGAATAAAGTTAGAGTCACTTTCAGGAAACTGTATTCTCTCAGTAAGGAAGGTGGGTCTTTCCACATAGGGTATTATCGGCTAATTGATCTGCATACAACCCTCTGGAAACGGCGTCAGCTGGATTAAGGTCAAGGAAATGTGGTTCCCACTGGCAATCTTGAGTCAAATCCTGGATACGGGAGACTCTGTTCACCAACGAATGTTTTGAGAAGACTGGATGTCTTGTGGATCCAAGCCAATGCGATGGTAGAGTCTGACCAAAGAAATTCTGTCAATGTGCATACGTAAGGATTGGGACAATCTGTTTTTACGAGTTTAGCAAGCAGAAGACAGGAGCATAACTCTAGCCTCGGTATAGAGATAGTTTTCAATGGTACGACACGAGACCCTGCTGAAAACTAATTTCGAAGAAATTTCATTCTCACGTGAGATGCACTACAAATAAAGTACACACCCAAAGGGCAGCAGAACTAGCATCAGCAAAACCATGCGGAATTATTTGTCCATCACATCCAATATATCGAGGGATGGGCAAGGTTTCATTGCAGGAAGAGTGAGCGTGAATTTTTCCCACTCATTTTGACATCAACAGGAAGTATATCGTTCCAGTTCATTTTGAGAGTCCATAAGCCTTGAATAAACATTTTGGCCTTGGTTGGAAACTGGCCCAATGAGACCCATAGGACCAAAGATCCTTGCAATGCAGGATAACACACTTCGTTTAGTGCAAATATCATTTAAGTTAAATGAAACCTTAAAACAAAAGATGGCTGATTTTGGTCTCCAAAGTATGCCTAAAGCTTCGGTAGCCATTTCAAAAGAATTATGAAAGGAGTTGTTCACTATTCACATTTATGTCATCACACAGCTCTGGATTGTTGGAACTCCATTTATGGAAGAATCATACCACACTGTAGAAACATTTCGTTTAGCTGTTCTTGGTCTCTTTAGCAGTAGGCAAGTCATCATTACCGCTCAAAACGTCGTCAACATAAAAATCTGACAGAACAACGGCAGCCGCAAATGGAAACCTAGAGCCCTCATCATGTGCCAACTGCTTCAAAACTCTTGTTGCTAGAAATGAAGCGCTGGTAGTACCGTAGGTGACAGTTTGTAGTTGATAAGTTTTACGGTACAATTGAAATCCTTCTTCCATAATATTCTTTGATAGTTTCGATGCTTAGGATGTACTAGAATCTGTCTATATATTTTTGTATGTCTGCAGTAAAAACATATTTGGGAGTCCAAAACCTTGAGATAATTGAAACTAATTGAATAATCCTCCTTTTAATAGAATGTCGTTTAGTGAAAGTCCGTTGCAGGTGGGAGAAGATGCGTCAACAACTACTCGTAATGGTGTTGTCCTTTCTCAGGGCGGTAGACACCGTGATGCGGCATGTAGTAGCATTCTGCATTCATATTATCATCAGCAAATTTCCTTCATGTGACCGAGAATTTCATATTCTTTCATAATTTAACGTGCAATTCTTTCATTTTTGCATCAGAGTTCAAACGACGCCAAAGAGAATTTAATCGTCTCTCTGCGAATGTTTCGGATTCGCCTAGGACTGCGTTTTCTTTCAAAGGTAATTGAGTGACATAGCGTCCATCTTTATCTCTTTAGTGATAGTTCACGAAATGCTGTTCACAAAATTCTTCTTCAGGAGACATGATTCAGAATTTCGTTTCAATAGATTCAATTTGCCAAAATCGTTGAATGCTGTTGGTTAATTCACCTAATTGCGTTGATAGACCACAGAATTGTGAACTGAATAACTATTTGTCGATCCAGTAACGATGTAACCGAAAACAGTATGAAGGGTACGTTATCATCCAAAATGCGAAATTTTCTTCTTTAAAAAGATCAAAGAAGATTTCTGGAACCTATCAAGAGATCAATTTTTCCAGGTCTAAAGAAGCTGGGATCGGCAATTTTAATTTCTGAAGGTATTGCGTTCGAATCAATATTTATATAATTAGCTGGTGAAGATCGGTTATTTTTGGTAACACGAGAAATTATAATGAACTGCGAAAAGTATTTTTATCATTAGCAATTGTGGAAACACTTTCGATTTCAACAACAAAGATGAGCCACTAACGCTGGTCACAGGCACATACGATTTAGGCTTTATCAAGTCTAATCTATTTCAAATTCTGCACTAATAAAATTATACATCGATCCACTGTCAAGTAGACATCGACCTTCAATAAACATCCCTTTCAAATCTGCCACATAAATAAGTGCTGTAGAGAGTAGAACTGATTTCGTTTTCAAACATTTGGTTGTAGCAGAAAGCACAACATTCCCGCTTCCAACAGTAGAGGAATCATCATTTTTCGACTGAAATTCTAAGTTTGTCGACTGATGCATTTGGCTCTGTGCCAAGTCGTTATTTTCCCGAGTGTTTGAGATTGGAAGTTCTCTTTTAGACTTAAGATGGAGCAAAGTGTGTTGAAATTTATCACAGGTTGCACATTTATGCTTGGACTTGCATTTATTTAATTTGTGAGGATTCAAACAATTGTAGCAAAAATTGTTCCTTTTCATCTGTTCAAAACGCTCCCCAGGGCTCATGTTTAGGAATACAGAACATTTTTAAATCGCGGAATGTGATTCGAATTACAAACAATACAAGGTTTGGGTGAAACGTTACAATTGAGAATTAATTTTTTTGGTCGATAATTTTGTTCAGGTAGAAATTTCGGTTTAACAGACGCATTTCTGTTTAAACGTTCCAAGAACTGGCATCTTTTCTTCTAGAAATGAAATAAACACATGCCACGTAGGCACTTCAACGACAGCAATTGACACTTCAAACTGTTTTGCGTGTTTCGCAATCGAGCTTTTGCAGTACAAAATTCATCAAAAGAATTTCTGACAGATTATTGTTTTCATATTTTAACGTTTTCAAGGCTCTCAAATGCTTCTGAAATTTATCGATAAGATTTCTTAGCTCCTTTGCGGACTCATGAGATATTTTTTCTAAATTAATTAAAGCGTTTATGTGCATATTATGATGAGCGTTTGTTTCCAAAACGCTGCTCTAAAGCTTTCATAAGCGATTCGTAAGAATCATCTGAAGTTTGTAATTCTTTGGCATTACCTTTAAGAGACGCTTGTAAATAAAAAAGCTTCTGCGAATCGTTAATGTTATTTTCCGCTATTAAACAATTGTTCTTTAAAAACAAACCAATCTTCATATTTACCGTCAAAACTAGGTAAAGGTATGTCTGGGAGTTTAATGTTAGGTTCTCTCTTTTTGAATTATGAATAATATAATTAGAATCAGTTACAGTTTCTGAAGAATGGATCAAAGTTTTAATTCTTACTTCCAAGTCCTTGATAAGAAAGTAGAGGTCCGTTAACTGTTGTTCATGTTCATCAACTTCATCATCCTCTAAAATGGAATAATACTTATCTTTTAAATCATCCAATTCGATTTGCAGTCCTTTTGCTGACTCAAGTTTTGAATTATGTTCAATCGAGTTCCAAATGTTATCTTCGTTGTCTACATCAGTTTCGATTTTGGTAAGTTTGCATTTCAGAGTTTCTCTTTGTCTATTTAGTAGCTTTATATCCATGCCGTTTCCTCCGATAAGGCGGTCCAGTGAAACGGCGGGTGCTCTGGTGTTGGCCGTGAACATAAAGTCCTCAGTTTAAACAAACGCAACAAATTTATTGATACTTTTAAGTGGACTGTGAAACATTTCAAAAATGGTGCTGAACGCACGCAACAGACAATAATGCGATTCGGTGCTCAGGGCACGCAACATTCTATCAGCGGTGTAACAAGAGAAGTGCAAGTGCTCGCAGAAAGAATTCTTGCGGGGGAGGATGGGTGATTGGCGACGTGGACAAAAAAACTACCGCCTCAATTGGCGGCGCCAAGGGAGATTCCCAAATACCTTACAGATATATAATACCATGGGCATAGAAAGATTAAATCTTTAAAATAATTTCACGATAAATTATTCAATTAAAATGCAACGTAAAAAACAAATTGAAATAAAAGATTGAACCTTGTAGATGACACGAGCACGTAAAAAGATATTGTTATATAAAGAGTATACCGACAACCGTTAGAATTGATGTTCCAACATTTATCGTTAAGAATATTATAACAACTGTATCTCGCAACACAGTAAACTGCTAATTAGATATACCCCCAGTTAAGGAAAAGTCATCAACAACCCTACCATTCCTGTGAAAATTCCCCTTTTAAGGTCCTATAAATAGCCAGGCAATCTAAATTTTTAATCACGGTAAAGTCACAATAACGCTAGATGATTTCAAGGAAGAGAGAAAATGAATTACATAAATATTAACCCAAATATAAAAGCTAACTCAAAAATAAATCGTATTTTTAACTCGGAAAATAAATCACTGTAAACAAAGTTCTTGATACGTTGAATAATTTGCATCCTAATTATACAGAATTTTGGAGATGAACTAGGTGATATATCGGTAAAAATTAATAATAATATATATATATATATAAATGTGATAATAATCACATTTGGAAAAATTCAGCACAAGGGTACGAGGAGTGATGCAGTCGGGCGAAGTGTTCATCCAGGAAAACACTTTTATTCAATTATGAAGCATCGCGAAGGCTGCAGCGGCCACATGACTTGTCCGGCGTACATGCCAGGACGGGACGCGGATTACATACAGGAGCGGACAGCAGGTCCGACAGCAACAAGAGTTAGAAACGAAGAGAGAGAGAAAAGTCTTCTGGTGATGCAATATTAAATGGGTGTTTTGCGATATTTACGCCAGAGGGCCTAAACCACTTAATTTTTAATTGGGCGACTTTAGATTCGTGGAGTTCACGTGTCCACTTAAGGTGATGGTGGACTTTCAAATTACCAAAAATAGAGCAAAAATTGGAATTTTTTTGGGGGGTGTATTAATATTTAAAAACATGTTAAATATTGGAATGAAATGCATTTAAAATGTGTAGTGAAAAGAAAAATGAAAAATTGGTGGCTTTAGAGTAGTAAGTATTAAAGGTAGATAAAAAATTATCTTTTAAATGACTTTTTCTCATAATGAGAAATTTCCAGATTTGCAAGTCTTTAAAATGCTCCTCGCGTCATAATTTTTGACAAAATTTTATGAAATTTATAATAAAGATTCCTGTAATACATCAAAATAAAGTTATGTATCCATTTTAGGATTCGAGGTCATTTAGGTTATAAAAGTTTAACTTTAGTGTAGAAGAGTACAAAAATTTCGCGAAAATTCAGAGTACAAGCATAAAAATATTTTCTAAAAATTAACTATTCAACGAAAAGTACAAAAAATACATAACTTTGTTCAGAGAGTATTTATAAGCAATATAAATGCAAAATTAAGGGGAATAGTTAAAAATTGAGTCGCAAGAGCATTTTAAAGAAGGGTAATTATTTAAGTTTTTAATTATAAATATTTTTTTTTTAAATATTTATAAAATTTTATAAAGTGTTTAATATTGTTATACTTTACTGAATATATACAAAATTTCATATCTCTGTGGTAAAAATTTCAAAATCGTTTTGAAAGGTCCACCATCCCCTTAAGTTTATCGGGGACTTTACTGCTAGATCCCACGCTTGTTAAAAACCGCGAACTGTTGACCTGGGCGTAGGATAACTGGCCATAAAGTTCTTGCAAAGTGGGGTTTTTGACGTTATACAAGACATAACTTCAGAGCGGTTCAAGGGCTCTTCAGGAATTTTGACACTATACTGATATTCGAAATCTCATAAACCTTGAACACTCATATCTGGGGATGTTATTGAGTTCAGATACTTCACATGCCTGCTTAATGATCTGCAGGGCTAATATAAATTATACTTACTTTACTTTTAGGTTGCAATTTTGGAAAAGGGGTCGTACTTTATTAACAATAGAATATGCTTTAAAGTAAAGTAATTTAGGAAGACGCGTTTTCTTGTTACATATATATATATATATATATATATATATATATATATACACAAGGGTTGGGGCAAAAGTCGTAGCAACTATTTTTTTCCTTGAAGATACCAGTCCGGTTGGAAAATGTGACATATACAGACGAAAGGACAAGGTCTTAACAACATGTGTGGACAACGAATAGCACTGATATATCGTAACACACTAATGTATTACGGTAGTATACAGGACAATATGGCCTTCACCGTGCAAAAGAATGATAACACAGTACACATAAAGTTGACGTGACAAACCTGGGCATAAAGACCCTCAATGTAGTCCCCTGCTAGTGTCACCACACGCTGCCAACGATGTGGGAGGCGCTGAATACCATCAGCCTCAGCATTTGCCGCACCATGTGTGAATCGGGTCATCTGTTGGCGCACAGCATTAGCAATGTCCTCTCGTGTTGTTAACCGCCTACCACGTATTGGTTCCTAAATCTTGGGAATGAGATCAAAGTCACAGGGCGAAAGGTCAGGAGAGTACGGTGGATGCTCCAATTCTTCAAATCCCCAACGTCGGAGTAGCTGCCGTACACACCCTGCTGTATGTGGTCTTGAATTGTCGTGCAGGATTATTGCACTGTCCACAAGATCCGGACGTTTATCCCGAGCGCCGCGTCGTACCTGTCGCACCAGGAAGTCCCTGTAGTACTGTGCGGTCACTGTTCTGCCATGAGGAACAAAGTGGCAAACAATGACACCCTCGACGTCATACGCGACGATCACCATCAATTTGACTGGGGAAGGATTCTGACGAAACTTCTACTGCCTTGGTGATCCAGGATGTCGCCACTCCGCGGACTGACGTTTCCGATCTGGTTCGTATGCCCTGGCCCAAAATTCATCGATGGCGATTATTCTTGACAAGAATTGATCGCCATCCTGTTGCCAGCGTACAAAGTGGTCGGAGCATATTGCATAGCGCACCCACCTTTGAACTTCCGTCAGTGCATGCGGTACCCACCGCGAAGCGATTTTGCGTAGCTGTAGCTCATTACGCAATATCCTGTGGACGGTGCTTTTCTCGATGCCAATTGCCCTCTCTAACTCCAGTAACGTCCATCGTCTGTCTTCATTCATGAGCTGCTCGATGATAAACATTGGTCATATACGACACATTCCCCCATAAACATTGGAGAGAGTGAAGAAGAATGGGGGAAAATAAAATGTACAAAATGACGGACAGTAGTGTCGAAGCCATAGTTTTCGGGGTCACTGAGATGAATACTGACACTCCCGATACCGTTTAAGTGCAAGTTTATCCCCCCTCCCTTCAGCATTAGGGGAGGAGGGGGAAGAAGCGGTAAAAAATAAAATGTCGAAAATGGCCGGGAGTAGTGTCGAACCCATAGTTTTCGGAGTCACTGAGAAGAATAGGGGAAACTAAAAGTGGTTTTTATTATCAAGTTTTGAGTTAAATTAATCTTATAGTGAATTTGCAATTTTACTTTAAAATTTGTATATTGTACATACACTTTTAAATACCTGTAAATGAAATAACTTGATTTTACGCTATATATATATATATATATATATATATATATATATATATACTGCTCAAAACAATTAGGGGAGCACGTGGCTTTAACGTAATTACGCAAATACTTACACCGATAAGTAACATAAAATAAATCATCCATAATTTAAAGCCTAGCAGGAAACAGAAGAAAAAAACTTCATATGCAATCGAATCCTATGACGTCAAAAACCAGAAAAAGAACATAAGGTCGGAAATCGGGATGTTTCAGAAACGTCTGTTTCACTGCCTTAACTGTGAAATTCGATTGCTCAGTTATTCTTTTTGATAAAAGGTGACTTGAAAATGTCTCAACAACGTGATTTACCGGAATCCATGGCATGGCGTATTATAGGCAGACTTGAATCCGGGCAAACACAACGTAGTGTCGCGGACGCTGTTGGAGTCGCCAGAAGTGTCGTTGCAAGGCTGTGGAATCGATTCCAAGAAACAGGGAATGTTAGACGTCGATCAGGGCAAGGTCGGCCACGCGCCACTACAGCAACTGATGACCGGTATATACTGTTAACAGCTCGTCGAAACAGAACAGACAATGCTACTCAGCTGCAAAGATAGTTGCTCTTGGCAACAGTACGAAGGGTGTCCAGCCAAAGAGTACGTAATAGGTTTCATCAGGGAGGTCTTTATGCACGTATGCCAATGGTCTGCATTCCGTTGACCTCACGCCACCGTGCGGCCCGAAGAAGATGGGCTGCTGAACATCGAGATTGGGAGCAACATGATTGGAGCCAAGTGCTGTTTCCAGACGAGTCCCGATTGAGTCTGGAGTGTGACACCCGACATGTTTTGGTATGGAGGGAAAGGGACACTCGAAATAACCCCACATTCGTTCGTGAATGGTCACAATACAGACGAGCTGGTTTTATGGGATGGGGTGGAATCAGCATAGGTGGACGTACGGACCTGCATATCATTCGGAATGGTACTTTGACGGCCCGAAGGTAAGCAGACGAGATACTGAGACCTCATGTCATACCTTACGCTGCAGCCATTAGAGATTCCTTTGTTTTCCAGCATGATAATGCCAGACCGCATACAGCTCGTCTTGTGGAGAACATGCTTGAAGCTGAAACAATGCAGCGTATGGAATGGCCAGCCTGCTCTCCTGGCCTGAATTCAATCGAGCATGTTTGTGACATGCTCGGACGACGCATTTCTGCGAGACCAAGGCCTCCTTTTACTCTCCGAGACTTGGAGATTGCACGTCTTTAGGAGTGGAACACTATTCCCCAAAGTCTTATCGATAACATCATCGCATCCATGGAAAACAGGTGTGCAGCAGTCTTAGCTGTTCTAGGAGACCACACGCCACATTAAAAATCTTGCATCATTTCTAAACAATACTTTTTTTTATCGTTTACATGTAACCAAATTGTTGCCCTAAATCACCTTTTCATGTTTTTTCCATATTTTCAAAGAATTTTAGCTTAATTAGAAATTGTTTTACGTCTTTTTTTCTGTATTGCGCATTGATACGCGTGTGCTATCCATTTTATGCCAATACGTGGCTGTCTCGCACAGTTTTCTTAACTTCTTTGCTTGCTCCCCTAATTTTTTGAGCAGTGTATATATAATTTCCATCTACAGATAAAAGGATTTGCCGACAAGAATTTAATAATGCCCTTATTTTACTTTTAATTGCCCTTCGTAAATGTTTGCTTTAAAATTTCCTAATGAGCTAATTTTTAACTTTGTATGAAATAAATTACACACTATCCCAATTAAAACTCCGCAATCTTTTGTGTCATTTTCCTCTGCTTTAATGACACAAACCCTAATAATCATATAAAGCATCTAAAGTATAGGCTAAATTTTGTTTGCTTTAAACTTTCTGACTCATTTATCAGAGAACTAGTAAGATCCATACAGAAGCCAAGACAAAGAGACGCTTGTGAAAAAATTACCCTTTAATAAATTAAAAAAGAGACAACCGTAACAAAAATAGATAATGAGAAACACAGTTCCATTTTAAAAGTCACTACAGAAGTTGTTTCTAAAATAGATTTGTGCGAGCAGTTCAGTTTTAACTCTTTATTCTTTTAATTTTGAACTTGATTAAGTTTAAGTTTCTATGATTTTAACTTTACAATTTTTGAAAATCTCTTAAGAGTGATTAAGCAAAGGTAGGCATTTGACCTTCTGTAAAAACAATGACATTAACACCGGAAAAAAAAAACTGTTTTTGTCGGCGACCTTGAATGCATATTTCTAGTTTGTTTACATAATCCATAGTTCAAGGCTCTAGTTTGTTAAAAAAAAATTCTGCAGTTGATATGGAGAATAATACCACTGAGCATTAAACAATCCAGTTTCTTTCTCCAATTTACAATTGTGGTGTTGTTATTATCACATTTGCTTATTTCTTGCCATTGCAAATTTTTAAAAGAATGTTTGTTTATATTTCGAGTAAAAGATAGTCTAAAATTTGTTGTAGATTCCAGAAAAAAAATTTACTCACTTTCATTGCAGTTTATTGGTGAGAATGATGTAACTCCTTTAAATGTTGCCATTAATGTGTTGCTGCTATTATTTAAAGCTTCCTGACACGTGTACAAAAGCCCAAACATATACTATTGAATAAAAAGATATGCACTCACCAAAGCACATGCTCACGAATCCCTAAAAAGGAGGAATTCATAACACATTTATGAAAACGTGACTAAAATTCATCCAGCAAACGGAAGGAAAACCATACAAATCAAATGTAACAAGAGCAAGTAAAGATATCTAAAGCTTAAGTGCCTCCAAGGTCGCGGAATTACCTTTATGACCTTTATATATATATATATATATATATATATATATATATATATATATATATATATATATATATATATATATATATATATATATATATATATATATATATATATATATATATATATATATTTATTTATATATATATATATATAGAGAGAGAGAGAGAGAGCACTTATGGCAGTATCACCTGCATTTATTTATAAGACTGAGCACCCCGTACGCGTCAAGCATCTTCCTTTCTAGATATGAATTAATAAAATAACCTAGGTGTTGACAGAATATTTCGATTATTGAGGTGCATATTCAACTAAACGTGCCCAGATTGAATAAGATCCTGATCATATAAGATAGGTAAGTTTATATCTGTTAATAAAGAAAAGTTTGGAAATAATTTCGAGCATTAACCTTTACCTTACGGGGTGGAATAGCATGTATCCCAAGAATACGGGCCCAAGAATGAATATATATATATATATATATATATATATATATATATATATATATAATATATATATATATATATATATATATATATATATATATATATTACCCCCTTAATGGTCGTTCTAAGAAAGGGGGAAGGAAATTTTCCGTTCTAAAGAGGGAATCTGAAAAATGGGCCCCGTAAGCTAAAGGTTAAGTAATTCTAATGCATAAAATCTTCATTTCTTAACATGAAGATTTCGGGGCGTGTTATTTTCCCCTCTGGAAAGAAATAAAAATAATTATGCTTCAACAAATTGAACTTGCATGAGGGGGAGAAAAAGATATAAAAACTTCATTGATGTAATTCCTCCCTAAACCATCATTTAAGGACAAATCGATGCCTCAAGAATAATAAAAAAAAGACTCAAGAACATTAGAAAGTAGAAACAAAAATAGAAACAATGAAGAAGTGGAAAACACATCTTGCTTGAAATTGATCGAAGTTGTAATTTAGCAATGGTCTGGAAAGTGAATAAATCACGCTCAGTGAAGCGGGCATGCTTTTATATTGTCCGGTGGGGTTTTTTTTTATATACAGTGGTTTCCGCTTACAAGAATCACGTTTGTTATTACTGTTTTTGATTCTTATAAGCGGTTGATTCTTATAGTGGAAATTTAGGTTTTTGGATAGGCACACATACACCTATATATACATATATTAGATAATTTACCATATAATAGTCTTTAAATTACATTAATTATCTTTTATTAAAACTATTTTTTATAATTTTAAAAATACAACTTAATTGCTAGACCTATAAGTTGATACACATGATTATAGTTAGAGAAGAAAAAAATCCAATATTTGTTACAACATGCTTAACAGTTTTAACATTTCAACTACAGGAAGGGAGCAAGAAAAAATTTTCTATGATAGTTGGACGTAATGAAGTTTTCAGAAGGCTGTTTCTACCTCTTTCAATAGTAATAGTCTAAGACGAAGATTCACCTTCTAGCTTACGTTTCACGGTTTGATAACGTGCTGAATTTACTAATGTCACGTTTGCCTAAGTGATAGTGGACACTTCGCCGAAGAATTATGTGTTTCAGGGTCCAGGAAGCCGCAACCAGAATGTGGGAGGTAGGAAAAAAGATTCCCTATTTTTGTTTGTCAGTGGAGAAAAGATAAATCGGACCCGGACGGGTAAAGATACCCCTGGGTCAAGCTAATAGGACAGTGTTGTGCTAAAGCGTTTAAGGGGATACTATTATGTTATGTCTCACAAAGAAAGAGATGAATTTTACGACTATATTCCAACCCATCTTATCAATCTGTCTTTTAAAAAAAGAAAAAGAAAGAACTTCTTGCCTTTTGAGAGTTTAAGTGGCTTTTTTCGAAAAATGAATAGAAGGCGAAGAGTGTAAACTGATTCTTAAAACCGGGGGATTGATTCTTTAAAGCGAAAATTTTAACAGGGAAATAGTACATTTGTTTTTGTTTTCGCGATATTGATTCTTATAAACGGTTGATTCTTATAACCATTGATCACTATAAGCTGTGGTTACTGTATATATGAGTTTTTACAACTTTCAGCGCATCATAACTGTTTTTCAATTGAAAAAAAATTAATTTACATACACTTTATGTTTCTCCATTTCAAGAATGTATACTTGCTATGAAGTTCGGCAAGTGTGTATCTTTTAAAATGTTTGCAATAAGGAAACAATTCTCTTTAATATTCTAAATAACCAAACATTTTTATTTCAGTTCTTCAATTAAACGATTAATTTATTTTTAAGTCTAAGCAAGGAAGTAATTTAACTTTTCTATATATGTCCAATTGATGCTTCATTGTATAAGACTTAATCACCCCGAAATATATATCACAGAGTGAGTGATCCTTAGTACTGAATTTTTTACCTTTTGACTGCAAAGTTCAAATTTTTACCAAATGCGTGTTGACAGTAAGTTTATGATTATGAAAGCATGTTCTTTTATATCGGATAAATGGGATGCGAAAACTCCTATTTGAGTAAATAAAAATATATTTAAGTCAATGCCATCATACGGAACTGAATTGACAACAGTTTTAATCCAAAAAAGTATGATTTAAATACCCCTTTACAAAAGCTTTTCGTTAGTTTAAGATAATGTACAATATTTCAGGAGACATACTCAAAAAGTTCCAATTACCTATAAAACATATATATATATATATATATAGGTTCTTTCTTGCCAAAAATAATTATTTTATATCACCAAGATTAATAAAAATTGGATCCTTGCCAAAGGAAAAAACAAATAATTTTCGGTAACGCTAGTTCTCGATTATTTTTAAATTTAGAACAATAGTTAATGATACATAGGGCAGTATCTTCTTTATTTTCCTGCCTCATCACTCTTTTATTTTTGTCTTTCTTGCAGTACCAAATTTAACATGTGACCGTAAATCAATAAAGCTGATGTATCTTTTTAAATGTCATTTCCACGATATTTTAGTAATGCTTCAAATAATAAAATTTAGAGGTGCAGTGGCCCAGTTGGCAAGGGCAGCGGGCTAGTGATCTGAAAGTCACTGGTTCGATGCTCGTCGCTGACAAATGCACTGCCGTGTACACTAAAGGCGGCTGGTGCACGTAAAATATGTCGGGGATGCAATGTCCTCCAAGCTCTCAAAATTACCTCTGGAGGTGCGGGATCAAGTGTTCTGGTCTCGTCACTTGATTCGGTTCTGGGATTCGATTATGGGACTGGTCCTTTGGCCAAGTCGGACACCGACCCTTGTTGTGTCAGTCAAAACAGGACGCGCACCTTCATCGCCCATAGCCTTCGGCACTTGATCTGATGTTGCTGTCGGTCAAGTGGCATAAGCAACAACATAAAATTTAGTGTTCCATATTAAAATCCCACTAGTAGTAAAATATTTAAAATCCAGTTTTTTATATAAATTTTACAAAGAATAATAATTTAGAAGAGTTTTTATGGCTGCATTAATTTATATGTTGGGAATTTTACTTTACGTATATCTAACTATAATTTTGATCTGGAGGGTTTCTGTTCGTATTATCTTTTGCCTAATGTGGGAGCACTTTGTCCTGACACATTTGCCGTTGGTTATTCACCGCGATCTACTAGCTACTTTATTACGGGAGCATCATATAGGTGAGCCAGCATTTTCCCCTATGAGATGAACGACAGGGAAACGACAAGGCATCATTCTGGATTTGAACCCAAGCCATCTGCGTGGCAATTCAGATCGCAAATCACTACACCATGTGGGCGGCTGATTTTTTTTATAAGGGTGTCCCAAATGAAAGTGAGACTTTTCGATTTTTCCTGTAATGGTTTATTGGTTGGAATATATAAACATACAGGAAGTAATGGTGATACCTGGACTACATATCCGCTACACATCGTTGCCTTGTCCGTTCAAATAAGTATCCCATCGATTAATAGATTTTGAATACCCGAAGAGAAGAACGTCCATGGTTATCCGTGATTGTAAATTGGTTTAACTCATTATTACTTATTTCATTGCTTTTCGAGATTTTTTTGTTTTTCGTTCTTTTTCCATGTTAGCTATTTAGAGTAAATGTCTGCCATAAAGGGGCATATTATTGACTAATTGTGTAGCAATGTTTTTGTCACTCATTCATTTTCTCTCTGAACCTAAGGCAGTTTTATCGCTAGTCAACTGCCTTTGAAGTGAATTTGTCGCAGTACATACCCTTCAAAAGTCAACTCTTCAAAAATCTATCAATCATTTTCCAAAGTCGGGCTTGTGGCAACCCAGTGGTACAGCGCGATGGTTTTCGGTGCTGAGGGTGTTCGGATCGAATCCTGACGTTACGCCACGGAAAATGCTTCCGTTAATGTCGTCCGTTCATAGGGGGTAATGCTGCCCACCTATATGGTGCCCCCACAATAAAATGGGCAGTAAAAATTGCGGCGCAGTATAGGCGAATGTTAGACGAGAAGTGCCTCCACATTGGGAAAAAAAAATTCCAAAGCCAGGTAGCCTTTGTGTATTAATTTTCATAACGGAAAAAATTAATTACCATAAGATGAGTTAACTAGTTTCAGTTCAATATTTTTGACTTTTAATAATCGTAGTAGAAGAAAATCCTGGATGCTTAATGTCACATTTACCCCATTCCTATATCTGAAATACCTCTCGCATTTTATAATGCGAATATAATGTCAATTTTATCTCTTCTGTTTTTGTTAAGTATTCTGTAATATTCTTGTACTTTGACGTGTATATATATATATATATATATATATATATATATATATATATATACAGGGTGTCCATAATTAAAGTCCCACTTTCAAAAGGCTGCAAAAAAAACGAACCACTGGTCAGAATGTCTTCAAATTTGAACTGAATATACTAGAAGAAGGGAGAAACGATTTGGCATAATAAAAAAAGTTCCAAAATGTATCAATAGATGGTGCTGTAAACGTTTGGAAACTTTTTTTATTATTATGCCAAATCGTTTCCTCCTTCTTCCAGTATATTCAGTTCAACTTTGAAGTTATTCTGACCAGTGGTTCTTTTTTTGCAGCCTTTTGAATGTGGGACTGTAATTATGGACACCATGTATATATATATATACATATCTGTATAATGTAGTAAAGAACATTTCCTTGTGCAATGGTACTTATTATATTCATTTCTATTGCAGCCATGCCGCTCGAACTGTTTACTTTATGGCAGCAGTACCCATGGCAGCTAGGAACAGTGATGTGCTGGCTTCGTGGTGTTGTGCCTGAAGCAACCGCTTACGCCTCCATTCTTACCATCGTGACCTTCAGTACGGAACGTTACATAGCAATCTGTCATCCAATCAGGCAGCAGACTAAATCCAAGCTGTCCCACGCCATTCGCAACATCTGCATTATCTGGCTATTTTCCACTGTTGGTGCCGTGCCCTATGCTGTCTTCACCAACGTCAACTACTTGAGGCATCCGATTAACCAGGATGAAGAAATACCCGGTTCGGCGTGGTGTGGGTTTCCGTTCAACAATCCTGTGCACAGCTGGGAGATACTTATGCTGTGCAGCACGTTCCTTTTCTTCGTGGTGCCCATGTCGATGATTACGGCCCTTTATGTGAGGATAGCTTTGGCGCTGCACGAGTCCAACAACCTGCACAGGTCTACGTCTGAGAGCACTCAGTGCAGGAGCGAGAGGGAGAGGTCCAAGGCGCAGTCCAGGCGGGTGGTCATCAGAATGCTAGGTAAATAAATATTAAGATGTTCCTTTAGCCTTGTCCAGTTCAGTTCATTTTAAGCATAAAATATATTTTTTAAGTATAATTTAGAACTTCAGAACTATGTAAAATCATGATGATCCGAATCCTTCAAAACTGAAATGAGTCATAAATGGAAAAAAAAAATTACGTAAATTTTATTATACAGGGTGATTCAAAATTCATGGTAGAAACTTTAAGGGTTTGTGCAGTATACTGTAACAATCATTTTTGGTATAGGAATGTATGAGCAGAAGTGACGCGTTGAAGCACAAACACAGGAAAGAGACATGAAAAATGGAGTTATTGGTTGGTTCCGTTGACGATAGACAGCAGGTGGTGGCTTGCCTCGCATAAACATTATGCATTATGCATCTCCGGGAGCATGCCATTCTGAACTGATGTCGTCCGTGATGGGAGACTTTACGTATGCCGAAAAAACAGACATGCATCTCATGTACGGTCATGCAAATGGTAACAGCAGAGCTGCACAACGAATGTATCAGGAACGTTTTCCTCATTGACGAATGCCGAACCACAGAATTTTTGAGCGGTTACACCCTCAACTTTGTGAAAGAGGTTCTTTCAACGTCACCAGGCACGAACAGAGTTGAATGAAAGGTGTACGCAGTCCATGCCAGGAAAAAAGCATCTTGAACCTTGTGGATGATGGATTCGATCAAGTACAAGAGCTGTTGTACATCGCGTAGGTGTGAGTCAACACACCTACGCGTTGACAACCATCGTTTGGTGAGTGTTAAACGAAGAAACCTTACACCCCTTCCATTTTCAGAGAGTACAAGATTTGAAACCCTCAGACTATCCTCTGCACGTGGAATTCTGCCCATGGGTTTTGCAGCCGAACATCCCAGCTCACGTGTTATTCACAGATGAGGAGATTTTTACACCCGAGGGTGTATTCAATGCACACAATCGGCATGTGTGGGCAACTGATAAATCCACACGCTACACGCCCAGATGCGTATCAAGAACGATTCTCTGTGAATGTCTGGGCGGATATTGTGAATGACTTATTGATTGGCCCATATCTCCTACCAACGCGACTCGATGGCTATTGTTATCGTATTGTTCTGGAAGAGGTTTTACCAAAACTTCTTCAAAGTTACGAAACCAACCGACTGTGGTTTCAGCATGATGAGGCGCCTGCTCCTTTCAGCACCATTGTGCGCAATTACTTGGACGCCACTTTGAAAATGTACGCCAATCTCTCTATTGACGCTGTCAAGCATGTATTACTGTTGGTGGACACAATTTTGAAGACTTCTTGTAAACATAGCACTTGTCAAGGTCGCTCGCAATAAACAATTTTTCTTTCCTTTCATGTCTCTTTCCTGTGTTTATTCCTTGATGCAGCACCCATACACTCCTATACAATAAAGGTTTGTTACAGTGTTATCTACCAACCCTTAAAGTTTGTACCATGAATTTTGAACCTCCCTGTATTTATATACCGAAATGTGCTTCTCTGTGTCCTAATAATACGGAAGAAAAAAGTTTTATATCATTTATACTATATACTTATTTTGTAGGGATAATTCATAGATAATAACTTATCATTTCATAGTAAGTTATTATCTAAGTTTAAATCATGAAATCTTTTATGCAAAAAATATATTTGTCATATTTTTTTACATGAAAATAATTATTAATATGTTTCTTTTATCTTATCCAGTCATAAGCCAGTTTAATTATATGTTATATTTCAAGTATATTTCAAAGATTCAAAACTTTGAGGAAAATTTTATATCATAAATGCAGGAAGATTGTGTGAAAGTTGATTATTTCTGTACATCGAAATTTGTTTTAAAAAGTTTTATCCAATACCAAAAATTGTCTTTGTATTCTTTTTTAATAAATTGTTGACTAAACATAGATTGTGAAATCTTTCAATTGAAACCCATATTTTATATATTTAGTTCTTAGATAAAATTGAAATTAAATGGTGCTTTTAGCACCTTAACTTTCCAGAAGTTATATCATCATAATTGTCCGTTTATAATGTATTATAATTCAAAATCTTCATCTCTGAAACCGTAGAATTTCTGTCTCAGTATCCATTGAAATACACGTATTTTAAAATGTAAACTATGACATGGATATTATGTATGAAAAAATTGCCCTTCAACAGCACTAATAATACCTCAAACAAATTATAGGCCAATAATACCTCAAACAAATTATAGTATGCCATAAGTAAAGGAATTACTGTTTATTAATGCAAAAAATATATATTTTGTGGTGTATTTCTACATAAGAGATACTCCAGTATTTTCTGTTAATGATGATACTTTTGTTAAAGAAGTTAAAGTCGAAAATTATTACTACGTAAGTATATATATCCATAAAACTATCCGAGCTTTCATTTTCAAACATGGTTCAATTTTATAACTTTCTATTAACTTAACTTTACAGAGTTCATTGTGGATAAACAAAGTAGAAATTTGGATATTAATTGTATGTAAAGTTCATAGTGAATATTAATCAGAATGTTGTAACAGCGGCAACTCAGCCCCACATTTTCATCTCATTCTTGAATAGCAACAACACATGTCTGGGTCAGGGATAATATATGGAACATCCACTTTCATAACAAGTATATCATATCTGCTTTGCAGAGCCATGTCAAAATACTTCCTAAATAAATTCATGATAGCCTTTGTCGTTTTTAAAATAATTTTCAAAACAAGGAGTTGATAGCACTCAACAGCCACTGCTTCACTGTTTAGTTCTAAAACCTTTCACCCGCACTCCATCAATCATCTATTAAATCCTGCGCAAGGAAACAACCCTTTTAATTCACTAGTCACAGTTTTTATTTGGCTTGGCTGGCAGAGCAGAGAACTGCTGTATACGTCGGTGTCTTTGATCCAGGCTTGATATCAGTTACGTTTTTCGGTAGCTTCGAGAACTCATTCACTGCGAATTGCCGCCAAAAAATAACAAATATCATTGTGCCTATTTTGCAAGAGGACGAGCATTTTATCCCTGATGCGTCTATAGAGAGACTACAATATAGGAAAACTTGTCCGTTGACAATTGCAGAAAAGAAAATGAATTTCAGATGGAGCTTCAACGGTAAAGAAAGACTGACTGACACAGAATGAAGACCAAGGAATTTGTGTATGCCTTCCTTCAGAGAGTTTAGCTCCAATCGGAGCACATAAATTCGCTCAACATAACACATAGGGTTGCAAAATTTCATCTGTAAGTGAGGCAGGCATCAGAATGGAGTAGTTATCACGCCTGAAGGCTATTTATTTTCACGATATCATGATAGTAACTAGACTGAAAGTGTTTACTTTCTTAAAAGAACTGTATATCAAAAAGGAAGAAGAACCTAAAAGACTAATCAGCAAACAGAGAGTAAACTGAATACCTTATAAGTCTCATTACGTTATTCACTACAGCGATATTTACTTTAAGTTCACAATTATATAACTTGTTTAAACAGAAATGTATACAACTAGTTGGAAATTTAAATCTCTGAATGCAGTGTAATCTAGGTACTAGAAAGGTGATAGTCAGAATAAAAATTACAGTTTATTTTTTAAATGTATTAATTTTTTAAATATATTAATTTTTTAAAATAAATTTCACGGGAAATAATCAGTAAATATTCGTAAACTTTATATGTATATTTTTCGAAAAAATAATGATATATATATATATATATATATATATATATATATATATATATATATATTTATGTATGTATGTATGTATGTATGTATGTATATATATATGTATATATATATGTATATATATATGTATATATATATGTATATATATATGTATATATATATATATATATATATATGTATATATATATAGTATATATATATATATATATATATATATATATATATATATATATATATATATATATATATATATATATATATATATATATATATACATTCCTACTTTACTGGAGGCATAAATCTTCAGTAGAAGAAATCTCTTATCAATAAGAGAAAAGACGTGAAAGAGGAGCATGCTCTCTATCACTCTACACCGCCTATAATTAATCAAACAGTGGAAGGGGAACTGCCCACCTTCTTCTTCGCTTTCCGTTTGCTTTATATCCTTGCAAAAAACATCTGATAAGAAAAAATAATCCTTATTTTCTAACAGAAAAAAAGTTTTTATACTGTGTCCAAAAAAAATGGCTGAGTCTTTAGAAATCTAAGTAGAATTTTTTATTATTTATTTTTTTTAAGATAGCAGATAATTGATTTTTAATTCTTTTTAGTTGAATTCGATTAAATTGATAAACATGGGAATTAACATCAAAGCTTCTGATTTAAACTGTTCAGCAATTTAATTTGCTCTATAGGTACGGTATTCTCTATTAGGATGATTCAATTTCAGAGAGTGTACAGAAGTATTTACGTTAAAAGAAAGTTCTGCACGAAGACAATACCGAAATGATAAGCAAGAATTTCAAGAGGGGAGTTGAGAATTCTATAATGTGAGGCATGTTTATAGTGTTAAAATTAATGTTAGATAAAATTAAATCGATTTGAATTTCCTCATTATTTTCTGCTTGCTAATAAAAGGTTATTACAGTTAATTTTATCATTGCCAAATTTTTCATTCGCTAGTACTTCCGTAAACTCTGCTCTCCTCTCTATCGAAAGAAGGAAAAGAAGAAATTGATGGTATCCAGTCTAGAACTTAGCACTTAAACACAAGACTAGATAGTTATAGGAGAAAGTGGGGAGCCGAAGAGCGAGATATTTCACCATCTTCTTAGAAGAAATAGATATACAGCTTGATTTACGAAGCTGACTGTTGTCTTAAAAATTGTCAATAAACTGCATTTTTAAACTCTTTGAAATATCCTATCCCTCTTAATATTAATTTCGTTATTCATTTTAATCCATAAGGATTAAAATGAAGTATTAAGCATTGGTTTATTGGCCAATTAAGCATTGGCTAATTAAGCATTGGCTAATTAAGCATTGGCTAATTAAGCATCGGCTATATTGGCCAAAATAGAAAACCTCAAACAGCATAAGCTTTATGAGAGAAAGTTGGAATTTTACGGCTCCTCTTGCCTCTTACCGCTAGAAATTGGGAAATAAGTTTGATAATTCATATTCACATACAATTTTCATCCCTACCTCGATTCCTACATTGGATTAATACGGACAATTTTATTAAAAGTTGTCGATATTTTATCACTTTGGTTTTGTAACCCCAGAATGTAAAGCTAATATGTACTATTTTTTTCATTTCATCAACAAATATTCCACGATTTTTTTTGTCTCTTCCCTTTACTCTATTTATTTTCTTGATTCTTTGTTTGATATTCCTGGTTTGGCAGTTCACACTTTTTACAGTTTATATAATGGGATTGCCTTTTTTTCTTGTACCTCTTCTCCAACCGTTTATCACGCGATAGACGATTTTGAACTCATGTCCTGAACACCATTTCGGCTTTTAAAATTCTGTTAGAGAATTCCATAACAATTTTTAAGTGATTTTTTTCTTTTTTAGAGTGAGCAATATCTACTGTAAACTCTTTCTTCTGGGCTTATTGCAGACTGATAATTATTATTGATAAACCTTAGAGTATGTTTAAAATTTCTGTTGATTAATGCAATCATTATGATCTATTTTCTTCAAAGTGGAGGGAAATATAACATTTTTCTATGATGCTGTCGTTGTTAAGTTCAAAAGTTTAAAAAATTTGGGTGGAGCTAGTACTGAGGGATTAAAATAAACTTCATGTCATCATCTTTACAACAGTGTCATAAAATCAAGAAAGCAAAGTTCGCTAAACAACATTAAGTTTCTCCAAACAAATAGGATAACATTATATTAATACTTGAATTTGTCTACTTGAACCAATACAAAAGATTAAATACCAGCAGCTTTTGTTTCATTTTCTGTTTTGTTATAATATGCTTGGATAGTTCTACGTGCTTTCCGTTTGCATACCTGTGTTCATTGGTCAAGTTAAAGTTCGATCTTTGAAGCTTACGACTAAAACCGTTTCAAAATACTATGTTCATCTCTGAAGGATGATTTATGCAGATGTAATTACACGTTGATGGAATTTTCAAATTGACTTCTATAGCTTCTCCTATAGCTGAAGGTAAAATTTAGTCCTTGAAAAATAAAACACGACATAAGACCCACACACACCATTAAATGTCCAACAGTCCTGAATTTTTCAGCCTATAATACTTGAAAGAACTAAATAATCGACCATCTCTGATGACATCAAAAAATCATTAACCAGAAGAAGGAAATTCTTGACAAATTGCTTAATTACGTATCTTTAAATGATGATCAAGACGAATAGAACTTTTCTACTAAGCCTTAAGTCCTGAACATAGCGTAGCATTCTTCTGTTTGTGCCGAGAACGTTGAAACAAATTGTAATTAGTTTGACGTATTACGTGATCCTTGCGTCATCTGTCAGAGTTGAACTCGAGTCAGCTTAAGAGGATGATGTCTTTGCCTTGACCTTTGTGATTGGTTGAAATATTTATCGCTGACGGTACGCTCCGCTTGGAAAGCAGTGTGAACGAGGCCTTATAATGATACAGAGAAACACTAAAATTATGTAGTATTAATAAATTATCAAACCTCAATTTTTTTGTTATTCTGTATTATTAGTTATTATCTAATAAGGGGAGCAATGGTGGTTCAACTATCTGGTGGTCTCATAATACAGTAGCTTACAAATATCGCGGTGGGGATGGGCGGCTGTAATTAACCCCTTAACTGCCGAGGAAATCTTACGTGATTCGCTCCCCAGTGCCACAGTTTCCCGCACAGGCGCTTAGCGACACGGTGCGTTTGAAGAAAAAAAGAGGCACGGTTTTAAATCTACATAATTTATATTGTTACAATGAAAAAATGAAAAATACAAAATTTAAATTACAGATTATAGTAAAAATTAAGAGTTAGTATTTAGCTCTTATGTGATATATCTTGAAAAATGGTTGAATAAATAAACCAACATCACATTCAACATAATGATAGCGGGATTCACGGCGAACTTTCTTTTTCGAGTAGTCATCTAATTCACTGTCAGTCATATCCGTACAAGATATTGAAAATAACTCGTATCATACAACGCTACGCGAAAACAGAGCAAAAGAGAAAAAAAATCACACAATCTATTCAAGCACGCTCTCACATGAACTACCACTTTCAAATTTCACCCTCTCGTGCTCCCTACCCTTTTGTAAAAAATGAACATGGCCCTGTCAAACGATAATTCGAGGTGTCAAGGTCAATTTATCACATTCCAAAGCAGTGGGCGTAGTTATACGGCTATAAACAAGCTACAGTGTCAAGTATTCTGGGAAGACGTATTTATACGCCAGTGGCGGTTAACGCATCGACTGCGCAAAGCGAATATATGCGCCCGCGGCAGGTAAGGGGTTTTAAGACAAGTGTCAGCCGCGTTGGGAAAATATCCAATAATGAGTACTGTCGCAGACTCCATGGTTTACCATGGTTTTCACTCGTTGTTAGATTTGCCTTTGTTGACTCCTGCCACATTTCGCGAGATAACTTTTTGATGTTTGGCAACACGCAATTAAATTTTGAGTTTTATTCTTTTCTTTTATTATTGTTAAGATATACTGTTGGTGAGTATATTTTTCGGTCCCGTTTTTACGGGGGGAAGTATGTAACTTTGGTCTAAATTAATATATATATATAAAGTTGTGTGTGTGTCATTAGTAATCTGAATTAAACATTTTAATATTTCTCGATATTATTCGAGTACCTAAAGAATAACATCACAGGATCTGTCTCATTTAAAGGAGCTCCCCCGGGACAATGGAGGTAGGAATTTTGCTTACCCTATAAGTTCGGTGTCACTTCGAAATATTTAATTTGAAAGTTGGGCGGAGTGACAACAAGTACTATTTCGGAATAATGTACACAATGTAGTACATGAATTGTTTTTATATTTTTCTTTGCTTTATGAGACGAATTTACTTGATCCTTCAGTTAAGAAAATACATTTTCCTCTCATCATAGTATTTATTCACCCGATTTTTTTCCTGTTGTTTTTATAGTTGCTGTTGTTATTGCCTTCTTTGTCTGCTGGGCACCATTCCATGCTCAAAGGTTGCTCTTTCTATATGTTTCTCTCTACGGCCAGTGGACGGAAACCTTGAGACATGTAAACCAAAACCTGTTTACTCTTGCAGGTAATTAAAGTTTATTATCTATACTAATAAAGAGACAAGTGGTTGTCGAGAGATCATGTAACCGTAACTCATCCGGGCGGGTACCGATCCTCGAAAAAAAAATGGCCGACAAATATACAGGAAACGGTGTAATTTTTTTTCTCATGAAAGTACATAAATGTTACATATTTGGAAAGAGCTTCAAAAACTGATAATTTTTTCTGCGTACACTTATTCTGTTAATTCAATAGTTTTAGAGATATTTTCATTCTAAAATCACTCACTGCTGAGAAACCAAATCATATGGTGCAGTGGTGCTGCCATCTGTCGGCAGCGACGGGAATGAAAATTGAAAGGAATTTACTCACTTGAATTTAATACATTTGTAGGCTTTTTTTTTCTTTTGTGGGACCCGAAGTACATAAATATGTTACACGGATGGCTTGAGCGTAGCTAGGCAAAGCCCGGCTAGTGGCTAATAAAGGGCATATGTGTAATAAATATTTATTCTCACTTATAAGACCTGCAAACGAGTAAAAGTGTGTAATTATCATTTATTAGCTCACAGAAATTCATCAGTACGGATCGCGTATTATTCCTTTTGTAGTGAAAGTAAAATTAAAGGAAAGTTTTGAAAGATTTACCCCTTTGTAGATTAGATTGTTATTGTTTATCAATAAATGTTAGCGCATTATTTCTTAATTTGGTTCTATTATTAGTACCTTAAAAGAATCTTTCATTGTTTCTAGTTGAAAGTGTCTGTTATTAATTACCAGGAAAAGGAGTTTATATCATGTTTCTTGAAATTGATTTTACATTAAATATCTATTTGCGTTAGTCAATCATTTGTTCCTAGATATATTAGCGAATAAATAACTCTAAGGATTTAAACCATTTATCTTTTCATACTTCTCTTGTCATACATTTCCTTTATGCAAAATCTATAATCAAGAAATGATGTATTAGCTTTTATCTTAGAAATGATAACCTGATATATATACTTGTTTTGTCTCAGACATTAGACACTTTTATCGAAATTTAACTACTCGTGCAAGGCTCCCAAATTTGTTTAGAATCAAAATATCCGAAATTTAGACCTTTTAGAAACATTATACTAATTCCATTGGATAAAATAAAGTGATAGTGTTAAACTATTATGACGTTTGCATTGGAGAGTGATCAGTTTTCAACAGTTATAGTATGTTTTAGAACATTCAAAAAATATATAAGATTATGCTTACGAGTAGTCTTGAAGAAATTGTCTGGATTCCTTCACACGGTTGTTTGTGAAATCTAGGATAAGAAATACAAATATTTCTACCATGAGAACTATATGCCTCTGTATTGGAAAAAAAAATGAGAACTATTTTCTTTCTTCATAAACTGTATTTATAATTATTACGTGCATATCTAAAAATGATTTTGACCGCCTTCCTTGGGCTATTGAAGTGGTAGAAAGTACAAAAGAACAACAGTTGATCATCTTTTTTTTTGTTGCCAAATTCACTTTCATGAACACATAAAACTTCAGAAATATTTTGCTCTAAAAATTATAATGTCATATTAAAATATTCTTTAATTTTAGGCTGTTTCTACTACTTCAACTCCACTATTAACCCCATTCTGTACAGTGTGATGTCCAACCGATTTCGAGTGGCGTTTCGGGAGAAACTGTGCGCAGGCCCTCCAAGTCTGTGGTGCATTTGCTGTTGCTGTTTCTGTTGCGTGAAAGACTTCGAGAAGCGGAGCCAGCAGCAGACACCGCACTTCTACCGAAACTCTAACTCTCACAGCTCTGTGCGTTCCTACGTTAGTTATCCCCAAATAAAGGCCGGAATCAACAACAACACTCTACCGCGGGCTCGCAGCATGGCGGTGGACTTCAACGAGAAAGTTGGAGTTGTTACCACCACGTGGCCTAACGAGGAAGTCGAGATGGCAGACAGAGTGGTCCGTTCCCCAAGCACTTCTAGTCCCAGCAGGAGATACGGCCGGACTTTGACGGTGTCCCCACCACCTACGGGCCATCGCCACATCGTTAGGATAGAGTCGGGCCATAGTCAAAGTAGCAATCGGTCATCTTCAAAGTCTAGTGATAACAAGAGGTTGACGAATTTGGATTCTAGCTCGTCTGATAAGGAGGATGATGTCGAGGAAAATCAAGATGCGGATTTAGCGGAAGAACTCGATGAAGCCATCCGACCGGAACTGGATAAATTGGAAGAATCTGAAAAGAATGATTGCGTTAATTGCACAAATTGCACTCTGTTGTTTCCGCCAAGGCTGAAAACTGCAGCTATCTATTACGATGCTGTTGATAAAACTTCTACAACTGAACTGTCTCAGTCCGATCACATTACAATGGACGTAACTAAACAAGAACTTCTGGAATCTGTTGTCTGACAAGACCTGGTTGAAGATAACTTCAGCTTTGTGATTATAACCTTTTTTGTAACTTACTTCCACTGAGCCACATTGACCAAATGTGAAAATACTCTGAAGCTTTTTTATGTATATTTTCAGAGCTCAAACATTGTACGTCAGGCAATAATTTGCAAAATACTTCGGGTAAATAAGTTTTATACTGTGTGATATGTTTTTTCACTTTTTTTTTTTGTTTTTTAACCTTTATCAGTATTATTACAGTATTATTTGTCTGGTAAGAAAACAATTTTTAGCTAGCGACTAGGCGAATGTAACAAATTTGTATAACATAATTTTATTTCGATTAAAACTGATCATCATATAGAAACTACGCCCTACTCTTTTGAAAGCTATTTTTTCAGGTGTTCAAAATCGAAATAACAGTTTAAAATTGAAATCAATAGCATAGTCACGATAACTTAAAATACATAAGAAAATAAAAATATTGTTTTCAAAATGCTTAAACTAATGCATAATTAGAAACTAATGAAATTTTTAATCTTTTCGTTGAAAATATATAAATTCAAAAAGAATAGATTTAATGTTTTATAAAGTACTAAATTGATGAAAATCTTCTTTCTTTGACATGCGCTTATTTAGAAAAGGGTGCCAGGTTTATCAGCTTCCTAACATTTATTTTACTTTACATTACATTATGAAACAATTCAACTTCAGTATGATAATTCTCAATAATATTTCCTAAAACTTGTTTATTCTTATCAAAAATTATAATAATTTATTACAATTTATCGCAATATTTGGAGGGGAAAAATTCATTTCTCAGATATGGAAATATCCGCTATAAAAAAACCCTTTTTCAAAGTGTCAAGTATTAGCAGTGCTAAAAACGGAAAGTAATTATTTTACATGTAATTTTTATTTTTAATGTAGTTAATACGCCAGTGTCAAAATCTTCTGTTTTCTGAATAAAATTTGAAGTTCTTAGCACAACCAGCCTCAACATCAAAACTTTCGACTTACATGATTTTAAACAATTTCCTCTCTTCCAATTTTTTTTCAAAATTATCATTTTGTAGTCCGTAAACACTAAAAAAATTATTATTTTAAAATTTTCAAAAAATTAACTAATCTATTTTGTGAGAAAATGACCTATGTAATTTTTGTAGTACTCTAAGAGCAAGTTTAACATCTTGAAGTAGTATTTTTTGGAAAATTACATCTTTTCACATAACTTTAATTCGATAGTTTAAAGTTATTCCCAGCTGGAAACTTTTTGTCACAGCTTCTAATTTTGAAAAAAGAACAACCTTCGGAAATTAATTTTGTGTCTTTAAATGTATTTCAAAATTGAATTGGCACTATTTTGTTTAATTCATGAAAAAAGATAAATAAATAATATTATATTAAAGTCCGGGAACTTATTAGAATCTACAATAACAAACTTTTCTGAGATGGATATGACTGTAATTAAAGATGCATTAAACATACTTAAAGGTATTATCACATCCTTAAAAATTTGAAAAAGGCTGACTATTCTAACGCAGGGAAAGATAACCAATTTTTATAAACCTTTTAAAAGAATTTATTCTTGTTACGTTCTAGGGTTGAGTTCTGATAAATTATTCTGACTTATGTGGATACATATTAATGAATTTTTATTTCTTTCTCGCCATTTATATCTCATAATGTGGATGGGCTTTGTAAAATTTTATCAGCTATAATCGTAAAAATACTTAATGGGCAACAAACCTTGATAAAAGTGCATAAGTTACCAATGTGTGATACCCAATGAACAGTTTAGTAACAGTACAAATGCATTAAACATTTTAATTTTCAAAATATTTCATATCGTACTTTGGTTATTTCAGTCCATTGATATAGCTAAATTTATAATTAGGATAAGAGCTAAAGCAAATTTTGAAACACAAAATTATTTTCAAGTAATTTTAAAACGTTACAGCTAGTTATTTTATATTTTTTAAATTTGGGTTAAAAAATCCAAGCTGTTTCTTATATGACATCTAGAGTGGTGATAAAGGATGTATAATCGTTTTTAACGCTCTTGTTAATTAGCTCCTAGACTCAAATATGAATAAAATAGCTACGCATTATAGTACGAAAAAATATCACTGTTATCCTTATTTTAATGAAATATGTGGATTAAAATTATATCGCATGTTATGAATATTAGATGACTTTAATTTATTAGGATTTTCTTATTCTAAATATTTTAATTTTCCTCCTAAAATAGCTTTTACGTTAAGTCTGCTGTGTACTAACTCTACTCGATTCGCCCACCTCGAAGTTAAAACCCTTTGAAGGGCGCCGTTTGCACAGTGCAAACGCCTAAATCTAGTCTCCTTTTCATCTGCATTCAATGTTTTCCATTTTAGTGAGCAGAAAAATTGTCAGTGCTGCCATCTATTATCAGATTAAAGAATTAAAAACATTTTGCAACCTTCAATTTGAAAAATTTTCAAGATTTTTTAGGTTACAAAAAATCAGGAAGAATATCTACAGAGTGCAAACAGTGGAGTTTATTGCCCCTGAAAGGGTTAACCTATGTAGAAAATATGTCCAAGGATTACCGACTTGGATTTAAAGATTTTTTATTAAAATGCTACTCCCTAATAGAGAAAGAAATTTTACACCGTGGGGTATTTTTCGCTTTTTTTAAAGGAAAATGCAAATAATATTTTAAAATTTAAATTATTCGGGGGGAAAAATCTGGTGTAGTGTGTTTTAAATGCTCCCAAATTCCTTTGGTGGGCGAAATTTATAAAATGAATCTTGTTGCAAGGTGCAGGAAACTTCATGCTATCTGAAAATACCATTTATATTTGAATATTAGCATTTACGCAGATGTCAGTAGTAGACAAATTTTCTCCATAGCTTAGCATAGAGGTGGGCGAATCCAATAGGGTTAGTACACAGCAGCCTTAATAGAGAAAAGAGAAAATCATTTTACCTATACTAGCTGAAAACCCGCCCTTCGCTACCGAGTACATTCAAATTAAATATAATGGTCAATGTATGCAATTAATGCCAAAAAAAATAAATATATATATTTATAATAAATGCGACGATCAATGTAAACAATTGATGTAAAAAAAAGAAAATATATATATATATATATATATATATATATATATATATATATATATATATAAAAATCGTAGGGGATATTTATTTTTTGGGATAATATCCAATCGTCTGCTGCATTAGAAAGAAAAGGAATATTTTTTTTGTCTATTTAGTTATTATGCACGTGGCCATAAATTTATTTAAAGTACCAGAAAAAGAAATCATGTGATCGGCATTTAATAAATTAAATTCTAAAAATGAATCTTTAAAAATTCACCAAAATTCAGATAATCGAGGTAAAGGTTCGAAAAAGATTTCATTTTAAAGGAATTTTTATGATCTTTCTCGTGATATAAATTTTATAACCCTCAAATTATTATTTTAAATGCAAACTTTAAAAAAGTTACAAAAAAAAGCTTAAAAAATTTAATTTTAAAAAAATTTAAGGAGAATTTTTAAAAAACCTTTCTTAGTGCACCCCTACACCATAAGAAGAATCGCCATGCAAAATTTTAGCTCTTTAGGTCCAGCGGTTTGGTCTGTGCGTTGTATGTCAGTGAGTCAGTTAAGGAACTGTTTTATATATATAGATAATCCTTTTATTCTTTTACTATACTATCCAAGATTTAACCAGTAGCTACATACAATGGTCGGTAGCTTCCACAAATTGGGTTCAGACTCGAATACCGTCTTAATTAGGCCTGATTTTCCCTCCTGGTGTTGTCTGTGGATAGGGTTTAATGTGGGTTAAACTGTATGGTGCTCTCGGAATGAAACGGCCAATATAATCATGTGGGTTGGAAATGTGCTCAAGATAAAATAACTGGCACGTCAAAAAAAGTTGAATTATTTATTATGAGTCATTAAGAAACAGCATAATTGTACAAAGAATATTCACGGAAAATAAGCAAGTACTACTTCATTATTTTGCAAAAATATCCCTCTATTCTAACAAAGACATTTCTTGCTTAGACTGTAATTTATAATGCGAGTTCAATTTAAACCAACTATATATAAATCATCACATTTTCATAATAAAGCTTTTTGCTATGTCATCGTCATGATTTCATAAACCTTGTAAATTAAACGATAACATTTTTCTTAAAAGTCTAATCATTTATCCAAATCATATACTCCTTTTTTATCGTTCCTATTATAGAAATTTTTGTCCAGGCTATTCTAGTCTTATTTTTTTACAGATTTATGTCACTCCTTTTTTACGGATTTTTATTTTATCTGAAACTTTAACTATGATGGTATACGCTTATTTAATATACTTTTCTGATTTTGTGTTTACTGAACACTCAACGGTTGTAAGCTATAATGCATGGAAATTGGATGCTATGTATTTTCTTAGCATTATCAAGTTCCCATAGCAGGTAATAACTCTGCAAAAGAATTGTGCGTGGCTATTCTAATGATTCTCCATAGCTTTTTTTGTGACGTGTTGTTACTTAGCATTTTTTGAAAATTCATGTAAAGTACAAATTTGTCTAGTCATGTTTCGGCAGTTTGTTTTCTGGAAGCTGTCTGTATATGTGATGCTTTGTATAATGCCATTTGATTATTAGTGATGTAGAACGTTGTAGATTTAAGAGTAGGTTTATGAGTCTATTAGTTACTAATTTGTGATATATTGTAAATAATTTACATGTTGTTTATTTGTTCATATTTGAGACTTTTATTTTAAGCTGTAAGATACTCATGTCAATTTCTATATGTAACCTCCTTAGTGTGAATATAGTTCCTGTTTCTTTTCTAAATTTCAAACTTTCTGAATGTTTGATCGGTGTGCCATGTTACAAGATAAATGTCATGTGATGGTTATGTGATGCAATGGTTAATGTGAGTGTTAATGTCTAGCATCCTAGCCAAAAAATGCAGTCTTTAAAAAAATTGTGAAATACATTGATATTAAGATTTTATTAATATACTGTTTGAGCAACAAATGTGAAAGCAATTCTTAGAAATTCCACAATCTTATGAAAAAGAGAACTTTTAGGGAGGTAGAAGAATATAAAGGATGTTTTTTTTTCTCAATTGTTTGCTTCATTATCTTGGCAACAATAAAATGCAACGGTTGTACAATAGTTACATTTGTTGTTAACCAGCAAGTGTGAAATTATTAGTTTTGTTAATGAAATATAGACGATTTAATTGTATATTAAAATACATAGAATTTCAAGCATCATTTAAAGACGGATAAACACCGTTTACATTGATTGATTTAAAAATATTATCGATAAAATTTCTAATAAAATATCAGCAATTAGTGGAATAAAATCTTAAAGAGAAATTATTAAAGAGAAAAACTTCCTTAATAAAGACCAGAAACAGTAATGTTGACTAAATTAATACTTTTTCGTCAAGTTTCTCATAAAGGTTAAATTAATTATAGATGATTTTCAAATATAAGCAGGCAACGAAATTTTATAATGTTATGAACTAGTTGATTAAATTATTACAGGTAGGAAAGAAAATATCTTTGTGACAAAAGGAAACAGAAAATAGATTTTAGTAGAGTTTCAAATTAAGCTTAAACGTTGCATTTGGTTTTAATGAAACTTTATAATCAAAATCTTTTTTCCAGTCTTCGTCTTTACACATTTCCTGCAGGAAAGAAATAAGTATGTTTATTCCAATTCAGTAAATTTTGTGGTAATATCTCAATTATTTTTACTCGAGGAAAAAATTTGTGCAGTTTTTCTGCCTATTCTTACCGCAGCCAAAAATTGAAAGAAAAATTCAAACTATTTCTTTTAGTTAAAATGAAATTCCTTTCATAAAGCATTAGGTTATAAATTTTCCATTTAGCTATGGCAAAAGAAAATGTGTTGGAGCGGAAACAGCAAAATCTTAATGTATGTCTTTAACAAATGATATAATACTGCTCAAATATAAGAAAACAAACGATACGTGGAAAGGGGGAATGTTATTCAACAAACCAAGTTTGGAAAAGTTTAATGACTGTAAAAAACCACACAAGCAGTGTAATACAAGGCAAATAGTTAAAAAATGAGTAGATATATTTTTCTCACATGATCTCTATTACAGTGAGTGAGTGTATATAGAAATCCATAAAAGCCTACATATTTTCATGTTAGTTCTATGGAGTTCGTGTGCAAGTTCACACGTTTTTTTCTAAATTTTTTGTAGGAAAAACATTTATTTTAAATTTTGTCGTAAATTTCTTATTTCATTAGTAAATAGCATACAAAAGTGCTGTGCCTAAATACACCAACAAAATACACTGCAATCACAACAAGCGAACAGAAACGTAGTGTATATATGTATATATATATATATATATATATATATATATATATATATATATATATATATATATATATATATATATATATATATATATATATATATATATATATATATATATATATATAATTTGTAACGGAAAGAAAAAAAGAGGTAGAAAATAGCGTAAACATTTTCCTTCATATTAGTAGTTTAATGACATGAAAATATAAAAAATCGTAAGTAATAATTAAAAATTATGTATTTAAGGCAAGAAATATTTTATAAATTTTCCTGTTTAATGTTCTAGCTTGTTTGATTCTGTATAACATTTCCATGTTTTACATAAATTAAAGTGTATTAATGTTTAAATTCATATTCTAATAATTTTGGATCAGTATCTCATTTTGTAAAAATTTTGAGATATTGGAAATTATATCCTTTTCCTGTCAGAAGTTATATATATATATATATATATATATATATATATATATATATATATATCAGTAAAAGATTTTAAATTTCATTTGTCTGAATTTTTGTACAAGTTCATTTACGTCCATTACTGATTTAAAATACGGGATAAACTTATTTATAATACTAACATTTGCTAGGTTGGTCATAAAGTATACGAAATTTAAGCCGCAAAAATATTTGTCGCCTTAGCTTTTTCCGTCCTCCTTTTGATTTTTCCGTCCGCATGTGAACTTTCCCGTTAAGCCTATGACCAGTGGTTATTTCTGAAGCCTATATACTAAACCTCAGACCAACAATTGTTTATAAAGACTTTAATCTTCTGTATACGGTTTTCTAGTGTAATACACAGTGAATCTGAGATAAATGATATTGTGTGTGGTATGTATGAATGGATTTGTGGTAAAATAACCCATTGCTTAATTATTCAATGCATTGAAACACATTCAAATTTCCTCGGTAATCAATATGGGTAAACTTAAAGGTTTGGGACCTCATTAATAATAATAAACGTACATTCATGAAGTATTATACCATAATTCTCAATATCACTTGAAGTAGTTAGCGTATAATATGTATGATTATTTCTGGTTTTAGTCATAATTATATAATTATATATTTTCAGTCTTTTCTCGTCGGAAATAGTTTGGATTTAAGCTTAGAAATATGAATAAAACTTCAAAGCAGAATTTGGATATAAGTAAAAATCATGTGTTAGTTAAGTAACACGTAAGATAACAGACTTTCTCGTAAGAGAAATAAATAAGACGGTGTGTTATTTTTAATTAAATTGGGCTATATCATAACAAAATCTAACCTCATTCCCCCATATTAATTTATAGAAATTAATATTTATTTAATGAGTTTTAAACCAAAATGAAACTTTTTGTGATGATATATAAATAGTGATATAGAAAGTGTTAGGCAAAAAAAAATGAAAAACTAATATTGTAGATTAACAGAACAAAGCAGTGGTTAATCAAGATTTGTCAATACAGTATTTTTTTAATGATATTAACGAAAGTTTAGTGTGCTAGAATAAGAGAAAATTTGAATGTGCTTGCAAATGAATGTTTTGGATCAATAATACTTAACTGAGTGAAATATGTTCCAAGCATTGTACTATTTTGTTTTCACCAACGTAATTTTTCAATGATATTATTACTCTGATAAAGTGCACTGTGCATTAGAAAATGCCAAAAAACGTTTTATGGTTCCAAAAATATTAAATTAATCAATTTTCCTAAATTAAAATGAATTAAACTTTCATCAGTTTTGTAAAACATCTTTAAATATAAAAGAACTGTTTTTACGTAGTAACCACTTTTTATTTTTCACTCACCCTTACAATTCTGTACATTCTCAGATACTTTAAATTTCCCTTTCACAACGAATAAATTATTAGATTCGATTATATATTAGCAGCTGAGTTTATTTTTATCAAAAGATAAAATTAAGTGTCCCCCATACAAAATTTGAATCCTTTAATTTCCCGATTCTTCAGTATTTATTGGTTATTAGCATTAATTGAATTTTATACCGAATATATTGATTATCTGATAGCAAGACAAACGTCAAATTTTCCAGATATTATGATCTTGAATAATTTATCCAATTTTTATGTTTAATGGAATTATCAATCTAATTTTTAATATCCTGTTATAGAAATATCGAAATTTTTTCTAATATATTTTTGCATGCTCAAATAGAAAAAAAAATTGAAAAGGCATTACAATTAATATAGCAATTTTTACCTTCCCGTGCCTTGAAATCAAAATATTGCACTCAAAATTTGATACCTTTTATGTAATTAAAGAACGGAATCAATTTTAGGATCCATTTTTTAGAATGCTTTAGAGAACAGCTAAAGCTAATACCAAAATTTAAATGAGGTAGCATAATGTTCTTCCCTCTAAAAATTTCATTTCCATAAAATGTTCACTTAAAAAATTTAATTTTCATATAAAACATTTATCCCAGTTTTTAATTTATTAGCTTGGATAAATTATAATACGAATATTATAGCAAAATAATTATTTGCTCTAACAAAAATTATCTGGTCTCCTACCTAACTTTTGTGTCATATTAATTTAAATCATACCAGATTCCTTGAATCTTACGCAAAACAAAATGTAAAATTTATGAATATTCCCTTTTTCGAGTGAGGAGCAAAATATTATTAAAGTATATTTCTACAAACGTCCCAGAAGAATTTTTTGGAGTACTGGTGAAAAAAATATTAGTTAAATTGACTTCTTTGTTAAAAATGTCAATATATAAATCTAATGGTGTTTACCTCTCAAATTCCACAATGGACGGTTATTGTAACAAACAACTGATTCTCATTAAACTGGTATGTGCCCCCTTTATAAAGATCCGTCAAGAGAGCAAAAAATGCCACCACAATTTCTACTTCTAATTGAATTTGGAGTAAGTTTTAATAATTTTCAATGGGATTTTATCTCATAACTTGTCATATCCGGCGCTTCCATAAGTTTAAAACCGCCAATTTTTAACCAATATTTTTCCGGAGGGTGACGCTATAATTAAACGCTCTTATATTCATATGAATTTTGTGTCGTGTGGGGGATTCAAAGCCAGAACACTATATTCAGTATAATAATTTCAATGGCATGTAATCTTTAGTAAATCTATTGTCTAAATATCTTTTTCTTTTGGTTATACTGATAATTAAAACACATTAAAGTGCAGTGTATATAACATTTATTTTATAGCATTTTTAATGCTACCACATTCAATGTTTCATGCTTCATCTTTTATTCTGAATAGAAAATTAATAGATAACCAAGAAAATATTGTTAAGAAGAAGCTTTCCTAAAATGAATCATATTTTTTATAACATTAAATTCATAATATTAATCTGTTGTCTTATGATTTATAAAACGTGCCATTAAAATTCCAAACTTTTTTCTAATTGCTTAAAGTCTAATGTAATTGTAAAAAAATAATTTGTATGATAAAAACTATACCAGAAGTTCTGATATCCCCTTTATATTTTTGTTGATTGCAGTTATAAAAGGCGGTTATACCATATATGTTTGCAGTTATACCATATATGTTTATGATGCATTTGTACCTCCTCTTATCCTATTCTGTAAAACATGCTTTTATTTTCTTAAATATGCATTCTTGTACTTATAAATTGTTTTAAGTGTTTTTAACTGTTGACATTAATTAAAATATAATGTATGAACTATTTGTTTGAAATATACGTACAGTCTGAGATCTAAATCACTGATACGAAGTCATATATTTTATTGGCAACGAGACGCTCGGAATACTTGGCCTTAAAGCTGCTATATACTAACACTATTGAATTCACTCACCTTAGATTTAACTATGGAGAAAATTTGTCCATGGATTGCCGACTTGGATTTAAAGATTTTTTTAAATTGTACTCAGTAACATACAAAGGAATTTTACGCCTTAGGGAATTTTTAATATTTTTTTAAAAAATGCAAATAATATTTTAAAATTTAAATTATTCGGGGGTAAAATCTGGTGTGTTTTAAACGCTCAAAAATTCCTTTGGCAGACGATATTTATAAAAGGATTCCTGTTGCAAGGTGCAGAAAAGTTCAATATATCTAAAAATTCCATTTTCATTTTATTATCAGCATGTAGCATTAAATAGTAGCATTAAATAGTAGACAGCATTAAATAGTAGCATTAAATAGTAATCTTGCCGTTGGTTGGTGGTTGTCCAGAGTGCTTGATTTCTGTTTGTTTTTTGTCTATTTTAGTATAATTTTTTTATCTATATCTGTTGGATTATTTATTTATAAATAGTAGACACATATTCTCCATAGCTTAAAGTTGAGGTGAGCTAATCCAATACGGTTAGTAAACAGCAGCCTTAAGCACAATAATGTTGGCAAAATTTTGAGATTTATTGTGATAGAATTGTATGTTAATAAAAATTTTCAATATACTTGATTAAATATTTTGTTGATTTGAATGTTTTGTTATCGTAGACAATTGGAGAAATCATAAGAGAAACATAATTGTAAATTTCTTATACCATATGTGCACACAGTATGTGCCACTTTACTTCTCTCATTCCAGTCGTAATAAATGAATGGTTCCCGATACATCGTCATGAGGTAACAATATTGCAGTTATGTGCAAAATGTTATGAACAAAACTACATCTTTTAATATAATCATCATAACAGCAATGATAGTAAGACAGCGTGAGCATTATTTTGCAAAGAAATATATGTAGGAGGAGCAGAAAAAATTTCGAGGAGCAACGCTTTTTAAAGTACTATTCTGATTACCTTTTTAATAGATAAATATATTTTCCAAGTTGCAATATAAAGGTTATCGTATCTAAAGGTTAATAAATGCTTCAGCAAATAAAAAATTAGATATATTTAGAGATTTGGAAAATGAGAACATTTTTAAAGACTTTGAGATTATCTTTATGTTGAATTTTGAGACCAGACTTAAATTTATCCAACATATATATATCAATATATATCCATATAGATACTGTGAACATGTATGCTGAAACATTCATTTTTGTTTTTTGATATAAAGGACGAAAATGTCCTCCATTAATTCAAAATTAATGCTTCTTTAGCTCAGTTATTTTCATAAAGAATAAAAGAAACGAGACTATTTTGGGTATATATACCCAAAATTACACGCAAATGAATAGCTATCCATGTATGTAAGACATATATTCAAAATTAATAAATCACATATAAGTTATAAAAACTGCTAAAACTTTTTCGTTTTATTTAAAAGAAAGTGAAACATGCATCAATTACTCTCAAATACATCTTTCATAATGTAATATTTGACAGTAACAAATTCGCATTAAGTTTGGCTATCATGCAATGTTTTATGTAAAATTATCATTTATAATAACCATTTCTTATTTTTATTTTATATGAAAGCAGACTCATTACGTTATTACGAATAATATATATTTGTAACCTATTACACAAATTAAGATTCTAATCGAGTCAATTGGAATGGAAGAAAAATTAGTTGTTGTTTAAAAGATGGATAGAAATCGCCAGTAAGTAAAATATGCATGGATACTGTGACGCTACAAATGAATTGATAGTATGTTCTTTTTCAAAAGATTTATCTATATCTCTGTATAGCTAAATTATTCTTGAGTTTATGTTTCTACGCTTTATTACAAAAATTTAAAGTATCTGTATGATATAACATAGGTGTAACACGACTGGGAAAAAAACAATTGAATGAAACTTTAACGCTAGAAAGACGGCTGCCGTCATTTTGACGGTTTCGGGGATACTATTGAGCGCTATGTCTGTATTTATGCCCTCAGACTTCTGACATTTTATGACTTTTCTAATTTTACGTGCAATGTGCACACACATTTACAAAATTATATTCGATAGTAAAGAGGGGTAGAAAATGTGTTGTATATCTACTAAGACTGAAAGCCGTCAATTTGGCGGAAATATAGAAAACAGGCAGAAATATTTAAAATAATACCCGAAAAAGGTTAGTTACTTTTCGTATCTTCCTCTTTATGCAAATAACGGAAATATTAGCTCTTCGAAAATATTGGTGTTGAAAAATAAGGACTGCACAAACCATGAATATATTTTTAAGGATAAACCATACCAAGTTGTCAACTCTGCATACCTGCATAGAAATATATCTAAATATATACTAATTTATTATATATTGGTATGAAACAGTTCAAAATTTACAGTAATTAACCATTTTTTAAAAAAACATTAAACATTTTAAATTTTTGATTTTATTTTTTAACCGTCAAAATGACGGCGTTCAGTCTTTTTAGTAACAAAAAAGTTCCCGTCTTTCTAGTGTTAATCCTCACGTAAAAAGCCTGCAGAAGGATTTCAGTAGAAATAGTTTGAATATATTTAAATAACTGTAAATCTAACTACCCTAAGATACCTGACCTATGTTTATAGTTAGTTTGTTTTTGGTCGGCCCATCCGTTCCTGTTTCAACGACAGCTTTTTCTAGCGCCCGAATACAAGCCCATACCAATGTGCTCTTCTTTCTGATATTTTACGAGTTTGTAAAAAAAAAACAGTATACTGTGATGAATTGTTGACTCAATGTAAACAATAGAATACATTTTTACTCTATGTAAATAAACATCAATGTGCTTTCAACCATCTGAATAATGATACTGCTGTATTTGATTAATAATGTCATAAATGCTCTGTGAACATGTACTTGAAATGTGAATGCAACTCATATATTCCTATAATATTCTCAATTTTTCTTGTGAATTTCTTTTTATATAACCAATTATTTTGCTATGCGAAGCCGCAATTGTGTGACTTTTTCAAAGCGCTTGGTTCCGTTGGTTTTGTAAAAGGGAATTTCATAGTCCGCCTTTTAGAAATATGCCAGTGTTGTTTCCACTAATCCTTTGAAAACATCTTGTAATCTTGAATATTTATTAAAAGATCTTTTAAAAGTCTGAGATTTGTTTCTAATTCTCACTGTAATTCGGTAAGGCAGTGAAAGTCTATACATATTCACAATTCACCGATAAATTTCCGCTTTTTCTAGACCAATAGTATGCCATAATATAAAAACCAACTAAAACTTAAAAACGCCCCAAAAAATATAATTATCAGAAAAATCAAAATTATCTTTCCTGGCAAATGTTAATTTATTAACGAAGTAAAACTATCTACTAGTTCGAGAAATAGTTAGAACTTTAAAACACAACTTTGTGAAAAACTTTTATCTAAGCTTGAAAGGAGAATTTATGCGTACAAAAAACTATTAAAATACATTATCAAAAAATAAAAACCATTTCGCTTGTTAGAAGTCGAATTAGATTTTCCTTATTCATCTGAACGGGTGAAATGAGTAAAATTTGCTTAAGAATTAATTAGTTAATATTTTTACCTTAGGCCCTGTTTTACTCTGACAGGAAAAATTGTATTAAAGTTTGTTCAACAAAACAATAAATAACTTACATACACTAACATAAGAAAATATACGAAACATACACTAACATAAGAAAATATACGAAACATAACATAAGAAAATATACGAAACATAACATAGGAAAATATACGAAACATAAGAAAATAACATAAGAAAATATACGAAATTTATCATCCTTAGAAAGAGCTTCAAATAATGCTTACCTGCATCATATTGTAATTAAATGAAAATAAATAAAGTGATATCTTAACGCACATGCTCTCAAGGCTATTGTGTACTAACCCTATTGGAATCGTTCATCTCAATGCTAACCTACAGCGAAAATTTCTCCACTATTTACAGCTACATAAATACTGATAATCCAACAAAAATGGTATTTCAGATAGCCTGGACTTTTCTGCACCTTGCAACAGGATTCATTTTATAAATTTCGTCCACCAAAGGAATTTATGAGCGTTTAAAACACACTATACCAGATTTTTTTTCCCTGAATAATTTAAATTAAAAAATATTATTTGTATCTATATTAAAAAACGAAAAATGCCCTAAGTTGCAAAATTTCTTTCATTATTACGGAGTACAATTTTTTTTAAAAACTTTGAATCCAAGTCGGTTAATCCTTGGACACATTTTCTCCAACGTTGAGGTGAGCGAATCTAATAGGGTTAGTTAACAACAGCCCTAGATTAAATCCATTGATTCATAATACTGACATGTGTTTTGTTATTAATGATTGTTTAATTAAACATAGCCATATTTCAGAGCAAAACCGTTTAATACAATTAGTGAATAAGATATAAATCATTACTTTTGTGTCAGTTAAATCTTACTCTTGTATAAAAATTTCCATTGGCAGGGATTAGTCTCACAGTGTTGTTACGCAAAGCATAAGACTTAATATTTGAAAACTTGAAGATTTTTCTCAAATAAGTAGACCTTAAACAAATTGATGTTGCTTGTCGAGAAGCAACGAGCTGAAGTTACAAAACCCCCTTTTAGTAATCCCTTGACAGTGTTTTTTTTATTACGAAAATTTTAAAGCATAAAATCTAATTCCTGCGAGAGTAGTTTAATCTTTTCTTGAATATCTATGTCTAATCGTCAGCGTGAAACGATATGCGTCAGGGTAATGAAACATAATTTAAAGTTATGTCAAAATAAATACCCATATTAACTTGTCCGTATTTAAGTCCTGCCTTTCTTTAATGCCATTTCACGCCTCGTCTGATGTAATTTCCTTAAATTGAGATTTTTTTTCAGTTTACTTCTTCCTCATACTCTTTATGGCTTTAAGGTGATTAAATTGAGAAAAGACGGAATTTAGGAAAAGAAAAAAGGCTTTTGCAGTAAATAGTTTCCAATGTCTGCTTGTTAACATATTTTTGTTGCGTGATGTGTAAGTTTTTGAAATAATGGTGAGAGACGATATTCGTATCATGTGTTGTACTTCATGTAATATCACGCATTACACTTTGCGCAAAATTTCCGATAATATACTAAATTTTTGGCTATACACATCAGACAGCATGATTTTAGACATTATGTTTCATCATCTATTAAAAGGCTTATTAGAATTTCATTTACATATTTTTACAATATTATTATTTTCATATAGAAGAAATTTCAGAAGTTCATACATATAATCACTTCAAAATGAATGAAAATAATCAAAATCTTTGCAATCATGACACTAAAGTTTAATAAATAAGCAAATATTTGCGCTATTAACATTCCTGAACCAGCCTCTAGATAGGGAAATGGTTGGGGATTTACCTTACCTAGGTTCATAACATTAGTTGCTATAATCAATCAGCATCTTTCACGCTATTATTTATAAATTATTCAGAAATATTCAATCAGCTGCTTATATAAGATGTTAGTTTGTAGAGTTTTAACTCACTTCTACCCAGACTTGGGTGTATATAATTTGAAGTGGCACTCTAAATGAATTTGATACAAACACAGTTTATACATGAAACAATGTTTATTGAATTCGTTGCACATATAGATTTTGCTTTTACAGCAATAAGCATACGTACTACTTCTACGGAATATATATATTAGCATTCAATAAAAATACACTTTGCCATACTCACAGAGAGTCAAACCAGCAGTTCTGCTACGTAAACTTTGGGCCCCCTAAGCACTAGCGCAGGATAGCACCTGGAGCTGCTTTCCTCGTAGCTCCCTTAACTCGCTTATCTATCAACCTTAAAAAAAACCTTTTTTTTAATCAAGCTGCATGGTATTTAAACCAAGCGCGTATGCCGAAATTAGCATATCTCAAGCAGCTTCTTTAATTCATTCACTCAAAAGTTCGATTCTTGTGAATCGAATCTTATGTATACCTTACAAGTTTTATTCCATGACTGAAAATTTTGAGAGCACCAGAAAACCCTCTAAATGACATTTCCCTAAACTGAACAGAATTCACTATCTACATATATCTAATTATGTACCAATCAGCAGTATACATTTTTAATACCTAAGAACTTTCCTAATTTATTTCTTCCCGATTAAGGTTCATGAGTCCTCATACACAGTTATGTCTGTGAAATGTCCAATTAAGATTTTACATGCAACAACATACCACCAGGACAGTTACTATCCAATCGGAGGGATACATTTTTGAACCTAAATACTTTCATTTAAAGACCTCGCAAGTAGTATAGTCACACAATAGGTGTCAGTATAACTGTATACGGAAAGTATAAAGGAAACAGTTGTGCGTGGAATTACTAGATTATACCACTTCCATTTAGATTTAATAGAAACTTTTTTCACTCCAGAGGATTATTCATTTTGTCAGTGATACAAATAAACTAACCATAACCAATGGCACAACAGTCGATTGTGAAACAAGGCCTGTTGTGCGCATCTCTTGCTTTCTTGACCGTGGGCTTGGGGTGCATACAGGATATGTCTCGGGCAGGTGGTCAGCCTGCCGCGGGACCCCCAGAGTTAGTTCCCAACTGATCAGAATTGAGTGATGATTGGAGTTCCTTGACCATCAGGTTTTAACTCCTGTACGCAAGATGTTATGTAATCAATGATAATGTGCTCAATAGTTAAAATTTAAAAGCTAGGTACATTAATTAAGAGTAAAATTACTATCAAAGTACTAAATTTAAAGTTTAACACCTTCATAAGTTGAAGGGTAGGGGAAATTTAAGATTAATTAGATAAACTGGTAGTAAAGATAAGATAATAATTTAATATAGTTAATTTTAAGACAAGAGACAGGAAGATCAATTAACAAGATTAGGATAGGTGGCCCTCAGCAAAAGAAAAAAAAGGGCCCTCTTCAGGGTCATACAAATCGTAACGAGTTGATTGCAGAATTCCACGGGGAAAAAGAAATATCAAGGTGGGTGTTAGTTCCCAAGCATGCTTGATCCTCATTTTATCGACCCACTCAAGGGATGAAAGGCTGAGTCGACCTTGCCCAGTTGCAGGGTCGGACCCTAGACCTGTTGTGTGACAGCTTGAAGCTTTTAACCACTACGCCACTGGGCGTCAAAACTAAATTCAATCCTATTTTAAAAAGAAATGGGAACAATCTTTCAAATGTTATTCAATATTATATAAAAATCCTGATTTATCAATTCTATCACTGCGAAAGCATATTGTATATTTCGAGATATTACGAAGTAATTAGCATATATAACAATTAACATATATGATAGTTTAGTGATACAAATAGTTGAATTAAAATGAGGCTGAGACAAAGCCATTGCTTGGTGTGGAAAATGAAACGATAGAAAATGCCTTTTACAAACACTTTAATAGTATCACGAATGTGATTTTTGTATTATTACCACACAGTAGGACCTTCAGTTTGAACCATTCTTTATTAGGTTACTCTAAGAAAACTTATTCGAAGTATAACTTTCACCCTCATGAAAACTGACATATTTCAAAGCCATGTTAAAGTCTTATATGTGTGGGAATCGTTCAAACCAATCTTCTCTAATTGAGGATACCATTAAATGGAAGGTCTAGACAATATTCATAGTAAATTAGTCTAAATGCAATCTTCGCATCTTCCGAGAGTGTTCGCTGCTCCATTCTCTATGACATCAATATATCAAATTTTCTGTTATAGTTGAAAAGGGTTACGGTTTCACATCCTACAACTTCGTCAAAATACTACATCATGCATCATATTTGTACTGCAAGACGAAAAAATGGTAATTACGTATTCCTTCGATCAGATGCACAAAGAACTACATCTAAGTCGCAAAGTACAGAAATTTGGTCTGGAGAAAACACAATAAAATACTTCAAAATCTTTAAAGTAGTCAATAAATCGTGAAGCGTATTTATCGTGTAAAAAATTATTTCTGCTGTCTTAGGTTTCCAAGAACCCCAGCTTCTACAGAACTGCAAGTTGCGGAGGTTCAGAAAATAGAGAAGTAAAAAGCATTAATACTAAGTTGATTTCGAATGCTATAGGGTAGAAGTTAACCTGCCGAAGTATGAAGTACCTCATACATCATGTATTATCGAGATAATGTTAAACGATATCTTGTTATAGTTTTAAGTATTAAGTTGGAAGATAGGAAAAGTGCTTTTCATTTATTAATTTGTTATGTTTAGCATCACTGGTAAATTAATTGGAAGATTTCCTTAAAAATTTAGATGTAAGAAAAGCAGCAAAGGGTATGGCATTATTGTGCTTTAGAGTTGAATCCAATGTGTGTGTTTTTTTCAGTAAAATATAATTTAGATTTTATATAAACATCCACTTGATTGCCATTCATGCACTAAAATTCCTTTCGAGGAATTTTACAGATTTTATATGCTTAATAATCATATATCATTGGAATGAAATTTCTTTTATATGAATTTATAAAAAAAAAATTACAAACACTATATTAAAATAACCCTATAAAACAGCATAATATCAAATGTGCTTGCTTAGATGCAAAAGAATATATGCTACTCCTTTTTACTTAAATTTATTTTAATATGTATTCATGTATTGTTTAATTTTCTCTTTCGCATTCGCTATATTGCTGCTCAAAAACCTTTATCTGAATTTAAACTACGTAAGAAGAATTTCAATTTTCAATTTTTGCGTGAGAATCAAAAACAAATTTCTTTATCATTTATATGCAAGCAAGATCTTCCGATATTATCTCCAATAATTCCAGTATTTCCTATAAATAGATAAATAGGAAATGCAAAAGAAAAGGGAATAGAGCACAGAGTCATTTATTATCTAAAACCATCGATTACACGCAGTGATGACGTTACAAAGAGCATGTGAAGGATTACCAGAAATCAATTTTATAAATTACTTTCACATGTCTCCTACACCACGTATTCCAAAGGGGGATTGTAGGAGACGTTTTTCTTGCGACTCTCTTCGATTTCTTTGAAAGGAAAAAAGAATTTAAAATCAAGAATCATTGATTGAAGCAACTTTTATTAGCCTCGATCTTATTGACAGATTTAAGGATAGCGTAGATTAATCACACCTGTGTATTTCGCTAGGAAAAAACGTATAAAAATGGATTTAGTCATAAATATTAAAGAGCTTTCCATAAACGGGAAGCTGATGTATAAGACTCCAATAAACATGATTCGAAGTGTTCATAATTGGTCAGGTTAATAATCTATGATATTATTTGTAAAGACATCGACTGAAAAAGGATTTCAGTCAAAAATGTTTAATAATTAGATATTAATTAATATCTTGGTGAATATAATGCTTAAATAAATAAGCTTATTCCTTTGAAAATTCTGTTTTTATTGGGGTGTTTTCTTTGATTCAATTTAAAGACTTCTGTGTTTTTCCTAATATCAGAAAATATAAAAATATGGTTCTTTTTATACGATTTTTACTCCATATACACTCCTGGACAAAAAAACTTAGCGCACCAAGAAATAATTGCGGGATCGTAACGAAACTTGCAATGAAGGTGCATGTCGGGGAGATATGCAAATGATTAGAAATGCAGTGTGATTGCGCATTACGTATAGCCGGTAGAGGGCGTTGAATATCGAACTCTGTGGAGTATAAAACAGGTAACCAAAGCTTGTTTGAGTGTGCTGAATCATTTACAAACGAAGAGCTGAGATATACATGCCATTACGCCGTGTTCGAAGACAATATAAGCAGTTGTCGCAGTTTGAGAGGGGGAGAATCGTCGGGATGATGGAAGCTGGGTGGTCAGCTAGGCGAGTAGCTCGTCAATTAGGCCGCTCTAATTGTGTTTTGAGGAGGTGTTGGGACCAGTGGACCCGAGAGATGTCATGTACACGAAGACCAGGCTCAGGACAGCCTTGACAGACCAGTCGTCGAGAAGACCGCCACATCGTAAGAAATGCACGCGTACAGCCAACTGCTTCATAGGCCGCCATCCAGGCACATGTAGCACCTTCACTAGGGGCCTCCGTGTCTTCTCGAACCATACGAAGGCGCCTGGCTGAAAGACAGTTGGTATCGCGGCGCCCATTACGTGTGCTGCCCTTGACGCCCACCCATCGACGCCTCCGTTTGGAGTTTTGCCGCGCACGAGGAAACTGGCCTGCAGCGGAATGGAACCAGGTCGTCTTTAGTGACGAATCCAGATTCAATCTCGGCAGTGATGACAATCGTGTTCGTGTGTGGAGAGCCCGTGGTGAACGCTTCAATCCTGCCTTTGCTGTACAGCGACACATCGCTCCCACAGCTGTTGTGATGCTATGGGGTGCCATTGCCTACAATACACGGTCACCCCTAGTATTGTACTCGGTCAAAATTATTGTGGTGGGAAAAAGTCAGACTCTTAAAGTTGTGGTACCCAATAGCCGTGAACTGAATAGAATCTGCCCCTTCGCTTTGCAACCTTCGACGGACGTAGTTAGGCATAAGTATAGGAACAAATTTCAGCCACTTTTTTATTTACAGTCAAGTAACATATAAGGCAACCTCTGAAGTTACTACAAGTATGGCATCCCTATCGTATATTAGGTGTCAACCTCCTTGACTTCGGCGCGCTCACACAAGCGAGACAGCTCGACTCCAGAGTATAAAAGAATGGCTCAAAAGTCACCGTTTTCATAAAGAGCACTGCATGTTTACTGAAGTCATAACTATCGTAATTCATTAAATCAGTCACGTGTCGTGTTTCCAAAATTAAAATAAACTAAAATTTGACTTTATCCCTGAGTATCACCTTTCACAAAGTATTTACGTTTTTCACTTCCAACTTTACAGAACACCTTACGTTGAACCCACATGTTTAACGTGATTTTATATTGTTGACACCCGGTGATTCTTGAGTGAACTGTACTTGTAATCAGGATTCAGTTGTCAGGACTTTCTATAATGAATACAATTAGGCTGGTTTGGCCATGAGTTGCTAACTAAAGTCAAAATATCTATATACCTGAAGGAGTCTAGGTACTGAAGTTTAACTCTTTGCGAGGCATACAATAATTACAGTCATACCTCAGTATTCGTCTGTTTCGGTACTCGTCGCATTTCGACGCGAAAAAATTGCTTAGGTACTCGACGTTTGCCTAGTACTCGTCGCATTTCCACGCGAAAAAATTGCTTATGTACTCGACGTTTGCCCAGTACTCGTCGCATTTCGACGCAATAAAATTGCTTATGTACTCGACGTTTGTCTGGTACTCGTCACATTTCGACGCGCAAAAATTGTTTAGGTACTCGACGTTTGCCCGGTACTCGTCGCATTTCCACGCGAAAAAATTGCTTAGGTACTCGACGTTTGCCCAGTACTCGTCGCATTTCGACGTGATAAAATTGCTTAGGTACTCGACGTTTGCCCAGTACTCGTCGCATTTTGACGCGAAAAAATTTCTTAGGTACTCGTCGCATTTCAATGCAAAAACACGTTTTTCTGGTACTCATCCAATTTCAACGCGATTTCTCGGGGATGTTAAGAGATGGAAAAGGGAATGAATCCTTGGGCAAGCGCCTGATGTTTTATTGAAGGAGATTAACCTTCCATAAAATAATCCCTCTTCTCCTCTACTTCCCCACTATCCCATTAGGCCATCAACTTCATACAGTACAGGTTAAGTGATGATACATTTCATTATATTTTTCTAATTATTACTTTCAATTATGCCTAGGGACACGGTGGCCCAGTTGGCAAGAGCAGAGGGCCAGTGATCTGAACGTCCCTGGTTCGATGCTCGCCGTTGCAAATCCACCTTCATGTTCACTAATGGTGGCCGGGGCATGTAAAATAAGGCGTGGCTGCAATGTCCTCCAAGTTCTCAAATTTACCTCTAGAGGTGCGGTTTCAAGCGTTCCGGTCTCGTAACTTGACTCCGTTCAAAATTACGGGACCGGTCATTTAGCCAAGTCGGACTCCGACCCTTGTGGTGCTAATTCTAAACAGGAGCCGCACCTTCATCGCCCACAGCCTTCAGGACTTGATCTTATGTTGCTGTTGGTCAAGTGGGATAAGCAACAACAACAACAATTATGTCCATCTAGTTTAAAGATTTTGTTTAAAAAAAGCAACTCCACCAATTTATAAATTGTCCAGTAAAATGAGAAATTTCTGGTTTTCAGGAACGAATCAATTCAATTTAAATTACTCCTTTTGGGAAAATTTCGTTCGGTACTCATTAATGACGGGTACCGAGGTACCACGGTATATTTACATAAACTGGGGATCCCAGCATAAGGTTTCGCTATAATAACTTCGCTATAAGAATCAAGCGTATCGTTTTTTCGGAAGGCAATAAACTAATGTGAGATAAACATGTAGTCTTGCAGAAACATTTGCCCTGCATGGATCTACCCCTCTGACTTAACTACAGCATTGAAGTAAGGAGGAATTTAGGAAACACAAAACTTACAGTAAAAAAAGCATCAAAAGTACTTTTGTGAATGAAAATAGAGAGAAATTACTTAATCTCCTAGTAACAAAATAGTTCAACCGAACAACGCATTGAATAATGCATCGGATGGCTTAATGGTTATTACCTACGTTTCGAAACTAAAGTAAATGCATATAAAAAGAGCAGGAAATTGCAAAGCTACTAGTTAAAAGTCAAACAACGAAGGGGTTTAAAATTTCTAGGCCCAAAATTATTCCTAAATCATTCCTAAATTATTCCTCCATAATTATTTAAATGTCCAGTAACTGCTTCATTTAAGTAAGCACCCTAACCTCATTCTTTTGTCATTATGTTTCAAAAGCTAAAAATTTTAATCGTTCTTAACTGAAGTTATTTTTTTATGAATCCCGCCGTTTTCTGACAACTAATCTACAAGTTTTAATAATTTTTCTTTCAGTTTCTTCTGTACATTGATTCAACTATTTTTTCACACCTCAGGAAGTCAAGCGATTTCAAATCCTACGAAAAATATGATTCTTTAAACCACCTTATGTAAAATTGTCTGGTTTTCGAGTAAAGCATTTAGCTCTATCGTCCCTACGATCCAAATGTTGAATATTTTAGCCTGAAGAATATGATTTTTTTTTAAAAAGTTTATGTATATTTCTCTTAATGTTTAATATGGATGCCTGAAATTTCAATAGCTGAATTTGCATGAGTGCAGCTAAACAAATTCGTGAGGTAACTGTTCACCTGAAAACACTTAAAAGATCCTACCTACATAGAAGGCAGATGCAAGGCTTGTAAAATCTAAAATCTGTTCATAATATGAAACCTTGAAGTACAGATTTCGGCTGCACAAAATGCTCCATGTAGGATTACGCCTTACACAGTAAATTCATCAAAAGTGAGAATTTTTTTATTTGGAGACAAAATAAATAATGTCAAAAAATTTTTTAAAAAACTGAGAAATAAATAATTTGCGTCGCAAGAAGAGGGCCATATCCCAGGGTTCCACTTTGAAAAAGATATCAGTCAGCAGCCAAAATAACGATTTACTCTAGAAATGATTCTATAATTTAGAAGGGAAGTTGTATACTTCCTTTAATAATTTATCTTTAAATAGGATACTTTAAAAATTTCTTTTGCTCCCCGTTACATTTAGAAAACGTTATTTTAGTTCATACTACTTCACATAATTTTTGTTTAATCTAAAATTTTCTCTAGAAACAATATATTTTAAACACAACAACTTTATGTAAATCCCTTTAAATGCCGTTAATCCACTATCCGCTTTTAAAATACATAATATTAAGCATCTTAAAAGCACGTAATATGAGCATTACAATGCAGATCTTGGCTTACTTCGATAGAAATCTTAACAGCATGTTTCATTCAATTCGTTTAGGTTCCATAAATCCCGAATTTCTGTTGCATTATTAAATATGAGACAGTTATATATGATCAGCATCGAAAATTTCCGAATACATTAGGATAATTAATTTGTTAATCTATTTGCATTGTACAGAAAATATAATTTTATTCCATGTCTGTCAGTCCCATTACTAGACATTCTCGTTTAATCCGACTGTAGTGTATGTAATATTTTACTGTATATTCAAATACTGGTGCAACCTTTAATGCCATTCGATCTGGATAAAATTACTTTCATGCACTATAAAAGTCTTTGAATGTTTATTAGTTTTCTCAGTAAGCCTTATAGTGGTAACGTTAAATAAGCAAAAGGAAATATATATCACGTAATTCTTGAATAATACAGATTCTGTCTTAAGCCAGAAGCGATCATTTAGTTAAGATCCCGAGCTTCCTCGAAGTGGACATAGGGTTTGAATCCCGACTCAGGTATGGACGTTTTTGTGCTGTTTCGTCGTCGATGGTGATGTTGGTTCGCCAATATTTTGCTCCCATAATAAACAACTCAACAAATTCTCGGTGGGGAATAGACGAATTATATATATATAATAGCCGTTGTCTCTGTATAACACTTTCGGGCTGTACTCATCTTTCCATTGAAGCTCCCAGTAAACAATCGGCCGGTTAGGCTTAATTTCAATTTCAGATGTGGATCAGAATTTTTTCTTACCTAAAAATTAATATCTTCTCCGTCAAATCACGTTTGTTCAGCCTATTTTTCTATAAAACATTCAGAACTAAAAAAAATTGGATGCGTTTAGCTGTATATTTAACAGTTTTTAAAAAATCTGTTTACTTTTGCGATGAATTCTGAAAGTAAACAAAATTGAATGTGAATGAATCAAGTAGCTCAAGTATTCATATCGCGTAGTGAGCTGTAAAAAACTGGATGGCAGTCTAGTAGACTGCCATCCATGCGATTGGAGTAGTACTCCAATCGCATGAAAAACTAAATAAATAAAAAATAATGAAAGGGTTTGCTTTTACAAGGTGTGGATTAAATGCAATATTGTTAGATAATTCGGGATATTTTTTAACTTTCATATACTTTTTCCATTATGACGTCATTATTAGTATTATGACGTCAAAATGACGGGTTGGACGGCAGTCTACTATTCCAATCGCATGAAAAACTAAATAAATAAAAAATAATGAAAGGGTTTGCTTTTACAAGGTGTGGATGAAATGCAATATTGTTAGATAATTCGGGATATTTTTTAACTTTGATATACTTTTTCAATTATGACGTCATTATTAGTATTATAATGTGAAAATGACGGGTTACCTTCTAGTGTCAAATATATAACTGCTCACCGAGTTAAAAGAAAAAAAACCTTAAGTTAGATATCGTGTTCTTGATAACTCCTCAGGATCTTCATAAGTGGGGAGCTCTGGAAATTAAGTAAAGATTCAAAATGCCGTATTTAACTGAGTTTTAACTGAGACACAAAGTAGTTTACATTGTGATAATCTGTAGTACTGCATCAAAGTCTGAGTTGAATTTTAATTCTGTTTTAACTATAAACTAACCAAGTCACAGTTTTATTTCAATTCTTAGCTGATATTACAAAAAGGGGGAAAGTAGTTCAGAAGTCAAAGAAGCTTTCTAAACAGGAGAAAGACGAACGAGCTTGGCTTAATAGAAATTTTTCATTGTAAACGTCATTTTTTTGCAAATGAATTTTTTTAGGAAGGGAATATAAAAAATTTCAGGTCGTCTCTTCTAACGAAACTACCACGGGTTATTAACGTAGGATTACTTATCGTTGCTTACCTCTTTTGTGTGTTTAGATGTATGTATGTGTTATGCATATATGTATCTAAATATATGTACGTATTATATATACATACATACATATATATATATATATATATATATATATATATATATATATATATATATATATATATATATATATATATATATATATATATATATATATATATATATATATATATATACTAGCGACTCAGGACATCTGAAATTTTGCTTTTCTGGGGACCGTTATGGAGGAACGTAAGCCTACGTTAAAAACATCAATAATTCACGAAAAGAGTCTTCCAGGGAATCTTCAAATACATCCTCAGAAAGCTACTGCACCAATTTTCGCCTAAATAAAAGGGCGTCCGTTTGAGCCGATTTTGAAGAGATGCATAGCACCTAACTTTTCTTATTTATATATGTATATATTATATATACACATATATATATATATATATATATATATATATATGTGTAACATGGGAGGAAGATCGGTCGATCAGAAGACATCAAAATTCCCATGTTACGGTGAGGAGATGCATCTGAGCGTGAGAGTAATATCAACTCATGATTAAAATAAGAACACATCCAAATCACGGGAACGTTTTAATTGTTTCCGTGGCCTACTCCGCCAGATTGATTATAGCCGAAGAAAAGTGCAGGAGTCCGTCTAAATTTGGGCAACAGATAGTTTTATAAGTTCATCTCATCACGTGGCAGAGAGGTGCGACTTAATGGCTCATTGGATAAAAGTTATTTGTTGATGCCCAGATCTGATCTAATTTTTATGGACGCCGCGCCGCGTCTAATTTCGTTAAAAATCAGCCATCTTGAATGAAATCGCCTGGGGTTTTTATCTGAGTTTTAATGGGACGATAATACTATAATCTGGAATATCTTTTGGAATTTAACACGAATGCCCAAGGGGAATTAACTAATTTAAGAGATTAAAAAGGGGTATATAATTTTGAATACTAAAGTGAGGAATTAATGGTTTTTAAATGTTAAGAGTGATGAATTAAGAAATTACTAGCTTTTTAATATTATATATACATATACATATGCATATATATATATATATATATATATATATATATATATATATATATATATATATAGTCGAACCTCCACATATCGAACTTCCCTATATCGAAATTTTCTATATATCGAACTCTTAGCAAATCTCCATGTTCATTACATAGAAAAACTGTTTCTATATATCGAAAAATTCTCTATATATCGAAATTTTTTCCACGACATATTGGGAGATTTTATTCCACTTTAGAATAAAATCTCCCAATTTTCGGCGTTTGAAACAATACTTCGTGGACTTCAATTCGTGGAAAACGTCCCTGAAGAAGTTTTTAATGGACTGAATAAATGCGAGCATTTCTTTGATGAACTTTCCGCAAAACTGTCTGTTCAGTAAGATATTCGTAGTTTTTTTTTAAAGAATGTAACTGTGATCACTGTAACCACTAACTGGATTATTGTTTTTTTTAAGGTATATAGTACTCAATAAATCTTTCACATTAATTCATTTTTTAGTTATGAACTTTCATTTAATGTGATTAGCATATAAATTGGAAATGGAGTTTCGTATACGAAAATTAGCTATAATTTTAATATTTTAGGAGAATTATGATAAAACTCAGATCAATTCTATATATCGAAATTTCTGTATATCGAATTTTTTTCCGGCATTTTGCTACTTCGATATATGGAGGTTCGACTATATACAGTCGAACTTCCATATATCGAAATTTTCTATATATCGAACTCTTAGCAAATATCCATGTTCATTACATAGGAAAATTGTTTCTATACATCGAAAAAATCTCTATATATCGAAATATTTTCAAGAAAAATTGGGAGATTTTATTCCACTTAAGAAAAAAATCTCCCAATTTTTGACATTTGAAACAATACGTCGTGGACTTCAACTCGTGAAAAATGTTCCTTATGAAGTTTTTAGTGGACTGATTAAATACGAACATTTCTTTGAACTTTCCGCAAAACTGGCTGTTCGGCAAGATATTCGTAGTTATTTTTTTAAACAATGTAACTGTGATCATTGTAACCACTGTCTGCATTATTGTTTTTTAAAGATATGTAGTACTCAATAAATCTTTCATATTAATTCATTTTTTAGTTATTAACTTTCATTTAATGGGATTCGCATATAAATTAGAAATGGAGTTTTGTATACGAAAATTTGCTTTAATTAATTTTTTTAGGAGAATTATGATAAAACTAAGCTCAATTCTATATATCGAAATTTCTATACATCGAATTTTTTTCCGGCAATTTGCTACTTCGATATATGGAGGTTCGACTGTATATATATATATATATATATATATAAAATTTTTATTCAAACTGTTCAAATCGGAGGATGTAGAATTTTTTTTCCCCGTGAAATTCAGCATCCAAGAAAGAAAGGATGATAACGTACATAGTACGATGAAAGTTTCATTATAAAAATATCGATCATTTTAGGTCATTATCACTTCACTCAGCAATATATTTTTGACACCCCCACATATACGTTCATAGGCTGCCGTTTCCATTGAACCATTTCTCTATTTATCACCCACGGAATAATACGCTCAAAGACGTACCGCAGTCGCCTCCGATTAATCTATGTCTTAGCCCGAAGAATGCCAGGCCTTAGAGAGAGATATGCGCCATCCCCACTGTCTCGATGTACAGGGGGAAAGTTAAAGTGAAGCCCTAGGTGGGGAGTTTCTCGGCAAATTTTCGTATGTGATGATTTTTCATTTCCTCGAATTTAACAGCGACAGTCGTCCCGGTTTTAATAAAGCCAAATCGTTCACACATTCCGCGCTTTTCGCGTCTAAAGCCGGGATATATTGAATAAGCGGATATGAAAGGAGGTTTTGTCACGCGAAAGAGGCGGGGAAAGCAAAACAGATAAATGGCTCTTACATTAATTATTCTGCTCGCGCGCGTCGGTCCGAAACATGGGGGTCGAAGTGGGAACCATTTTTATTTGAACTATCTTTTTTTATTTTTGCATAAATATTTAAAATATTATCATAACTAGTTAGTACCCACATGACAGCTGGATGGTAAATAAATGTACTAATGCACAAATTATACTCAACACATTGCTAAATGTTGAAAATCATAATATTAAGAATACAGAAACACACTCTGAATAATTACTATTGAACCCAGCAAAACGAAATATGGTTACTCAACAGGGCGAAATAAACAATTGCCGTCAGGTTTAAATTTAAACCTCATAGACATAATTATAAATAAAAATGGCAGAGAGAGAGAGCTAGAGAGATTCCTCGGAATAAGCAAATTGACGTCTTTATGTTGCATCGTGCTTAGTAAGTATCTAAATCCAGACTTAAACATGTTACTTAGCATGCGCAGAAACAACTTAATGTGTTTATGCGGTCTTGTGCTTAATGAGTATCTAAAGAAGCCAGATTTAAACATGTCACTGAGCATGCGCAGAAAGCAATTTTTAACTGTAAATTATCACTAATGAATGGAAATTGTGGCTCCAAAAACCAAATTTGACACATCTATAGATTAAAATCTTTCGTTTAAGACCAAAATGAAGTAAATAGAAGCAGCAGTTTTCTCTTGCGGATTGCCAACAGAATCGGCTTAGCTACTTAAATATATAGGTAATTGAAAATGAATATTCATTCAATCATTATTAAAATATACCAAAAATACGTGTTAAAGAAAGACATGCAAAATACTCCCTTATAACTCTTAGTGTAAACGCTTTTCTTGACATTATTACTCATTTACACTCATGTCAATAAATTAAGGATAATGCCATCTCCGGCAAATAAAGGTTCAGAAACAAAACAAACGTGACTTATTCATAAAGCCCATTTATCAAACAAAAGATAAAGAACAAAAAATATGGTTTAAGTATGATACCATTCATAAAAACTAAGATTTTTGCTCCCTGGAGCAATTGTAAAAAATATCTCCTTTACGAAAACTTAATATTACATGTTTGGCATGATGGTTAATACACTGTATATCCTATGCGATGAAATACAGTCCGTACAACGCCTAGGCATGCTTAGTATCAAATTATCGAGCTGATCTTGGGGAAGATTACTCCACTCAGTAAGCAATGCTCTCCCAAGTTCCGGTACACATGTAGGGGGTGGTTGACTGGCTGCAACTCGTCGGCCAAGCATGTCCTACACATACTCTATCGGATTCAAGTCAGGTGATAATGCTGGCCATTCCATACCGGTGATATCCTCAGATTGAAGGCATTCGTTTACGATGTTTGTTCGGTGAGGACGGGCGTTGTCATCCATAAATACAAATTCTGCACCCATGGCACCCCTAAACAAACGTACATGTTGTTAAAGAATGATGTCCCGATAAATGTGGCCGTTCATGGTTCCGATCTGAACATGCAGATCTGTTCTGGAGCCCAGTATAATTCCACCCGAAACAAGGAATCCTGCACCACCGTAACGGTGTTGTTCAATGATGTTGTCTTGGTGGTAACAGGTACCTGTCGTTCTCCATATGAAAATCCGACGTAAATCAGACTGCAAGATAAACCTGGACTCGTCGGAAAACATCACACAAGCCCACTGTGACGATGTCCACATTGCATGGTCTCTACTCCAGGCTAATCGCTGCCGACAGTGAGTTGCCGTGAGCGGAACACATCTGACAGGCCTGCGAGTGTATAGACCAATTGTGGTGAGGAAATTCACCACAGGTTCCTTTTATACTTTAATTCTTGTCCACAATTAATTGTCTTTTGCAACAAAATGTACCTTTCAAACATGTTGTATTATTGCACCAGCATTTATACAACGGCTCAAATCATTCTTCAACTGAAGTGTCACCTTTTCTCCTCCATTTTGGCAGAGAAATCGCCCTTATATTTGATAATTCCCAGTATACTAAATCTCATGAACAACTTGATAAACCCCAATACCTGAACAAATTACTTCATAATATGCACAACGTCCAACTTCTAGTGTATCAGAATTTAAATGATAAACGTATACTTCAAAATACTAAGCAGCATCAACATGCAAAATTACGAATACTATCCCCAGGTGATATTGTATATGTTAAGTCTAAGGACAAATATAACAAGAAATTTACTGGTCCTTTTGAGGTAATCAAACGCCATTCGGTAGTAACTTACTCTATAAGATTACTAAGTAACCCTTACGCTTCAATCACTAAAATACATATTGATCGTTTACATCTGGCTCCTGCTAGAAAAATGCATCTGAATCACCCATCTTCGGCTCCTTTAAGGTTTAATATTCCTTCCCCCAAGCAAAATAGGTATAACTTGAGATCAACTGTTGTGTAGTGAGTTTTAAATTTTTGTAGTGTGTTAAGGATGCGCACCTTAATATTCTACTTCTATTCTTTTCAACGCTGGCGTTGTTTAGCATTAAAAGTTTTTTTGCTTACTATTATCAGTTTCATTGAGTATATATTTATTTTTGCCTTCATTATTCTAAATTCAAAATTTTACTGTTTTCTAAATATTTAAAATTGCTCTGTAATACTTTATGGTTAAGTAACTGGTAACATCAACTTAGTACAATTGAAAATGAGAAATCTTAACTATATTCAACAAATATTAAATGTAATGTTATGCTTCAACTGTGAATAATAATGATTACTTGTGTTTGTGTATTATCTTCTGGTAAAATACTTGTTATATTCTCACAACTGAGAATGAAAATAAGAGGTGAATTATATGATTGCTACAACAAATTTAACTGTATAAGGTATTGTACTCTAGGTTTATTATCAAGTATTAATGTGATATGTTGCATTCTACCTCAGTCGTTGGTTTATTTTTGTCATTTTGATAATATTTTTGTTTTATTTGTGTATATTTTACTTTGGTATTTAGGCTTGCTTCATTGTAAATTATGGCATTGGCATTAGCAATTAACTTAAGGTATTCATACTTATTTGTAAATTTTTTTTCTTTGATATGGTATTGACAATTAGATAGTTTAGTGAATTTTTTGCATTGACAACCAGATATCCAGATAATCCAGATAACCAGATATCCAGTATTACCAGATAACATTCAATTGTACAGATTACATGGTATGAATTTTAGTAAATGAAAAATTATTGTTGTATACTTATGTTGGTTGATAAACAAGGTAACATTGTAAACAAATGATATTAGTAGGTTCTTCTATATCAACTTTTGACATTCATGCAATTTGGTATCATATAACCCTGTCAAGATTTTTCCTTTGTGTTTTAAATATTGCAAGCAAACTGATGTTGTAAATATGACTAATACTGAACTTAACTTTTAAATTTGATTGATTGTTGACTATCCATATGTTGAACCTTACTGTGGCAAATATTGACAAATATTATTGAAACTAGTTAGCTCATTTTGACTTTTATTTTGTTTTATTTATTGTTTTGCACCCAACTGCTCATAAAATTTTGACTGTTTGAGGTTACATTTATGCATCTTTTCATTAATTTTATGCTCACACTATTAAGGCATGCATGCACATAAACAAAATTAGGTTTATGTTTTAGTTCAGAGCCAAAGAGCCTGACATTATTATATATTTTTTTTGAGTGACTTTCATATTTTTATAGCTACCCAATGTGGAGCAATTTCAATTAAGAAGTTGTCATTTCTATACAGATTAGGTTGTATTAAGTTACTTCCGTGATAACTGTTCTTATATTTATAGCATTAATTAAGTAACTTTCGAAATTATAATTCGAAATTATGATTTCGAAATTATGAAATTCGAGTTCCCATATCTCTGGTAGATTAAGTTGGTGAAAGAGACTTCTTAGAGATCATCCGCTGTGTTCCGTGGGAACTCTTGTTAGTACTGTTACAAGAATTAATTTTGGGTTAGTCACTCTGTGTGTTGCAAACTTGATACATAACAACGAATTTAACATCCAATTTTTTTTGTCAATAATAACGGATAACACCCAACAGTTTTTTTTATTAAGAATGGATAAGACAACTAAATTTTTTACAATGTGTATGACATGAGTACAAATTATTATGATGATATTGTCTACAATAGGCATGGTTAAGTGAACTAGCACAAATGTCCACATAAATTACTGTAATGATATCCTATGTTTTATTAATCATTGAAATACTATGATCTATATAAATATTGCTACCTTTATTACCATTATATATGTTTCTAGTGTATGATAACAGTTATGTGACCATCTTATATCGTATTGTATATCAGGTATTCCAGGTTTTGTATTGTGTTCACGTTAAATATTGTTACTTGTCAAATCTTTTTTTTCATCTCTGGACAGGGGAGAGTTCTGTGGTGAGGAAATTCACCACAGGTTCCTTTTGTATTTTAATTCTTGTCTGCAATTAATACTCTAACTGTAACTTTAATAGTAATTTTAATTTCCCATTTAAAAATCGGTATCTCAGGAAATCCTCTGATTCCTTGGTTTAAAATTCTGCAATGTTGATACCAGCCCTGTAATCGTGTGCGGTCTGTGAATTCTGCTGACACATCTCACCTAAGTTTAGGCTATTTGTGATGTTCACATCTGGTCAGCTCTACCCTGTAATTATCAGCCATAAAAGTATCCTGATTCTATTGAGGGCTCTTTTAATTTGCACGTTTTAAGAGCTAATGGTTAGCAGTGCTCTTAAAACGTGCCGACATGCTGGCAAAACCCCATCAGCCAGCATGTCGGGTTTCCATGAATAAACGGTTTCCCCCCCCTACTGTGTGGGAACTGTGCAGTTTTAAGTAAAACCCTCAGTAATTGCTTTCTTAAGTTTCCGTGGGAACGTGGTGTCATTCCTGGCGGTCGAATATTCGCGAATTCTCTACGTAAAAGTGGCGCGCAATTTCATAATGAACGGTGATTCGTTGATTCCGTTCAATGAGAATGTCCTCCAACTCTAGGTTGCCTTTTGGCATAATTTATCGCTATTATTTTTTCCCGTTCTCGCTGTTTGTGGCGTAAGTAAGCCAATTTGCTTTATTCCCGCTAGCGTTGGCGTAATTCCGTATTTCTTGGCAACCCCTACTCCTCTCTTCAGAGTTTGAAAAAAAGATAGTACGTACATAGAGATTTTTCTTAGCCACAGTTGGTGGTATTCCTTTGTAAGTTTTTAGGTCCCCAAAAGCCCTGGTCTTTTGACCATGGGTGAGGGGAGCTACCGTCTTCATTATTATTTTTGATTCTATGTGAGAACACAAGCTCATGTTTTAATTATTATGCTTCCTACGTCAGACCTGAATGGTCACGCTTAGTATGAGCTTCCTGATGTATTTTTTGAGCTTGACTACAGGCGATATATAGCTACTTCCATTTTTTTAGCCTAGAGAACAATTTGTAATGATTTGAACTATGTTTAGTAAAAATAAAATTTAGATCTAATTTTAACCAGCCCAGTTTGTCACCTATTTCTGAGAAGCATTAATTTTTTATCCACCAAGAGATAACAGCAATCGAACTATTGTTATTGCGGCACAACGAATAAAGGCATGCTATTGCCTATGCATACTACGATTATCTGATGTTGCAGTGTATTCCGGTGTTCATCATTCCAGCCTTTAAATAGGAGGCTATTTAAGTATCTAATTCAGATCTTCTTCCAACTTCATCTTCTTCAATTTAGTGCTGTATTAGGGTCCCGCTGTGTACTGAACTATATCTTCATGCTACGGTAAGATAAGTACTATATTTGAACTCTTACATTGTTAACTAAAGGTACTAAACTTTTCCCGGACTAATGAACTGTTTTCTTCAATGAACTTTCTTCAGTAAAAAGACTTGTTTTCCATATAACAGAAACAGACTTTGATTTCCTTATGACAAAAATAGTGCCGAACATTTATTAGTGTTACAGAACAATTCCTTATTAGACCAATATTTCCCAAACGTCTGTACACAGTTTGCCTTGAAACTGTGGTACCCATGGCTGCAGATAGCTGACGAGACAGGTCGGATGCTGTGCTTCGTCTCCTTCTTTTGGCAGTTACTGCCAAATACCGGTCTTCATTCGGCGTTGTAACTCGGGGAGACCTGTACTGTAACGTCTACTGGCATTTCCATCATCTTGGAATCATCGCCAAAGCCTAGAGATGACACTTTGGGCAATTCCAAGTTCCTCGAATACTCCCATCTCAGTACGCTCACATTCCAGGCGGCCGATATTTCAACCACGTAAAAAATCATCTACATGCGTCCTCTGTGTCTAACTATTCGGTTATAGCACTGAGCAGCTTACAGAACGCTTTTGAACAATTTTACTTCTTTGCCACCATTCCTTATATACCCCTCTCTTACACTCTCGTAATTGTGACGTACTATCGGCGTCTTCTGGTGGCTTCCTGTAATTTACATATTATTCTTGAAGATGTGTGTGATAATTCTACAGGTGAAATTTTTACTTTAGAGTTCAATTTCCGTGTGTTTCTGAATTACCCTTAATTTATGGACATGAGTGTAATACCAGAATGCAATACATTGGACATTTCATGCTTGTTTTAAAAACTGCTTTGCACTGAATTTCAAAGTTTTTCACTATAGTTTTCTGAATATTCAACAACTTTCACAGATATAAATAGAGTTTCTTATTGGAAAAATTGCGCATATGTACCAACAAAGCATAGTGATGTATAAGCATGACTATTTACAAGCAGAAAGTATCTTGTATAACGGATTCCCTCCTTAAGACCTACATCATTCAAAACACGCATAAATATATGCTGAAAAGTAAACCACCAAGGTTGCATCTCTAGAAACTCGAGATTAGGAAAAACTTAAATATAAAAAAGGTGGTTTTTATGCCTAACAAATAAAATATATAGAATGAATAATACGCTGCGTGTTTGAATTTATATACTAAAATTGTAAATAAACGCAAATCAGTAATTATTTGTTTTCTATATGGTTATTTAAGAGATAAATAATAAACGTGGACTTATAACAAATCCATCTATTAAGAGTATTTCTAGTATTTTTTTCGATCCTAAAACTTCATCCTTTTCAGTATAACTACTTCCATAGTTGTAAATTTTACGTATCTCACGAAATTTTAAAAAATGTCTTTAAGAAAGTACTAATATCAATTCATAAGCATAAACTTTTTTGATAAATAATGAACGTGAACTTTTAACAAATACCTCTCTTAAGAGTATTTCTAGTATTTTTTTTCAATTCTAAAACTTTAACCTTTTCAGTATGACTACTCCCATAGTTGCAAATTTTACGTATCCCACGAAATTTTAAAAAATGTCTTTAAGAAAGTACTAATATCAATTGATAAGCATAAACATTTTTGTGGTTTAAAATAACAATAAATTTCCCCAAAAATGATATTTTTCTGCCCTTCAATGCATTAAATAGAGATAAATAAGTCCTCTTGAATGTTTGGTTACAATAAAGTAACATCATTCACAACAGAAAAAGAGGGGAAAAATTCATCGCGTGCAAAATAATAATATTTATCAAGAACTGGTAGTATAATATTTTTCTGGGAAAAAATAATACCACGTTCTAGAAAAACAACTAAGAATACTTGGCGGGTCTGTCTGCGTGAATATAGTTAATCTTGTATATTTATTTGCTTTGTGGGTCTCAGCTACATTTTTGTTCTTCACTTCAATATTTTGATTGAAAACTGTTTTTACCCGAACCTATTCTAAAATAACCTTTTTAGTTCCTTGTATAAGCGTTTGTCGGCTGAAGTAAAATATAAATTTTTAGGGAGTACTTCTCATCTATTCAAACATTCGTTAATACCTGAAAAAATTTTAATCAATTTTGCTCGAATTTTGTCAAGTATACTATAACTGATTACAACCCCCATTCCAGTTATATTACCTTAAAAATACCATTTGCCGGGGACCGAGCTTCAGTCCCAACCCCGGCAAGTAGTCCAACCTCGAGCCATTATCCTACGAACTGAACTATGCCTACAATGTACGGGGGTGATATTTTCTTTAATGACTTCCTTCACAAATCTCCCCTCTTTTGTGACCAACCACGCAGGATGTCGTATTTAATTAGTTTCTAATTTTGCCCATGTCTCCAATTAAGAATTTTTTCGTGGGTCTGTGCGTAATTAATTACTTTCCTTTTAATCGAGTAATGAGGCGCAATTATTCCCCGATTAATTTTTTACTTTTATTTCGCATCAGTCCAATATTGGTCTTTTAAAATGTCAAGAAACAGTCTAACGGTCGTTTACTAGGATCAGCCTTTGAACTAGGAAACCTTCAGACAGTGTTTCAAACCTTTTTCGAATCGCGAATCCCCCTACAATGGTTTCTAAGTATCATGAAACACCTAACACACTTCCCACCCTTCATCTATATATATAAAACAGTTCCGTAACTGACTAACAGACAGATAACGCACAGACCAAACCGCTGGACCTAAAGGTCTGAAATTTTGCATAACGATTCTTCTTATAGTGTAGGGGTGCACTAGGAAAGATTTTTGAAAAATTCTTCTTAGATTCTTTTAAATTAAATTTTTAAGTTGTTTTTGTAACATTATTTAAAGTTTGTATTCAAAATAATAATCTGAGGGCTATAAAATTTATATCACGAGGAAGATCATAAAAATTCCTTTAAAATGAAATCTTTGTGGAATCTTCACCTTCATTTTCTGATTTATTAGAGATTAATTTTTCATTTTAAGATTAATTTTTAGAATTTAATTTAATAAATGATGATCACGTGGTTTGTTTTCTCTTTGTGATACTTTAAATTAATTTTGCGTCACTTGTATAACAATGAAATAAATTGACAAAAAAAAATTTTCTTTCTAATCCGGCAGACGATTGGACATTATCCAAAAAATATTAAAATACAGTAAAAGAAATGTTCCTCAAACTATACTACATTACCTGTGCTATATTACTTAGTGTGTTCTATTAGATTTAATTTCAGTATTTTCTTCTACATTATTTCGTCTATAAAAATATATGTTACGATTTTTTTTATAAATAGACTAGTTATCAAAAATTAAGGAAAAATCACAAAAACAGAGATAACACGCTCAAAACTAGGCCAATGTGTTTAAAATTTGAATATGATGTTAAGTAAAAGGTGCGGAACAATACTACATTATGAAAAATAGTGGCGATGCAGTCGGAATAAGTCATTTGCAAGGAGCATAAAAGTGCATGTCTCAGAGCAAGGCGGCAATTGTATCTGCGAGGCTGAGATTAGACATCTGGCATTGCCAAATTGTAACAATGACCTTCAGGCATCATTTGACCAAAGAACTGCGATGGCGAGCTATTGGGAGACTCTAGGTAGGACAAAGTCAGACAGAAGTAACCAGATGGCTAAATGTGAGTCCGTCTGGGGTTCATAGACTTTGGAAAAAATTTCTAATCATGGATTCGACATCCAAGAGGTTCAGCCAAGGACGGCCATACGCTACGACGAGTGCCGATAACCGATATTTGTCATTATGCGCACGAAGGAATAGAACCGCAACTCCGTTTGCAGATTCTCCCTCGCTGCAAGCTCTGGAAGGTTGGTATCAACGAACGCACAGACTGGTGTAAGGCAAACTGACGTTTAGAATCTGTGTACTGTCCGTAGTAAGAATCCGTGATTTTATATACCCTCAAATATAGACGGTAGATTTTTAATGAACTAGGTGTGCGCTTTGCATTAGACTTTTATCTTTAAAAAACATCAATGCCTTACAGTGTCGTGGTAAATAAATACTGGCAAACTTTTTCAGTGATATTCGCTAAAAAATTATTTTAATTACATAAAATTGTAGCAACCTTCGCAAAAAACACTTCGCGACACACAGGTTGGGGAACCCGTACCTAATGACGATTTCTCTAATTAACCGATCCATCCCAATAATGTGAGAATTATTTTCAATGACTTTACTAAAAACGTGCCTATAACAGTAAAGAAATCTCCCGAATCATGCATTTTTTTAAATCAATTTTCAAATTAATTTCTAATACGATAGAAAGGATTTTGAAAAGAATAGACCTGAACATATCTTAATTAATATTTTTTGCTTTATTTTTTAGGAAGTACTTAAATACATTTATAAAAAGTATTTTTCAATGTAAATAACTTTTCAATGTAAATAACTAATTTTATATGCAGACTAGCTGAAAACCCGCACTTCGCTACGGAGTACATTCAAATTAAATACAACGGTCAATGTATGCAATTAATGCCAAAAAAATAAATATATATATATATATATATATATATATATATATATTAAATACGACGATCAATATATAAAATTGATGTAGAAAAATATATATATATTTATAAAAAATCGTAAGGGATATTTTTATAGACAAAATAATGTCCAATCGTCTGCCGCATTAGCAAGAAAAAAAATATTTTTTTGTCAATTTAGTTGTTAGCACGTGACGATAAAGTACCAGAAAAAGAAATCACGTGATCACCATTTAACAAATTAAATTCTAAAAATTAATCTTTAAAAATTCCCCAAAAATCAGAAAATAGAGGTAAAAATTCGAAAAAGATTTCATTTTAAAGGAATTTTTAGGATCTTTCTCGTGATATAAATGTTATAACCCTCAAATTATTATTTTAAATACAAACTTAAAAAAAGCTACTAAAACAGCTTAAAAATTTAATTTAAAAAAATCTAAGAAGAATTTTTCAAAAATCTTTCTTAGTGCACCCCTACACTATAAGAAGAATCGGCATGCAAAATTTCAGCGCTTTAGGTCCAGCGGTTGGTCTGTGCGTTGTTTGTCAGTCAGTGAGTCAGTTACGGAACTGTTTTATATATAGAGATAAAGGCAGACAAATACTTATTTTTATTGCTAAAGAGATTTTCCTACGTGAAGAATATCCTACATTGAAACATTACTTTTAAAATTTCCATTTTCGACAGTTGTAAAACTAAAATGTTGGAACTATATAGAGTGCAGAGAAACGTATTTTAAATGTAACTTTAAATACGAGGAAACAACTCATAAAGCTTTATTAGGAGATACGAAGTAAAATATTTCCACAAATTGTGAAGAAAGTTTTCCATTTCAATCGGTGCGCGTCTGCAGTAGAGGGAAAATAATTTTCTCTTTCGTTCAAGATTCTTCTCTTAACATCAAGTGAAAACAATTTCAAATCCTTGATATCTTTTTTTTTATTCCACTGAATTGTTAAATCTAATTTTATACGGTAAGAATTGGGGAGTTTTTTCTATTTTAGTTCTTGTAAAATATTAAATCTAAGAGTATATTTAATATTTTACAAGAAAAAATTTTCAGATACATTAATAAACTAAAGTGAAAAACCCTGTTTTAGAGAAGAGAGAGAGAGATGAGATGAAAACAATTTCAAACTGAACCATCTGTAGCTTTTTTAATGTTCAAATAACGAAGCCCTTCAGCACTGCAACCGCAACATAAGACTTTTGAAACAAATATCTAACATTTTGCCTCCCATTTACGGAGAATTTCTGCATCCTTTTCTCATAATAAAATAAAACTTGTGTATTTCTAACAGAGAGCTTTTTAGCCCAGGGTCATAAACGTTTGTATCCAGTCTAAAGGTCTAAGTTTAGGAAGTGGGAAATTTTATAGCACTATTCAAACATGTTAGATTTTATTTATAAAGCAGATTTATTTTATATTCCTGAACAATTGTCCATATCCGCCTAAAAATTACCATAAACTTAAATTTTAAGATTACACTTTGTTAACTAAAAAGTCTCTTATTATTTACCTCTTAGCTCAAAATTTTAGAGGTATCTAAAATTTTGCTACATGAAGTTTTTAAATAAACATTTATACTACCACTATTTTGAATAATAGATTATACAATGTAATTGATGTGATCAAAAGTTTGCTGTTAAAAAATGTCTTTATCCAACAGTGACTTTGTACATGAATCACTCAATATGTTAATAATAATAAACGGTTTATTATGCTTAGTAATAATATTAAGTTTCTCTATTTATAATAATATGAAGAGAACAGATTTAAATAAATCCTAAATGTGATTGTAAATTATAATCATTAAGAAAACTAATTAACGATAATTACAATAGTGTTTCATTCCAGCCATAAGAGCCGATATTTTTAATTTAAATTCATATAAATTGAGATATATTTTCTTTGTAAAGTGAACTTCAATATTAATGTCCATTTAGAAATTAACAGCTGTGCTATTCCATTTTAATTTGAAAATGGAGACCAAGTTTTTTCTCTCTTCTGCTGGTAATCAATACCATGTCAACACCAAATTTAATTATTCATACATACACCTCAAAAGGCAGAGTTATTAAAAACAATTTTAACTGTTAGATTGATCTGAAGTTTTACAGAGTATACACTCGGCTTAAATAAACACAAAAAATGGTCAGATATTTAGTTTATTAGAACTGTACATTCGATCTGTCAGTCCGAACACATTCCCATATTGCATTATAATTAGTTGGTCATAAATAAAAAGAAAATAACCTCATCTGTAAAAGTACGTAAAGAGTTTTGCAGCTTTCAGTTATTTTAACAATACACTAAAGACGTGTTATTGTGTGGAAATCCCTAAATCTCACTGCATTCCAGAAATACCCTGATAACACCGTTGTATGTTACTGAATACTGAATGAAAACTATTGATTTAAAAAGTCTTGTAACATTTTCCGTTAGAAATCAAATTTAAAACACAGAACCTCAAAACTTCAAAAGATGAGTTTCAGAAGCAACCAAGAATAACATAGATTTACTTATTGAATTTCCTCTGAAAGTCGAAAACTGCAAAATGCGAAGAGGGACAATTTTTGGACCAATATATCTGATTAAAATGCTTTCTAAACTAGGAAATAAGAAAAGAATCTCTCTTTCATTCTATTCTCAGTCATTTTGACGATATATGAACAGCAGTTCGAAAAGTATTACTCCTATTTTTGGTTTCAAATCCCTCAATCCGGACCAAAAAAGGATTTGGAAGCAGATCAAAGAAAGAATTAATGCTTGACATTAACATGCATCTTTGATGTATTTATTCCCTAAGCAGTCGTAGAACAATTACGGGACTTCTGCTTCTTTCGCACGTTCTACTTCTACATGGAAACGCCAATACCTCTGAGGGTAAAACCAATACTCTCCACTGCTACATGAAAACGTGAGAATATATCTTTAGTAAAGGCAATCAGGCTCTCAAAATTCTTAGAGACATAATACGAAATATCCATTTCATATGATTAAATAAAATCATTTTTCGAGGAATGCATTCAAATGAAAAAAATAATTAACACTTTGTAAAATTAATGCTTAATAAACTAATTGGCAGTACACGGCTGCTGATTATTTAATAATAATTTGAACTTAGTAATGGATAAAATTAAGTTTAAATAAAAGATGATACACTTTCATAAATTTCAATTGAATTTATGATACGCATATTCCGTGCCAAGTCAAATTCTATGCTTTCTATTATGATCGACTCATTAAATTGAGATATTATGTGATTTTAACATTTTGAAATGATTTGATTAATTAAACCGAGGGTTGTTCAATTTTGGTATATCCATCATATCGGTTTTGCTATTATTGCTAAATCTTGACGAGGCTTTTAGATTTATTAATGCTTTTTCATGAAGAGATAGTGAATACTTTGATTTCTCATTTGATTTCTCATTCAAGTTTTTTTTTCATGAAAAATAGAGAAGGAAAATAATCCGAACAAAATATAATTAACCAAATTACATGCAATGAAATTGGGACTGAACTAGAAATACCGACGCTGATTAAAAATGACTAAATTTTATTTGCTTTAATTAAAATTCTTTTTATATTCGACTCTTCCTTAAAGATGGATCCCATTTTGTACCGAATAAGTGCATCGAATTGGAAGCTCATTTCGTATGCTGGAAACAATAAACTAAATCTTAACATATTATAGCAGTTTTTTATTGTTTATATGCTTTGAAATTGTTCTAGAAGGTTACTAATTAGTATAAACATGTAGTTCAATGAAGGAGTCTATATAACCACATTTTTACCATGTTTTTATTAACTTGCTCTCTTGTTTGTGTGTATGTGTGTTTGTCAAGTACAAATCTTGCAATCGATTTTCAACTAACTTCCCGAATAGATAGAAATTTGAAACTTTTAGAATAGCTCAGAACACGATGACAATGCATTTTTTTAATACTTTTAGCCATCTTTAAGCAAAATTAAATTAATTTTCAGTTATTTTCAGTTAATTTTGTTTTGTAGACTGGTGCAGCCATCTATTGGCTGGAATGTTTTGTAGACTGGTGCAGCCATCTATTGTCTGGAATGTTTTGTAGACTGGTGCAGCCATCTATTGGCTGGAATGTTTTGTAGACTGGTGCAGCCATCTGTTGGCTGGAATGTTTTGTAGACTGGTGCAGCCATCTATTGGCCGTAACGGGAACGAAAAGTTATATGCAAGTTAACTTCCAATTAACGTCATTTTCTTTCAAGTTGATGGGATAATTCATCCAAAAATTTTTTTTTAAAGTATTTATTAATACAGAGAATTGTCAAGTTTATATGATTCAACAGAAAATTTAAAAACATAGTATATAAAAAGCTCTTTTTTATCTTGTAATTATTTCCATGTTTTTATTAACTCGCTTTCTTGTTTGTGTGTGTTTTTGTCCGGTACAAATCTTGCAATCGATTTTAAAACTAACTTCCCGACTAGATAGACATTTGAAACTTTTAGAATAGCTCAGAACACGATGACAATGCATTATTTTAATACTTTTAGCGATCTATAAGCAGATTGAATTCATTTTCAGTTAATTTTGTTTTGTAGACTGGTAAAGCCATCTATCGGCCGGGACGGGAACGAAAACTTAAATGCAAGTTAACTTTCAATTAACTTCATTTTCTTATAATTCATCAAAAAATTTTAAAAAAGTATTTATTAATACATAGAATTATCAAGTTTATATGATTCAAATGAAAATTTAAAAACATGGTATATAAAAAGTTCTTTTTATCTTGTAATCATTATTCTTTTAATTTTGTTTTGAAAAGTGAAACAAAAGAGCACGTTACAATGGAAACAATGATTTAAAGAAACAGTCATGCTTCTGGAATTTTTCGTCAAACAACAAATTGTTAGATTTCTAATAGGATGAGTAGCTTGTTAGGTATTGCTTTAATTTTTATATGTTAAACATCTTCTTTAAGCTTTCATTTCTTGCTAACTTTCGTAGACCTTCCTATAACTCTCGCAAAATTTCAGAATGCAACGTATAATGTTGCTCGCAAAATATCAGCAAAATCTGAAATTGAGATATTTCGAAAATCAGAAACATTTTCTTCTGTAAATGAAGCAACCTGAGACCTTCCGTCGAATATGCTGTGTCTGCAAGATTAAGAAATACAACCCGCCGGCTGATTAGGGAGTGATTTGATTCGATTAGGGGAAATTAATTCATGGTGCGTCCTCATTAGAAATAGAAATACATTTCGTATTTTTGTTATAAACATAATTTTATCAATAAACTTCAGTTGTACTTTCAATAAGTTATTGTCTTTTGCTAATATTTTAGTTTTTTCTTGCAAATATATTTTGATGTAGTTGAACAGATTAATCGTGTTAAAAATATCAGAAACTAGTTTTCGTTGACATGTTTAAACATTTGGGTAATCTATGCTGGTCCGCCTAAACAAGGTGATTCAAAACTCCATGTACAAACTTTTAGGGGAGGTAGAAAAATCACAAACCAAACAGAATCACATAGGACTGTATGACCGGAAACGCAAACCTGACGCTGGAGGGCGCTGTTTACTTAATCGGACCATACCTCTTACCACACTGGATGGCTGGAAATATGGCATTTTTCTGGAGGAGGTAGAAAACTCAAAAACAAAACAGAATTGCATAGGAATGTATGACCGGAAACGCAAACTTGATCAGCTAGAGGATAAACAAAAATGCAGAAATGTTGGCTTTTCACGTCTGCATCTTTGTTTATCCTCTAGCTGATAGTTTGCCTTTCCGGTCATACATTCCTATGTGATTCTGTTTTGTTTTTGAGTTCTCTACCTCCTCCTGAAAAATGCGATATTTCCGGCCATCCAGTGGGGTTGGTAAGAGGTATGGTCCTATTAAGTAAACAGCGGTCTCCAGCGTCAGGATTGCGTTTCCAGTCATACATTCCTATGTGATTCTGTTTTGTTTCTGAGTTTTCTACATCCCCTAAAAGTTTGTACATGGAGTTTTGAATCACCGTGTATGGTGCCCCCATAATAAAATGCCCAGCATAATAAATGGCCAGCAAACAGCGGTGAATTATAGGAGAATGTCTACAAGATAAGTGCCTCCGCTAGAAAAAAAAATTGGGTAGTGTAATTTTTAAACGTTTAATACAAAATTCATGTAGCAGTCACTAAAATGAATAAATATTTCATTTATTTTATTTTCTTAATAAGCAAAACTTGGTTTCTAGTTCATATTAAAATTTACCATCTATAGCAGAGAAATTTTTAACATGTCATCGGAATTATGTACACAGGAAAACAATTCACCCATATTTCATTTGTTCTTAGTCTTGATTATATCTCTAAAAATTGCATGCAACATTATACGCAGAAAAATACAAACCATTATTTACGCTTATCAAAAAACCAACGAGTTTGTTTTTTTAACCTAAATTCATTCAAACAATGGCAGTCAAATCTCTTCGTCATAACTTAATTATATGCTCCCAGCATAAATCTAATATCAATATTCGGGACTTCAGGTGCCTCTGTCTAAGAGGATATGCTGCTGCCGCTGACGGCATATAAATGTCGAACCTAAACAGACATTTCAAATTAGTTTCACAAATCCCCAATAGTTTTCTGATCAGGTGATTTTGACATCCACTGAAATGTGAGCTTCACTGGATACTTCTCTATTCAACTGTCTGCCGCATATGAAGCAAGGTGGGGATTTATTCTGTTCAAAAATGGCATTAGGATACAGTAAGGAAATCTCAATTATATAAGATTAGATGCATTAAATAAGAAATCCTGAGGAATTTAGTAAAATTCCTCCAAAACCGCGTAGTGTTATTGCTTGCTTCTTTGTTCAAAATTACAAAAATTGAACAGTGGTTTTCTGTTGTTTGTGTCACACATGCATTTTTAATAAGGGTGAAGCTTTGCATCAGAGGCGCAATTACGGATCTCTAAGGCATTCAAAAACTAGGATGCTTCTGAAATTTAGTCTTTTAAACTGCCTGTATGAAAAACTATGTACTCATGATTCAGCTCTTAAAATGATTCATTTTATCTTAATCATATACTGCTATCAACTAGCTACAAAACTCCCTATAATAATAATAATTATTATTATTATTGTTATTATTATTATTATTATTATTATTATTATTATTATTATTATTATTATTATTATTATTATTAATATTATTATTATCTTTATTATCTTTATTATTATTATCATCATCCTCACCATCATAATCATCACCATTATCACTATTATTATTATAATCTTTATCATCCTTATCATCAGCATCATCTTTATCATCTTTATTATTTTTTTGAATTCTTATTATGAAGGTCACATCAGAAACGCTGGCGGCGAATGCACCTTCTCCCTGTTTAAGCAAGTTTAAAACTTCTTATGAAATATGGGAACGGTACATATTTAAACACCTTGTCTGTAATAGAAAATAATTTTTAAATACTACATCAAGAATACTATTAATATATCTTATAGGTTTAAGGTAAGAAAATTGTCACTTTAAGCAGGATATAAACAGAGTATGAATATAATAACGGTACCTGGGACAATAGCTTCGAGTTTTCAAAGTTTTTAATGTATACACTTTCAGCATTCCAAGAATAATATAAAGGAAAATCGCTCACTCTTCCTCTTTAATGCGTCTGGATAATTAGATAAACTCAGAGCTTCAATACTGAACAAATAAGACTCGAAGCAAACGAAAATCTGCGTTTTCATCAAAAGATCAAGAGCAATATATCTCGGTTGATGCATTAATATATATTTTAAACAACAGCACCAGCCCTCTGACAAACCAAATTACCCCGGTTATTTGGTTGGCAATTGGATTGATGGAGTCAAACTTGTCAACTAAACACGACCTTGCCATTTCTACATCCCTCCCCACTATTTATATTCAATTTAGAGCCATGATGACAACAACGCACATCTGCAATGAGCGATTGGAAGTGTAGAAAGGAACTATACAAATACAATAAAGAGAAATGAATGCCAAAACGTGATTCGTGGGTATAACAATGCAAAGGAATGTTAAATGTATTTTTAAGCTATTTATGCTTTATGTTATAACAAAGCAATACAAAATTTAGTAAATAAAAGTATTTTCTAAATCATATATTCGTTTTGTAACATTTAAAATATACTTTCTCTGTATACTACTAAATCCTTTTTTTTATTTTGCTAACAAAATTTTAATTGAGTTAAACAAACGATTGTTTTAGTTAGTCCTAAAAATTTATATATTTTCCCTTTATAATCAGAAGTTGTGAATCACCGCATTTTAGTAAACACAGTTTCATATCATCTTATTCAAATTATTGACTGGAGGGTGAATGTCAAAATTTCGTTTGGAGCTGACAGTTTAAAGATAACATTCAAATTTTGTTATAGATGAAATATTCTGAAGCTATTTTCTCAAATAACTCTAGAATATTTTCATTGTAGCTGTTTGAAAGTTAATACCCATCAAAGTGCTTACAAAAACGTAGAATTTATCACTTCCATCTATAAACTTAATAATAAAAAGCCACGAAACAATTTGTATTAATGCTTGCTTATCATAAGAATAGATGATTTTCCCCGCCGAAAAGTCTGTTTGAAATAACATAATAAAATCACCAATATATAATATTTTGTTATCTTTTCATCGTTCCTCCATTCGCTAAAAAAAGATCATTTATCAAAGGATGATATAATTGTTCTGCCTCCTCTTTGTCGTTAATTTAGTGTTTTTAGCATCGTTTTATAGCCTTTTATGTGAGATCTTTTCATGCAACTGCCAACTAGCCTTTCAGATGAGTGTTAACAAAGATATTTCAAAAAAATTAATTTCTTCATGCTTTAAACTTTATTTTAGATATATTCTTATCCTCATTCTAATATATTGAAAATATACTTTACTGGACTACGTTATAGAATTTTCCGACGTTTTTGCGGTTTTCTGTTCATTTAACTTTAGTCGTAATATGTTATAAAATTAAAGCTTGTATTAATTACGGTTGAACTTACCATTTGGTATTAACCACTGAAACTTTATAAAAAAATCGTGCTCTTCATCCGTCCGTATATAACTCTGAAATATTTACGCTTCCTGATTTTCCTGAGTTGATACAAACTATCAGAAATATTCATAATGCTTGTACTTGTTAAAATTCAGAGGTCAGGTTATTCGAAACAACACGTCTTTCTAATCTTCTTAGCAGTGATTTGTAAAAATTAATATTCACTTTCGAAGAAAATCGAATAAGTATTCCTTTTTATAAAGTTTCGTTTGTTTGAAACTTGCAACCAGAAACAACCGGATTAAACTTGAGATTTGCTAAGGAATGTTGGCTACACAGATTCCTTCTAGATGACCCGTGAACGATAAAAATTCTTTGCATGTTCCTTACTAAAATAAACTTTACGCAAGTCGGGAATTTTTGTGTCGCTTCGCGGTCCTAACTGTCAGCTTCTCGGAATGTTCTCTTTTGTGACTACGCTGATGTTATGAAATCGCTCACTGTTCTTAAAATGTCTTCCAGGCTGGTTGTGGGTGGAGTTTGCTTTCTAAGACGAACTGGAGTCAGGTGTTCCCGTGTGCTAATTCTTCATATCCTGACTAACTGTATTTATTTTGAGTGGGAGTTTGGGTTTTGTGTTTCGGGGAGCAAGCCATACTGATGGACCTATAACGGTAATTTTTTTAACCAAAAATATCGTAACTTGTCTAAGGGTTCTTCACTGAGGTTCTAATGTCCTTCTTCTGTTTTTTTCTAAATTGCCAGCTCCAAAATTCGTACTAAAGGAAATTGGTGAAATCCATTGAGAAAGAAAGAACTCTAGTCTGAAAGATAGTCACAAAATTAATATTCTTCACTGAGGTTCTAATGTCCTTCTTCTGTTTTTTCTAAAATGCCAGCTCCAAAATTCGTACTAAAGGAAATTGGTGAAATCCATTGAGAAAGAAAGAACTCTAGTCTGAAAGATAGTTACAAAATTAATATTCTTCACTGAGGTTCTAATGTCCTTCTTCTGTTTTTTCTAAAATGCCAGCTCCAAAATTCGTACTAAAGGAAATTGGTGAAATCCATTGAGAAAGAAAGAACTCTAGTCTGAAAGATAGTCACAAAATTAATATTCTTCACTGAGGTTCTAATGTCCTTCTTCTGTTTTTTCTAAAATGCCAGCTCCAAAATTCGTACTAAAGGAAATTGGTGAAATCCATTGAGAAAGAAAGAACTCTAGTCTGAAAGATAGTTACAAAATTAATATTCTTCACTGAGGTTCTAATGTCCTTCTGTTTTTTCTAAAATGCCAGCTCCAAAATTCGTACTAAAGGAAATTGGTGAAATCCATTGAGAAAGAAAGAACTCTTGTCTGAAAGATAGTTACAAAATTAATATTCTTCACTGAGGTTCTAATGTCCTTCTTCTGTTTTTTCTAAAATGCCAGCTCCAAAATTCGTACTAAAGGAAATTGGTGAAATCCATTGAGAAAGAAAGAACTCTAGTCTGAAAGATAGTCACAAAATTAATATTCTTCACTGAGGTTCTAATGTCCTTCTTCTGTTTTTTCTAAAATGCCAGCTCCAAAATTCGTACTAAAGGAAATTGGTGAAATCCATTGAGAAAGAAAGAACTCTAGTCTGAAAGATAGTTACAAAATTAATATTCTTCACTGAGGTTCTAATGTCCTTCTTCTGTTTTTTCTAAAATGCCAGCTCCAAAATTCGTACTAAAGGAAATTGGTGAAATCCATTGAGAAAGAAAGAACTCTAGTCTGAAAGATAGTTACAAAATTAATATTCTTCACTGAGGTTCTAATGTCCTTCTTCTGTTTTTTTCTAAAATGCCAGCTCCAAAATTCGTACTAAAGGAAATTGGTGAAATCCATTGAGAAAGAAAGAACTCTAGTCTGAAAGATAGTCACAAAATTAATATTCTTCACTGAGGTTCTAATGTCCTTCTTCTGTTTTTTCTAAAATGCCAGCTCCAAAATTCGTACTAAAGGAAATTGGTGAAATCCATTGAGAAAGAAAGAACTCTAGTCTGAAAGATAGTTACAAAATTAATATTCTTCACTGAGGTTCTAATGTCCTTCTGTTTTTTCTAAAATGCCAGCTCCAAAATTCGTACTAAAGGAAATTGGTGAAATCCATTGAGAAAGAAAGAACTCTAGTCTGAAAGATAGTTACAAAATTAATATTCTTCACTGAGGTTCTAATGTCCTTCTTCTGTTTTTTCTAAAATGCCAGCTCCAAAATTCGTACTAAAGGAAATTAGTGAAATCCATTGAGAAAGAAAGAACTCTAGTCTGAAAGATAGTTACAAAATTAATATTCTTCACTGAGGTTCTAATGTCCTTCTTCTGTTTTTTCTAAAATGCCAGCTCCAAAATTCGTACTAAAGGAAATTGGTGAAATCCATTGGGAAAGAAAGAACTCTAGTCTGAAAGATAGTTACAAGCCTCTACTCTAAAGAATATAAGTTATATGGTTCTGTTTCTTATTTACCCTGTGAAACCTCTAACGGTCCAGGCACACTATAAAGTAACAGGCATAAATATAAATAATTCCTTTAATTTCTACGTAGAGGTAGACTAACATAGACCGACTTGGGGCTTCAAATAATAACACAACAGTATCGCAACTTCCGGTACTAAGAAACTGAACTTTAAAGTCGTAATGAACCCTTTCGGGCAGAATATACGTTCACTAACAATACCCGTAACCATCGGGCTCTGAAATAACTATCGAAATCGTGCAGCCACCTAGGCTATATACTAATACGTGCTCTATCAGTTAAATACCGCTATCACCTTCAATCTAACTTTTCTCGACTCTTTCGTATCTCTACTAATAGCGTAACGCACTACCGTACAAATCTCCACTCCCTTCTTGGGCCCTTGCCAACTCAGCGTGTCTCACTTAAATAGACCAGACACCTGCTCCGAACTCACTTCGATTGGCCTGCACTACCAGAAATTTGCATCTGAGCAACACGCGAACCCTACAAAGTATGGTGAGGAGGACAATCTGCTTGTTTTCCTGAAACCTTCAAGTGACTGCTGAGAATAGACTGCTCTTATATGATTATAATGATTACATATTATGCGACCAGTATATTAGTACCATAGTCTATATATATATATAAAACAGTTCCGTAACTGACTGGCACATAACGCACAGACCAAACCGCTGGGCCCAAAAGGCTGAAATTTTGTATGGCAGTTCTTCTTATAGTGTATGGGTACACTATGAAAGATTTTTGAAAAATTCTTCTTCGATTTTTAAAATTAAGATTTTGAGCTGTTTCTGTTGCACTCTTTAAAGTTTGCATTTAAAATAATAATCTGAGGTAGAATTTAATTTATTAAATGCTGATCACGTGGTTTCTTTTCTTTTTGTGATACTTTAAAGGAATTTTGCGTCACGTCATAACAACGAAATAAATTGACAAAACGAATATTAAAATACGGTAAAAGATAAAATTTAACCACTAGACTAATTGAGATGAAAGTTTTTTAAGAATTTAATTCATATGAGTATGTTTTATGGATATTAAACATACAAATTAATTGCTATATTGACCGTTGAATTTAATTTGAATATTTTTCTTCTACATTATTTTGTCTATAAAAATATCCATTACGATTTTTCTATATTTTTTTTTTTTTTTTTTTGGGGGGGGGGGGTGGTTATTACATTAATTGCATACATTGACCATTGTATTTATTATAAATATATATTTTTTTGGCATTAATTGCATACATTGACCATTGTATTTATTATAAATATATATATATATATTGCATTTGTTGCATACATTGACTGTTGTATTTAATTTGAATGTACTCCGTAACGAAGCACGGGTATTCAGCTAGTCTATACTAATAAAAGGACAGGGAGAAGTCGGACTCATCCGTAACTCATCCGGGTGGGCCACACCTCGAAAAAAAAAATGGCCGACAAATATACAGGAAAATCGGTGTATTTTTTTTCTCATGAAAGTATATAAATGTTACATATTTGGAAAGAGCTTCGGAAACTGATAATTTTTTCTGCGTACACTTATTCTGTTAATTCAATAGTTTTAGAGATATTTGGATTCTAATGAACCGTTATCGCGCGTCATCGCCCTTTGACGATGTAAACAAAGGGTGATTCGTGACACAACGTGATTCTCACTAAAAAATGAATCACTGAAATGAAATGTGTCGCCGTGTCTTTTTATTTGAAAAACTAAATATTCAAATTGTTTAATAATAAAAAATACTTTATTGAAACTAAATAGATATATGATGATTTTTGGTGGATTTACTGATTTAGGTGGGAAATGATTACATTTGGTATTTTTTTCATTTCTATATTTCTTGACAAATCTGGTTGAAACTTCGTATACTTATGTTTTGAAGCCTGGAGATAATTCTAATATAAGTTTGGAAGCTTTAAAATGCTTGTATATAAATACAGTTTTTAAATAATATTTCATCTGAAGGCGTTGGAATCCATCAATTCATAAGAACTGCGCATGCGCACCTAAATGTTACAACGTAAATAAACGCATGGAATAATGTTAATTAGTAGTTGTTTGATCTTATTTAAAGCTAATTTTCTTATATTGCTAATTTTGTATACTTTTCATTTTTACCATCCTTTTTTACTTGGTTAATTTTCAGTATACGAATAATCGTTGAAACTCTTTACCGTTGAAACCCCTCTTGTGATTATTCACTTTCTGAAATGTCGTTATTAGGTATTTTACAAAGTAATTTTTATTGAAATTTAGCTAAAATGCCGATAACTCTGAATAAAAATCTTAATGCTACTATTTTAATTTCCTTCTCACACATGATACAAATGACAGTTATTTTAAAATGGAAAAATAATACACGCAATTTTATGTTCCAATATGAAAATTTTCCCCGATTCGTCATTCATTTCCTTATAAAAACAGCCCCAAATAAAAAAACTATTTATTATACACCAATTATTGAGCCTCATTTCATTAACAATAGCATCTAAAACATTTCCTGAAAATTTTAAACAAGTAAAAAAGGATTGACGAAAAGGAAACAAAATGAGTAATATAAGAAAATTAACTTTAAATAAAACCAAACAACTACTAATTAACAATAATTATTTAAAGGTTTTTTTGGTGTTTTATAGTAAAATAGCACTTAAAAATTAAAAAAAGGAACAAAAACTTACCTGTAAATAGTATACTTTTTTTATAAATTGGTCAATTTGAAGTAATTTTTATTGAAATTTAGCTAAAATGCCTATAACTCTCCATAAAAATCTTAATGCTACTATTTTAATTTCCTTCTCACACATGATACATATGACAGTTATATTCAAAATGACCTACAATCTTAAGAGAAAATTTTAAAATGCAAAAATAATACACACAATTTTATGTTTCAGTATAAAAATTTTCCCCGATTTGTCATTCCTTTCCTTATAAAAACAGCCCCAAATAAAAAAAACTATTTATTATACACCAATTATTGTGCCTCATTTCATTAACAATAGAGTATTAATCTGAAATTTTGCTAAAATGCCTATCACTCTCCACAAAATCCTAATACTAATATTTTAATTTCCTTTTCACACAGGATACATATGACAGTTATCTTCAAAATGTCCTACAATCTAAGAGAAAATTTTAAAATGCAAAAATAATACACGCAATTTTATGTTCTAAAATTGCGTGTATTCGTAATCGGGGAATATGAAAATATTCCCCGAATTGTCATTCCTTTCCTTAAAAAATCAGCCCAAAATACAAAAAATACAATTACATCACACAAATATTGCAAAGAGTTGTAGACAAGCATAAAAAGAAAGAATATTCAAATAAAGTAGTGCTATTTCACCATAAAAGACAAAAAAAATCTTTAAAAAATATTTTTTTTTTAAATTGACTCCGAACGTAGAATATTAATCTGAAATTTAGCTGAAACGCTTATTACTCTCCACAATATCCTAATGCTAATATTTTAATTTCCTTCTCACACATGATACATAAGACAGTTGTCTTCAAAATGGCCTACAATCTACGAGAAAATTCTAAAATGAAAAAATAATACACGCAATTTTAAGTTCTAATGAAAATATTCCCTGATTCGTCATTTTATGTTCCAATATGAAAATTTTCTCCGATTCGTCATTCCTTTCTTTATAAAAACAGCCCCAAATAAAAAAACTATTTATTATACACCAATTATTGTGCCTCATTTCATTAACAATAGCATATCCTGAAAAACATTCATCTTCTAAAACATTACTTGAAAATTTTATCAAATTATATACATTATTATGTGAGATATCATGATAACCGTAGATGAATAACTTTATAGAATCTACTATAATAAGTGGACAAGCCGCAGGCAAAGATAACTGTCATATGTATCTTGTTTCAAATAAAAACAATGACCTGGGAAATTACATCACATGGGCCTTTCACGCCAGTGCCATACATAGAACAACTAATGCAAGAAAATGAGAAAATAAGCATCTTTTGGATAACTACTATAATATTCTGCGAATAAAAATCTTTCCTGACTTAAAATTAGACAATTTCCGGATTGAAAAATCCCTTTAAGAAAGAAGTCTTTCTTTTTAGCGGTAGCTGCAATACTTATCTTCCCAAATAACCATCATTTGTAAACATTTTTAGTGATAATTTCATAATCATTTGTGACAAAACAAAACTAACTATTTAATAGCTACCAATAATTTAAGGTATTTTTGAAAATTGTCTTGTTCACTGAAAATTTACTCGGATCTCATAGGGAGAATGAAATTCCTTAAAGTCTAAATGTTGACATTAAAAAGAAATAATTTGGAAATGAAATCCCACTGCAACCATAAATTATTTAACTTCAGCTTAAAAATAAATGTTTTCTTATAATTATTTTCCTCACTTTCCTTAAACAACAACAAAAAATGATATTTGCAGAAATAAGCAATTTGAAACATCACATTTAAACATTCAGCTAATGTTTTGAAAATAAGAATATAATCTTTAAAATCTTTTTTTTTAAATAATGCATTCAAAAATATTGGAGGTACAATAAAGGTTATTCTCTGAGCATTATTTTCACTTAATATTTATAAATTTATCTTTAGCATTAAGTTTTGTTTATTAATGATGAGATATATAACTAATATAAAATTCTGTGAACGCCTATAAATGTCAAGAAATCAAATTAAGCGTGCCTATATCATTTTACCAGAGAATTATCTGACTTAGGGAAATATCATATTTAATAGTTGTAATAAATTATTTAATATCGTTTGTATGGTCCAATAACTGTAAATCAAAAAGGAAAAAGGTCATATATATATATATATATATATATATATATATATATATATATATATCGGGCATGGTATTACACCCGCTCTAATGAAAGATGTTGCAGTCATATATAATCATTTAGTTGAATTGCAGCGTAGTGGAAGACAGTTCAAGATTAAAACACACACAATAACCCTTTTCGATATATTTATTATTTCTTCCAACTTCACGTAAACCACCTCTCCAAGATGGCGCACATCGTAGCGGCCGCCCTAATCAAACGCGGAGCAGTCCTAACGTGTGACTACTGTTATTGAAAAATCGTCTCTGTCTGCTTAACTTACCTATTGTCTCAAAAGCTTATAAAACTACTGCGCATACTCGTGACGTCTGCGCCGGCGATGGGGAATGGGCGAGGCTACGTTTGATACTATTTTTAAATTCTCAAAAAGGGAATTTCCCTCCTTAGGACTGAGAATTAGCGCGTTTCAAAATACGATAATTAATGAGATTTAATTCTAGAAATTTGATTATTCTGAAGCCCCCCCCCCTGTAAATTTTTAATTATTATCGTTTTCTAATTAATTCTTAACACACACACACACACACACACACACACACACACACATATATATATATATATATATATATATATATATATATATATTGTAGCGTCATGACAAGGCTGATAAACTCTCTGGGGCATTTTGAAGAAATTTCACAACTATTGATCTATACCAAGAAAGACAGAGTTCTAATTAAAAGCGAAGGCCAAATTAAAACTCAACAATTTATTAACAACAAAAATTAACATTTAAACAGTGCAACATATTCAATTCAAATCCCGTGCAGATTCACAATGTACGGAGCCGGAAACACACATCCGCACAGGCCGAGTTCTCTCGCGTCTGTCTCAATGTCTGGATTTTCAGACGGGGTGGAGGGATCGGCAGATTATCGGCTGACAGCTCTTCTTAGACGCCGAACTTTATTACATTGCAGAAACGTTAAGAATCCCTCCACGTGTTCCGAACTGGTGGAACCGAGCAACACATTCCTTGAAAAATACGCAGCTGTGTTTCAAGCTCTTGTGGGGTCTCGGGAAAAAATAAGACCATATTTCCAGTACGCTACAATATATATATATATATATATATATATATATATATATATATATATATATATATATATATATAATATATAAGTTACACTCTCTCTATCTCTCTCTCTATATATATACTCAATTGAAAATAATAATGCATTTTTCAACAATCCCTGATAACTCTGCCGAGTGGCGCAATGGTTTGGCCCACGGGTATTCTCTGAGTGTCTTTCACCGCCAGATTGTGAGTTCGATTCCCGCTTGTCCGAGGACACGCCAGAGACTATCGAGTTATGTTGGCTCACCTATATGCGGCTCTCCTAATAAAGAAGCCAACAAATTTCCGTTGTGGATGGGCCATTGTTATATTAGACAAAGTGCCTGCTATGTTAGAAACAACAACTATCCATGTTGAAAATTGTAAAAGAATATAATGTCAAAAAAATAATTACAAGCTTATAGGTAACTGCGGAAATTATGTGAATTAACTTTACAAGTAGTCGCTGTTTTTGTTGTTTCCTAGCTCCCTGGGGCTGACGACTATCTCAGACCTCAATCCGGTGTACATATGAAAACAAGGCAGGAAACAGAAACACACAAATACAGAGAAAAAGATATATTAACAGGTGATGACATGGGCGATGGACGATGCATTGCAGCTCCCCATTTTAGACAGGGTTCGTTTTGCAAGCGGAAACTGGAGAGTTCCTCAGATTACAACCAAGTATTAAGCGGGAATGGAACCCGCGCCCTCGGCGTGCAAGCTAATGCCTCAACCACTTAGCCACTGAGCGACACTAGAAGTTGTTTTGGCTTACAGAATTCCTCCTTATTTAATTTCACTTTTAAGAATTACTTTTGCAGCTAACTCATCACAGTTTAAATACTAAAAATCCTTAATTTTGATCGTCATAATTATGCTGTAATATAAAATATTAACTAAATAATTATTAACTATTTAATGTATTAACGCAGCAATTTTTAGGCTTGATTCAGTGCAAAACTTTCATCTAAAATTTTTCCCAACTGACTTAATTTCTTCTATTTAAAGAAATGAAACCAACCGAAATTAGTGCAATTATAATCAAAGAAGCGATACTCATTAAGGAATGTCAGTTTAAGGTAGATTTCCCTTCAGTTAGGCGTTTAGATCGCATTAAACTAATGAAGCGTGAAGATAAACTTTTATCTTTCTAGCAAGATGAATAACATCTCATTAGTCAGTCCTTATGATTAGTTAAGATGACAATTAACCTGACATTATTAAAATTCGGAGCACGTCAAGAAATTTCTTCCTCTTTGTGCTGCCTGCCAAAACCAAGGGAGCTTCAAGATGTCATGCGTCGTAATTACTCTTCCCCGAGGGGAAAGTGTCATTTTTAAAGGGGATACAACCCGGGAGATACAGGATTGAATAATTTTGTCCATTATTTGATCTGAGAATTGCTGAAATCATCTATTTTTGGCTAATCTTCAAAGAGGATTTGATTATTATTTAAGTTCGGAACGTTTATTTCGAAACTTTCGTAATTTTCTTTCCAAACACAATACTGACTTTTGAGTAAAACCATTAATCGGTTAAACATAGTTGTGCGTGGTTTGACGTGCCCGTACCAGACACGGCGCCGCTAATCCCGAATTTCACGTATTGATTTGTCTATATAATGCCACGAGTTGTTCAATATGTTTTAGCAAATATTTTCCCAATAAATTAAAGTAACTTTCCACTGCCAACAAATCCCTCTCTGGCTTTTTATTGGCCGTTGATATTGCGTGACGAGTTTCTGTTGTGTGACTATAATTGTTCTTTTCACCTGTGGTCGACTTTTTGTAATTCTTCCAGTGATATGTTATTCTGGTATTATAAATTTTGTATATTACTCCTTGAGTTTTATGCTAATTTTACTTAGTTTTTCTGCTAGTTTTTATTCTTCTAAAATGTTTAATGAAACCATCAGTTTTACTTTTCACTCACACCTAAAATGTATAACTACGACTCTCACCCAGAAATTTCTCTGGGAAATTCTAAAAGTTCTTCGGTTTACTCCAATTCATTCGATGAAATGTCTAGTTCCGAAGATGCTTACATAACTTCTGCGAGAGTTCTTGCGGAAATTGATGTCGGAAATGTCCCTCTTGCACCACCAAGATCTCCGTTTCTCGTAACGCCGTCAATAAATATGGCCATTGATGATTCCTACGGGATAATTTTATTTTATGAAAACTTTGGGGATAATAGCCTGATTGACCACATAGTTTCTGATACAAGTCGCTGTGCCGAAAATACTATTCAAAATAGTATATCCAGAGCTAATTTGGCACAACTCGAAAAGATGTGCATGTTTTTTTTTTCTTTTTTTTTCATGTTGGGAATATAACTTCTTTATCCATAATAAATGAAAGAAAATATTGCTAAAACGAAGATTCCAGTAAGTTTTACATAAAAGATACTTCTCTGAAGATGAAAGTGCACGTAAAAAGCCAACTTTAAGTGAAATCTATTTTTATGCAAATTTGTTTGTAACTACTTGATTTTTAAATTGAATTTTCACGGTGACTTTGGCTTAAAATCGTCCAGCCATTCTTAAATTTCAATAAAAAAAATGACAATTTTTAGACCTTAAATTGCAAAATAATGAATCAGCTAAGTGGTTAAATATTCACATAACATTTTATGCAGATATTGATAATATTAAAACTTCTGAATTAAATTTCTTTTATGACTTATCTTTGTTTGCTTAAAAGCTGATTATAGGAATCAATTATAAGATCTTTATATCACTGAAGTTAAAAACGGGATAGTCGTAACAAGAATTTGCTTATATACACTCATGGACAAAAACATTAGCGCATCAAGAAGGAGTCGTCAAAATGAAACGAAATTTTACATACGTAATGACTACTTTGATATAAGTAAATGATAAGAAAATCAAAAAAGGATAATTTATTTCAGAGAAAAAGGCAAAATAACGGAGGAGTTAATACTCCGTTGGACCCCCTCTAGCGCGAATGCACGATGCGATACGATCGGGCATTGAGTCATATAAGTTCTGTATGATGTCTTGAGACATTTCGTTCCATATTTGCTGTAACCTTGCCTCTAGTTCGTTCAAACTCGTGGGATGCCCAACTCGTCGTCCCAAATGATCCCAGATATGCTCGATTGGAGATAAATCTGGGGATCGGGCAGGCCAAGGAAGGGTAGTAACAGTGCGGAGACAGTCTTGTGACACCCTTGCCGTATGAGGCCAAGCATTGTCTTGTTGAAAAATGGCTCCTGGGAGCCGTTGCATGAGTGGCAACACATCTGGTTGCAGTATTTTATGAACATACCGCTGGGCTGTCATGGTGCCACGGAACAATACTAGGGGTGACCGTGTATTGTAGGCAATGGCACCCCATACCATCACACCAGCTGTGAGACCGATGTGTCTCTGTACAGCAAAGGCAGGATTGAAGCGTTCATCACGGGCTCTCCACACACGAACACGATTGTCATCACTACCGAGATTGAATCTGGATTCGTCGTTAAAGACGACCTGGTTCCATTCCGCTGCAGTCCAGTTTCCTCGTGCGCGGCAAAACTCCAAACGGAGGCGTCGATGGGTGGGCGTCAAGGGCAGCACACGTAATGGGCGCTGCGATACCAACTGTCCTTCAGCCAGGCGCCTTCGTATGGTTCGAGAAGACACAGAGGCCCCTAGTGAAGGTGCTACCTGTACCTGGATGGCGGCCGATGAAGCAGTTGGCTGTACGCGTGCATTTCTTACGATGTGGCGGTCTTCTCGACGACTGGTCTGTCGAGGGCGTCCTGAGCCTGGTCTTCGTGTACATGACATCTCTCGGGTCCACTGGTCCCAACACCTCCTCACAACACAATCAGAGCGGCCTAATTGACGAGCTACTCGCCTAGCTGACCACCCAGCTTCCATCATCCCGACGATTCTCCCCCTCTCAAACTACGACAACTGCTTATATTGTCTTCGAACATGGCGTAATGGCATGTCTATCTCAGCTCTTCCTTTGTAAATGATTCAGCACACTCAAACAAGCTTTGGTTACCTGTTTTATGCTCCACAGAGTACGATGTTCAACGCCCTCTACCGGCTATACGTAATGCGCAATCACGCTGCATTTCTAATCATTTGCATATCTCCCCGACATGTGCCTTCATTGCAAGTTTCGTTACGATCCCGCAATTATTTCTTGGTGCGCTAATTTTTTTGTCCATGAGTGTATTATATTAATAAATTAAAAGCTTACAAATCAGTCAAAATAAATCTTCCTTGAACATATGAACATAATAGCTCTGTCATACAAAAATTCAGTGTGAACATCAAATAAACGCAAGTAGTCAAGTAGTCAATTGATCATGATTAAGATCATTATCCATTGACTTAAGTCGTCAATGATTATAATTAAGATTTCGGAATTAAATTTCTTTTATGACTTTTCTTTGTTTGCTTAAAAGCTGATTATAGGAATCAGTTATAAGATCTTAAGTTAAAAACGGGATAGTTGTAAAAAGAATTTGCTTATAAATTACATTAATAAATTAAAAGCTTACAAATCAGTGAAAATAAATCTTTCTTGAACATATGAACATAATAGCTCTTTCATACAAAATTCAGTGTGAACACCAAATAAACTCAAGTAGTTTTTCTATTTCTATAATTACTTAATTAAACTATAAACGCCCTATAACATAATAAAAATTTTAATGTCTCGTCTGATGTATCCCTGTAAACAAAATGAAGTGATGCAAACTTTTCAAATCACAGATGTAAACATTGTAAAGCTTAAAGCGTTTAATTTTCATTTTAATTGTTTGGTCTATTTTCAAAAGTTTGGTTAGATTATTTTTTTTTTCAAATTGCTTTAGTTTGGAAAATGCCAATACAAGAAATAATTTATAGTTATACAAAACTATTTCTTTTGTTAAATTCTATGTTATTTCGATATAAAATGGAAATTAATAAATCATATGATAAAGAGATCATAAATCATACTGCATCTCTAGGAATTTAATTTATTGTCATCTGTCGAGAATTTTCATACATCTTTTACTGTAAGTACCTTCACCAAAATAAATGATCCATGATCGAAGAAAAGAAATACTCAGGTCTTTCAATCATGTAATTCAACTAGATTGTAATCATTCATTTGGACAAAAGTTCAAAGCAGAGGGATTAAAATTAGCTACGTTGGAAAAAATAAATGACACCTATTATCCATTCTCACGTTTCTTCAACAAGAAATTAATTAGTTTTCTAGGATTAGAAAAAAGCTATTGTCAGGCAAAAGCAAAGTCCATAAAAAGCATCAAATACGAAGACATTAAGTTTTAGATCAGGAAGATAATGCTCCTACTTCTTTAAAATAGATGTTTATCATCGTCTACAGCAAAGAGTATTATTTCAAAAGACAAGTTTAATTGTCTTAAGAATGTGTCTTTAATGATGTGGATTTTTTTTAGTCTTAAAAGCTAAAAAGTAAGACAAAAATTAGTCTTGTTTACTGATAACATTTCGATGAACATCCATTCATAATTCACATTAAGATGTGTTACAAGTACACACCAAATTATACCTTAAATACGTACCGTCAAATATAAAACTCCAGAAAAATATGGTTTACTATTAGACAATACGTTTTTATTAAACCGTAATCAATCTAACAAAAGCCACAGAAATTAAAGGAGGACTTAAATTTCATTATACCTAAAAGCATTATTTAATTTCAATACCATGCATTGCATTATTTAGAATTTTTATTATTGAAAGCCTGTTTTCTAGGTACGCATCCAAACCTTTAATTCTACATTTTACTTATATTTCCAGTGAATTTTGCAGATTATATAATTTTCTTAATGGTGCGGTTGCAATACATATAAATTTTATTTTCATAATGTAGCTATAAATAGCCAATATAGGATTGAAAAATTTTGTATTTTCAAAATTCTTTTGTTAATTAAGTTAAATCATGTAATCGTATGACATAATGTAATTTTTTTTCTTTGGTGTACGAGTATTACTAATGGTTAGAAATAAACATGTTGCTAACTAGTTTGTAACAACAAGAAATGACGATAATTACATTAAGCAGAAAATTAACGATAAAGAAGATGGCTGTTCCATCCAACTTTGCAAGTTAATCGAATCCGTATTAAGGTTGAATGCTTCATTACCTATACTAGATATATCTTACATTTATCAAATGTTTTTCAGTCTCTAAGGATCGATCCATAATCACTCCATAACATTTGACCGGTATTGATCGTATTTATATAGTTCTAAGCTAAATAACCACCAAAAAGTTTACTATATTTCTTTTTCCTCATAGAAACAGGATAAACTTCATAATTGGGTAGGTGTCCCAAATATCGCCTACTCTAACTTTTTTTCGACATTTCATCCACTTTTTAGTTTCTTATTAAGCTGGAAACTCAAAGAACATCTCTAAGAACTATCTCCTTTGGTATCCCGAGATCAACCAGATGCAAAACCAGTGCCAGTTTAAGTTATGTAGCAAAATTGGAAAATTGAAATTTCCAGTGAACTCCAGAGCGGTTCCTAATATTGCCTACCTCTGTTCCTCTTACCGCCTACCACGCTAAATTAGGAGCATCTGTTAAAAGGCGTCGCTAGCAAAGTCTCTGTTTAAAGCACTTTCAAATGGTATAAGCAAAATTAGAATTAGGATGCACCTGCCTGGTCATTCACTGGATTCTGATTCTTTGGAGCCAAAGTTTACGAAGACAACAGCCAAAACGACTTCAGACTCCATATAGTTTCTGTTGTCAGTGATAAGAGCGTTGTCGCTATCGCCGCTGTTAGTACAAACCCAGAACTAAGAAGTTACTGCATTTTCTCATACATAGCGCGAATCATACTTTAGAAACACGAATAGGCGATATTAGGCACAGGGGCGATATTTGGGTCACCCACCCTATCGTTAATCTCCTCTACCTTGATATTAAAAATACACATGGAATCGTTTATATAAAAAATGAAAACTTTAGTCTATTTTTCATATTACAACTATTATCTTAAGGTACCAAACGCCTCAAGAATTGAATCTTATCTACAGTTGTTTCTGATAATTAAATGCTTAGATGATAGAGATTATAAACCAATGAATTCGCTTGATTTTTTTTTTTTTTTTTTTGGGGGGGGGGGGTGGTGTTACTTCAAAGCAAACTTTCTCCAAAATTGGCCTACCTAAATTAAGGAAAGCGTGCATGTGTTATACATAATCCACATTTATGATCTTATATACTTCTTGTCTACCACTAAATTATGATATCCCCACACCACTATAAAGAGACAAATTTATTTCAACGTAAGTTCACTGGGTATATAGTTAGGTTTGATTTAGGGCAAAATTTATATTCACATGCTTGTGAAACTTTCAAAAGTCCGTTGACTTTTATATTATCTTGGATTAGAAGTAATCAGTTTAAATATGTATCCAAAGAATATTTCTGAAACTTCATAAACGCTACAAAACAGGTAATTTTTTATGAAATAACCGAAAAAAATTTTCGAAAATTTTAAAATATGTGATTTCTTTATAAATCTAAAGTCGTTACTATTTGCTTGTTAAATAAATTTCTTAA
>OU015495.1:184274713-184282213 GCA_907164885.2 Dolomedes plantarius | reverse complement strand
TCCAAAAATATAAATATTTTATTGCATAATTATACTGAAAAGGTCAAGGCCGTAGTTGCTAAATTGCTTTTCAGATACAAAATCAAATGAAAAAATGCCTTCTCGAGCTCAATATCATAAATAACGCATGAACTACTGATGCATTCATTTATTCCGCATTAAGAAAGATGAAGAAAACTTTGGACGTAACATCTTTTAACCATTATTGATTACATAATACATGAGCTTAAATTTCTTACATCTTTCATGAAATCTTTCTGGGCACCGAAAAATGACTTCGTTTTATCCAAGGGAAAAACGATAGAAAAAAGTAAATAATATTTTTTTTTTCAAGTGGAAATTTCATAAACCGAATTATTTCCATGAGAAAGTCGCCTGTTTACGTAAACTTCTTTTCTGCTTGATAACATCTTTCGAGCGTCTTGAATAAATGAACTCACGTCTACCTGAACTCCACTATCTTTCGAAATATTCATACGCACGACATCAATTTCCATACTTAATATTTCTGTCGTCAATTTTTATAATTACTTTGAGCAAAACTTTACACTCTAAAGGAGTTTAAATATTTTCCAAGAGCAAAATCACGTTTCTATTTTTTTTTTTTTGGGGGGGGAGGGGGGTTAATTTTAGTTCTAGATGTCGTTACATATTAATATGTAGTTGATTTTTACTTTGATGTTTCTATCTCCCCGAAGGCTTGAAAAAAACATGACTGAAATTTACATTATCCATAGATCGACAGATATATTGTTGTTGTTATTTTAATGCCCCCTCGCCGGATGTATTCTAGACCAGGTCCATATAGAATTGTGGGTAGTGGGGTGTTTCTCCGGTTTATAATGACACCACAAGTTTCGGAGTCCGATTTAGCCATGTACCACCTCACTTTTGATCGAGTACCCCCAGGGCTGACTTCTAGGGGGATCGTACCCTCTCTCACACTCTCTGACCTCTTAGAGGGACTTTTCCCATATCTGGCCTAGACACGGAGGAATTTAATAGCGCTTGTTGAGATCAGAAAGCCGACGCGTTACGATTAAGGCTACATCAGCCGGCATATCTACTTAAGAGGGTCCAGGACACATTTTGAAAATTTTTTTATTTATTGAGTAAAAATTTTGAATTTTTTGTGATGGTTAACCATATAATTTGTAAACAAAATCACATCCTAAAACTTCTCAAAAAGTTTTTAAAAATTTAAAAATTTTTAATTTTTAATAAAAGTGGGGTAATTTAAAATCGTTATAACTCGAAATATTATTTGTCGAATTTCAAAATTTTTTCATTTAATTAAACAGAAATATTTAAGTTTTAATTTTGATTCACCATTTTTTTAAATATCAATTTTTTAAAAAATGAAAAATATTTAGATTAAAAATTACAAAAAAAATTATGTAACTTATTTTTAAAAAATCATATTTTCAAAAGAAAATATTTTTTTCAAATTTGCTGAATCGAAATTAAAGCAAAATAGTTGAAAAAGACATGTTACAAGTTTCAATAATTTATCTTTAACGGTTCTTGACTTATAACAATTTAAAAACGAGAAATGGGGAAAAAACCCATCATGCAGAAAAATTCACAGGTTTAAACAACGATAGGCTACTATTAGAATGTTGCAAAAAAAAAATAACAATTTATCTTGTTCTAATTAAGATAGAAACATGATTTAAACGTCATATTAAGCGTAAAAGAACAAAAAACTTTAATGCAATAAAAAAATTTTTGAAAATTCGAACAATTTTGTGTCCTGGACCCCTTAAATAAGATGACTAGAAATATTTCTGAAACTAAGATAATATAATTACATGAAACTGCGTTTATGATTTTAACAAATTCGACAGTTATATTTTAACAATAACTCAAAAGCCTTGGAGAGAAAAATTATTTGGTGTCTCTAAATGGCCCAAACATAAAATGGTGGCCGAGTTTAGGCTAGCCACTGGCTATGACTGTCTCCTGAAACATTTGCGTCGCTTCAACATTGTTTCTAGTCCTTTCTGCAGACTCTGTGACTTGGGATGGGACATGAATTGTGAACATTAGTTTCATTGCCCTGCATTGACTAAACGTTCTCTTGTCGGAAACGTTAATGGGAGGTCAGAGGACATTTGAATTCATAGACTATTTGCTGCAGCTTTTTTCGTTTTTTTTTGTGTTTCTTGTGTTGTGTTTTTTCTGGCTGTAGTTGTCTTTAAATCTGTGCCATTGGAAATAAAATTATAACAATAACGACAGTTTGTTAAATTGTCGTTATATTTTAAATTACATTTGATAATTCCATTAATGTTTCTACCTCCCCGAAAGCTTGAAAATAAGAAAAGAATGAAATTTATTTGACTCGTGGATCGATAGTTCATTTTTTGAAAGATGGGTGGTCTGAAACTAAGATTCCGTAACTGCTTGAATCTACGACTCTATTTTTAACAGTCGGGAATATATTCTCATGGGTTTAATACGGATTGTTGGAGTGTTGTTGTTTCTTATGCCACTTTACGAACAGCAACATCAGATCAAGTCCAGAAGTCTATGGCCGATGAATGTGCGGCTCCTGTTTTGACTGGCACCACAAGGGTCGGAGTCTGACTTGGCAAAAAAGGGCCAGTTCCATAATTTTGAACCGAGTCAAGCGACGAGACCAGAAAACACTTGACCCCGCACCTCCAGAGGTGATTTGGGGAACTTGGAGGACATTGCAGCCACGACAGATTTTACGGGCACCAGCCGCTATTAGTGTACACGGCAGTGGATTTGTCTGCGAGGAGCATCGAACTAGTGACTTTCAGATCAATAGCCCGCTGCCCTTGCTAACTGTGCCACTGCGTCCTGGGTTGTTGGAGTAGCAATATAAGAACACAATATGTAGAATTATTTCCTTTTTATTATGGAACTGTAACCCAATTTAAAAATACTCACATGTATTTATCATGCTCATTGCATGAAAGGGTATAAAGTATTACGTTTTTATTTTCTGATTGGTAAGCATTTCCATTTTCTGCCAAATTCTACCAGGTATTATTCAGTAGCCTTGCACTCTAGCGCAAGAATACCAAAAAAACTTCAGGCTTCATCATAATTAGTAAAAATGAAGTTCCCATGACAAGTAGAAATAAAAAGAAAGTATATTTAGAGGGAAAGAGTGTCCTCCGAAATGTTTCTGTTTCATGTAACCGAAATAAATATGTTCTTGAATGTGCTAACAAACCACTTAGTCCTTCGACAAACAATTCCAGCAACTTAGGCACTAAGATGCACAATGAGTGAATAAGAAATAAGGAATGAATAGACAGAGGATAAGAATTAAGAACGGGAGGTGGGAACGTATATAAAAAGGGTGAATTTTACGTTAGATGTTAAGCGGTAGGATCTAAAAAGATGCTTTTGAGCCAGCTATACTGCTAAATTTTTGTTCGTCATTTATAGTTAACGATCAAGTCACGTAAAGAAAATTCTTTTCAATCTTTTTGAATTATGCTATACCTTTTGACAACTCGATCTTCACTACCAACAGTCAGTTATAATAAGAAAATAGGTCATACTTTGTAAGTGTACGATATAAAAATATATATTTTAATGTACCATCTGTTTTCAGGCAAAGTACATCCTAGTTGTAGTTGTTGTCGGGCAGAAGAAAAAATAAAAACCAAGAAACAAGAAAAGGTTTGCATTATCAATAGAGGAGGGATGTCATTGCCTCGAAAGAGTTAGACTTCTTTCTGTTGGACGGCGGAAAGTATTTTATTTCCATTCAACCACCCAATGGAAATTCCAGTGAAGGCATGCCCTGATCTGCCACTTAGGATGCGTCTTGGTGTAAAATAAATGGGTAACAAACTATATATATATATATATATATATATATATATATATATATATATATATATATATATGTGACATTATAAGTTGAATCTTGACATTATACGTTGAATCTCGTCTATTTCTATAATTCGGGTCCCACATCTGTTAAGAGAGGACCCTGTTCTCAGAAATAGCCCACCCAAAAGCAAGTGAACATCTGCAAATTCCAGTGGGGAAAACAACATAATAAATTCTTTTCAGTTGATAGGAATATTAGCCGTGCCGCCCAGAAAGAGTAACCAAACCCCGTCTCTAGTCATCTAAAATCCGCAGTTCACAATATCTCAGAGATAATGGCTGCAGGTGCCAGAGATAAAGGATCAAAAGTGTCAAACAATATCATAAAGATAAAGCGCACCCAATGTGCTTCTTATAGTAGTATACCACCCACGAAAACATCTGTGTTCATGTAAACAGTCGCTGACTTTGGTACAGACCCTGACTAAGAGAGCAGGCAGTCTGTGTGAGCTGTGTATGTGAAAAGCACTTGTATGTTCAGCGTCATGCTAGAAGGGCGCTCTGATATCCGCTCCCAAATATTATGAAATAAAGAACTGCAATTTTATAGAACTCTGCCTCGTCTTGTGCTTATTGTGTGTGTTATAGAATCAGGGTGAAATGTCACAAGCCGACAGGATAATACTTTGCGAAGGAACACCTAATGGATTTTAATAAGAAGAAATCAAATTGATTAATGAACTTATATGCATTTTTAAGGCAATAGAAGACAAGAAGGACAAACATGGCGGAGGAGCCCTGCTTTCCAATTCCCACCACCGAACCGAGGAGGGTGTCATATTGCAACCCCGTTACGAAGGAAGACAGTGCTGTAATAGCTCACTGGTGTTGCAGTGGAAAGACAGTTCGTTTTCATTCGTATACAAGAATGGAAGGAGTTCGGTGATAATCAGAGGTCATTGACACTAGCTTCGGACAAACTAAGTAAGGGGAGAAAGTGACTTTCTCTGCAGCCTAAGACTAGAGGGGCTGACAAGAGATCGGGACTAAACCCATTTGAGAGTGGCAATGTTTCTCCGATATTCAGAAGAAAAGTATTCGTGTCAGAAAGCTGTACCGTGTTATGTGGTGAGTCCTCGAGATGCCAGTTACCTGGACAGAATGTGGCAGAACAAGAGAGTAATGAATGAAGCACAGAAATTTATTTCTGATTAGACAGACCCTGCCGACTTCACAGATCCAATTAGGTTTGTAAAAATGAATATAGATCAGTGTGATATGTGTGCACGTCAAGTATTATTTATGACGGGCAGTGCGATTGTCGAAGGTTCTGATTAGCCTTTGATGTGGGCCCTAAGTGTCATCTAGCGGCGAAGTGTTATTTTAGTGTTTTGTGTGTGCATTTGTGATCACGTTGAGTGATGTGCTCATCTCATAGATTCTTGATGCAAACTTTAGTGAAATGGATAGTAACCAACTATGGTGTTTAGAGAATCCAGAACACAATGATTATAACGGACAATTCATAAAAACAGTGTTACCGCTAACAGTGCAACAAATGCAAGGTAAGATTGTTATTGATAAAATTATCAGTGTATAAACTACTATGGGTTTTCTAACTAGAACTATTAAGGTGTATGTTATACAGTAGATACCCAGTTGACGTCATATATTATTATCTTTACATATGAAGCAATTTAAACCTGAACATTAAATTAAGTGATTGTAGTATCATCTTTACGTCTATTGGATTCCGTTAGCAGTATGTTTTATTATTATTATTAACTTAAATTTGTGAGTAAGTTGTTTATTTACTATTTTCATGCTTATGGGTAGTATATGATTAGTGTGTTTGTATATTAATTGTTTAAGTGACATTTTATTAATTTCAATTTATGAGTAGAGGTTTAATTCAATACTTTTAATATGTGTATTAGTAATTGCGTAGTGTAATTGGTATATAATTGTTTAATTGTATTTTGTTAATTTGAATTAGGAGTAACGTGTATTGATATGTAGGTCGAGTAAATTGATAAATGAATATCCTGATGAAAATAACTGTGCTAAATTATATTATGGTCGTATTGAAAATAATTGTGATGATTAATGCTACGAATGGCAATGGAGAACATGAACTCCAAAAACGTCTATGCAAATCAGGAATACACTTCATTTGACTGAAGACTATAAGACTCAGAATGTCATTCAGGATAAATTACCTGAATTTGCGAACATGAGTCTATCGTCGGAGCTCAGTCCTCTATTGTCATCGTTTATTGGTATATTTGCTAAAAGTAAATACGATATTGGGAGAGTAAATATGGAGCCTGCTATAATTATTACAACATAAGAGTTACGTGTAGCATTGAGGCCTTATAGAGCGTGCTAGGAGTAACAGTGTGAACCCTGACCCCACCCAACAGAAGTAGGTCAAACGACGAGTAGTGTTTTAGAGGGAGAGGAAAGAGCGAGTCCCCGATTCCTTTGAGTGTGTAAAAAAGAGACGAATAATAAGTTACCTTAACCAAACTAGCTGAAGTTGTCAGAATTATTTATTATTTTTTAATTATGAAGTTAAGGGAAAAAATGGAAGGAGGAAATTTGGTACCTTTCAGTAGAATCTTAAATTCATTTAAATAGGACAGGCTTAGTTCAAAGACAAGCTATCATGGGAAATTAGTACTCTGATTAGCAGATGTCATACATAAGTCAGAACACTACAGTTAGGTTTGAAGGATAAGGTAATTGAAAAATTGAGTTTGAGAGAGATGAATACTGGAAGGGTGAAAGGATTAATTTCGCTCATGTAGAGATCTAAAAGAGTATAGGAAAGAGATCTTGAGATTAAGAAAAATATGAAGTTATATTCCCCTGTATTAAAGAATATAGTGAATTAAAAAACATGAGAGAATTTAAGTGGAATGAAAGAGATGAATAATCTAATAATTGTAAAAAGCATTGTGTTCATATGATATTTTGTCTTAGTAAGGATTTTATTATATTATATCACCTGTTATTTCTTTTCATTATTACGCACTATTATCATATTATCTATTTATGATCATACTGGCATTATTGGTGATTGTATAAATAGTAATTATTATCCGAGTAAACCAGTGCTCTAGAAGTGTAAATAGTAATTGAGTATATTTTTCTGAATTGAACTAATTTAGTGCGTGATTGTCAATATGTTTTCCTATTTAATTAATCTTGAGTTACGTTACCTGAATTGAGTATTTAATGTATGATTTCTGTGTATTGATTTAGCATTGATTTACAAGTATCAGAATTGAATTGTTTTTGTGTATGATTTCATGTAGATTACTATTGAATTAGAACTGATTTTCGGTATAATGTATCTGCATGAGATTCATTAAGCCATATCCATTACAATGTCTAGGTTATTCTTTTCATGGCTAACTAGTATATTATCCTATTTACTTATTTTATTATCCCACTAATATTGTTATAATTATGTACTTTAATTACTATTAGACGATTCTGGTATTGGTGCCACCTATTAATTTGAGGCCGAGTATTGTATTGTTATGGTATTGAACACGATGACTGGAGATTGAGGAATTTAGATAGGTGGAGAACTTCTCCAGAGATACGGAAAGATTTATAATCGTCAGCTAACGTATGTCGATATAAGAGCTTGATACTGGCAGATCAAGAGTT
>OU015495.1:184228714-184274213 GCA_907164885.2 Dolomedes plantarius | reverse complement strand
TGTAACGATAACGCCCCACCTTTATTACTTAGCGTGTATTCTAAATTATTCATTTATCCTTTCAATAAAACACATCCCCTATTCCAAATTGAGATCTAGAGGTAAATAGATTGACTAATTAGTTTGTCCCTTAATGCGCTGCAAGTCATGCAACTATGATGCAGGATGATTCAGAAACCACGCGCCTTTGCATCGCATGTTCGTAATCATGAGTTATGGCTCACGTGGTCAAGTCGGATGTTCGATTCTAAGCAATTAAAAGAATTTTAAACACCTAGCAACCCCTTGGTATAAAAAGGTCGAACAGAGGATCTTCGCGGCTTTTTCTTGCGCTTTGCTGGTCCTGTCTATCTTCGTGCATGATCTGCTTTCGCATTCTTCACTCTATTGTCCGCGACCTGCTTCTGAAACCGATGATGTATACGTATATATTCAAGCTCCGGCAGGTCCGACGGCTGGTATTGTTTGTGTGCACCCTGCTGTAAAGTTACCTGTGCTTTGTTGAAATGTCTGCCTTCGTGAAATATGCTTTCATGGAATAAAGTGAATCCAAAGGATAATGACTGTTTCTCTTCCATCATGTGTTCTTCTCTTCGCTCCATCTTCGTCTACACTGTCCCTTCGTCTACACTACACTTCGTCTACTTCTCCACTACCTGATGTGAATGTCATCACACACACACACACACACATATATATATATATGTGTATGTATTTATGTGTGTGTGTGTTGATAAATGTTTAATATCATACATACATACACTGAAGTGCCACTGAATTAGGGATAGCAAAGCCTATGCAAATTGTGTAGCGCTGCGCATCATGTATGCGCAAGTGAGGGCGCTGTGGTAACTGCATATACAGCGCGTACTGTGGTTGTTCTGAATTAGTTGTTGGAATTGCCAGTATGGGTAAACTGCCTGATTTAGACGCCTTCGATCGCGGACAAATCATAGGTGCGCGACGCATGGGCCATTCAATTTCCGAAATCGTCAGACAGCAAGATCAGCAAGAGTCAGATTTTCAAGGTCGACAGTGTCAAGAGTATACCAAGAATACATGGATGGTGGAAGAAAAAACTAGCGATCGGGCAAACTGCAAAGGACAATTAGCCTTGACAGTGCGTGGTGAGAGACGGATCAGGCGTATTGTACGTAGCCAGCGAAGCCAAACATTAGCTCAAATTACCACCCAGTTTAATGACGGTGCCAGTCGTACAGTCAGTAAACGAACTGTGCAACGCTCGTTTCATCGTATGGGTTTCGGGAACCGTCGACCTACGAGAGTACCATTGCTCTATACTCGCCATCGGGTTGCACGTCTTGCCTGGGCAAGAGAGCACAGAGACTGGAGTGTAGAGGACTGGAAACGAGTAGCATGGAGTGATGAGTCTCGATTCCGACTACTTAACGCCGACGGGAGGCTGAGAATATGGCGTCAGGCTCATGAAACCATGGATCCTGCATGCCTGGCGGGAACTGTACAAGGGCATGGTGGCTCAATCATGGTCTGGGGTGTTTTTTCGTGGCACAGTTTGGGATCTTTGGTGCGTGTACCAACCTCCCTCAATGCAATTCGGTACGTAGAGTTGCTGGGTGATCAACTCCATCCGTTTATGCTGTTCTGTTATATGCACGGTAATGGAGTTTTCCAGCAAGAGAACTGTACCTCTCACAAGGTTGGCTACTGGCTGGTTGGATGAGCATTCCTCTGACTTCTCTGTCATGAATTGGCCACCTAGAAGCCCAGACTTAAATCCTATTGAGCATCTTTGGGATGTTTTGGAACAAGGCGTGAAAGGCCATCACACAGCACCAAAGAACCTTACTGAATTATGGACAGCTTTAGCCAATATTTGGCAAGCCATTCCCGTGGAACGTTTCCAGAAACTTGTTGAATCTATGCCTCGTGTGGCAGCCGTTATCAAGGCCAGAGGAGGCCCAACTCGTTACTAGGTAGGTATCCCTAATTCAGTGGCACTTCAGTGTATAACAGACACAGAGAGGGGACGGAATATTTTTCTGAAGTACATCCTATAAAATTTGTATCCCTGTCTTCCTCTTTAACCCTTGAACTTCATATTTGGAGCAATAAATTTGACTTGAATAAAACGTTTTGTATAGAATCTGTCTCTCCTTACCTACAAACGCAACCATCTAATTCCATTATTAAGATGGAGATGTCTGATTCAGACATTCCCGTAACAGTGGTAGTATTTACAGTTATGAGGCCTGAATCTCTATGAATATCGGTTTTAAGGAATATATGAATTAAGAAAACCGCAACAATTACAACGGGGGTCAGTGCTTTACTGAAAATTTTAAAGAGATATTGCTATTAACAGGAGGAGCAAATTAAAGGAAAATGAATCTGTAATATAAATGCGCTTGATTGATATGTACAGACATTTACAAATTATAAAGATACGTAGAAATGCTAGGAGTGTATATTTTACACATATGATTATATCCAGTTGCTGTAATAACGAATCGTAATCGCTTTACTGAAAATTTTAAAGAGATATTGCTATTAACAGGAGGAGTATATTAAAGGTAAGTGAATCTGCAATATAAATGCGCTTGCTTGATTGATATGTACAGATATTTACAAATTATAAAGATACGTAGAAATGATAGGAGTGTATATTTTACACATATGATTATATCCAGTTGCTGTAATAACGAATCGTAATAAGATATTTGCTAATGAGTGTTGTGGAGATAAGCTTTTGTTTCAAGGTGGCTTTGATACCGTTTTGTGAATGTATTGAGTTATCAAGTCGATTGCTTTTGTGAGGTATTTTATATTTTATTGCGAACGCAGATGTTTACTTGAGTACATCAAGTTGTATTCGATCTGAAGGTCATTTAAATTGTTGATGGGGAATTTAACTACCTATTTGAAAGGAAATAACCTCAGCTCCCAAGCCAATTCAAGTCCTCTTGAAAAGTGAAAAGTATAAGACGTTATTGACAAGCAAATTTACGAACAATTCAGTTAGAGAACGATCATAACTACATACTTAAGAAAATTGTGATAGTAGTCATCATAAAAAAAGACTTCCTCACAACGCCTGGGCAACTCAACAGCAAGGAAAATATCGATCTGAAGTTGGGAAGGTCCTTGTCCTAGTAGCACAACTACGTCGGAACGACATTGGCGTACAGAGGTTGTGCAACGACATCATGCTTGTGACCCCAACTGTCAGGCTATGGTCACTTGCGACGTCCGACGTACAACTATGCCAACGACGCTCCAACGAATTCGTCGTCGGACCAACTTCACCATGCATGACTGGATAGACGACGACTGAAGACGGCTGCATTGGGTGATTTCTAATGCCCCAAATTATGTTTTTTTATTAACAAAACCGGAAATCTAAAAAACTTATCAAATGAAAATAAAATATTATTAGTATCTTAAACTTATAAAAGATTCCAGTAATGGGTAATATCCATAATCTCGTATCTCATTATTTACACTAACTTTTTAAAATAAAAAATTACCACCACCCCTCAAAAAAAAGTATAGAATTTACCGTTTTAAAAATCCTAAGAAAAATAACTTCCTGGGTAGAAGAAAAACAAAATTCGACGCGGCTAACTGATGTCGGTACAGAGTCGAAACGACCGTTGGCCTCCAGTCAGTTTCAAGTTGGATTCCGACGCCGACGTTTGACCGACCTACAGATGTCGGTCAAACGTTGGCAGTAGGGTGGCCCGACGTATACGAGCTACTTGGGGGATTTAAGTGCAGGTCCTGACCTGCAGTTAAATTTCTTTATATATATATATATATATATATATATATATATATATATATATATATATATATATATATATATATATATATATATATTGGGGGATTTAAGTGCAGGTTCTGACCTGCAGTTAAATTGCTTTATACAGATACCTTATTCTGTATATATATATATATATATATATATATATATATATATATATATATATATATTGGAGGATTTAAGTGCAGGTTCTGACCTGCAGTTAAATTGCTTTATACAGATACCTTATTCTGTATATATATATATATATATATATATATATATATATATATACATATATATATATATATATATATATATATATATATATATATATATATATATATATATATATATATAAAGCAATTACTATTACTTATGAGAAATTAATACATACGAAAACATAGGGCATAAATGTAATTACAAAAAAACATTTTCGCGTAAGAATAATTCCTCTATAGACATCAATTTGACACAAATAGGAAAAATGCGGCTTCATATCTTTTTTTCCTAAAAAGAATAAAGAAATGCGAGCTGTGCTCTAAACTAATTGGAAAAACGGCAATACAAAAATGTGAAACCATAAAAAACATAAAAAAACTGTTTTGAATTTGATAATTGTTAAAATAATTGAATTCACAAGAGATTGAATATCGTATCATTAATATTGGGAAAAATGTTTGCACATTTTAAGGTTATTTAAAGATATATTACGGATCGAAACATAAACTCTCAGGAAAATTTTACGTGATTTTTCTTTTCTTACGTCTATACTTTAGAAGTATAAAAAAATCACACTTTCATTTATGAATTAAAACATAATTATACTTAAAAAAACACTGTGGATTTTTACTTTTTCTCTTTTATACGAGGTATTTATTTTTAAACAGAAATAATAGATGATTTTTTTCCCGTTTAGATATTAAATTTATCTAATTAGACTCTGTGTTTGATAGTTTTTTGTAATCGATATTTGTTTTAGAAGAAAAGATGAATCTAAAGGAAGCATTTTAATTAACTAAATATTTTTCAAACTATATATGACGTAAAAATTTCAAGTCTAAATTTCCTTTATCAGTGCAGTTCTAGAACTGCTCCCCATTTTATAACACTATACAGTTATCTTCATGATTTTTCATAACATGGCTGATAATTTACTATTTCCTTTACACAAATTGATATCACAAGTTAAGTGCATTGTTAGATTGCTGCTTTAACATTTTAAATGCATTTTAAGTGCGCATGCTAACATTTAATAAATGTTTTTAATACAATGGTCTTAATCCTTCAGTCCTTATGCGTGAAGGACAATAGTTTTGTGATCTTTTCATTTAACTCGAAAAATACAGTTATTTATGTTTAAAAAATGGAGAAAGCCCTTTAATCACTATTTCTGAAACACTTCGACTCGTGGAGAATTTCAGCGTTATGTGCATCCTTTTCTTTTTCAGAGCAAGACTAGTGTGTAATATTGGGCAGGATAGGCAGATTAGAGGCTAAAAATGCACTGTTAATACAATTAAATTAGTAAAGTCAATTAGTTCGACTTGGACACCTTCGGAAACGCATGAGAGCTGTTAAACCAGTTCTGGGAGGTGCCGTGGCACTAAAACAAATAGAGATCAAATAAAACATTTTTATTTTTTATCTTTTTTTATTAAATAATTAACTCATCGCTCTGTGTTTCCAAAAATACTTTGCAAAAGCAACTGAGTCATTACTTTGCATGATTGACACACACACACACACACACACACACACACACATATATATATATATATATATATATATATATATTATAATATACACTGATAGCCATTGAAATTGCAATATCTCAGGACGGATGATACAAACGTCAAATTCGCATGAAAGGAAGAAGGTGCAATGATATGCAAATGATTATCCTTTAAGCACAATCGAACGACACAGGAGGGAGAAACATCATCTCAAACTCTGTATAAAATGAAAGTTACCCAGCGGGTTTCTTATTCGGAAATCGCATTTGAATGTTGGTTGTTTGTAAGAAGATCGTGTTATGCCTCGTATAAGAAGGAAAAACGGCTACCAGAACGTGTCGGAATTCGACAGCGACAGGATCGTGGCCTACCGAGAGTGCGGTTTCTCGTTCCGCGAAATTGCTACTCGCATTGGTCGAAATCCAACGACTCTCATGGGAATATGGAATCGATAGATTCAGGAGGGTCATACTGAACGCCATGCAGAATCTCAAAGGCCTCCTGCCACTAACGCCCTAGAGGACAGACATGTTGTCAGGTCGGCCTTGCAGGATCGCACAGCCACATCACGGACCTTGAGTCAGAAAATGGCTTTGTTTGCAGCACCGCAAGTATCCGCACGGACACAGCGACGACGCCTGGAGCAGCACGGACTGTCTGCATGGCGACCAATATTGTGGCTTCCATTGGCAATGCAGCATAAAGACGCGCGGCGACAGTGATGCGCCCTACAACAAAACTGGATATATGAGTGGCACCATGTCGACTTTTCAGACCCGGTCAGAGTCCCGGTTCTTCGTGCAGCATCATGATGGTCATATCCGTGATTGGAGGCACCGAGGAGAACGCACGTGGCCTGCTTGCATTCGATATCGTCATACGGGCCCTGCACCTGGTGTGATGCTATGGGCAGCTATTGGGTACACGATGCGAACACCTCTTGTTCGCGTCGTCGGTAATCTAATCAGCCAGCTTTACATTTCTCAGATCTTAAGGCCGGTCCTATCTTCGAGTCCTCAGAGACATCTTTGAACAAGATAACGCAAGACCGCATGTTGCCTATCATGTCCTGACCTACCTGAACACAGAGAGTGTTCGAATGTTGCCCTGGACAGCAAGTCTTCCAGATCTTCCAACCACTGAAAACATCTGGTCATGATGGGTTCCTGAGAGATTGGGCCGCCACCGCTCTACAACTACTACGATTGATGAAGTATGACATAGACTTAAAGCAGCATGGAATGACTGGCCCGAATTTGTCATCCAAACACTGTTCGACTCGATGCCTAACCGGGTTAGAGCCGTATTAGCTGACAGAGGCGGCATCTGTGTATACTAATTTAGGACCCTGTATACCCCCAAATTGCCTACAAATTTAATCATGTTCTCAACCTACTAAGCTGTATATGTACAATAAGTAAAGTTTTGTTCTTTGCTTTTCTTCATGGTGTTGCAATTTTAATGGCTAGCAGTGTATAATACGCACACGCGCACACGCACACACACACACACACACACACACACACATATATATATATATATATATATATATGTGTGTGTGTGTGTGTGTGTATGTTTAGATTTATCTAGAATGTTCGGTTTATAAAATGCTTAAAAATCTGATTAATTATAAAATAAGTCTATTCTCTTTCCTATTTATATAAAATTAAATTTCCTTTGAATGTGGGATACCTCGATTGTGCAAAATAAAAAAATTTGGCCCCATTTAGTAAACAAAATTGGTGAATAATAATTTTGCGATGAAAAGAATTTCCAAGAAGACAGAAAACGCGAACGAAATTTGAAAGTGGAAGGTAAGCTTATGTACAGGACAATAATTACGTACGTGTGAAAAATTATTCAAAGCTTTCAGAATTTTAGATAGCTGTATTTGAATCACGTGTGGTTTTGAGAAATGTTAAAAGCTATTTTGCAAAATGATTGTATGCATGCATGCATTTCCTCTGAAATTGCTTTTGGAGTGCTGATTTATGGTTTCAAAATCTTCCCTGAGAATTTTTAAAATTTTCCCTGAGAATTTTTAAAATTTTTATATATATTAAAATTAATATATATAAAAATATATATTAAAAATACGTCATTTATAGAAAAAGTCAGTTCTGTTCCTGTGTATCCTACTCAACATTTCTTAAAAAAAAAGGGAAATCTCAATCTTTCAAAATTAGCAAGGAAATGAACCCTATTTAGCTTATCTTCTGAAAAAAAAGAACCTCTAACTATACTGAAAGCATCAAAGGAATTCAAAACCTAGAGACAGGCTCATAACGTGACAAGAATAATGCAATTCTGAAAAATTATTCTACCGTTCAAACTTTCAGAAGTTTTGATCACTATATTTGAGTCAAGTGTAGCTTTGAGAAATGTAAAAAAAGCTGTTTTGTAAAGTGATTGTAGGCGTGTTTTCGCTTCAAATAGCTTTTTGAAGGGTGATGTATAGTTTAAAATCTTCCTGGGGAGTTTTGGAATTCTTTTAAGAAGTAAAGGAAGATAAATTTAGTTTCATATATATGTACTTTTATACGTACGTATATATATATATATATAGGTGTACGTATACCTTATACTATATGAACGCAAAGTTTAAAATCTTTCTGGAGAGTTTCAGGATTCCTGTAAGAAGTAAAGGAAGATAAATTTAGTTTCATATATGAGTATATATATATATATATATATATATATATATATATATATATATATATATATATATATATATATATATATATATATATATATATATATATATATAATACAAAACTGCACTGATTTCAAAAAGGGGGAACTACATTGCAGGCCATCCAAAATGCAACACCAAGGAGGGCAAGGGATATTAAAGGCAAATTTATTGCAAAAAATACAGAAATTATCAATGATAATTGATTGGAAATACAGCCTTTTTTGAAGTGAAGAAGACGAGAAAATCAGTAATGAGTGTTGCCTACTCGTCTGTCAATAACCTTTGCGACCCGCGAGTGCGGCATGACGGGCTAGGAAAGTCCTATCATTGACCAGATATGTTCGATGGGTGATAGATCTGAAGAACAGGCAGGCCAGGGTAACAATGGAATCTGGTGGTCTGAGAGGAAACCTTCACCAGTGCGTGCAACGTGTGGTCGAGCATTGTCCTGTTGAAACGTGGCCGCAGGCAAGTTTCAGGTTAAGGTAGGAGAACAGGCTGCAAAACCTCAGAGATATAGCACTGGCTGATAAGTGTACAGGTAATACATACTAGAGGGGTACGGTAGTGGAATCCATAACACGACAAAATCCATGACACGCGGTAATGCATAACACGACAATTGAACAGCCTCTCTCCACGGTGTCTCCAAACTCAAATCCGACCATCGTGGTGTTGCAGTCAGAAGCATGATTCGGCCGAAAACAATGTCATACCATTCGGAATTCCATCACAGCCGTTCAGTGTACCATTGCAAACGCAAACGCCTGTGGTTTAAAGTCAAAGGTAAGCGAAGCAATGGACGCCCAGCGGACATTCCAATGTGCTGCAACCGACGTCGTATTGTTCGTGAGCACACCGATTGTTGTGTTACATACTGTATTCGTTGTGCTATGGTTGAGGATCTGGCACTGCGCTCCATCAGTCCCATGCGCACAATATGCCTGTCTTCCCGTGGTGTGGCGCGATGAGGCGGTTGCAATCGTCCATGACGGTCAGTCGTTCCCTCCTGCATCCACCGATTCCATATTCGCGTGACTGTGACTTCACAATGTCTATATGCAACGATTCTGCCTCGGTTGAAGTCCGACACGTGCTCGTATGATGCTCCTGTTTTTCACCGAGGCATAGTAAAGTTGCACACACAAAAAATCGCACTAGAGCACAATTCACGTTCGTCAAATCGGCTATCTTTCTTCTCTTCATATACAGTCTGTCAGGAGCGCTGCAGTCGCCCATGATGTGTTCGTGCGTTATCATTTGCATATTCCATCAAGGTATTCTCATGATGCAAATTTCATGTTGCTTGGTTGCTTCCTCCATGGTGTTGCATTTTGGATGGCCAGCAGTGTATTTTCCTCCGCCAGGTTGCAATTATAATTGTCAGTTTGTAACGGACGTCAAGAATAACAACATGAAATGCATATTTTCCCTGTGAACGTAATGCATCAGGAAAATCAAAATTTGACGTAAAATCAAAGTAATATACACTACACCAATGAGAGTTATAAATGAGAATTATATCCAAATTAAAAGGAAAATTCTACGACCAATAAAAGAGTAGTTATAATCTTAATATGTTTGTGCGCACCAAAACAATTGAAAATAAATTACTCGCACTTTTACAAATTTGGACCACAGAAATTGAGTTTGATACCAAAATATCCTTATAATGCCTATAATTTTTTTAAACCACTTTCGACTTCAGAAAGTTAATTTTTAATTTAAAAGTAATACCGAAGAACTTGTCTTATCATTTCTGTCGAGGTCAAACATTGTTTATTACATATTGTAATCATATAAAATTAAAAGACCATTGATAGACATCGATAAATAGCTTTTCTAAATATTTGCTAAAATATTACAATTATTTAAAAGAGACCAGAAAGGCTAGTGTAAAGATACTTTACGAAATATAATGCAATTCGTAATATAACCCATAAAGTCCACTAAAAACAAATTTTCTATCTCTTCATTTTGATATATCCATTCATTAAATTGTTTATGTTATCACAATTTAGAAAACTCAGCAGAGACATTTCTACTTAGGATGAAAAACTCGAAGTTAGATTGTTTTTTTCGATGAATTTTCTTTGTTCTGACCAACAGAAATTTAATCGTCTCTTCTTTTACATGTTTTTGTGCTGCACTTGACAAAAATAATTTAAGTGTAGTTTCTAAACAATACCAATAAGATAATGGAAACGAGATAGAAATAAAATGTATTAATACAACCATACTTCTAACTTAAACCTGCGTATTAAAACATTTGCTATATTAAATAAAATTCAGAGAGTCATTAAAACATGCATAAAGAGTTAAATTTTTTATCTTCTTCGTTCCCTCCAGCATGAGAAACAAGGTTAATTTCTTGGAAGATTTGCGTTAAAGCAGCAATTTTGCTTAAAACTGTGTAAATAAAGAAGTTTGAGCAAAAAATGCTTTACTAAATTTTTTATCATATTCTGTTTTAAGGTATTTATGAAACAAAAGGTAAAAGATTAAAAAGTTTTTGCTTGAGAATTAAAAATACAACAACATGTTTTGTTTTACTTAAACTTCTGACGTCAAATCACTTTTTTTTTGAAGTCGGGGTATAAGCTTTTTTCGTAACAGGAATGAGATTATTGTTAGCTAAAATTTCTCCTGTCTAAGCAAGATAAACATCAACTATGAATGCCTTTAAAATTTCTTTCCTATGTACAGTTAAGGTATAGCATAAATCTTTTTGTAATAATTTCTGAAGGTAAATTGCATACTTCTGCAGTGAGAAGGATTTGAAAGAATTAAATTCCTTCGCTTAAACTTTTCTGAAAATCACTTAAAACTTAAAATTCTATATAAAGTATCATATATTACTTGAGCTCATTACATTTTCGTATCATGTTATCCAATTTCCTAGCGTTAAAGAGTAACAAACAAAAAATATAATAAAATTGTTTATATATATATATATATATATATATATATATATATATATATATATATATATATATATGTGTATGTATATATGCATTCAAATGCTGAAACTTGCAAGTAGTGAGAAAAAATACATGCTGTATATTATTTTTAAACTGTAAAAAATGTTTACTATTATTTAGCGTTAACGGATAACAGACGGATAACGTTAAAGAGTAACAAACAAAAAATATAACAAAATTGTTAATATATAGGGTGTCCGAAAAGTATGGCTACAAAGTATGGCCGAAAAGTATGGCTTTCAAAAATGAATTAAAAATAAGCAAACAAAGATTTTCACAGTTTTTTATGTTCCATAAAGAAAATATCAATGTTTTTTTTGCAATGCTTTATTCTACGATTGCTTTATACCATGATTTCAATGTGCGCACTATTAGTCGAGCGCAACACATCGGGTCTATACGAGATTTCTCGCCACGTTCTATGAAGAATTGCAGGATCAACACTCTGAATGGCCGCTGTAATTCAACTTTTCAGTTCATCAGTGTCACAAATTGGAGATTGATAAACAATGTTTTTCACGTATCCCCATAAGAAGAAGTCCAAAGGTGTTATGTCTGGAGACCTAGGTGGCCACGGTATTGGACCTCTTCTTCCCATCCATCGCCCGGGGTACTTATCTAAAACCTTTCGCACTTCCAAACTCTGGTGTGGTGGTGTCCCATCCTGCTGGAAAGTGATATTGGGTTGCAAGTCCTCTACTTGATAAAATACGAAAATTTCAAGCATATCAAGGTAATTGTCAGAGCGGACAGTTTCTTCGGAAAAGAAAAAAGGCCTAATAATTCGATCGTGCAGTAAACCACACCACACGTTTACTTTAGGGCCGTCTCTTGCTTCCTCCAGTACGGCATGCAGAATGTTGCAAAATGTGGATGTAGCGCCATCTAGTTTACATTTCATTCAACATAAACTTTAATCTTTACTTTATGGAACATCAAAAACCGTAATTGAAAATCTTTGTTTGTTTATTTTTAATTCATTTTTGAAAGTGTAGCCATACTTTTCGGACATCCGGTATAATATATATATATATATATATATATATATATATATACACATTCAAATGCTGAAACTTGCAAATATTGAGAAAAAATACATGCTGTATATTCTTTTTACCCTGTAAAAAATGTTTACTATTATTTAGCGTTACCGGATAACAAATAGGTGAATTATACAGAAAGTCAAATCTGGAATTTTCTTCCTCTTGCAAAGAATACCGTGCTGGGCGTGCCTAGATCTGTGGCAGTTGCCCTCTTTTGACTCTTGACAGGACATGGCAGTCTACCTACGTACTTTTATCGTTTTATATTATTTGACTCGCTTTTATGTATTTTATGTTTCTCTAGACAAGTTTTCGACGCTGACCACTTGGACACGTGCATTGCACTTGAACATTTCAGTGGACTTGCGGCGAAGTACTAGGGAGTACGGGAGCTGATGGCATGACAGCCAAGTACTCGGCATTTGACAACAATAAGATATAGAAAGTTAGAGGATATTCTTACATAACAAAAGCTAAATTTAGAACTGTTAATAACATGTAACAAGTTAAAGTGGGAGAAATAAGATACTTTATATATATAAAAACTTGTAAGCATAAAATTATTTTTACAGTCATATGTTTTTGAATTCCCTAAACGTTATCTATATTTTGTACAGATAAATTTTTTGTTTACCAATCTGGCACTGTCTTACAAGTATAGACAAAAATTGGAGGAAAAGTGATTTATAGGTAAAGTTTCCATTCTTCTTAGTTCATTTTAAATATAAATGGACTTTTCTATGTAAACGGATAATACTAGAAAAATATGTTATGAAAAAATTTAGTAACATTCGCTTTTCGTTGTTTTAGCAACCTTCACAGCTGAAAATATTTGGTGCACATAAAACTTTCTTTTATGATTTTAATAACATTTTTATACATATGTGTGTACGTATATCGCCATGCGTATATATATATATATATATATATATATACAGTAAAAATTGCTTATAAGACACCGGTTATAAAAACATATCGCTTAAAAGAACGGAATTATTAGTTCCCGGCCAATTCTCATGTGTAAAGATGGATACAAAATCCGGTTATAACAACATCGTTAATAGGAACATATCGCTTTTAGTGACTTAAACTTAATTGGTTTCTGGGAAAATATATCGCTTATAAGAACAAGTTAATCGTGAAAAGAGAATTTCCAGTTTAGAAAACGGTGAAAAAAAATGGAGCATTAGCCAACGAATTAATGGTTACTAATGCCACGATTTCAAATATATTTAAGAATAGAGAAAAATTAAAAGAACAATTTGAAAAAGATCGGAATAATATTAAGAAGCTTCGAAAAAGTCCACATGCTGACATAGAAGAAGCCCTTTTGCAATGGTTTAAGATTCAACGGAGTGCCAACATTCACCTAAGCGGACCGATTTTGCAAGCGAAAGCAAATGAATTTGCGAAGCTCTTTAAAAAATATGATTTTGTTTGTTCAACTTCGTGGATCCAGAGATTTCTTGAGAGGCATCCCATTGTGTTCGGGAGAATCGAAGGCCGTGACACCAGGAGTTTCTGATAACTGGCTTAAAACCGTTTGGACCACGTTAAGAGAAGGCATGACCATGAAATCTTCAAAATTGATGAAACTGGCCTATTTTATAGGATGACCCCGGTTAGGACGTTGCGTTTCAAATACGAACCTTTGATTGAACATGAACCTTATAACCATTTTTTGAACGTCATGTTTCAGGTGTAAATAGAAATTATGCGACAATGAATTTGGCATTTCCAGCAGTTTTAAGTTATCTATCGGATATAAAAACTATTGATTATAAGAAACAGTTCTTAAAGTCCCCTGGATGTTCTTATAAACGATTTGTACTGTGTATATATATATATATTTATAGTAAATATGACGATCAATGTATACTATTGATATAAAAATAATTATATATTTATAAAAAATCGTGAGGGATATTTTTATAGACATAATAATATAGAAGAAAATATTCAAATTAAATCTAATATGTCATACTAAAGAATATAATACAGTTAATATAGTATAGTTCAAAGAACATATCTTTTCCTGTAATTTAATATTTTTTTTTGATAATGTCCAATCGTTTGCCGCATTAGGAAGAAATTTTTTTTTTTTGTATACTACGTTGTTATGCAGGTGACGATAAATTTATTTTAACTACCAGAAAAAGAAATCACGTGATCAGCATTTAATAAATTAAATTCTAAAAGTTAATCTATAAAAATTCCCCCAAAATCAGAAAATGGAGGTAATGATTCGAAAAATATTTCATTTGAAAGGAATTTTTATGATCTTTTACGTCATATAAATTTTATAACCCTCAGATTATTATTTTAAATGCAAACTTAAAAGAAGTTACTAAAACAGCTTAAAATTTTAATTTTAAAAAATCTAAGAATAATTTTTCAAAAATCTTTCTTAGTGCACCCCTACACTATAAGAAGAATCGCCATGCAAAATTTCAGCCCTTTAGGTCCAGTAGTTTGGTCTATGCGTTGAAAGTCAGTCAGTCAATCAGTCAGTCAGTGAGTCAGTTAGTTACGGAACTGTTATATATATATATATATATATATATATATACACTCATGGACAAAAAAATTAGCGCACCAAGAAATAATTGCGGGATCGTAACGAAACTTGCAATGAAGGTACATGTCGGGGAGATATGCAAATGATTAGAAATGCAGCGTGATTGCGCATTACGTATAGCCGGTAGAGGGCGTTGAACATCGTACTCTGTGGAGTATAAAACAAGTAACCAAAGCTTGTTTGAGTGTGCTGAATCCTTTACAAAGGAAGAGCTGAGATAGACATGCCATTACGCCGTGTTCGAAGACAATATAAGCAGTTGTCGCAGTTTGAGAGGGGGAGAATCGTCGGGATGATGGAAGCTGGGTAGTCAGCTAGGGGAGTAGCTCGTCAATTAGGCCGCTCTGATTGTGTTGTGAGGAGGTGTTGGGACCAGTGGACCCGAGAGATGTCATGTACACGAAGACCAGGCTCAGGACGCCCTCGACAGACCAGTCGTCGAGAAGACCGCCACATCGTAAGAAATGCCGCGTACAGCCAACTGCTTCATCGGCCACCATCCAGGTACAGATAGCACCTTCACTAGGGGCCTCTGTGTCTTCTCGAACCATACGAAGGCGCCTGGCTGAAGGACAGTTGGTATCGCGGAGCCCATTACGTGTGCTGCCCTTGACGCCCACCCATCGACGCCTCCGTTTGAAGTTTTGCCGCGCACGAGGAAACTGGACTGCAGCGGAATGAAACCAGGTCGTCTTTAGCGACGAATCCAGATTCAATCTCGGCAGTGATGACAATCGTGTTCGTGTGTGGAGAGCCCGTGGTGAACGCTTCAATTCTGCCTTTGCTGTACAGCGACACATCGCTCCCACAGATGGTGTGATGGTATGGGGTGCCATTGCCTACAATACACGGTCACCCCTAGTATTGTTCCGTGGCACCATGACAGCCCAGCGGTATGTTCATGAAATCCTAAAACCACATGTGTTGCCACTCATGCAACGGCTCCCAGGAGCCATTTTTCAACAAGACAATGCTTGGCCTCATACGGCAAGGGTGTCACAAGACTGTCTCCGCACTGTTACTACCCTTCCTTGGCCTGCCCGATCCCTAGATTTGTCTCCAATCGAGTATATCTGGGATCATTTGGGTCGACGAGTTGGGTATACCACGAGTTTGAACGAGCTAGAGGCAAGGTTACAGCAAATATGGAACGAAATGTCTCAAGACATCATACAGAACTGGTATGACTCAATGCCCGATCGTATCGCATCGTGCATTCGCGCTAGAGGGGGTCCAATACTCCACAGAGTACGATGTTCAACGCCCTCTACCGGCTATACGTAATGCGCAATCACGCTGCATTTCTAATCATTTGCATATCTCCCCGACATGTACCTTCATTGCAAGTTTCGTTACGATCCCGCAATTATTTCTTGGTGCGCTAATTTTTTTGTCCATGAGTGTATATACAGAGAGAGAGAGAGATAATTACATGTGCCTGAATTTATATTTTTATTCCTTTGAAAATCTATTTCCTTGTTAGCAAATAATATAATTATCAATTTTAGAGCAAACTGGTACAGTTACAATTTCAACCAATTTTTCTCGACGTTTAATTTTGCTTCAGGTAATGTACATTTGTAAGACATAGTATATGAAACTTAATACAATACATGTGTTTGAAAGGAAATTATTCTGAAGTTTTATTGTCTTTATTCTCATAATTTTTCACCAAGGACTCATGGAGTCCATGCCTAATCTGGAATCCAAACCCAAGCCCTCATTGGGGAAGACCGAGACGCAAACCACTATACGATGTTGGCAATTTATAGAGCTTTACGCTTGAAAATATATCCTTAAGAAAATTCACAACTATTCAAAATTTTATTAGAATACGTTTGGCTAAAAGTATTATTCACAAAAAGTAACATATATATATTTCTCATATTTAATTTAATAATTCCATATTATATGGATTATATATGCCTGAATAATTTTTTTGTCACTTTAAATTACGAGAATTTAGTTTCAATCTCTTAAATTTGCAGATTTATATATTTTTCTGAAACATATCAATTTCATGACGGAATAAAAGGCATTCTGATTATTTTTTATGTTTTCCAATAAATTTAAAGTGAATCAATAAATTTTCCTTGCAATTTTAAGATAAAAATTTACGATCTGTATGTGTTATAGAATATCGATATACTGTAAAGGCTGATATTAAAAATTCTTAGTTTTGAAAATACTTTAAAACAAATTTCAAATATATTTCGGAATTCTTCATTTTTATGGAAACATAAAATATATTTTAATATTTAAAAACTGGATACAATCTTTTTCTAAATATGCTTTTAAACTAAACTTGTATACTAACTTTTATACAAAACAATGAATTCTAGTTTTAAATAGAAAATATTCGTGACAACTGTAAATATAAAGAAGTTTCAAATGCTTGATGCTCTTTTCTAAATTTATTCAATATTGTTTTGAAATAAAAGCAAATCTAATTTATTAGCTACATTTAACTTTTTTTTTATATTCAAGCTTCTCAAATCAAGTTGATTAAATTTTTTACCGTGCTAAATTATATCGGTTCATGGTTTGTCATAGCATAGATGGCGTAAGAATGGAAATTACCAGGAGGATCTACTTCAAAACATTCTGTTTTGTTTGTTAATTTAATACAAACGCGCTGTTCATTTAATTAAGTCAGTTATCCCAGAAACATGTATCTTTAGTCATAATTTAGCTCTAATGGTCCCCTAGTAAGAAATAAAGTTTTTCCCAGCGCAAGTAAATTGGATGGTAAGTCCGAAAACCGTATTTTCATTTTCTACATAATGTGATTTCAAAGACTTTTATATATATATATATATATATATATATATATATATATATATATATATATATATATATATACAGTGGAATCTCGATCTATCGTTTTTCAAGGGACCGATTGAAATGAACGATAAATGCGGGAAATCGATAGATGCGGAAACATAACAAAGCAATATGATCTTTGGGACTGGATAAAATGAACGACACATACGGAAAAACGATGGATCCGAAAACGATCGATCGAGATTCCAATGTATATATATATATATATATATATATATATATATTGTTTCGGTGAATATAAGCACAGAGTTTTCTTTGGTTTTAACTTTGTTACAGATTTCATGACATGATATTGATATCTGTTGCAGAGGTTTTGACCTTTAAACGATTCTAATGATTTGCCAGTTTCGTGTACGTTCAATGGGGCATACTGAATAAAAATGCTTTATACGTATGTGTTTTATTTAATATGGAAACTCAAATGGGCTCGAGGTAGCCTAGTGGTAACGCGTCGGCTTTCAGTGTTGAGGGTGCTCGAATCGAATCCCGATAACCGCCGTTAAATACCTCCGTGTCTTGGCCGGGTATGAGCACGTTAAATCCATAGATCGGAAAATCCCTCTATGACGTCATAGAGGGTGGAGGAGGGTATGATCCCCCAAATGTTGCCTCTGGGGGTGCTCGGTCAAAATTGAGGTGACACCTGATTTAATCGGACTTCGACCCTTCTGGTGCCATATCCGGAGCCGTATCCTTGAAACCGCAAACCTGTTTGGACCTCGTCTGGGATACATCCGCACACGGGGTATTACTAAGAACAGCAACAAATATTCGAATATGTCGTTTAAATCGAATTTTATTGACGATTATATCGTTTAAATCGAATATTCGAATTTTATTGACGAAAATTCGAATATGTCGTTTAAATCGAATTTTATTGACGAATATATCGTTTAAATATTGACACCTGAGGTGACACCTGATTTAATCGGACTTCGACCCTTCTGGTGCCATATCCGGAGCCGTATCCTTGAAACCGCAAACCTGTATGGACCTCGTCTGGGATACATCCGCACACGGGGTATTACTAAGAACAGCAACAAATATTCGAATATGTCGTTTAAATCGAATTTTATTGACGATTATATCGTTTAAATCGAATGTTCGATTTTATTGACGTATATTCGAATATGTCGTTTAAATCGAATTTTTATTCTATGAAATTTTTATCTCTTGTGGACAATTTTTTTTATGAATTTCACCCGACAAAAGGTTATAGAGACAAACAAATATCAAGAACTATTAAAAGTATGTTTCTTTAATTGAAAGTAAATGACTCTTTGGGCAGAAAATAAAATAGTCACTTATTAAGTGGAAAGCTGGATGAAGAAAACCTTTGTTAATGGATCTTATTTTTTCAATTAGGAGACAAAAACAGAAATCACGTTTAAATTTTAATGCTTAATTGAAGACGTTAAAAATGATACCAGATCGTAATTAAAAGCTTTTTTTTTTTACAGTTTGAAAAGCATTCAAAGAATGCTAGAATCAGAAAAAATGCTGCATTTAGGGGTAAATTATTCATTGAATTACTTTTAACACAATGTTGAAAGTAAAAAGTCGATGGTCTACAAAAAATGAACTATCCCAGCTGTATGAGGTAATCTCAGTTTTCGTTTACCGTTCCTTGCGCATGTCCCTTTCTTTCAGTTGTTAAGAATACAGTTGTTAAGAATGGATGTCTTAACATGTGTAGAGTATTCTAAGGGGCACTTTAAATGAATTTGATACAAACACAGTTTATACATGAAACAATGTTTATTGAATTCGTTGCACATATAGAATTTGCTTTTACAGCAATAAGCATACGTACTACTTGTACAGAATATATATTAGCATTCAATAAAAATATACTTTGCCATACTCACAACCTAGAGAGTCAAAGCAGCAGTTCTGCCACGTAAACACTAACGCCGGCCCCCTAAGCACTAACGCCGGCTAACACCTGGAGCTGCTTACCTCGTAGCTCCCTTAACTCGCTTATCTATCAACTTTAACAACCTTTTTACAACCTCTGTATAAATCAAGCTTCATGGTATTTATGCCAAGTGCGTATGCCGAAATTAGCATATATGCCGAAATAAGCAGCTTCTTTAATTCATTCACTCAAAAGTTCGATTCCTGTGAATCGAATCTTGTGTATACCTTACACATGTTTTTTCAATTAAGTTAAGTATTTTCAATCTTTCCGGTGATACTAATATTTTCCACGCTCCAATTATATTTCATGTATTTCTTAACTGTACATTATCGTATTTTCCAAAAGCTCCACACCACGGTAATGACAATCTGTTCGACCCGAGATTCCAACCTGAGAGTCCTACAATACCCACTTGGTTACTGAGGTAAACTGAGGAACTCTCATTTTTCGAATTCTATTTCCTAAAAGGTATATAACGTTTCAATGAAAAAGAGCAGCGAGATTCAAATCCCAGAGAGTATGTAAAGTCAAAACAGAGGTAATACAAGATGATCTAAAAATATGTATGCCGTAATTCTTTTAAGGGGACAACGGACATTTAACCTCGTTTTATTTATTAATTTTTAAATTTTGAATTTTTAACTCTATATACAAAATGATAACAAATGATATTATTTTTCGCTACACGGAAGTCACTTGAAATCCATAAATAAGTATTTTGTGGAATAATAGGACCTATTTTTCAAAAAATTATTCAAAAATCCTAGAAATTTCCAAAAGACTCCATGCGCATTCAATTCCTTCTGATTTCTTCTAAATTTCTCAGGATTGTTAATTGAAGTGTTTTTCACAAAACTGTGCATCATTCTTTGAAACTACAATTTTTTTCCAAATTTATAGACTATGATAAAAACTAAAAAGACTGAATATCATAAAAAGTAACAGGTAGGTTCAGAATAAAATTTATATGTATGGCTTTTATTATTAGAAAAGAAATTTAATACACATTTACGTTTTTATATAAATGGTAAATTTATATTAAAGAATTTGAGGTTTTTAAAAGATATGGAATGCACATGGAGCATTTTGAAAAAATGGCAGCATTTTTGAAAAACATTTTGATAAAAAGGCCTTATTCTGCTACAATATACTTATTTGCGAATTCTAAGTGTCTGTAATGAAGTAAAAAAGGATATTTATTATTCTAATTTTGTATATAGAGTTAAAAATTCAAAATTAAAAAAATAAATAAAACGAGGTTGAAGGTTCCTTGTTCACTTAATGGAAATTCATTTAGACGACAAAGACGGACATAAATAGGGCAGTAGGCAAGTATATAAAATATCATTTATAATTTTCATATAAAAAATATACGGAAATTTTGAAATACAGATTATCTATCCTTGACGTAGATTGCGTAAATAAAGACATTTTCAGACAGAGGGACTGTTTTAGCTGACAGTCAGTCTGGAATATAATTAATACCAAAACGTACATAAAGTTTATACGAAAACGTATATAACGTACATAACAAACGTAAAAGAGGACATGGTGGCCCAGTTGGAGAAGGCAGCGAGCCAGTGATCTCTGGCCAGCGAGCCAGTTTTGCATGGCGATTCTTCTTGTAGTGTAGAGGTGCACTAAGAGCGATTTTTGAAAAATTCTTAGATTGTTTAAAATTAAATTTTTAAGCTGTTTTAGTAACTTTTTTAAAGTTTGCATTTAAAATAATAATTTGAGGGTTATAAAATTTATATCACTAGAAAAGTCATAAAAATTCCTTTAAAATGAAATCTTTTTCGAATATTTACGTCTATTTTCTGATTTTTGGTGAATTTTTAAATATTAATTTTTAGAATTTAATTTATTAAATGCTGATCACGTGATTTCTTTTTCTGGTACTTTAAATAAATCTATCGTCACGTGCATAACAACTAAAGAGACAAAAAAAATATTTTTTTTTTGCTAATGCGGCAGACGATTGGATATTATTTTGTCTATAAAAATATCCCTTACGATTTTTTTATAAATATATATATTTTTTTCTACATCAATTGTATATATTGATCGTCGTATTTATTATAAATATATATATATATATAAATATTTTTTTTGGGCATTAATTCATACATTGACCGTTGTATTTAATTTGAATGTACTCCGTAGCGAAGTGCGGGTTTTCAGCTAGTTCTCAAATATACCTCTAAAGGTGCGGGTTCAATTGTACCGGTCTCGTCACTTGACTAGGTTCAAAATTACGGGACCGGACATTTAGCCAAGTCAGACTCCGACCCTTGTGGTGCTATTCAAAACCCGAGCAGCACCATACTGTCCAATAGTCTATATATACTTGATATGATATACTGTCGGTCAAGGGCCATAATCCACAACAACAGCAACAAACGTACATAAACGTGGCAAAACTTACATAAAAATGCACATGACAATGAATGATTTGTAAATTAACCGTTCAGCGTCTGTTACTATGCAAAGTATATTTTACGATTTTGGTTGCAAACACCTTCAGTTATATATTCTTCCTCTTACTTTATAATGGACATTTAAGGTATAAGAATACCTATCAAGGCAATCAAAAGTTTATTTCATCGTGGCATATTTGAAGCCATAATTTTTTAAAATTATTTTATGGCATTCAATTTAAACATATATAATCAATTGTGTGCCTCTTCAAACATGTCTTGGAAGAATGTTCGTAAAGTGATAATTATTTTTGATAATAACTTTAAAGGAAATATAAAGTCTAACGTTTTTTTTATTTGTTTGAGAATATTTTTTTAATGAGAGTTGCATGTATTACCGTTTTATATTTCTAATTATCTCTTAATACAATTTTATCTGAAAATCCTTATACAGAAAAATCTAAAACGGAAAATTTTACACAATATACAGTGTTTTAAATATTCTTCTTAATTAAGAATGAAAATTTAACATAAAAAGACGAAGATAGGCAACTTCTACTAACATAAAAACTGTTTGTGGTTAAACGTCGATTTTCTTTTTAAATTATAAGGTTTTTTGATGAGCCATATCTGACCGTAATTTTCGGTGTATTGCTCCACTGTGTAATGATGCTTGAAAAAAGAACCATTTCTTTAATCAAAGGAAAGCATCGTCTTTCGAGCTACATTAAAAATTCACTTATTCACTTCGAAGCTGGTGGTTTAAAGTTAAATATTCTTTACTTTCTATTTAACGAAAAGTAATCCAATTTATGAACTTTTCCTTCTTGGTTTCGTTGTTAGTATTTTTTTTATAAAGAATTCCTTTAACGCTCATTAATCTACTTATCTTTGACAGTTTCAGTTATATATCTTTAAAAATATTATTATAGTTTACAGGTAGAATGAAAAAACTTGACATTAAATATCCTGAAAATATGGTGTTACAATTTTTTTATTAGTACTAAATTATTAGCAAAATTCCTTTTCAGATGTATTTACAAGCCATATAATTATGGACATTTCTTTCTTTATTTTAGAGATTTTATTTTGAGAAGAAAATTATAGGAAGTATTATAAATTAAATGTATGGATGTTATACATTAAGCCCTAACCTAAAATATATTTTGAATTATTCTATTAAGTATGACAGCTCTTGTTTAAGCAAGACGAAAACGTAAACGTGAGACGCATACGTTTTATCCAATATTATAGGTAATACATAACATAGTTTTCTCTGATGTGATTCGCGAAAACTAGTGTTATGCAGTTTATGTACGGGAAAGGAATTTATGTATAATTTTAAAGTCTAAACTGCAGCGTCTGTATCAATATTATGATTTCCATGTTGTTTCAAATGAAGTTATTTGGGAACCTCTGAGAGAGAATCTAATCTTCTCAATCCTTTGAAACTCTTAGGTATAAATTAGGAAAGACGTCATAAATTCTTGAATCTGGAATATGGATGATTCATAAACCCACCATTGATAAATTCCAACATATATACAAATTATAGATACTGATCACTGATGACTTATCCAATCTTATTTCCTATCGGTGGTTTATTTTGATCCCGGGGAATTTTAATACACATCTGCTTTCAAATGAAAATGTAAAATTAGTGACGGCACATGAGTTTTACATTTCTGTTTATAACATAATAAAAATAAGAAATTTAGCATGAAAGTAACCCTTATTCCAAACATTAAACCTATTAATACTTAAAAATTAACGAGATTTTTATCTCTAAAATTGCCGCGGCACTGCGAAATTAATGTGACGATGCGACTCTGCGTCACAGAAAAAATATTTTTAAACTGAACAGAGATTTGTTTCGTACTCGAATTGTCAGGAAACGGAATAAATACAGGGATTTTTAGAATATTAATAAAATATACTTTTGTTCCTAACTTTAAAGAAATTGTTAAATCTGTGTTTGAAACGTTTCATCGTTTTGGAACGATGAAACCTTTCACGTTCATTCGTTTGGAACGATGAAACGTTACTTCGCGGAACACTGCTTTAGTTCTAAACCTCCGGTTAAGAACGAATGCTTTATATAGAGCTGTACTGTTGGTAAGTCTAGATCCATCTACGCCCCCTTTGCTTTCACGTATGGGCTAGAAAAATTCTGGTAACCAGTCTCGCGACAGCAATCCTGCGGGCCCAAGAGGACCCGCAGCGTCTGCGCACAAGGAACAATATAATCGAAATCCAGTCCAAGTTCAGCATGACGATAGCATTCGCTCGAGGCAATCGAATCAGAGCCACTCCAAGTCAACAACTTAACCCAAATTTTTGTCTTTGAATCGGCAGCCACCAAACTGTCATCTACATCACCATCCGTTTGACTTTTATTATAAAAACACTTTACATAGCTCATACATTCATCCTGTACTATCCGTACAGGAAAATAATCAATAACATAAACAATTCTATACCATACGTACAGAAATCCGTAAAGTCATGCATCATGCATCAAACCAACTTGTCGCCAGTACAACTTATACACAATATATCAATTACAAGCAAAAATTAACAGATAAAGCAAGACGAGAATAAAACAAGGAAAACATTTATAACATGCAACAAACATAACCTGTTAACTAAGTAACAATATAAAACGCTAAGTACAAACACAAGAAAAAGCAAGTCGCAAGTCAAAGGACCCACCGCACAACTTTGCGCATGCCGTAATTAGTTCCTTAAATCAGTCTGTCTGTCTGTGATTTATGTCGAGGACAGTTGGGATTTATCGGGAGATGTCCTGCGCGAACAGGAATCTCTTCCCCCTTCTTCACTTGTATGTAATAGTTGACACAATTTGCACATCTAAGAGGCTCTACGCATTCCCCTTCATGAACTTTCGTATTACATTTCTTACACATTTTATCCTTACTACAATATTTAGCAACGTGCCCAAAACACCAGCACTTATAGAAAATAAATGGCCTCAGGTATTCTTTGAAACCAAATCTCTCCCAACCAATCTTCAATTTCTTTAGCTTTTCAAGCTTCTTGAAGGCGGAAACCTTCATGCTCAATATCCAATTACGTCCATATTTTGCATGATAGCTTGTGATCACATTCAGCGTCTCTCCCGCTAGTTCTTCGTTTTGATCCGCAAATTTCTTCCCAATTTCATCCTTATCAAACCTTTCATCAACACCAACAATAATGATATGCGTATCACGCTGTTTGGCTTTTTTGATTTCGTATTTTTCACCCAACTCATCTATCTTTTTTAAATTCATCGATAAGCCTATCGATGTCCTCTTCTTTGCTCGCACCTATTAAAAGTCCATTATTTGCTATCTTTCTACATGCCATAATTTCCCTTTTAAGCTCATCTGGTTCGATGAGTTCTTCTACTTCTTCTTTGGTCTTGCATAACCAAGGTTCCTTCTTAGGAACAATTGTAGCTACACGAGAGCCTTGCCCTTTGCCCTTAGTTTTCATCGTTGTTTTCATAGATGCAATTTCAGCGTCTCCCTAGCTGGCTGTTTCTTTAATACGCTTATTTGTCCTAATAAATAGGATATCAATTTCTGTTGCTCTTTTGTTGCTTTGATAATTTCAAATATATCATCATTCAAATTTTTCTTTACCCCAGCAGTCCATCTAGCTAAGCTAATAATCTCATAAAGTTACAATACTTTTCATCAACTACACTCTCAAGTCTTGCTCGAGGATCATAAATTCCGTCTAGATTAATTTCTATCATGAATGGCGACTTTCTCTCCCCCTCTTCCGACGTTTGCGCTTTAGCCATAGCTTAAACCCCCAGGGCCCACGTCGTGGAGGTGTCGGTAGGGAATTTTTGAATAAAAGGCTAAATAAAACGCTAATAACTCTTTTCACCACACAATAATCTCTGGCCTATTTTTGTGGGTGATTAGCCTTAACAAAACATTAGTGGATGGGGAGGGGCCCCCTGTACTGTTGGTAAATCAATTTTACTTTTTGACGATCTTTACCAGTTTTAAACATGAGGTCATATGCCCCTAGATGTAGAAAATGCGGTGACAATTTTAATATATCCTTCTTCTTCTTCACAAGCACAACAGCCTCTTACAGGCCTTGGTTGCCTCAACCACGCGCTCCTTCCAGTGTCTTCTCTCTGTAACGACTCCTCTCCAATTTTTAATTTTCAAAGTTTTTAAGTCTTTTTCAATGTCATCTAACCATCTAGGTGGTGGTCTACCTGTAGCTCCCACAAAGCACAAGCTGGGCCCGACCTGGCCAAAAGCGCCACTGGGTAAATCCCAGCTGTGCGAACAGACCCACAGCAGGCAACCACCCCCCGCACGGCCCAGACAAGCCCCGCCACGTCAACCCCAGGACAAGCCCCACAAAGCAAAGCACAAGCGGACTCCAGGCAGAACAGACGGATTGGCCAATAAAAAGAAACATTTTGAAGAAAAGTAACTCTGCCGGAGGACACTCGCACAAGCCAACACACAAGAAGAAAAGTTAATAAAAAATGCGGTTGGCAAAACAAGAAGGAAAACCCAAACGAACGACAGCACATAATTAATGAGTGAGCGAAACGCGAGTCTACTTGGATCCCTCAGGTTTTTTAAATGCCACGATCTTAGTGGGATTATCTTCCGAGCTTCTTCAAACATGGCCAAGCCATCTTAATCTATTACTACGGATGGCTTGTGTTATTTGTGGTTGCCTATAAGCCTATACAGCTCAATATTATATGTAGTTCTCCAACGTCCTTCTTCCTGCACTGGGCCAAAGATAGCCCTGAGGATTTTTCTCTCAAACATGTCCAGTGAGCTCTGCGTGTCTATGCTTAAGGTCCATGTTTCACTTGCGTAAAGTAAGCCAGGTAGTATTAGTGTATTATAAATTCTTAATTTAGTTTCGAGACTGATGAGATTAGATCTCAACTGTCTTCTAAGCCCAAAGAAGCATTTATTAGCCATTTTGATTCTGTTATTAATTTCTGCTCTTAGTTTATTTTGGTCGTTAATTATAGTGCTAATGTTTTTACTATATTATCCCTTCACAATTGTTACGTCTGAAGTTGATCGTTACTGCATTTAATTTCATTATGACCTTATTTCTATTTTGTATCACATATAAGAAAAAAAACAATTTTTGCCTAATACATATTAAAAAATCGACCTGTAATAAGATGAAAGGAAACCGAAAACCTCCTCAAGAGTTCTGGGGTAATTAACACTCATTCCTATTTGAAAGTTTAAAAGAGTTTTTATTTTGATCTAACTGATTTGACTTGTTTAGGTCTCCTTCCATATTATTTTAGCATGGAAATATTAATAAAGTTAAATTTTAGGTTTATATCATTTAGAATTTGTTAGCTATTTAATGTTTTTGATAAATTTCATTTATCAAAAGATGGAAGCATGGTAAATGTAGCTAAGTATAATTTCTGGAGGCATCATATACTTTATTCTATATCATTGAATTTTCTTTATTTTTGTGATGGCAACAGGAAGTTGATGTTAAAGTTGCGTGAAGAATTCTACTTTGGCCTGCTGTTGTTGCAATGTTCTGTAAGATGATGTTTATATGGAGCCAGACAAAATAAAAATTTAAAAAGGAGAACGAAAGAACATTATTTTCTGAGAGAGTCTCAACATTTATACCTAATTTTCCCTATTCCTTGTAACCGAGATAAAATTTTTAAACATTTAGTTCAGTTCTTCATTCTCATGAAATTCTACATATGAAATTCATTACGAAACATTTTTACGTAACTCTCTATAACCTGCACTATTGCTAAAATTCACTATGTATGGTAAAATTTATATTTTCCCTTAATATAGAAGGATTTAATTTTCGACAAAGAATACTGAAAATATTCGAAGGAAAAAAATCGTGTATTAAAAATAACGTATTTAAACATAGCTGAAAATTTCAGAACTATTACTTTTTCGTACCTCAGTAATTTTTATATGAGGAAAGCGCAAATAAACAATAAACGGCTGGCTCTGATTACAACTCTAACTTGTTGTGGGTTTTAAATGAAGTTGTAAAGTTTTATAAAGGAAATGCATTTTCCACATCAACTGGTTTAACAAAAACTTGTTGCAACCGAAAATGAAATCTGCTCTTTGTCTTTATACAAGTTAACCAGAGAGAATAGAATTTTAAAAGTAACTTTATGATTACTGTTCTTTCTCCAAATGGAAAACAGTTTTATACACTACCCCCATTTAATGGGGAAAGAGATAAACTATCGGGTCTCGAGTTTCGGCAAACGTATTTTGTGATAATAAATAACACTGTTATCTATACTATTTTTCAGAAAAAAATCCTCCTTTCCTGTTTATAACAGGATGTTCACATAAATCTTAAAATGCTAGTTGATCTGTACGTGAAAATTTTTCATAAACAACCAAATATCCCCTTTTAAAATCTCCAGAAATATCTTCTGGTATGAAGATTCTAACAATTTTGTTAAAAGAACGTATGTATATTCTTTTCTAGCTCTTTTAATTTACAAATAGACTTATGCTTTACATTCCTAAAGATGCAATTTTTTAATTAAATTGCCTAATATTTTTACTCATTGTAATAATTGGATGTTCACATAAAATGCTAGTTGATTTGTACGTGAAAATTTTACATAAACAACAAAATATCCCCTTTTAAAATCTCCAGAAATATCTTCTGGTATGAAGATTCTAACAATTTTGTTAAAAGAACGTACATTCTGTTCTAGCTCTTTTAATTTACAAATAGACTTATGCTTTACATTCCTAAAGATGCAATTTTTTAATTAAATTGCCTAATATTTTTACTCATTGTAATAATTGGATGTTCACATAAAATGCTAGTTGATTTGTACGTGAAAATTTTACATAAACAACAAAATATCCCCTTTTAAAATCTCCAGAAATATCTTCTGGTATGAAGATTCTAACAATTTTGTTAAAGTAACGTATATTCTTTTCTAGCTCTTTTAATTTACAAATAGACGTTATGCTTTACATTCCTAAAGATGCAATTTTTTAATTAAATTGCTTAATATTTTTACTCATTGTAATATTTCATTCCGTTATATTTTACGAACATAAATGGTGATTAATAAACTATGCATATTAACTTGTTTTCCAAAGTTTGGAGACTTAAAAATTTCTGTTTCACATTATAATTAAACGTTATTAACAACGTTAATAAAGGTGCATGTACGTTAAGAGGGTTTAACATAAAAAATGTTAAAGGTTTTAAAATTATAAACTCGGGAATATTTTGAGGACGAATTCTTTTACCGTGCAAATGCTTCTTAGAGAACGAAAAAATGCTTTTAATACATGTTCTCACGAAAATACTTCATATGAAGCCGAAATACGAATGAGTTAAAAAAGATAATATAAACAATTAATTTTCTTGAAAGTACGAATTTAGTAAGAATAAAAATACAAGGCTAATAGTTTTGGAATGCATATCTTTCATTTAAATTAATTTTCTCTAATGCTTGTAAAACAAAGCACGCTACGTTGAAAATTTCAAACAATTCACGAAATGTGCTGAAAAATAATTTAAACTATATTCTTTCCTAATTGTTATTCCTTATTTCTGTGTAATCGCATGCAAATGAAAAATTGAATTATTGAATAATTATTAATACATTTAAGAATTCCATCATAAGCTTTAAAAAAAGATAAGTTAATTAATAACATTCTTTAAATTTTATGCATGTTTCCCCTTAAAAAGACAATAATTTAATACTAACTAATTGATCTGAAATTCCTCTTCTTTATGTAGATTCATGCGGGAAGAATCAAGTTTTCTAAGACAATGAATCACAAATACAGTTACTATTTTTACTAGAACTTTAAAAACTTGTGTTTGATCAAAAAGTGTGTGACAAGTAAAAGAAATCTAAAGGCAAATTACAATACAGAGTTTATCTGAGTTTCCTAGAGAATTATTGGCTTTTATTTTTCTCACTCTTATAAAAATCTGTGATTTAATTAACCGGAACCTAGGCAACTAGTACTGCAAATGAAAGCATGTTTTATTTGTTTCAGTTTTTTCAACGATCGTTTCTTAGTAAAAGTCACATAATTAAAAAATAATTAAGTTAAACATGTTACACAGTATTTTATTGCTGTTTTGTGTTTCGTAAGAAGTTATGTTTATGTGGAATCCCCTGCATGAAGAGTTTAATGCGCAGTTTCAAATAAAAAATTGCAGCAAAAAATATGCAACTCTTTCTGTAGTAAGAGATTTGCGCTGATAGTTCAGTATTTCTCCGAAATATAATAATTTAATTATTATCAGTTGATAATTAATTACACTCTAATTAATGAAAAATTAGTCTTCGATAAATTATTAAATTCTTAAGAAGTCTAAAAATTTCTAAAGAGCTTTTCGAAGTTTATGTTGTCAATAATCAGGATGTGTTTAATATCTTTCGCTTTAATTTTAAGGTTAGTGTAAACTAATGACTAAAACTTATCGCCGTTATCAGCGGAATCTGCCGTCGAAGGCTGTGTTCAAAAGCTAACGGTCGCCCGTAGAATATTCGAAGCGTCGTTATTCGTGCTGAACATTTTTAAGGAATGTACACTCCAATAAAACAGACACGTAATTTAACATAACATACATATATTAGCACAACATACATATATTAACACAACATACAAATACACGGCTTCATTCCTTCCTCGAGCTTCATTCCTTTTGAATAATTATTTCAATGAATACAACCATGATTAATTTAAGCTCTGATGCCAGAGTATTAAATGTAAGTAAATGGAAATGCTATTATTTGAATTAAAAATGTAAAACTGATAGCAAAATAAAAAAAGGCAAATGAATCCTTAACAAGCAATGTTAATCAGTATCATTTAGTGGTAACCTGTCTTTCGTCTTTTGTATCGCTTACTTTACAAGTGAATAGAGGGTTGTTTGTGAAACTTGTGATTAGAATTTGAAACCTCTTAAGCATTATATTTTTACGAAATGAAAAAAGGACAAATCAAAATTTGCATTCGATAGAGATTAAAACAAAAATACCAAGAACACGCGACACCAAAATCCCATTTATGAAGCCTGCTATAACAACAAGATAACAGTTAAGCTAACACAGAAAAAAAGAAAACAGCAGGGGAAAAATGAATATGTAAAAGAAGTAACGCTGATGGGGCCTTAACTATAAAGAACAACATATAGATCCTCAAAGTATAGTACATCCTGAGGCAAAAGAGTTAAACGAAGGAAAATAATGAAATGAACTTAATAAGTAAATTAGTAATTTCTATAGAAAATAAATTTATTTTTATATTAAAAAACCGAATCCCAAAACATAGAAAAGAATTAAGATCTGCAAAGGATAAAGTTTCACTTTGGCATATCAGCTAAAAATAATACAATCGAAAAGAAATTGAATAATAGCATTATATAATTATTCAAATTACGTGTATGATATTTTATATTTAAAATTTATGTGAAATAAGAACTTTACTTTCAATGATATATTAAATTTAGAATTTATATGAAATAAGATCTTTCCTTTTAATGATATATTAAATTTAAAATTTATATGATATTACTTTTCCTTTCAAATAATGTCAATTTACCTTATGACAAGAAAAGGTAAATTTTGCCTTTCTTTTTCGATTTTGAAACTAAATAATATTTGGCCTTCCAGTAAAATTTCTTTCGAAATTTAATGAAATATAAAATGGACTGAATAAACCTCCCTCAGAGTTACCATTCCATATTAGCCGTTCTCATTTCAAACCGTGTTTCACAAAACATTGATTAACCCAGAAAAATTCTATGTATCAAAATTAGCAAATATTCAATATTGTATTTAAAAACAATCTAATAGCAATAGATGATAAACAAAGAAATTTGGGAATTTTTAAAATTATTATTATAGAAACCAATAATTATATCTTGTTTCCTATTTATTCTTATATTAATTAAAATTTTAAAAAAGTTTACAATCGGTAGACTAAAGCCATTAGGTATAAAAATTTTAAAGAGATAAAATAAAAACAAAAGAGACTTCCTTATTACTTCTTTTATGTCTGATTGTCATTCAATTTATTCCTATATAAATCAGCGTTATAACTGCCGTCGTAAAACACTCTCTTAAGCATGATCATGCCATCCAAACTAGTAAAAACCTGCTGTTGTCAGGGCTCATTAAATCTGTTGTTACTTTGTCGTAGTTTGAAATATGTAACTATGGAGAAGGTAGTAAAACTTCTAGGATCTCAATGCATGACTTTTATTTAATTAAAAAATATATAGAATGCAGTTAATATTGTTATATAGAATCCAATAAAAAGGGAAAATAATCGTAATAACTGAAAAAAAGGAAAACTAAACATTGCAATAAGTAATCCGTTTTAACTATATCTGAATTTGAGAAGAGAAATTAATAACAGTTTAAAATCGATAAAAAAAGCCAAATATGAGGAACAAGCAGCTCGTAAAAATTTCTTATCGGAAGTATATTCTAATCTACTGTCACTAGACTAGTACGACCCAATACAATTGCATAAAGAAATCAACTATCTGGAAAGTACGTAAATAATTTAGTAACTCTATTCTCGATCGAAAAATTTTTCATTTACAAAATAGTGCCCTTTCATCTTTTAAATCTACATAATTGAATGAAATAGCGTATAGAAAAATCTATATTGAGAATATTGGATATGAAAACTTATTCTAATACCACGAAGTAAACATCGCGAAGATATGAAAAATTTTGGTATAATAAGATTAAGGGGCCTATATAAATGAAAAATGATAACTAATACTTTTTACTATACAAAATGGGGCTCTAAAACCCAATATATATTTTGAAGGCAGCATACAAATATTTTAAATTAAAAAAATTTAATTTATGTCTCCAGTGTCAGTTTTTATGCAAGTTTTGCTTGCTGCCAAGATGGATGAACACACTGATATCCTATATTTCTCTGTATTCCAATGGTTTATAAAAATAGATTCATAAAACTTCCTGGTGAACAGTTGACACAGAACTTTTGTGCCTTTTTGTCGTCTGTGATTGCTGAGAGCGATATCCATTCAGAATTTAAGATGAAAAATCTTCCCAAAAACCACAGTTTGCGTTTTCTATTTGAAGCCTATAAACGTTGACAGCGATGAAGTTTTATCTTGGAACTGAGAGGTTCTTGAACAAATATCGTGAACATTCATAGCATCAAAGATATTGTACTGTCCATGAAATTCTATTCATCTAAGCAATATTTGTTTTCGGGAGTAACTGGGTTGTATTATAAATATCTATTAAATACCGATAAAAAGTACTAAACCTACCTTCATACTATGACAGCAGAAGTTAATATTTGACGGCTTATGTATGCATATGCGTCACTATTTACTCTGACACGGGATTAATGGAATGATACGGCTTTACGTTGTTAAATAATGTCTAGTATTATCTGTCTGATATATAAAAGCTTTAGGCATTAGTCGAACTTAGATTTTTATCCTTTGAAGAATGTCTGTGAAGGAAGCTTGATGGTAAGAGAGAAAGACATGCGTATCAAGGCTCGAAAATGTGAGGAAATGTACGTATGTAAAATTCTGAGTGTTGTTGTTTATGTATTCCGAACGTGCATACATATTAAAACAATATCATCATTATTACTACTTTTGTTTATTCTTCTACAATCTCTCTGATGTTGTTAATTGATTATTTTCTAATATCTTATAACGATATAGGTATATTTTATAATAATGATGAAATTGATAAATTGATGCTGTTTTTGTTTCGCTAGATTAAAAAGAAAACTTGAAAAGTATCGTACGCAAAACTGTACTATTACACCAAGCAGAGAACAGGAAAAGTGGAAAGTCATTTAATTATTTAATGAATTTCATTTAAGTGCTTCAGAAAAAAATCCCGCTGATGTATGAGATCCTGTAGGAATCCTATCTGTTTAAATGATAATTTGAGCATCAAACTAATTTTGAATAATCTTTGCAAACAACAGTGATTCCTTACTTTGTGTATAGTTCTGGAAGAGTTGTGCTCGATTGGCAGGAATTCTGAACAAAATTATTTGAGACTCTTCGAATCCTGCTATCGATTCCTGAACTAATGTTTTCGTCAAAGGTTTTCGCAACAGCCTATTCTATGATCTAGCATTTCATGCGAATCCTTCCAGATCCTAACATTTAAACTTAAATATAAAAAGGTTCCTTTCATTTGGTACCCAACCTTGAGTTTTCAAGTCGGAAAACGAAAAGAAATTTTAATTAAAAGCATAAATTTACCCAATTCTTACATCTAAATGGTAACATAAATTATCCTTATAAATGAGGAAAAAAACAGTTCCGTTACCATAACTACTTTAGTTTTTCAAGTGTATAGAAATTTTTGCATTCGTTCGTTACATTAAGGGGGTCCGGGACACATTTTTAAAAAAAAATTATTTATTGAGTTAAAATTTTGATTTTTTTGTGATAGTTAACCATATAATTTGTAAACAAAATCACTTCATAAAACTTCTCAAAATGTTTTTAAAAAATTTTTAAATTTTAAAATTTTAAGAAAGTGGGGTAATTTCAAATTGTTATAACTCGAAATATTATTTATCGAATTTCAATTCTTTTTCATTTAATTAAACATAAATATATAAGTTTTAATTCTGATTCAGCATTTTTTTAAATATTAATTTTTAAAATAATTAAAAATATTTATATTAAAAATTCCAAAAATAATGACGTAACATATTTTAAAAAAATCATATTTTCAAAAGTAAATATTTATTTTACATTTGCTGAATAAAAATTAAAGTAAAATAGTCGGAAAAGACATGTTCCAAAATTCAACCATCTAAATGAGAAGTTTTTTCTACATCTTAATATGTCACTGAATTATAAATATCACAAATGCAAAAACTGCTTTAGATCAGAGTCATTATTTCGCCAGTATGTATATCACAGAGGAAATGAAAAAAGGAAAAAAAAGAACACAAGTTTGCTAAACTCTCGCCATACAACCGGACACATTTCTTTTTTCGAACACGCTCTAGCCACCCGAACGTTCCCATAAAGCTCTCCAGGGTAAAGAAAGTATTAAACGTTTTTTTTTCCTGCTGCTCGGAAAAACATAAAGGTTTTCTCTTAAGTATATATACCCATACAAAGCCTCTAAAATGTCAGCATGCTCTGGATATATCCGAACATGCATTTATGTATTATAGATGCTCAAGATTCAAATGTGTGAACGCATAGTTATTCGGTATTGTAGCGAATTTAAAAATAACATTCCCATATCGGATCCCCGAGATAAATATAGGTCAAAATGACTCCGGAGAGCAATGTGACCTTTTCTCTGAAGCATTATCGATCTCGGAGGCTTACATCCCTCTCGTAATTGAGTGTGCGAGAATATAAGATGGACTAAGAGGGAAGGAGGGGGAAGACACAAAGGGAAGTTTCGCGGTCTTTGTGGGGGGCTCAACAACGCGATAGTTTCCTTGTTATCTCAAACTTTCTTCTTTCTCTTTTAGCGTTAATATCCCTTTTTATTTTTGTTAATGCTTGATGTTTGTTCCGCAAATATGTTCCATACGGATTAGGAATTATTTTTTTCTTTCAAATTTCTTTTGCAGTGTAAATAAAAACCCTATTATATATATATATTTTTTTTAGGATACTGTGCATGTCTGTATATCTTTGTATAAAAAGACAAATTTGCACGTTGTATTTAAAAATCGGGAGGTGTTATAACTCGTAAAGAAACCTTTAAAATGCTGCAAAATTCAGAATCAGAATGACTGTTTTCGTCAAATGCGAGTAAAGTTGACAAAATCATGAATTTTCCATTTTCTTTCCAGCATATATTATCAGCAATTTAAATACCATGTGTGGGATAAAATTAATTTTAAAAAAATTCAGGTAGTCTCTTCTAACGAAACTACCGCGGTTATTAACCTTTTCCTTACGGGGTGAGATAGCATGTATCCCAAGAATGAATATATATATATATATATATATATATATAACCCCCTTAATGGCCGTTCTTACAGAGGGGGAATGAACTTTCCCATTCTAAATAGGGAATCGGAAAAATGGTCCCGTAAGCTAAAGGTTAACGTAGGATTACTTATCGTTGCTTATCTCTTTTGTATGTATATATATGTATGCATGTGTTATATATATATATATATATATATATATATATATATATATATATATATATATATACACATATATATATGTCAAACTTTTGTCGCAATTTGATACTTTTCTGTTTACCTGTTTACTGCTTGCCCAAGTGTTACAGCTTGTCCAAGCGATTTTGGTGCTCTGCCAAAATTATAACTCGAAGTACGGACGGACTGTTTTAGCGTCTGAAATTTTCCTTCCCGGAGGACCGTTATAGAGGAACGTAATCCTACGTTAAAATGCTGAACCAAGAGGAAAAAGGAAAATTATAGTTGCTTGTGTTCGAAGTTACGCTGAGATGCTGCGTTTGTTGGTCACAGAATGGCCAGGGCGCTGGTTTCCGAAACCTGATTCAAAGGGTTTGATCACAAGGTAGGTACGTGTGTTTGTAGCGGTTCGGAATGGGCTTTAAGTCGTAGGTCAAGTTAATTTAGCCCGAATTCAGGAAAAGATGACCGTAGCACTATGAACCTGCTACGCTTGTTTGTGAAAGAAGGAACTGTTTCGCTATCTGAGGAAAATTTAATGAGAAAACGACGAAAATACATAAGAAAAGAAATATTTTCTCCCACCTTTCTGCCCTGTTTACTGTCTTAACTAGTTAGTATCAATTGTAGCTCGTAATATAATTTTCATAAAATATTCTGGGTCAGTTGGTAGTTTTTTTAAGAAGTTATATGTATGAGGTTTCAGATTGTTTTCGTCAAGTACGAGTAAAGTTGACTAAATCAAGAATTTTTAATTTTCTTCAATCCAGAAAGAACGTGGTTTTTACATCATCTACGAACAGAATTTCGGTCAGTTAAGGAAAAAACGAATTTTCATCTCCTTAGAACCAGAATATAGAGCATGGGAGGGGTGTTATTAGGCATGGAATTAAGTGTGAATTAAATCATTTTAACGACAGTCGGTTCACACTTGTTACATCTTCGTTTTTGTTGACTGGGTTATTTATAAATTACAGTCAAACCCCATTATAACGAACTTCAAGGGACCAAAGGTTTTGTTCGCTTTATCCGGTGGCTCGCTATATCCGAACCGTTAAAAAAATGCCTCATTAGTCAAATCAATTGCAACTAATGAGTTCACAAAATGTATAACTCATTAGTTGCAATGTGTATTCAATAATTATGTATTACAAAATGATAAAATCTATTATAAATGATCATTAATGAATTTAATTGACTTAAATCGATTACATTAAATTGACACAATACTAATTAAATTACGTACAATAGGAAAACGGCGGGATCAAAATTTTCGTTTGTTATATCCATGAGATCGTTATATGCCGGGTTCGCTATAACGGAGTTCGACTGTATTGTAAAATTAGAATATCGAGGTTAATTTCAAACGTTGGAGCAATATTGATGAAGGTATTAACGCATAACACAAACATATTTAAGTATTGACTCATAAAAATTACTGATTATTGTTGCTGTTCAATTCATTAGATTCAGTTCATAGATTCTGCACGACAACAACTACAAGCAGGATGTACTTTGCCTGAAAACAGATGGTACATTAAAATATATTGTGAAGAAGCGCTTTCGATTTTAAAGAAAAATTAAATTTTTTAGAGACATAAAGTGATCTAAGGCTGTTTTCATCACATTTTGGTTAGAAAGTTAGGAAGCCGCCCTTGATTAGAGGACGGGACAGTCGTCTTTGTGTCTTAGCCAATTTAAGAGCGGCGGTGCGGGGTGGGGGTAGGTTGATTGCAGACGCAGATAAGGAGATAGTACCAGGGTTTGACAAAATGTCGTAAAGTAAAACCAGATGTCGTAAAATCTATGTTCTAAAACCGAACAACCATTGATCCTGCACTTAATCATTCAAAAATTCAGGGTTGAGTCTGAACAAGACAAATGATTTGGCACTCACTCGATTGGATGACCAGATGTCGTAAAGTAAAATACCCTATTGTAAACAAATTTATTGGATCTGTTTGAGAGGTAAACCGCAAAACACGCGGACTGGACTTTGGGTGGTCTGAAGGTGGCGCAAGGAGGGCGTGCATGGGTTACGGGATTATCCAATCAAAGAAATGAAAATTGATGCTAAGTGATGGATTTTTGAAAGTTTTCCTGAATGGATTAGGAGTCATGAGAAGGCGTGGAGATTGTTGTGAAAAAATAAAATAAATAGAAGACTTAGAATTGTTTTCGTGGATTCACTTCTGCATGCGGGCCCGGGCTCCCTTTCCCCCGGTGCTTAGCATCGCAGGTGATGAAGTGTGGTTATTTCAACTATCGAGGAACAATTGATCTTGCCTGGGGAGTTTCTCAAAGAAAGATGTCGTTTAGCGGAGCAGAAATTCGGGTGATGCGTCCCGATAGGAAAGCCTTCTGATCCCGAGACTAAAATTTGCTTTTGCTGATGACGAAAGTCTGGTTTCTGCCTTCACCGATAAATAATGTGAGAATAGAGGTCGAGAGAATTGCGACTTCACGATGGAGTGCCAATTTGAGTCGTCCGGAGAGGAAAGGAGCGGAAGAAGCATACGAAAGATGCCTACAACAGTATAAAGATTTTGAGTGCATGCTACCCGAGAAAGAAGAAAGGAGATCCCAAGCCCGATGATGAAATCGTCACCCGTGTTCCAGTGCGGTTAGCATCCAATCGAGTGAGTGCCAAATCATTTGTCTTGTTCGGACTCAACCCCGAATTTTTGAATGATTAAGTGCAGGATCAATGGTTGTTCGGTTTTAGAACATAGATTTTTGAGAGATAATAAGTCTTTGACTTAGGTAGAATAAATAAATTTATGCTCCCTGAATCCAAAAGGTGTAGGGTAAATTATTTACATGTCATTAAATGTGAGTTTGGGGAGAAATGCTAAAAGATTAGAAAAATGAGTAAATTGTGTACTAAATTTTGTTGATATCATTATTGATTTAAATTGTAAATAGTAATGTTGTAAATAAATTGGTTTTTTTAAATTGTCTTGAACTTTGGGTTGTATTCAACCAAATAAATCTTAAAACACAACTCACCCAAATAATTTCAAAAAATAAAATAATTTGTACTAACCAAAATAATTTATGAATCACGCCCAAAATAAATATTTAAGACAGGCAACACGACATATATCTTTTTATATCTGTTGAACTTGATTAAAAAACAGTAAAAGAGATATGGTAAATATATATATATATATATATATATATATATATATATATGTGACATTTCACCCCTGATTCTATAACACACACAATAAGCACAAGACGAGGCAGAGTTCTATAAAATTGCAGTTCTTTATTTCACAGTAGTTGGGAACGGATATCAGAGCGCCCTTCTAGCATGACGCTGAACATACAAGTGCTTTTCACATACACAGCTCACAACAGACTGCCTGCTCTCTTAGTCAGGGTCTGTACCAAAGTCAGCGACTGTTTACATGAACACAGATGTTTTTCGTGGGTGGTATACTACTATAAGAAGCACATTGGGTGCGCTTTATCTTTATGATATTGTTTGACACTTTTGATCCTTTATCTCTGGCACCTGCAGCCATTATCTCTGAGATATTGTGAACTGCGGATTTTAGATGACTAGAGACGGGGTTTGGTTACTCCTTCTGGGAGGCACGGCTAATATTCCTATCAACTGAAAAGAATTTATTATGTTGTTTTCCCCACTGGAATTTGCAGATGTTCACTTGCTTTTGGGTGGGCTATTTCTGAGAACAGGGTCCTCTCTTAACAGATGTGGGACCCGAATTATAGAAATAGACGAGATTCAACGTATAATGTCAAGATTCAACTTATAATGTCACATCCCCCCTCCCAAGAGGCTATCATCCTATGCCTGCATAGGGTAAGAGACACCTGAGTGTGAGTATGTTGGGACCTCACCTAATTCACTCTGCAAGATCAACATTATAAGTTTACTACTTCAATTTTTAAGTTAAGTCATAATCGATATAAAACTCTTGATCTGCAGTATCAAGCTCTTTATATCGACATACGTTAGCTGGAATTATAAATCTTTCCGTATCTCTGGAGAAGTTCTCCACCTATCTAAATTCCTCCATCTCCAGTCATCGTGTTCAATACCATAACAATACAATTACTCGGCCTCAAATTAATAGGTGCACAATTACCAGAATAGTCTAATAGTAATTAAAGTACATAATTATAACAATATTAGTGGGATAATAAAATAAGTAATAGGATAATATACTAGTATAGCCATGAAAAGAATAACATAGACATGGTAATGGATATGGCTTAATTGAATCTCCATGCAGATACATTATACCGAAAATCAGTTCTAATTCAATAGTAATCTACATGAAATCATACACAAAAACAATTCAATTCTGATACTTGTAAATCAATGCTAAATCAATACACAGAAATCATACATTAAATACTTCAATTCAGGTAAACGTAACTCAAGATTAATTAAATAGGAAAACATATTGACAATCACGCACTAAATTAGTTCAATTCAGAAAAATATAACTCAATACTATTTACACTTCTAGAGCACTGGTTTACTCGGATAATAATTACTATTTATACAATCACAATAATGCCAGTATGATCATAAAATAGATAATATGATAATAGTGCGTAATAATGAAAAAGAAATAACAGGTGATATAATATAATAAAATCCTTACTAAGACACAAATATATCATATGAACACAATGCTTTTTACAATTATTAGATTATTCATCTCTTTCATTCCACTTAAATTCTCTCATGTTTTTTTAATTCACTATATTCTTTAATACAGGGGAATAACTTCTATTTTTCTTAATCTCAAGATCTCTTTCCTATACTCTTTTAGATCTCTACATTGAGCGAAAATTAATCCTTTCACCCTTCCAGTATTCATCTCTCTCAAACTCAATTTTTCAATTACCTTATCCTTCAAACCTAACTGTAGTGTTCTGACTTATGATGACATCTGCTAATCAGAGTACTAATTTCCCATGATAGCTTGTCTTTGAATAAGCCTGTCCTATTTAAATGAATTTAAGATTCTACTGAAAGGTACAAATTTCCTCCTTCCATTTTTTCCCTTAACTTCATAATTAAAAAATAATAAAATAATTCTGACAACTTCAGCTAGTTTGGTTAAGGTAACTTATTATTCGTCTCTTTTTACACACTCAAAGGAATCGGGGACTCGCTCTTTCCTCTCCCTCTAAAACACTACTCGTCGTTTGACCTACTTCTGTTGGGTGGGGTCAGGGTTCAACTTTTACTCCTAGCACGCTCTATAAGGCCTCAATGCTACACGTAACTCTTATGTTGTAATAATTATAGCAGGCTCCATATTTACTCTCCCAATATCGTATTTACTTTTAGCAAATATACCAATAAACGATGACAATAGAGGACTGAGCTCCGACGATAGACTCATGTTCGCAAATTCAGGTAATTTATCCTGAATGACATTCTGAGTCTTATAGTCTTCAGTCAAATGAAGTGTATTCCTGATTTGCATAGACGTTTTTGGATGTTCATGTTCTCCATTGCCATTCGTTAGCATTATATCATCACAATTATTTTCAATACGACCATAATATAATTTAGCACAGTTATTTTCATCAGGATATTCATTTATCAATTTACTCGACCTACATATCAATACACGTTACTCCTAATTCAAATTAACAAAATACCAATTAAACAATTATATACCAATACACTACGCAATTACTAATTACACATATTAAAAGTATTGAATTAACCTCTACTCATAAATTGAAATTAATAAAATGTCACTTAAACAATTATATACAAACACACTAATCATATACTACCCATAAGCATGAAAAATAGTAAATAAACACTTACTCACAAATTTAAGTTAATAATAATAATAAAACATACTGCTAACGGAATCCAATAGACGTAAAGATGATACTACAATCACTTAATTTAATGTTCAGGTTAAATTGCTTCATATGTAAAGATAATAATATATGACTCAACTGGGTATCTACTGTATAACATACACCTTAATAGTTCTAGTTAGAAAACCCATAGTAGTTTATACACTGATAATTTTATCAATAACAATCTTACCTTGCATTTGTTGCACTGTTAGCGGTAACACTGTTTTTATGAATTGTCCGTTATAATCATTGTGTTCTGGATTCTCTAAACACCATAGTTGGTTACTATCCATTTCACTAAAGTTTTGCATCAAGAATCTATGAGATGAGCACATCACTCAACGTGATCACAAATGCACACACAAAACACTAAAATAACACTTCGCCGCTAGATGACACTTAGGGCCACATCAAAGGCTAATCAGAACCTTCGACAATCGCACTGCCCGTCATAAATAATACTTGACGTGCACACATAATCACACTGATCTATATTTCATTTTTACAAAACCTAATTGGATCTGTGAAGTCGGCAGGGTCTGTCTAATCAGAAATAAATTTCTGTGCTCATTCATTACTCTCTTGTTCTGCCACATTCTGTCCAGGTAAACTGCATCTCGAGGACTCACCACATAACACTGTACAGCTTTCTGACACGAATACTTTTCTTCTGAATATCGGAGAAACATTGCCACTCTCAAATGGGTTTAGTCCCGATCTCTTGTCAGCCCCTCTAGTCTTAGGCTGCAGAGAAAGTTCACTTTCTCCCCTTACTTAGTTTGTCCGAAGCTAGTGTCAATGACCTCTGATTATCACCGAACTCCTTCCATCTTGTATACGAATGAAAACGAACTGTCTTTCCACTGCAACACCAGTGAGCTATTACAGCACTGTCTTCCTTCGTAACGGGGTTGCAATATGACACCCTCCTCGGTTCGGTGTGGGGAATTGGAAAGCAGGGCTCCTCCGCCATGTTTGTCCTTCTTGTCTTCTATTGCCTTAAAAATGCATATAAGTTCATTTAATCAATTTGATTTCTTCTTATTAAAATCCATTAGGTGTTCCTTCGCAAAGTATTATCCTGTCGGCTTGTGACATTTCACCCCTGATTCTATAACACACACAATAAGCACAAGACGAGGCAGAGTTCTATAAAATTGCAGTTCTTTATTTCATAATATTTGGGAGCGGATATCAGAGCGCCCTTCTAGCATGACGCTGAACATACAAGTGCTTTTCACATACACAGCTCACAACAGACTGCCTGCTCTCTTAGTCAGGGTCTGTACCAAAGTCAGCGACTGTTTACATGAACACAGATGTTTTTCGTGGGTGGTATACTACTATAAGAAGCACATTGGGTGCGCTTTATCTTTATGATATTGTTTGACACTTTTGATCCTTTATCTCTGGCACCTGCAGCCATTATCTCTGAGATATTGTGAACTGCGGATTTTAGATGACTAGAGACGGGGTTTGGTTACTCTTTCTGGGCGGCACGGCTAATATTCCTATCAACTGAAAAGAATTTATTATGTTGTTTTCCCCACTGGAATTTGCAGATGTTCACTTGCTTTTGGGTGGGCTATTTCTGAGAACAGGGTCCTCTCTTAACAGATGTGGGACCCGAATTATAGAAATAGACGAGATTCAACGTATAATGTCAAGATTCAACTTATAATGTCACATATATATATATATATATATATATATATATATATATATATATATATATATATATATAGTTTGTTACCCATTTATTTTACACCAAGACGCATCCTAAGTGGCAGATCAGGGCATGCCTTCACTGGAATTTCCAGTGGGTGGTTGAATGGAAATAAAATACTTTCCGCCGTCCAACAGAAAGAAGTCTAACTCTTTCGAGGCAATGACATCCCTCCTCTATTGATAATGCAAACCTTTTCTTGTTTCTTGGTTTTTATTTTTTCTTCTGCCCGACAACAACTACAACTAGGATGTACTTTGCCTGAAAACAGATGGTACATTAAAATATATATTTTTATATCGTACACTTACAAAGTATGACCTATTTTCTTATTATAACTGACTGTTGGTAGTGAAGATCGAGTTGTCAAAAGGTATAGCATAATTCAAAAAGATTGAAAAGAATTTTCTTTACGTGACTTGATCGTTAACTATAAATGACGAACAAAAATTTAGCAGTATAGCTGGCTTAAAAACATCTTTTTAGATCCTACCGCTTAACATCTAACGTAAAATTCACCCTTTTTATATACGTTCCCACCTCCCGTTCTTAATTCTTATCCTCTGTTTATTCATTCCTTATTTCTTATTCACTCATTGTGCATCTTAGTGCCTAAGTTGCTGGAATTGATTGTCGAAGGACTAAGTTGTTTGTTAGCACATTCAAGAACATATTTATTTCGGTTACATGAAACACAAACATTTCGGAGGACACACTTTCCCTCTAAATATACTTTCTTTTTATTTCTACTTGTCATGGGAACTTCATTTTTCCTAATTATGATGAAGTCTAAAATTTTTTTGGTATTCTTGCGCTAGAGTGCAAGGCTACTGAATAATATCTAGTAGAATTCGGCGGAAAATGGAAATGCTTACCAATCAGAAAATAAAAACGTAATACTTTATACCCTTTCATGCAATGAGCATGATAAATACATGTGAGTATTTTTAAATTGGGTTACAGTTCCATAATAAAAAGGAAATAATTCTACATATTGTGTTCTTATATTGCTACTCCAACAATCCAGGGCGCAGTGGCACAGTTAGCAAGGGCAGCGGGCTATTGATCTGAAAGTCACTAGTTCGATGTTCCTCGCAGACAAATCCGCTGCCGTGTACACTAATAGCGGCTGGTGCACGTAAAATCTGTCGTGGCTGCAATGTCCTCCAAGTTCCCCAAATCACCTTTGGAGGTGCGGGGTCAAGTGTTTTCTGGTCTCGTCGCTTGACTCGGTTCAAAATTATGGAACTGGCCCGTTGGCCAAATCAGACTCCGACCTTTGTGGTGCCAGTCAAAACAGGAGCCGCACATTCATAGGCCATAGACTTCGGGACTTGATCTGATGTTGGTGTTGGTAAAGTGGCATAAGCAACAACAACACTCCAACAATCCGTATTAAACCCATGAGAATATATTCCCGACTGTTAAAAATAGAGTCGTAGATTCAAGCAGTTACGGAATCTTAGTTTCAGACCATCCTCTTTCAAAAAATGAACTATCGATCCACGAGTCAAATAAATTTCATTCTTTCTTATTTTCAAGCTTTCGGGGAGGTAGAAACATTAATGGAATTATCAAATGTAATTTAAAATATAACGACAATTTAATAAACTGCCGTTGTTGTTATAATTTTATTTCCAATGGCACAGATTTAAAGACAACTACAGCCAGAAAAAACACAACACAAGAAACACAAAGAAAACGAAAAAAGCTGCAGCAAATAGTCTAT
>OU015495.1:184124098-184228214 GCA_907164885.2 Dolomedes plantarius | reverse complement strand
TCTCGAGAACTTATAAAGACTTTAAAGCAAAAGTACCGCTTATTTTTTCAGTTCAGAAATTTGACAGTCATTTAAAATTAAATTTTAAGAGAAAACCAAAAATTGATAAACAAACACGAATTGTTAAGTCCTCAGGTATCTTATGCAGAAAAAATTTTCTCAAAATATTTAAATGCGAATATGCAATTTGTTAAGAACTTCCCCATTGACTTAACATTGGCTTCGAAACATCGGAGGCTCTGTCCAGCGCCCCCTTAAGAGGTTTACTGAGTGAGACTAATATGCATTCTTTGTAGAGGTGGATTTAACAGAGAAGGTGCCATTAGAGGGTGTCCACAGAAAAGGTTCTAGTGCCAAAAAATTGGAAGACTAGCAAAATCTACCTAAAAACTAGCAAAATCTACCTAAAAACTAGCAAAATCTACCAACTTACAATCTGTTATAAATCGTTTTAAGCTTTTACAGAAACAACTGAATTTTTTACCTACCAATTGTCTTTTGAATGATCCTTTGAACCCTTAATATTAAGCTCGTGAAAATACTCCATGAAAAGCTTTTTCCCCCCAATACATCAATTCTACAATGATTATCCCTAATAATACGAAAAGTTTAGGAAATGTTTTATATTATTAGAGAGCTCAAGATATCAGCTCAAAGTATTACAATAAACATTAGCTTTTGAGCTAAATTCTGTAAAACATTGGAGTGATACCTAATAATTTTCATTAAAAGGTGTTTAAGATAACTATAGCTGAGTAACATTCAATTTTTTTCTTATAATTTTTAAAAGTTTTCTAGATATGCATACATTATGTTAACAAACTTAAAATTCTGAAGTCTTATATTAATGCAAAAAAAATAAGATTTTAGTTTTAAAACAGTAAAATTTCTTTTAGTTAGGCTTCCTTCTTTCATTGCTCAGTTTATTACATTTCCTTTGCCTCACTCGAGTTAATCTGTCTCTTGTTTAGGCAAGATAACTGTACCAAACTTATTCCTTGCTTATAATGTCACAGTTTTTATTGAATTGGCGTCAAAAGCAACATGGGAACTGATATAAAAGAAGATAATTGTATTTGATTTCTGTAATTTTTTTCTAAAACCTCTTCATACGATTGCTCACCGACGGGTTTGTAAAAAAAAATGGTAAAAGTGACAAAGGCAATTAGTTGCAAAAAATGTTATTCATTGGTGGCGCAGAAAGACTCCATAGGAATCCTGACAAGAACCCAGAATTTAGTTAAAGATAAAAAATTTCTGCCAGAGCGTAAAAAACTCCAGAAATTGATCTCTAACTACATATGAGGCAACAGGGTGACATAACAGAACGTGAGCGGTTGAGGAACTACGTAAGGCGTTTTTTCCCTCTGCGTCTTTTCACGCAGCTTGAAAATCTACACAAGCCGGCCACACGTGCGTGTTCTTTACGCGAGCTCAGTCGTTTCTGCTTTGCAGTACAACATGAATCCAGTTTCAATAGATGAAAATGCTGTTAACACGTTATGTGTTTTATTAATTGAACCGGCGACTTAATAAATATGTACTTAATATAATATGTACTTAAAATAATACGTACTTAATATAATATGTACTTATAGATATGTACTTAAAAATATAAATATGCACTTAAAATAGAAATTGGCATTAATATTTTTGATCTGAATATTACTTACCTAAACAAAAGAACAAATTTAAAAGGTATCTGTTGCTGTTCAGATGTGTAAAACGGGGAGATAGCTATTACAGAAGATATTTTTTCTGGAGAGAATGCAGTTTTTATTTATAATATTTTTAATAGAAAGACAATGAAAATCAGTAAATATTGTATGCAATTGTATATAATCCGAGGTCTAGCTATAACTATCACCTACTTATAACTTAGGTTATAACTTGTAAAACATTAAATTTAATTTGTATTACTACTTATCAAAATTACTTCGTCTGTTTTCGCCCACCTGGTCCCATTTTCCCCCAATAACATTCTTTGTTACAGTCATCCAAGTATCTCTTTTGAGTTCCCGGTTTTTGAAATCCTTATTTCGTGTATCGTAAAGACATGGATATTTTTCGATTTCAATAATCATAAGTTCACTTATATTTTAATTTTCCATTATTTTTTCCATTATATTTTAAATATCAAAAATTTAAAAATCAAAAATTACGAGAACACAAGAATATACCAACAACAGAAACAGTTATCTTCCTACCTTCATGTAAACACGTCTTCAATACTATCAGCGAGGTGTTTTCACGCAGCGTGAAAAAACGCTCGTGTAGCCGTAGCCTAAGTAAGAAAGAAGGTACAATTGCCATCAGAGGCGACGTCTTCCCGAATTTTTAAGAGGCTAAATGATGAAAGAGGGTGAAGAACCCTATCCCAAATATCGTAGAACTCGAGAACTTCTAAGCGAGAAAAACTTCCTAAGAATTCTTCAACCTCTATCGTCAGATGTTTTAATAGCAATTGCTTCTACTTATTCCGAAGAAAGATGCTCGTATTGAAAAATTTCCTGTAATACCATTAAAAGATGATTTGAGACAGAAGTTTTTTATCATTACCACCTCCGCTAAAAAGATTTTATGTCCGAAGAATCGTTTTTTATACCAGCTCCAATGATATATAACTCGGTTTCAAAAATCATTTCCGTTAATGGGCAATTCCATGTGACTCACGTTACCGTTTGACACATTTTCGCAAAAGTAAATTCTATATATATCAAAGAAATATCCCATTTGATTTTAAAAAAGTTCTTTATAGACATCTGGGGTACGGTAAGAAACTAGAGATATTAATATTTAAAAATTTAATATGAACAGATGGTATCCAGACCATAATTTAGCACTGTGACTCACGTTACAAAAAAAAGATAGTCAAGTTTAGTGTGTTAATGAAGACCTAAAATTTTTCCTCTTTCAACACAGAAGAGTAAAAAAAAAGTATTTTGTGAAATAATAAACACTTACAAATTGTGATATACCAATCAAAAAAATTGTTCTGATAATAATTAATTATCTTAATCAATATTTTATGTGTGACTCACATTACATATCCTACTTAAGTCTTTGAAGTTAATGAAATGTTGATTTTAAAATATTTTATTTTTTAGATAGCAAGGAAACTTTACTAAATTTAATTACCAGGCATGTAGTTATATATTTTAGTGAAATAATAAATTAACAATAAACTAATGAAAATTAAATAAAAATGTGTAAATCAAATCAATAAAAATTACGCATCATATATATATATATATCTATATATATAAAAGAGCTCGTCTGTTTGTTTGTCCGCTATAGAATCATAGACTGTTTCACCCACCGGGACCAAATTCGGCACAGTTAATGTTTAGGACCCGAGAAATTTAAATCAGGAAAAACGAAATTTGAGGCTCAATTAGTTTTTTAAAATTAATGTTTTAATGATTTTTGTGCCTCTAAGAGGTCCTGTGGAGGAGACCACCTGTGGAGCCCCTTCCCCACAACCAGCTGCGTTAAGAGAGATAGTTTGGGAGGTGACGGGGGGGGGGTCAAATTCCAATGCTCGGGAGGAAGAGGGTTGGGAATGACCTTTGGCCCTGGCTCCCCAAATAAACACAACTGGCCAGATGAACATGACGATCGGGGGTGCAGCCCAGTATTTTTTTGATGGAATGCATGAAAAATTTTATATCTATATATCTACCCGGGCAACGCCGGGCAATAATGCTAGTATATATATATATATATATATATATATATATATATATATATATATATATATATATATATATATATATATATATATATTAGAATAAATGAAGTACAATGGTTTTATTGAAAGAATTACAATACAAATGTAAAAAAGAACCTCTTGAATTAACTGAAATTGGAGGTTTTAATTTTCGAATCAACTTTGATCGAGGATAAAATATTTTATCTTCATTTTTAGGCCATTTCCAGTGTTTGCCTGTAGGGTGCATCGTAGTTATTTCAATTTCTCCATCGATGCAATTGGTAATTTTTCCTGGGTACAGTACACCGTCATATTCAATTTCATACCAATCATCACATTTAATATCGGATAATGGTTGAGGAGTTATTTTATTATCAGAAGATATAAAAAAATTCTTTAGGTTTCTTATTTTCAACTTTAATACAGTGATATTGTTTGATACCTTTTAATAATGGTGAATTGTCCCAAACCTGTTGAATATTAAGTGTTACATTTCTTTCTTTGATATTCTCTTCGGTAATTTCCTGGATATTAATGTTAGTTCCAGCCATTTGGGCAGCTTGAACAAAATCTGTCGCATTAACTACTAAGCATTTACGATTTTTTCACTTGATTAAATACTTGTCTTTTCAGACTTCCACCAATCCCATCAACAGGACCCTTTCCATGGGATGTTGCAAAATAGTTCCATATCATATTTATGGAATATTTTTCCTCCAAAACATTTATCGATGCAGCAACAAATCTGCTCTTAAATTGTGATGAAGGACCGTCTGACCATATTTCTACTTGTTTTACATTATTTGGGATAGTATCTAATAAATATGAAATGTAGCATATTACTGCTTCTTTTGCATGGTTCAGGAAGTCTGATACAAATGCTAGAGGATGAATGGATCCAGAATAATCCAGAGCTGCAGTAAAAATACTTACTTGATGTTGCTGCTAATGTGCACTTTGAATTTCATCTTGAAAGGAACAAGTATAATTTTCAGAGAAATCTATTTGGATCACACATAAATCTATGGGATATTCGTCTGACAGTACAAGTCGATGCATATTTTTATAGGAGGTGGCTTGTTGTCGTTTAATGTAGCAATGTTCCAAAAATTGTGGAACAAGATCTGCTACATAACAGTGTAAGTCGGAATATGATGCAATACGTTCTATTTTCAACAGTGGATTATGACTAAGATCTTTCTTCCAGTATTTCCATTTAACCTCAGCTTTAACATAATCTGGTATGGGATATACTTTCTGAAAACCTTGAGCATTATTACAAGTTTTACATTCATTAATCCAACAATTTCGAGAAGGAGGCTTGCATATTATTTCTTCAGGAAAAGAATATGTGTAACTAGAAACCTCTTCATTATACTGATGGAATGCATTAACAGCATTGATAAAATTCTCATGATACAGACATAAGCAAACATTGTGAGGTAGTTGGTTGCTTAAGAGAACATGTTTTGGACGCAATGATGAGAATTTACTTTTCCCAACTACCTCTGATGAATTATCAGTTTTGAACAGCTCAAATACTTCTCTTAAGGAGTAAACAAGATGTCGAGCTTGCTTTTTAATTTTTTTCCATTTTCCTATATTGTAACTATATCTTTTCTACCGGGTGCTAGTCTGCTAATATCATCCCTTTCATAAAATTCTTGAATTTTATTTAGAGTGTCTTGGGATAAAGGATTTCCTTGTGATGCATTCTTTGGACACTGAAAACTTTTATCCATATCCATATTGCATTCCCTGCTAAATAACTTTCTCACAACTACTTCTTTACTACGAGGTGAATTGGGCAAACCTCGCTTTGCTTTAGCCAATGCTTTTCCTAGTGCTCTTGCATTTTTATACATTTGTTGAGGTGATTCTATAATTTTTTCACTTGATTGCTTTTCTTTTTTAAGAAGTCGGAATTTAGCAACTCTTTTTCTTACAAATTTCCTTTCTTCATTTTTCAATTCATCTCGAATTGTTTGAGACAACTTCTTTACTTTTACAGCTTTCCTTTTTCTATATTCCTTCATATGGAGACGGTGTTTCTGTTTATATTCATCGTACTTCCCTTCTTGCTTTAATTTTTTCCTACGCTTTTTCTGTCGCTCTGCTGCTGATGTTGGAGCCATAGTTTAAAAACTTTATTAAAAAATTTAACTTTATAATTACAAGTGGAAGTAATTTTTTAAACGTGTATGTTTACTAGAGAAACTACAATAAAATTACAATATTTAATTAAATTTAGTGGCATTAATTAATCATATGGATGTGTATAGATATAAAATCCCCCCATTGACCCCAAAAATAACATTAGGATACATTAAATGCCATTAAGAACTCTGTTATCATGCAATACTAGCCGTGACTCACATTACATGTGACTCACGTTACAAAATAAAATGTTTTTATTTCCAAATAAAATATTTTTTGAAATGAAATTGGCTTATCAATTCTTTTTAGTAATATAAATAAGTTGGAGAAAAAGCAAAAATTTCATAATTTACAACTATAAAAAGTTATAAATATTAAAAAAATGAACTTTTTGTGACTCACGTTACAAAGAATTTGATCTATATAAAAATCAACCTCTCTCATTTATTTTAAATGCTAATTCTGAAATAATGCTTTTATATTTGTCTTATAGGATAAATCTTTAAAGAAATATAATTATTTGTGTAAAAGCATTCTAAAACTTAGTAAAATACATACCTTTAAATCTATTCAAAGCTGAGAAAATTTCACCAGAACATAATGCTCTTCAGAGCATGTCTTCACATGACAGAAAATGGTTAACCAGGTATTGCCAGATTCTAATTTGTGGACTTCAATAAATATACAGCACATAAAAATCAAAGTTGAGTAGTTTTTAAAAAAAAATTTTTTTGATGCTGTAGTTCCCATGTTATGTGGAATTGCCCTAAAGCGTTTTGACGAAATAAAACATTTTTGACAATCTCTCAATAAAAAAATGAAGATGATTTTTAAAAAATAAAGTTTATACCATCATGTTAGTAAAACTATAAATTTCGAGATTATGAAAGTGGGGGATGAGAAGTTTTCCTCATTCTTACGTTTCAGTATTGGCTCTAGAATTTATCTCTTCCTGTACACCCATATAAAAATTTTTTAGACAAGTAATTCAGAGAAATTTTGGGTAATTTTTTAAATATTTTAAAAAATTTTAATAATAATTGGGTTGTGGAATACAGGGTCATATAATTCAGCCGCATTGATGCATCTTACTAAAATATAATTACGTACATTTTATTTCATTATAAATACGTATAAATTTATAACTGTTATGATAAGATTATAATAAGACTAGTAGTAATGTATAGCTGGGAATAAAAATAATAGGTTTCAAAAACGTTCAGATAAAAACAACGATTTAATTACCTGTAAAATTTTCTCATAAATATAATTAATTTTCTTGACACCCATTATATTATTATAAAATTTTTAAGATAATTTTCGGACGTAATTAGTACACGAAGAGAATTCTAAAACTTATTTCTTTTAAGTTACTATTTTTTACTAAATTCTAATTAACTCCCAAAAAGGGGTTAACTTTTTAATGAACATAGTATATTGGAGTTATAACAAGTCAGAATGGTATTGAAATACAATTATATATTATCAGTTTAAATTTTATAGAGAATAGCTCACATCTACCCAGACTTGGGTGTATATAATTTGAAGTGGCACTCTAAATGAATTTGATACAAACACAGTTTATACATGAAACAATGTTTATTGAATTCGTTGCACATATAGAATTTGCTTTTACAGCATTAAGCATACGTACTACTTGTACGGAATATATATTCACATTCAATGGAAATACACTTTACAAATACTCACAAACCAGCAGAGAGTCAAACCAGCAGTACTGTCACGTAAACTTTGGGCCCCCTAAGCACTAGCCCAGGATAGCACCTGGAGCTGCTTTCCTCGTAGCTCCCTTAACTCGCTTATCTATCAACCTTAACAAAACCTTTTTTCAACCTCATCAAGCTTCTTGGTATTTATACCAAGCGCGTATGCCGAAATTAGCATATCTCAAGCAGCTTCTTTAATTCATTCACTCAAAAGTTCTATTCTTGAGAATCGAATCTTATGTATACCTTACAATTTGATAGAAGAATCATTATTTTTAACTAAATCTGGAGGCATGAAAAGTTTTTGAATTGATATTTATACTATCTAACCTAAAATTCAGGAAATCATTTCTTCGAATTGCAATTTAAATGACTTGTAAAGAAGGTAGCTTATTTCTTAGAGTAAAAGCTTCAGGGATATTTTCGTTTCTTAATCTAATATGATCTTAACACTTTTTCTAAAAAGGATTTGGTGCCAAAAAAATCAAATTTGAATTTCCTTCGGAATTTAGTATGAAAAGACTCTTTCATGCTACAGATTTTAAACATACAAGGTTTCAGATATCTTATATAAATACAAGGTTTCAGATATCTTATATAAATACAAGGTTTCAGATTTTTTATATTCAGATTTTTTATATAATTTATAATCAGGATTCTAAGAAATAGCTTCTTTTATAGCCTTGCATTTTTTTTTTTCATTTTCAGTTTTTCGTTTTCTATGATGTTAAGGGATGATGAAAAGAACGAAGTAAAATTGAGTAAAAATATAAAAAAAAAACTGATAATTAAAAAAAAAATTGTTTTTTTTTTCAGTTTCAAGGATTAAAGGAAATTGTTTTTTTATTGTTACATCTGCGGTAATAGAGGGATTTTTTTTCAGTTACATTTTATCCACTATTATTTTTTTATAACGTAGGAAATTTTGTTTTCAAAATTTATTTAAAATCTTCATGTAACAGAAGCAACGCTTTTGTAAATAGAGAAATTTAAAAATCCTCTCATAAAGGAATGTCAATATTTGTATTGCTATTTAGATGCCGGTATAAAGATATCAGTACATTGAAGGCGAAAATTCTAAATAATAAAATAAGTAATTTAAAAATTCTAAGTAATAAAATAAGTAATGACTGTGAAATACAACCTAGGAATTATTCGTGAAACGTTACATTTTATACCTTGAGCCTTTCACTGACAGATCCTTTAAATGATGATCTAAATTTATAATTTAAATTTGAAGAACCGACTATAAATATTTATGACTAGGCAGTTTATAGTAGCTTATTACCTTTTCACACTATCCTAAATCACCCATATTCCGCATATAAAGATGGAAACAGTGCTATCTCATGATCTCCCAAATTACTAGAGGATATCAATCACACTGGAAGCATACAAACATCGATGATCATGTATGGCATTACTTGAAAACTGAAAACACTAACTATTATTATTATTATAGTAAGTTATATGGAAGAAATTGATATCGAGGCAAAAATAGAGAAGAACGTAATTCTAAAATTATCCTTACAGCCAAATATATTTGATGACCTTGAGTTCCGTATCAAATTCCTTTTATAAATGGCTATTCGATATATTATGGTAAATATATTACGGCATGATGAAATGGAGAATCGTGCTAATATAAGTGAGGAGCAGAACATCTCACTTCTTCACGGCTTAAGTTAGTTCACTGAGTGAGCTGAAATGCACCTTATATCACCTCACTCAGTGAACTAACTTAAGTCCAATACAGTCGAACCCCGTTATAACGAACTTCAAGGGACCAAAGGTTTTGTTCGCTATATCCGAACCGTTAAGAAAAATGTTAGAGTTCACAAACTGTCGCTATAACTCATTAGTTGCTATGTGTATTCAATAATAATGCATTAAAAATGATAAAATCTATTAAAAATGACCATTTATGAATTAAATTGACTAAAATCGATTACATTAAACTGACACAATACTAATTAAATCAACTAAAAATGAAGACAAAGAGAAATAAATTCTTTTTACCTTTAATTGTTGCTCACTGTTTTGATACAGAAATTATCGGTAATCTTCTGCTGACGTGATGCCGATTCCAAAAACATTTTATGAATTTATTTGTCCAATTCATCAAATGACTCCAACACTCTTTCTTCCACTGTTTGTGTAGAAAAAAATTTATTAATTACACGTATCGCTGCTGTAGCATCTGAGATAGTCTAGATTTCGCCATTTATGTGCTCCCCTTCATCATCATCATATGCAAAATCTTCGATTTCAGAATGATTTATTTTAATTTCTTCCACAATATTTTCATCAGTCGGATTTTCACATGTAATGACTTCATCATCACGTATTTTTAACAATTGCATGTCACAATCTGAGAATGATGAAATTTTATCCTTTTCTATCCACATCTCGATAGCTAAATCTTCATCATCTTCTTCTTCATTCTTTGCTTCTTCAACATTCTTAAACAGTTTTTTTTTAAAATTAGTAGTCGACTGAAAAAAAGGTTCGTTATAGCCAATTTTAAGATTTCGGAGGTTTGCTATAAAAGAATAAATTAACATTGAATACAATAGGAAAACGACGGGACCAAAATTTTCGTTCGCTTTATCCGTGAGTTCGTTATATACCGGGTTCGGTATAACGGGGTTCGACTGTATACACAAGTGTCATTAAAATTAGGCTTTATGGGCAATATGGTTTTAATAAACAGTGATTTATTCCATTACGTTTCACTTCCTTCTCGATAATTAAAGTTGTCACGTTCGTTTCAGTTTTAAAATACTCTTTGTTTGCTAAGACACATTCCATAAATCACCTAGCGAGGGGAAATGATTCCCGAGATTCATGAGGTCCTAGCAAATGCATCAGAGACAAATAGATATCCATACCTGCATTTAAAATTCGAAACAAAAAGAAAGTGAAGCCTCGTTGGTCTCGAGAAACAACAAATAACGCATGTCACTTCAAAACAAGATAGAACAAAGAAAATAAAAAAATTATTCGCAACCTGAATACATCAAAACATTGCAAAAGAGATTTATACATTATTACGATCGTGTTATGAAGTATTTGTTTTAGAGCTTTAGGGATTGCTCACCAGCGGAAAGCCGTAGCAATGTCCAGTTGAGGTTCCAATGTAGTGATGCCTTTAAGAGTAGGTTTGTTCTTACCACATTAACTTATATATGTTGTCATCGATCTACGATGCCCTGATAATTACAGTGACGTGTGTTTAGAGATTTTGGAGATGCCTCACTTTCATGAGCAACATCTGCGAGCTGTAATGTCGGCAACATTCCATTTTTCTCGTACCGTTCTCTGGACGATATTGCACGAAAAGGAATGCTGCCGAGACTTGGAAACGAGCATTCCATGGGTCAAGGTGACATCCAATTGAAAAGATCAGATAATAGCTCTTTGCCATTCTAGGGAGAAATCGTAAATTTCAGTAGACGCACGGGCCGGACCGATCTTTTCCCGGAAATACGACAAGGATCGGCAGAGAACTAGCCGCTGCTATTTATCAAAGAAGTTTTTTCAGAGGCTGGCACTGAATGGAAGGCGGCCAGCTCGACAAAGACAAGATGCCCAAGCTGCCCCGTGGCCGGAAGTAAAACCCAAACCCCGCGGAGGGGAATAGAATCCGGTTGCAGAACAGGACTTGGAGAAACAGCTGGACGGACTGGCCACACGGGCGGAGGCCAAACGAGCGGTTGGTCAGCGTGAGAGTCTGAGACTATTTGTTTTAGACAAGGGGCTAGTCGCATGCATTCCCAGCGATCCTTATGCATCGTTAATAGCTTAATGGCTACTGTACATACCTGTAAATAGAATAGTTCTAATAAAAGAACTTAATTTTAATTTTAATTCGTGCCTCTGTTTTACTAAATGTCGAGTCTCATTTTTTATATCTCATCTGACATTTTGGCTGTTGTCGGCTACAACGTGACAGAGCGTAGCAATATTTATGAACGCTAAGTTTTTTTAGTCATCCACGGTAAAACCTTAATGCGATGTGTCATATGATGGAACAAGCTTATTTTCAATGATTGTTAAGCTGAACTCCATGCTTTCACCAGCTAAAAGATTCAAAAATGGACGGAAGTCAGTTGATCAGGGCCCTTTTCCGTTATACCAGTCAACGTTGACACTTGTCAACATTGACGACGCTCATTCGCCGAAATTCCACGAAATCGATTTTTATATTTGCCGGAGGGACAAAGTGCTAATCTTTGGCACTATTTATATGGGCTATAAGGTTGGTTGGTACTAATCCTATCTCATCTAGCCGATAGGTTAGACCATATCCGTGAGACCGAAAACATTTAAAAAATCCAAGACAAGGAGAGGAATCTGCGTCAAATCCTCCTTTTCAAGCTCCAAGCAAGAAAGAACATGGTCAGGGGTGGAATGATTGATGGTACATTTTCCACAAATGGGGAAGATCTTATTTCCTTCATCAAATTTAAGGCACTTCAGGCGACCACTTAGGAGTCTTGACAAAGCAGTCTGCTTAGCACGATTGCCCCAAAAAGCCATAACTCCTCTCGGCTGTCTATCACAATACTGGAGGAGATTGCCATAAAAGAGCGATGGCAGATTTAACTCTTGAGCAGATCTGCAAAAAAGTTAAAGTGTTAGAAGTCAAATCCATTGTAGTTCCCTCCTTAGCCAGGGTATCAGCTGCTTCGTTGCCGCTGAGACCAATATGCGATGGGATCCACTGCAAATGGATATCATGGTATATTGAGAGCCCTTGTAGTAAAGTCAGAACAGAGATCGAAGTTCTATCACCAATATGAGGCCAGTTCTGAAGGTGTTGGATAAAACTGCGGCTATCTGTCAAAATCCAGATATCTTTATAGGCAGTGCAGGAAGCTGCAGAAAGTGTCGACGGGTAAAGGGCTGAACTGCAGCAATTCAGCTCGTAGTTCCTTAAGGCTGCTGTGTTCTAACCCTACAGGATTCTCTCTCCTCAATATTAACCTATGGAGAAAATGTGTCTACTATTAACAGCTATACAAATGCTGATAATCCAATAAAAATGGTACTTTCATACAACCTGGGCATTTCTGCCTCTTGCAACAGGATTCATTTTATAAATTTCGTACCCCAAAGGAATTGATGAGCGTTTGAAATACACTATACCAGATTTTCTTCCCCGAATAATTTAAATTCTAAAATATTATTTGAATTTTTTTTTAAACGAATAATGCCCCAATGGGTAAAATTTCTTTCTCTATTACCGAGTACAGACAGTAATCCTTGGACAAATTTTCTCCATAGGTTATCATTGGTGTGAGCGAATCCAATGAGGTTAGTACAAAGCAGCCTTAACCACAGCAATGCAGTAACATACATATGCCTTGCTATTATTTTGTGGCCTTTCACACAAAAATTCTTCAGATATTTGCTTTAAAGTGAACTGAAAAAAACTCAATTTGGAAACATTCCCAGATGAAATATGCATATTAAAAGAGTAAAATATGTTTTAAGACGTGAAAATAAGATACAAATGAAATAAAAAAGCATGAAATAAAAATAAAAATAATATCAAAGTCGATTTTTCGCAACATGCTTAAAATCATTATTATGGAGATTGCCTCGAGTAAAGAAGCTGTTTCTAAAAACAATAAGCCTAATATCCAGTTGTTACAGAAATTTTGTAAGAAAAAACTTAATGTTTTCGCTTTGATGTAAACAATATTTATTTGAAAAACCCTAGATTTAGAAAGTCTCTTATGCGTTAATTTATTTTACTGCATCTTAATTGTTCTTATTATTTTTTAGACTTATTTTCTCTAACATTTTGTCTTTAAAAGGTTTTATGACTTTTGTAAAAATATTGTAAAAATTATTCTCCTTAATTTCGGTTTTGTTCGCTATATCCGAACCGTTAAGAAAAATGTTAGAGTTCACAAACTGTCGCTATAACTCATTAGTTGCTATGTGTATTCAATAATAATGCATTAAAAATGATAAAATCTATTAAAAATGACCATTTATGAATTAAATTGACTAAAATCGATTACATTAAACTGACACAATACTAATTAAATCAACTAAAAATGAAGACAAAGAGAAATAAATTCTTTTTACCTTTAATTGTTGCTCACTGTTTTGATACAGAAATTATCGGTAATCTTCTGCTGACGTGATGCCGATTCCAAAAACATTTTATGAATTTATTTGTCCAATTCATCAAATGACTCCAACACTCTTTCTTCCACTGTTTGTGTAGAAAAAAATTTATTAATTACACGTATCGCTGCTGTAGCATCTGAGATGGTCTAGATTTCGCCATTTATGTGCTCCCCTTCATCATCATCAGATGCAAAATCTTCGATTTCAGAATGATTTATTTTAATTTCTTCCACAATATTTTCATCAGTCGGATTTTCACATGTAATGACTTCATCATCACGTATTTTTAACAATTGCATGTCACAATCTGAGAATGATGAAATTTTATCCTTTTCTATCCACATCTCGATAGCTAAATCTTCATCATCTTCTCCTTCATTCTTTGCTTCTTCAACATTCTTAAAAAGTTTTTTTTTAAAATTAGTAGTCGACTGAAAAAAAGGTTCGTTATAGCCAATTTTAAGATTTCGGAGGTTTGCTATAAAAGAATAAATTAACATTGAATACAATAGGAAAACGACGGGACCAAAATTTTCGTTCGCTTTATCCGTGAGTTCGTTATATACCGGGTTCGGTATAACGGGGTTCGACTGTATACACAAGTGTCATTAAAATTAGGCTTTGTGGTCAATATGGTCTGAATAAACAGTGATTTATTCCATTACGTTTCACTTCCTTCTCGATAATTAAAGTTGTCACGTTCGTTTCAGTTTTAAAATACTCTTCCTTTGCTAGGACACATTCCATAAATCCCCTAGCGAGAGGAAATGATTCACGAGATTCATGAGTTCCTAGCAAATGCATCAGAAACAGATGGATATCCATGCCTGCATTTAAAATTCGAAACAAAAGAAAGTGAAGCCTCGTTGGTCTCGAGAAGCAACAAATAACGCATGCCACTGCGAAACAAGATAGAACAAAGGAAATAAGAAATTATTCGCAACCTGAATACATCAAAACACTGCAAAAGATATTTATACATTATTACGATCGTGTTATGAAGTATTTGTTTTAGAGCTTTAGGGATTGCTCACCAGCGGAAAGCCGTAGCAATGTCCAGTTGAGGTTCCAATGTAGTGATGCCTTTAAGAGTAGGTTTGTTCTTACCACATTAACTTATATATGTTGTCATCGATCTACGATGCCCTGATAATTACAGTGACGTGTGTTTAGAGATTTTGGAGATGCCTCACTTTCATGAGCAACATCTGCGAGCTGTAATGTCGGCAACATTCCATTTTTCTCGTACCGTTCTCTGGACGATATTGCACGAAAAGGAATGCTGCTGAGACTTGGAAAGCAGCATTCCAAGGGTCAAGGTGACATCCAATTGAAAAGATCAGATAATAGTTCTTTGTCATTCTAGGGAGAAATCGTAAATTTCAGTAGACGCACGGGCCGGACCGATCTTTTCCCGGAAATACGACAAGGATCGGCAGAGAACTAGCCGCTGCTATTTATCAAAGAAGTTTTTTCAGAGGCTGGCACTGAATGGAAGGCGGCCAGCTCGACAAAGACAAGATGCCCAAGCTGCCCCGTGGCCGGAAGTGAAACCCAAACCCCGCGGAGGGGAATAGAATCCGGTTGCAGAACAGGACTTGGAGAAACAGCTGGACGGACTGGCCACACGGGCGGAGGCCAAACGAGCGGTTGGTCAGCGTGAGAGTCTGAGACTATTTGTTTTAGACAAGGGGCTAGTCGCATGCATTCCCAGCGATCCTTATGCATCGTTAATAGCTGAATGGCTACTGTACATACCTGTAAATAGAATAGTTCTAATAAAAGAACTTAATTTTAATTTTAATTCGTGCCTCTGTTTTACTCAATGTCGAGTCTCATTTTTTATATCTCATCTGAGATTTTGGTTGTTGTCGGCTACGACGTGACAGAGCGTAGCAACATTTATGAACGCTAAGTTTTTTGAGTCATCCACGGTAAGACCTTAATGAGATGTTTCATATGATGTAAAAAGCTTATTTTAAATGATTGTTAAGTTGAACTCCGTGCTTTGACCAGCTAAAAGGTTCAAAAATGGACGGAAGTCAGTTGATCAGGGCCCTTTTCCGTTATACCAGTCAACGTTGACACTTGTCAACATTGACGACGCTCATCCGCCGAAATTCCACGAAATCGATTTCTTTATTTACCGGAGGGATAAAGTGCTAATCTTTGGCACTATTTAGATGAGCTATAAGGTTGGTTGGTTGGTTGGTACTAATCCTATCTCATCTAGCCGTTAGGTTAGACCATATCCCTGAGACCGAAAACATTTAAAAATCCTAGACAAGGAGAGGACTCTGCGTCAAATCCTCTTTTTCAAGCTCCAAGAAAGAAAGAACATGGTCAGAGGTGGAATGATTGATGTTACATTTTCAACAAATGAGGAAGATCTCATTGTCTTGATCAAATTTAAGGCACTTCAGGTGACCACTTAGGAGTCTTGACAAAGCAGTCTGCTGAGCACGATTGCCCCCAAAAGCCATAACTCCTCTCGGCTGTCTGCCACAATACTGGAGGAGATTGCCATAAAAGAGCGATGGCAGATTTAACTCTTGAGCATATCTGCAAAAAAGTTAAAGTGTTAGAAGTCAAATTCATTGTAGTTCCCTCCTTAGCCAGGGTATCAGCTGCTTCGTTGCCGTTGAGACCAATATGCGATGGGATCCACTGCAAATGGATATCATGGCATATTGAGAGCCCTTGTAGTAAAGTCAGAACAGAGATCGAAGTTCTATCACCAATATGAGGCCAGTTCTGAAGGTGTTGGATAAAACTGCGGCTATCTGTCAAAATCCAGATATCTTTATAGGAAGTGCAGGAAGCTGCAGAAAGTGTCGACGTGTAAATGGCTGAACTGCAGCAATTCAGCTCTTAGTTCTTTAAGGCTGCTGTGTTCTAACCCTACTGGATTCGCTCACCTCAATATTAACCTATGGAGAAAATGTGTCTACTATTTACAGCTATACAAATGCTGATAATCCAATAAAAATGGTACTTTCATACAACTTGGGCATTTCTGCCTCTTGCAACAGGATTCATTTTACAAATTTCGTACCCCAAAGGAATTGATGAGCGTTTGAAATACACTATACCAGATTTTCTTCCCCGAATAATTTAAATTCTAAAATATTATTTGAATTTTTTTTTAAACGAATAATGCCCCAATGGGTAAAATTTCTTTCTCTATTACCGAGTACAGACAGTAATCCTTGGACAAATTTTCTCCATAGGTTATCATTGGTGTGAGCGAATCCAATGAGGTTAGTACAAAGCAGCCTTAACCACAGCAATGCAGTAACATACGTATGCATTGCTATTATTTTGTGGCCTTTCAAACAAAAATTCTTCAGACATTTGCTTTAAAGTGAACTGGAAAAAACTCAATTTTGAAACGTTCCCAGATGAAATATGCATATTAAAAGAGTAAAATATATTTTAAGACGTGAAAATAAGATATAAATGAAATAAAAAAAACATGAAATTAAAATAAAAATAATGTCAATGTGGATTCTTCGCAACATGCTTAAAATCATTATTATGGAGATTGCCTCGAGTAAAGAAGCTGTTTCTAAAAACAATAAGCCTAATATCCAGTTGTTACAGAAATTTTGTAAGAAAAAACTTAATGTTTTCGCTTTGATGTAAACAATATTTATTTGAAAAACCCTAGATTTAGAAAGTCTCTTATGCGTTAATTTATTTTACTGCATCTTAATTGTTCTTATTATTTTTTAGACTTATTTTCTCTAACATTTTGTCTTTAAAAGGTTTTATGACTTTTGTAAAAATATTGTAAAAATTATTCTCCTTAATTTGAAAAAAATTTCAAACAAATAGAGGGATATTGTTATTTCAACAACTGCTCTATGAAAAGAAAAATATTTAACAAAGCATGAAAAAAATTAAAAGCATAATCTTTTAACCCAAGAAAAACGGCGAAAAAAATTAGATACTGCTAAAGCAATACAATAATGAAGCCTATATGTTGTCAACATATCACATACAGATATTATGGTTTCATGATCTAAAATTGTTTTCATGACCACAAAAATTTTTAGAGATGATATATTTTTATATTGTTTTTCAGGCCAAACAGTTGTAAACACTAAGAAGCTTTCCAATAACACCCTCAATGTGGAGGGCATCAGAATCTTTTAAATGCGTCTCAAAGGAAAGCTATTACTGGGATCGCGAAAGAACATTTGAGTTTTAAAGCGATTTTATAGTCAATAAAAACTTTGATGTTAGAATATTTAATGATATTTTGGAGACGAGCTTCTACTAAAAATAACTCGGTGCTTTAGAGTTTATTTTCAGATAATTTCTCTAATAACTGACAAATTTCCTACTGGACAAAAGTGAAAATAAAATGGTTATAGTGCAGAGAACGGTACAATTTGGGTGCGCTACTTTTGTTATATATTTCACATACCTTTAAAATTTATTGCTGAATAAAAAATGAATATTTTAGATTAATAAAGTTTGAAAATATTTGGCATAGTAATGTATAAAATTATTATTATATTGGGATGCAATTTTTTAAAAATGAGCATATAAATTTAAAAGAGCATATAAAAAGAGCATATAAATTTTAAGGGAAAATATAATGGAGATTTTTCTTAAATTATCTTTTACTAAACTAAGGAATTCCTCTTTCTATTTCTCACTTGCTCTGTTTAGTTCGGTCCATATATATTTTCCAAGCTGTAAAACAGATTTTCTAAAACTGCGAAAGCTTTCATATCCCCCTTTCTTCCTTAAGGCTGCTATGTACTAACCCCATTGGATTCGCTCACCTCAATGTTAATCTATGGAGAAAATTTGTCCACGGATTGCCGACTTGGAATCAAAGATTTTTTTTAAAAAATTGTACTCCGCCATAGAGAAAGAAATTTTACATTTCTGTACCTTTTTCGTTTCTTTTTTAAAATGCAATTAATATTTTAAATTTTAAATTATTCGGGAAAAAATCTGGTATAGTGTGTTTTAAACGCTCATAAATTCCTTCGGTGGACGAAATTTATAAAATGAATCCGGTAGCGCTTTGCAGAAAAGTTCAGGCTATCTCAGAATACCAATTTTATTGGATTATCAGCATTTATGTACCTGTAAATAGGTGACAAAAATTTATTTTAAATAAACAATTAGGGGCAGCGCTTAACCCCCCTATACAGAAAGAACCATTACAATCCATCAAAATGTCAATTCTAAGTGGGGTGGAATTCTCGAACTGTCAACTGGACTCCGTCCACCACAAGAATCTGCAAGAAGAGGAAAAGGGAAATACGATTCTTTTCTTAGTACATAGCAGCCTTAAAATACATTTGTTGGTGGACCTCTTGTTTTCAGCTGTTAACATTTTATTCCATACTTAATATAATAAAATAACAGTAACTTTTTACCTTAATAAAAATATCAAACTAGTACACATATTTATTTCAGAATAAATAGCAATTAAGCAATACACTTATGGGAATTTAGTCACAGAGTAAAAATAGCAGCAGAGTAAAATAATAGCAGCAGAGGAGTAGCAAAACATTTAATTAGGACTAAGAAACATTTTCACAGAACGTAACACAGAAGCATGTTACAGAGAGCAACATTATACTCCTTCTACCACCGCTCACAGAGCGTTACCATACAGGAGAAAAAAGGATGACGTCATAAATAACATGTGTGCGCACGCATGCCGTAAGGAGAGAAAATGAACGTTGTTTTCCAACAACACTACCGTAACGTTAAATACCGTAACGTTGATATTGGCGCAAGTTTCAGTATTTATAATTATATTTTTCGTTGGGTATGGTTCAGACTCAGGTGAAACAGGTCAATTATTCATACAATAGTCATATTTTGTATTCATTGGGTTTTGTTGCTTATTTTTAAGGCAAAAGTGACCGATTTTTCATCAACCGAAGACAGATCAGTTTCGTCTCAAGTTCAAAAACACTATTAAAAACCTTCCTAAAAGACAGCCGTGAGACTTTAGTATAAAGTATTAATTGTTATAAAATGATCGCGTCTCATTTCATATTAAAAATTATTAACTAATTGAGTGCTTTGTGGTTGAGCTTTTATTCAGTATACTGCATTTGAAACATCCCTAAAAATCATCTTTAAATTTGCCGACATTTTGCTCTTGAAATAGAGTTTCTCATTATGTATGGAAGCATGAAGCCAGACTTATTGGGGCCCAAATCTAGAATACTAAAACTACGTTTATTTGACTGTAATCCAATACAGTAAAACAACAGGACCACATTTCTGACAATACAGTAACAGCATACAATCAGTATCGCTAAAGTCGTCTATCGGGTTAATGAGCTATCGATATTTTTAGTTGTATTCCATTGTCACAATTGAGTGGTTCAGAATCAAAGTGGATTAAGTCCAAAAAAAGTTGTCACGTTAGTCTTCGCAGGGAATATAATTTCAGAGTTGAAGTGGACTTAGTTCGCAGTTTATATAGGCCCTGAAGCCTACGCTAAAAAAGTTTTTTAAAAGGGAGAAATTTTCAAGGAATGCTATACTTTAAGCTCAGTTATTTCAAAACTTTGAAATGTTGACTTGGTCCACTTTGATTCTGAACCTATCAATTTATCAGTAAGTTGGGGCTAAAGAAAGCGGGCAAACATCAAATTTTGTTGCTACCTTCTATAGGCTGAAAGATAAATTTTGTCTGTACTAGAATTCTTTTTCTGATATAAATACGTCTTAACTGGGCTCTGGGACGAAGTAAAAGGAAGGAAAATGCTCGAATATTTGTTAAAGGTTAGTTGTTCTGAATGCTATGTTGATCTTTTACGACACAAGATCTAAACTGGTCGAGACTTACAACTTAAAGATGATTCCGAACGATATTTGTTAAAGAGGATATTTGTGGAAAAAATGTTGTCAATAAAATAATTTTTGTTGAGTCCTGAGTAATTTCCTCTCAAACTATCAAGGAACACGAGTGTAAAGATGAATTACAAATGAATTAAATGAAGTTTTTTCTGATTTTTGAACTGTGGATAATACGAATGGGTTGATTTCTGAATTTAATTATCTCCTAAATCAGAGCTCCGCAACCTTTTATCTTCCACGGCACAACAACGTTTTTTTTTCGATAATTCCGAAGCACATCACAAGAAAAAGCTTGCAAATATATAAATTACAATAAATACGTATATGTTTTTATTACATAAAATAAACACAACAAAATAGCTCTATGTATCAAGATAATTATAATCATTTAAGTTTTATATAAATCATTTTGAACTGTACACCAACACAAGAATCTAATATATAAAAATGAATGTTTGTATCTCTGTAATTGTATAGAAATCCACAGTTTAGGAGCAACGATCGTGAAATTTTAAATACAGGCGTCTTTAAAAACAGCCGAGGGCCTGAAGAACTTCAAAAATCGAAATTAATTACCGTTGATTTTTAATTAATAAAAAACCACAATTTTGAAACTAAATGTAAGATGTTACACTTTGTGGCATCATCCCTCTGAATATGGCGTCCACGTTAGGGTTAGCTGACAGCGAGCGAAAAGATAAAAATAAATAAAATCAAAAAGTTTCAAGTTATATATTAAACCAGAATAATAAATGAAAATAATAATCTTTCAAGTCAGATTTTATACTTTAAGACATTTCGATTAACGATCGTCGTTTATTTTCGCCGTGTTATTTTGTAAACAAACGTTCTCTGTTGCCATTTTCATTTCAAACATTTCTTATTGAAACGATGTAATGCGTAGTAAATGCGTTAAATATTTCTTATCTAAAATTTATATTTTAAAACATTTCAGTGAAATTAACATCGTCTTCAGATTATAAACAGACGTTATTTGTTGCTATTTTCATTTTAGAAATTTCTTATTAAAATGATGGAATTCTCCGATATATTTCTATAGTGGAGATTTAGACACATTACAGAATTTAAAAAAAAAAACCTTTTGTGTAATTTATATATTTGTGTGTGTTTAATTATTTCAAGTGACTCTAAAGTGGGCGTGGCATTTTTTCCACTAGCGTGAAAAATCAGAATAATATTGAATTATTTAATTTTTTTTTGCTCATCAGACGACAGTAGCAGCGAGTGGCAGTAGTTACACAAGTTTGAATTTGAAACATTGTTTTGTTGTTTCCTAAAAGAAGCAATAATCCGTTACTGTATTTTATATTGTTCTTAATTTTATAATTCACGATGTACTTTTAAAAGCATAAAAATTAGTATATCTTAACTAAAAAGAATCAGTCTAAACTTAAGCACAGTTTTGCGATTTATTTACGGTTAACTATGTTTGTGTTCAGCTATTCCATTTGTTTGTTTTAAAAAATGATTTTTTAAAGGTTTTTTTGGTGCTTTATGGTAAAATAGCACTTAAAAATTAAAAAAAGAAACAAAAACTTAACTGTAAATAGCATACTTTTTCTATAAATTGGTCCATTTGAAGTAATTTTTATTGAAATTTAGCTAAAATGCCTATAACTGCATAAAAATCTTAATGCTACTATTTTAATTTCCCAAGCACAATTCTAAAAATGTTATAAAATACGCAGCCCTACTTACCGATTTAGTACAAGAATTTAAATTGATTTTAGGACTTCGGGGAAAATAAACAATTTTTGTTTTTGCATGTTTTCTATTCTATTTACAGTCGATATAGATATAATGCTAGCAAATTGTCAAATGGAATGCATAGAGTTGCAATCTGACATCTAACTTCAAGAGAAATTCAATCGAGTCTCTTTGTTGTACTCATATATCATACCTGCCCAGATATAAATATCCTTCACTGCATAGTCAAGCGTTATTCTGGTCATCAACGTTTGGAAGCACGTACATCTGAGAACAACTATTTTCAAGAGTTTCAACTATTTTGAAGCACACTAAGAGTCAAATTCGAACCAAAATTTATTCGTTGTTTTTTAGTATTGATGTGTATGACATTTCCCATCCCTTTTTTATACTATGTTTAATTTTTCATGCAGAGTTCACAAGGCAAAAGACAATTTGACAATTTTACTTTTCAGCTTTTAGTGATGAAAGGCTGAATCTATCTAAATTCTGAGATGTGTATAACATTTCACATGTTTTTTTCCTATGCTATTTATACTGTGTTTAGTTTTTAAGTTGACTTTGGTTAACAAACATTCATATTGAACCCCGAATCAAGAAACGAGAAACATAGTTTATGAAGGTACTTCAGATGATAGTTGGATCAGTTTAATTGAACAGAGATTTATATAGAGTTTAATAAGGACAGAATGTTTCTATTATTGCTACAGAATCTTGCATTTATGGTGCGTATAGCCCAAACTGCAGATTTCTGTTAATTTTTTCATCAGTCAGTGCCTTTAACAAATACTTTAATACTTTATTTATATATTTTTTTGGCTACAGAATCCTGCATTTATGGAGGTATTTATATGGACAATTAGACATTTTTACTTTTAAGCTTTTAGTGATTTATTATAAATGTATATATTTTATGATATTTATACTGTTATTAAATCTATGTTATTTATACTGTGTTTAGTTTTTAAATTACTTTTTGTTAACAAACATTAGACAATTTGACATTTTTAATTTAAACTTGAAAAATGAAAGGCTGAATCTACTAAAATTCTGAGATGTGTATAACATTTCACATGTTTTTTTTAATGTTATTTATGCTGTGTTTACTTTTTTAATCAATTTTGTCTAACAAACATTCGACAAAATGACATTTTTTCTTTTCAGCTTTACTTTTTAAAACTCTTAACTTTCCAAGAGACAATTTGACATTTTTTCCTTTTCAGCTTTTAATGGTTTATTATAAATGTATATATTTTATGTTTTACTTTTCAGCTTCTTTTGCTCCAAAGATGAAAGGTTAAATCTAGATGAATTCTGAGGAGTTAATTATAAATTTATATATTTTTATATTGGATTTTTAAAAAATTATTTGGGTGTATAACATTTCACATGCTTATTTTTCTATGTTATTTATACTGTGTTTAGTCTTTAAATTGATTTTGGTTAACAAACATTCGACAAATTGACATTTTTACTTTTCAGCTTTACTTTCCAAAAGACAATTTGACATTTTTCCTTTTCAGCTTTTAGTGGTTTATTATAAATGTATGTATATTTTATGTTTTACTTATCAGCTTCTTTTGCTCCAAACATAGAAGGTTAAATCTTGCTAAATTGTTTAGATTTTAAATTGATTTTGGATAACAAACATTCCACACTTTGACATGTTTACTTTACAGTTTTTAGTGGTACAATGATGAAAGACTGCATCTAACCAAAATACTGAGATATGTATAACATTTCACATGCTTTTTTTTGACTATGTAATTTATACTGTGTTAAGTTTTTAAATTGATTTTGGTTAACAAACATTCCACAATTTGACATTTTTACTTTACAGCTTTTAGTGGTACAATGATGAAAGACTGCATCTACCAAAATACTGAGATATGTATAACATTTCACATGCTTTTTTTTGGGTTATGTAATTTATACTGTGTTAAGCTTTTAAATTGATTTTGGTTAACAAACATTCCACAATTTGACATTTTTACTTTACAGCTTTTAGTGGTACAATGATGAAAGACTGCATCTACCAAAATACTGAGATATGTATAACATTTCACATGCTTTTTTTTGGCTAATTTATACTGTGTTAATTTTTTAAATTGATTTTGGTTAACAAACCTTCTTAAAATTCCGGGCAACACCGGGTACTTCAGCTAGTAAAAATATAAAATTATAGTTTACAAGTAAAAAAATGTTTTCTTTAAAATTTTATATTAAAATTTGTTTTTTGGTCTTTACATAAGCCTAATAAATCAAAGTTAATTTAAATATAACTAATTTATTAATAAGATATTTGAGATTGTTTTGATAAATGTGCGTTTTATATTTGGCTCTATAATAGAAAGAGCTACAGTTCATGGTCAAGGCCCTTTAAATATGATCTTTTGTCATTTTCAATTAGAACCAGTGTCGAAAAACTTTGTTCGCATAAGTATGTCGTAGAAAATGGGAGCAAAATTGCAATGGCCTTGTCAGAAATTTGTGGATATTCTTTCTTGACTGAAATCCAGAAATATGACGCTCGAGCATACATACAATGTATGGCTAACAACATGTTTTTGTTTAGTGTATAATTTCGACCCAGAAAAATGACATATTAACAAAAAGTTAGAGGAATATTTTACTTAGAAAAATTTCTATTTAATGCGGTGGTTAATTTTTTATTATCATAATCGATAAAATCACTGCCACACAGTCAAGATCACCTCGCGGCACACTAGTGTGCCACGACACAGCGGTTGCGGAGCACTGTCCTAAATGGCCATTTTGATATAATATTGAAATTATCCAGTTTTTTTTAACATGTGGCAATATCTTACTTAGTTCTTCATTACATATGATCCTGTTTGATCACCAAGGATGAAGGATGATATCGCTATATAATAATACCAATCACTCTACTTCCATCTAAAGTCACATCTTTAACACAACCGCATTATCTTACTTACATATTTTGACTAAACAATGTTCATTGATGATTATCAAATCGGTTAATTTAATTTATCGGTTAATTTAGAATGGGTAAAGTTAAACCTTTTTTTTTAAATATTGCTAAGTAGTTTTAGTTTGAAGTGATCTACAGTGCAAGACACCTTTTATGAATTTTACCGAGATATACAGATTGACTAAATCCAAAAAAAAAATTAATAATAATTTAGTATTTATAAAAAATATCCATCCCTCTATCAAGTTGTAGTGAAATATCCTACTTTTTTCGCATGTTTTCAATAAATTGTCCTTCAATACTGTTAGAGATCATTGCTTCCATCACAAGATGTATCTTCAACCATTCACATGGTGTCATGGTTTCCAGACTTGAATACCAGACTTTTGTCAGATATTGCACTTTATTTTTAGTTTTTAACTCATTTTATTAAAATTGATTACCTGTTGTTATTCTTACAATTTTATTTTTTTTATTTTTTTTTGCAACGTCACATGCGGCGTTCGTTGGAACGCGTGTCGAAGACACCAGTCTAACGTTATTGGAAATAGCAAGCAGTACTGCCAACATGTGTTGAAAAGCAGACCATCCATTGAGGACATTCATAGAGGCTGGAATAGGAAATATTTCTAATGCCTGGAATCTCTGGTGAGTTTATCCAGCAGTTAACCTGGTTGGTTGATGATAAAAACTACACGGAACACACCCAAGTAAGAGAACCACGTACGATAAGCCTTTTCGGCTTATCCAGCAACAATGAATTTAGGTTTCTTTATTGGTTCTGTTTTGGACTCCTAAGCGTGGCATAGCCCAGCTAGAGAAAATTCCAAAGTAAAATGTTCTTAATTTTTAGAGGGCAGTCACTCAAGCTCACAACATAAAGAACGAATCGTCTTCTATAATTTCTGGTGGAAAATTTAGACAGCTTAAAAATGGCAATGCTGAATAAAACAAAATTGCAGGTTGGATGATCTCTACTTAGAAATTCAGATTTGTATGTAATGCTGTTTAAAAGTTTTAGAGTACTTTTCCTCAATCACATTAATAAAGGGAAAGTGTTAGCAACCTAAATGAATTCAAATTGATTTTTTTTCGTAAGATGTATGTAAACTCCGTACAGTCCACGCACGCAATGTCAGATATTCACAAGTTTCCGAGCGGTTTACTTTCAATTTCCGAGCATGGAGCAGTTGATATGTAAAAAATTACCCGCCAAAGTTAATGGGGCGATATCCTTTTTGGGTTCCACATGCAGTGAGGGTGTTGACTCGGTTTCACAAAATTCTTTTCAAATTGAACATTCAAAAACTTAAAAATAAACTTTCTTTATTTTAATTTAACAAATTCACAAGAACACCAAAGCACTATTGCAACCTCTTCTCACCGAGTAAATCGTATATCTAAAAAAAAGTATACTCCGCAATATCTCTCGAAGTTGCCACTTCAGTAAAAAAAATAAATAAGCATGCAAATGACTCCAAGTGTAACATTACGTCACACTGAAAAATAGTAATGTATATGAATGCCGGCATGTGGGATAAAATATAACAATTTCCACACAATATTGGTGAAACGTGCAAAGCTCAACCGTTCTCGCGGGCACGTTTCCTGGACGTTACAATGTATCTCATCACTCCTCTGTCCTCTATCACCTTCTTCTACTCATATGCTGAATTCTCGAATTTTGTGTTTTCTAAACATCCCCTCCCTCAACTAAGTGAATAATAGGAAATTGTTTTCCTCTACGGAGATTTCATATTGATTTTATTCTCAAAACAATGTTAGTTTCTTTGATTCGTAATTGAAATACTCAGATCTGGGACCTTAACTCAATCAGTTTGTAACTGCTACGGAAAAAAAATTGAACAAGGCACTTAAAATATCCCGTATTCGCAAAACTACATATCCGCAATGTATCGAAATGGCCTGAAGGCCAGGATACTGTCTTTAAAATCCAGATAGGGGAGGAACTCGTTCTCTCTTTCCACAGAAAATTGTTACACTGTCTCTCGATTACTGGAATAAATGGTCGAGGGTTAGGAGCAACAAATATTTGTCGGAAGAGAAATTTAGCATTGTCGGGGGAAAAAAATACTACAAAAATAAATTTGTCGTAAATACCTTGTAGAGTATAGCTCACTTCTACCCAGACTTGGGTGTATATAATTTGAAGTGGCACTCTAAATGAATTTGATACAAACACAGTTTATACATGAAACAATGTTTATTGAATTCGTTGCACATATAGAATTTAATTTTACAGCAGTAAGCATACGTACTACTTGTACGGAATATATATTAGCATTCAATAAAAATACACTTTGCCATACTCACAACCTAGAGAGTCAAACCAGCAGTTCTGCTACGTAAACTTTGGGCCTGCTAAGCACAAGCGCCGGTTAACACCTGGAGCTGCTTACCTCGTAGCTCCCTCTCGCTTATCTATCAACTTTAACAACCTTTTTCAACCCTTTACTTTAATCAAGCTGCATCGTATTTATACTAAGCGCATATGCCGAAATTAGCATATCTCAAGCAACTTCTTTAATTTATTCACTCAAAAGTTCGATTCTTGTGAATCGAATCTTATGTATATCTTACACTCTTATGTGGTTGGAGTAAAGTGTCAGCATTTTGTGCACTGGTCACAAAAGAATGTGAGAAATGGACTTCCGTATAAGAGGTTTTTTTTTTTTTACCCAGGTAAATCTAGTAGTCAGGAGACTGGCTTCCATGTTCACAAACACGAAATCCAGACCAACAACTGCTACAGTCATACTGTAAGAACATTCGAATTGAACGAAATGAAATGAAGTAAGGAGCTGTAAGAATTTTCGAACTGAACGAAGTAAAGTGAGGAGAGACTAAAAGAGTTTCGGCGGGTGTTCGCGATTCCGGCCTCTGTGCCGCCTAAGTGATTATTTTCTTAATGAAGAAAAATTAAATTACCATATGTTCGCGTTGATGCTGTGTAGTCCCTCGTCCAGTAATTATAAAATAAAGTTTATATCTGGGATGTATCATCGTGTTGTCGTTGTCGTCACAATTCGAAACAGCGTAAGGTTCTTTATGCGACTTTGCACGCACTCAGACTATCCACCAAACGTCTCCTTTATATTTAATCATTGAAATATTCCCCGATTCAAAAATCATGAGATGTGATACCTGAAGGTAATCTACCGTGTCTTTTTTTCTGAGTAATGTAGTAGACTCTAAATTTTGATATTTTAGATTTGAATGCGCATTATGATTTTAAAAAAAGTCTACATCAAATATAAAACTTGATACGATATATATATATATATATATATATATATATATATATATATATATATATATATATATATATATATATATATATATATATATATATATATATATATATATATATTTATTTATTTATATATAAGACATAGTTGAAAGAGAAAAACGAGTATCAGCACTAATACTACTTGCAGCCAGGACACTAACTTATCTTTGTTAATATATATATATATATATTTCAGATATTCAACCACTTTCGTGATTTAATGTTGATAGTGAGAGAGTGAGAAAGAGAATTTACATCATTACGCCAATAACATGATGCAAGCTCAAGTGTCCCACGAAATATCTAATTGTTTTATAGTATTTAAAATTAGTCATTCATTCCAAATGCTTTTTGATTTCATTTGTTGTTATCCTTATTTCCTTTAAGTAGCTAATGTTCATTTTTTTAATTATCTCTCTTGCTCCATATGCACATGACATGTCGGTTCTTTTAACAGCGCAGTGGAGTTTCCAGAAACCTTTTAACGAAGTGCCTCTGGGATATTCGTTTAAAATGGTAGAAAACGTCAATTAAAATTTGTTCCTCATTTCCATAAAAGAATAATGCAGACAGTCAGATTTTTTATAAGTTTATGAAAAATTTTCTTGTATACTGTGGGGCTTTAATTATTAAGATATTCCAATAACTTAATACTGCAAAAATGCTCAAATACTTTTAAAAATCATATTTTCCTGAAATTTGATCTGACATGTACCTTACTACTATGTAAGTTCAAATTAATATCAAATATTTGTTGAAGAAAAAACTTATGATGCTTGATAGAAATATATAGTGATTTAAGCAATAATTTTCGAAAAGAATCAGCACGCGCCTTTGTGTTTGAAAGAAAACAAAAATCTTAATGTGCTTGGATTACCTAAATCTCTGGAGCATCCCTGAACTGTGGAGTCATCAAGGATTCCATTTGGTGCAATGTTTGTAGTGTTTTATCGTCCATATTTACCAAGACTGGCTAAACATTTATTGAAGCAATCGCGTCATGCTCCACAAAACTCTTCAGCCCCTCACCTCTCTCTCTCTCTCTTAAAAAAAGCCATTATCCTCATCATAGACTCTAGGAATATTTTCTCGCATCCCTTCCTCCAACTCACATTCCAGTTCGTCCTTTTTCTGAAGTCTTTATAAATTTGGGTCTTTTCTAAAAGTCTCTGGATTGTCACGAATGACCAGACCATCTCTCGTTAGTGGCATGCCTCTATCCATCAGAAAATCACCAAACCACGAAACGCGGACAGGGAGAGAAGAGAAAATGAGGAAAGTTGGGGGTTCGAAAACACGGTTAGGCGACACTGGGACTGTTCTTCTCCTTTTCAACCGTAAAGGATCATTAGACAGTGAACTGAGAGCCAGATCTGCGTAGCTTTCTTTACGCTTCGCCCCTCCATATATATATATATATATATATATATATATATATATATATATATATATATATATATATATATATATATATATATATATATATATATATATATATATATATACACATATATATATATATATATTATATACAGTGGAACCTCGCATAACGACCATAATTCGTTCTAGAGTCTTACTCGTAATGCAAAACACTCGTTAAGCGAAACAATTTTTCCCGTATAAATTAATGTAAAATACGTTAATGCGTTCCATGCCAAAAAATACTAAAATTTTTTTAGAACTAACGTTTAGTATTTAAAGAAAATTACTTAAATACATAAATACCTGAATTCTTAAGGAGCAAAATCATCCATATGTAGTTTATTATTTACGAATTTATGACACATATCTAATTTTTTTTACTAGAAAGCTATCTAGCGACATTTGTTTTTCTCGGCGCTTCAAAATTTACTGAAAATGTGCCACCGCATTGCCATTGAATAAATTTATAGTGCGCATAGCCACCGTCTTATCAGGGTGATGCTTTGTAACTTACGATGCAACAGTTATTGCGCCAGAAGATTGTTTCTTTGTGTTTCTTCGTCCTTCTCCACTGACAAACTCTCCTCTAGAACTGCTTGTTGTGAAAGACACTGCAATTCTATTACATGTTCGGTGGTCAGCTCTTGGTTGTGCTCTTCCACAAGCTCCTCAATATCATTGTTATCCTCCAGTCCCATGATATTGGCTTCTCGAACCATCCATGACTACCCTTAAATACTTATTTTTCGGCCGTTTATGATCCTGGTGACGTGAAGATCCGAGTGACGTGAAGAGGGGACTTCCTTCCACGTCACTCATTATGCGAAATGTTGCTCGTTAAGCGTATAGAGTAAAGCTCACTTCTACCCGCACTTGGGTGTATATAATTTGAAGTGGCACTCTAAATAAATTTGATACAAACACAGTTTATACATGAAACAATGTTTATTGAATTCGTTGCACATATAGAATTTGCTTTTACAACAATAAGCATACGTACTACTTGTACGGAATATATATTAACATTCAATAGAAATACACATTGCAATACTCACAAACCAGCAGAGAGTCAAACCAGCAGTTCTGCCACGTAAACTTTGGGCCCCCTAAGCACTAGCGCAGGATAGCACCTGGAGCTGTTTACCTCGTAGCTCCCTCTCGCTTATCTATCAACCTTTACAACTTTTTTCAACCTCCTGTTCTTTAATCAAGCTGCTTGGTATTTATACCAAGCCGAAATATGCCGAAATTAGCATATCTCAAGCAGCTTCTTTAATTCATTCACTCAAAAGTTCGATTCTTGTGAATCGAATCTTATGTATACCTTACAAGAGAGCCATTTTTTTACGATTTCTTTTGCTCATTATGCGAAATACTCGTTATGCAAGGTGCTCGTTAAGCGAGGTTCCACTGTATATATATATATATATATATATATATATATATATATATATATATATATATATATAAATGTGATAATAATCACATTTGGAAAGTTTAACACAAGCGAATTGATGTGTAGAACTTATCGGAGATGCAGTCTGCACGAGGGTGTTGATCATACAGTAAATTGCTGAGCACAATTTGGAGAGATGTAGTCGAGCGTATTGTTATCCAGGGAAGCACTTACGAAATTTAGGAGAGTAACACACGCGGAGCCATAGAAGAGGAACACAGATTTCAGACGATATCCAGGAAATCACTTTTATTTAATTATGAAGCATCGCGAAGGCTGCAGTGGCCACATGACTTGTCCGGCGTCCATGCCTGGACGGGACGTGTTAACAGCAGTGTTTACATGACAGAGTTAACTGAGAAAAACCGTCGTGCCCACAAGACTTCTGGCGTCTGTAGACAGCACATCCTACAGCAACGAGAGTTAGAAATGAAGAGAGAGAAAAGTCTTCTGTTCGTGCAATATTAAATGGGTTTTTTGCGATATTTACGCCAGAGGGCTTAAACTACTTAATATTTTACTTGGGCGTCTTTAGGTTCGTGGAGTTCACGTGTCCACTTCGGTTATCCCGGGGACTGATAGATCCCGCGCTTGTTAGAGCTGCGACCTATTGACCTGGGTGCAGGACAATTGGCCATAAAGTTCTTGTAAAGTGTGGTTCTGACATTTTAAAAGGCATAAATTCAGAGTGGTTCGAGGGCTCTTCCAGAATTTTGACATTACACTGACATTCGGAATCTCATAAACTTCTAGCACTCATATCTGGGGATGTTATTGAGTTCAGATACTTCACATGTCTGCTTAATGATCTGTAGGGCTACGATAAATTATCTTATTTTACTTTTAGGTTGCAATTTTTGGAAAAGGGGGGTCGTGCTTTATTAACGAGAGAATATGCATTAAAGTAAAATAATTTAGGAAGACGCGTTTTCTTGTTACACACACACACACACATATATATATATATATATATATATATATATATATATATATATATGGTGCCTGGTATAGGGCTTTAGTCAAAAACAGTAATTTAAATATACGAAGTTATTGGCTATTATACCAATCGCAGAAATATAATTTCGACTTGAGTCTTTTGTACAAAGAAATCTACTTTTGTATACAAAATTGATAGACTTAAGCCTTTTATGAAAGTCAAAAGATTTTTGTTTGTTTTTGATCAATACTTGCAAATATCTAAAAATCACTTTTTTGACTTATGCCCTTTATACCGGGCACCATAGATATACAAATGCCACAGTTTAAAACCTTAATAATCTTTGTAAGTAAGAAATGTCTAGAATATCTTGAATATTGAATTTTTCTATTATACTTGGTACAATGATATACTTGCGTTACAAACTATGAAAAATTTGTTGCTTACTTTAAATTAAACAGTTTAAGATATCAATAAGGAAAATTGGTTGGTTTGACAAAAGAGATTGATACAGAAGTATATATATATATTTTTGTAAATGGGTCGTAAGCAAATTTTGTTAATGAAGATTATGGGATATGTAAAGGAATAAATGGTTTCTTTTTTATTGCCTAAAATATACGGTCAAAGCATAAATATTTTTTGTAGAGATCAAATCTTTTACTAAACTATATATATATATATATATATATATATATATATATATATATATATATATATATATATGTGTGTGTGTGTGTGTGTGTGTGTGTGTGTGTGTGTGTGTGTTTGTTTGTTTGTTTGTGTGTAATATACCCATTACATCATGTCCTTAAGTTATAATCTGAAAGGGAAAACTGGCTCATATTTACATGGCTGGATCTAGACTCAGGCTGAAAGGAGTAAAATTAAATTTGGAAGCAGTCGGGTCGAATTCTTCATTACAGCGACAAAAGTACATTCGTTCTTTCAGAAGAACGCGTCGGAAGTAACATCACTGTAATGATGCGCCTTCGAATTGTATGAAAGATTATATAAAACTTTCAGAAGTTAAAATGATCGAAAGCTTCACCATTACATTTATTGATAGGGATGGGAACGCAGACTTAGAAAGACAATTGAATTACAGAGGAGAAGGCTCTTTTTTTATGACTTAAGCAGGATAAGAAGTTTACGATAGCGGTTTGCTTGTGGGATTCTGATTCCAGACAAGATAAGCGGGGCTTGGAGCCATGGCTGACACGATACCGCAATACTTCTTTGTAGAACAATTTATAGCAGACAGGGCGCAGTGTCGGACCGCAAGTGACGTGGGAGGTCTAGTAATTGATCTGATGTGGGTGTGTACAGTATGAGAGAGGTATCCAATCAGACGGTAAAAGTGATGGCCAGGCAAATAAGAATATTTCAGTGTCTGGAATGGCTGGAGGATTTTATGAAAAGGCGGAATCAAGGCATAGATGAAGAGGATGAAGAATTATATATATGTTGGGTAGAGTGAGTTTAGAAGGTAATTGAGATTTTTGTCGGAGGGAGCTGAAGGTTCCCCGCACCCCTGAGTTTAGGAGAGAGTCTTAGATTTTGTCGGGTTAAGCTGAAGGTTCCCCGCACCCCTGAGTTTAGGAGAGAGTCTTAGATTTTGTCGGGTTAAGCTGAAGGTTCCCCGCAAACCTGAGTTTGATTTCGTTGGATTGAGTTGAGAGTGCCCCATATGACTCGGCGTACTGAGGAGCTGACGAGCGACTGTTGCCATACGACGAGAAGTGTTCCCCGTCTCGAAGGAAATAGTGAGAGTCCCCACGACGAGGAAGTACGACGTGTCCGAATTCTAATTGAAGCAAGCTAATCGAGTTGAGACAGTACAGACGTCCCACCACAGGACGAGAAGTGTTCCCCATATCGAAGCAAGAAGTGACCGTCGCATGCCAAGAAAGGATTCTACCCACGGACCCCAGCGAGGCGAGCAAACCAAGTCAACAATCATCGAATGTCATCAAATCTGAGTGAGTGGTTAACATTCTTTGACTTGTTCTGTCCCCATGTTTTTGGATGAGTTTTTGTGTAGTTAGAGCGGGAGTGAATAGAATATATATTGGTTAGAGTCAATCATAAGTTTTGGTTTGTGCCTATACGCTCCCTAATTCTCGCAAAGTAGGATAAAATAAATGATATGCTAAATCAAATAAATGAGTAAATTTCAAAGTGTGCATGTTGATATAATGTTAAAAAGTAACCAGTAAATAATATATTTGTAAATAAATTAAGATTTTTTTATTTAAATTTAATTAGTTTGTTTTTAATTATTGTTAATTGTTTTTGATCTTGAAAGAAGAGTTAATTTAAGGTCAAGGTAAAGTACAACTTGTTCGTATGCCAATTATATGTCTAGAGCAGGTTGTATTAAAAAAAATAATATTACACAACGCACCCAACTACCTTTTATTGAAATAATTACGTACTTGGAGATTTATTTTAGGTGGATATCCACTAATTAGTATTTATATAAGAATAATTGTGTGGATCGAATTTGGAAAAGATTTTTTGGAGTACTTACCCCAGCTTCCAGAAAATCAGTGACATGATGACTAAATAAAACTGAGATAGTATTTTCAAGACTATTTAATAGACTTAATCAAATGAATATCATAGGAATAAGAATAAATAACATGAGAATCGTGCGAATATAGAATAAAACCGGCTTGAAATGGATAACAACAAAGTTCGACATATGTCTGCAGAACAACCAATGCGCATTCGTCTTCATCCGTCCTCTGGCAATACGTCACTGGCATCCCCTCCGGAAATGAACTCGTACTTGTCGTGAAATTCCGAACATACTCCGGTGGGCGACATGGAAGGACCACGATCTTCTGCATGGGACAGATTAGCTCTCCCGATGAAGTTTTTACTTGGACGACTCTAATCACCTTGTCCTTGCCTGGAAAAGTTTTAGTGATCCGGCCTAAGGGCCACTGGAGCGATGGTAATTGCTCACTCTTGACCAGAACCAGGGATCCTACCTCCACTGCGTAAGGGTGGTGCCACTTTTTTCGTTGTTGAAGGGTGCTGAGGTACTCTTTAATCCAGCGTGCCCAGAAATTTTGACGAAGCTGCAACACGATTTTCCACCTGGAAAATAGACTCAAAGAAGGATTATCAACACAAGATTCAGGAAGATCAAGGAGAGGAGTCCCGATCAAAAAATGACCAGGCGTAAGGGCCCGAAAATCACATTGATCGGCGGACAGAGGGACTAACGGGCGAGAGTTAATGCAAGCCTCAACTTGGCACAACAGAGTACTTAACTCTTCAAAAGTCAATAGAGCTGCTCCACAAGTTTTAAGCAAGTGCTTTTTTGCGAGTTTAATGGCCGATTCCCATAATCCCCCGAAATTCGGAGCATAAGGGGGTATGAAGTGCCAATTAATGTTTCTTTGCGAACAAAAGTTTTGAACTTGTGAATCTTTCATGGAATGAAAAAGTGTCTTAAGATGAGATGCTGCACCGACGATGTTCTTCCCGTTGTCGGAGAATATTTCTGAGGGATAACCTCGACGTGCCACAAACCGTCGAAGGGCAGCCAGGAATGCGGCTGACGACAGATTGGATACCGACTCTAGATGTACAGCTTTGGTACACATACAGATAAAAAGACATATATAAGATTTGAAAGTAGTTGATTTTCTCTGATGTTGGCATTTTGTGTTAATTGGGCCTGAAAAATCTATCCCTACCTTTTCGAATGATCGGGATTGGGAAATTCTCGATAAAGGTAAATCACCCATCATTTGTGATGTGGATTTAGCAGATGCTCGAAAAAATTTAACACACTGTCTAAGCTCCTTCTTTACGGTTGATCTACCATCAGGAATCCAAAAATGCTGTCGAATCAAAGACAGTCCTCTTTTGTCAGACCTCTGCTGTCGAATCAAAGGTTACCTCTTTTACCGGAGCCACTCTTGTTTTGGCTGCTATTAAAGATATGTGAGTTGTATCATGAGACAGAACTCTAAAATATACTACTGCTGCGTACGCCCTCGTCGAAGCATCACAGAAACAGTGCATTTCTACTTTAATGGCGTTCACAACATGGATATAACGTGGAACAGTAATAGTTCTGAAATGGTTCAGCTCCGATTGAAATTTCACCCATCTCTCTAAAATATTATAAGGAACAGGATCATCCCATGACAGATTTATTTTCCACAACTCCTGCAACAGCATTTTAAGAATAGTTGTGGAAGGTGCCATAAGACCCAAAGGATCAAAGATTTTTGCAATTACGGACAAAAGTTGCCGCTTGGTAGATATTTCATTGTCTTCGATTGCCCTCACTTGAAGTGAATCCGTTAGTAGATTCCAATAAAGTCCTAGAATCTTTTGAGAAGATTTGTCTTGAAATAAATATGTTAAACTGGGAGCCTTTGAGGAATCCGGCAGTTCTGAAAGAACTTCTGAGTGACTGCAAGACCATTTCCTTAGTAAAACCTTAGTAAGTAGTACCATTTCCTTAGTTTCCGCCTGTGGCAAAAAAGATCTTGCATTTCTTTTATCACAGCTTTTGCTGAGTCAACGGAGTCTATGCCTGCTAAGAGATCATCTATATAAAAGTGTTCTCGGGCAATGTCTGCAGCGACGGGAAATTTATCCTTTTCATCCTCACATAATTGCTGCAGAGTGCGCAGGGCAAGGTACGGGGCACAAGCTGTGCCGTACGTTACCGTATTAAGTGTATAAATTTGAATAGGGTCAGAATGATTTTTTCTCCAGAAAATCCTTTGATAGGACAAGTCCTTTTCGTCAATGAGAATTTGTCTGTACATCATGGCAATGTCCGCCGAGAATGCTACAGGGTGTGATCTAAATTTGACTAAGTGTGTGAAGATATCAGTTTGCAGTTTGGGTGCCTTGAGTAAAATATCGTTTAAGTAACGCCCATTACTACTTTTCGCTGAAGCATCGAACACTACACGTAATCGTGTAGTAAGGCTGTTTTAATTTATAACACAATGAAGCGGTAAGTAAAAATTAGGACTGAGGTTTTCTTTATCCGGTGGCAATAGAGTCATATGTCCCAAGCTTAAATATTCGTCCATGAATTCCGAATATTGAGAATTTAATTTTGGCTCTAAAAGTTTAAACCTATGTAGAACTCTTGATTTACTTTCCCCTAAATCTCTGTCGTCCTTGAATGGGAGGTTAACAATATATTTCCCTGTTGTATCTCGCTTTACCGATTCAATGAAAAGTTTTTCACACTTTTTATCGTCCTCACTTGGACTTCCAGCTTTGGGTATATCTTCAAGTGCCCAGAATTCTTTGTTAGTTTCTTCAATTGTTGGTGATATGGTGGCTGAATGGCACACAAGAGATGAATGTTCGTTAAGCGCCACATTCACTTGTCCAGAAAAAATATAACCAAGCTCAGTCGATATGGCTACTGGCTCTCCATAATTTTCCTCAACCTTCTTGCCTTTTAATAATGTGGCAAAAATATCTGCCCTAAGCAAGATATCTATGTTCTTTGTAATTTAGAATTCTGGATCCGCAAGTATTAAATTTTTGATATGAGGCCAGTCATGTCTGACGAAACTGAAATTCGGAAGTGGGGAAGTAACTTGATTAACTACAAGTGCATCTACCGTAAAACTATCGGATGCAAAATGGGAAGAAAATGCAACGTTAGTTACGTATAGAGATGTTTCAGATAATACTCCATTAATACCTATCAAACGATGCGTAGTACTACGTAATGGAAGTCCTAAACGCTCAGCACAATTTCGCGATGTAAGGGAATTCTGGCTTGCATTGTCTAGTAACGCTCGACACATTAAAACTTCACCTGATTTGGCTTGGATGTGAATTAACGCAGTTTATAACATCACATTTTTGGTTTTAGAATGCGGCTGAATATGTGCACTATTTGAAACCGAAACAGAATTTTCCTGACTTTTTTCCTTTTTAGGAACTGAATAAACATGCAACAGTGTATGATGACGCTCAGCACAATTTTTACAAGAAATATTTATCCTACAAGAATTTAGTGAATGATTTCCCCTGAAACAATTTGGGCATAATCGATTTGAGTTAACCACCTTCCATCTGTTGTTGACCGACATGGAATTAAAATCTTAACAACGAAATAACTGATGCCCCTGATTACATATTATACATGTATTTTTCCCTTTTATAACCACTGCATTATTTACAATAGGCTTTTTTACTGCACTATAATCAATATACCCTTTACTCGTATTCACTCTACTTTCGGTTTTAGTATATTTTTCCTCACTAAAGCTACTCACTTCCTTCTCGATGAATGTTCTAAATAACTCAAAACTAGGTACACTATCACTGTCTACAGAAAGTTCCCTTCTTTGCCTTATAGATTCATCCAATTTGGAATGCATGAAATTTATCAACATCAATTCACTTAACAAATTGGATTCTAACCCTAACGTTTTCAAATTACGAATAGCTTCCACACATGTATCTACTAATTCTAATAACAATTTCGAATTATTTGCTTTAGTAATTTTTACCGAAAAGATTTTATGTATCTGGCTTAATGGCAATTGTCTTTTATTTTCATATCTCTGGCACATTATCTCCCAACAATTTTTTTAATTTTCACCCTGAATTACAAATTCCCGAATAAGTTTAGCAGCGTTTTCGCGAACCAATGATTGTAAATATTGCAATTTTTCAACATCTGACAGCTGTTTATTTTCCAACACCGATGAATTAAATAATTCGTTAAATGTTATCCAACTCTCTGAGTCTCCATAAAAATGGGGTAACTCCAATTTCGGTAACTTCACAATTGATGTTTTCGCTTCTACCTCAACAACTTTTCCATGACTATTTGACTTTTTACTCTCTAAATCTACGAGTAAGTTTAAAATAACATCTTGATATGTCATATATTGTTCGAAACTATCATCACTTTCCTTAGGGGACCATTCCGCAAATATATCTGTTAAACATTTCTCATAAAATTTCACTTTCGTTTTAAACACAGTAATACGCGCCTGATCATTGCCGTCGCAATCATGAACTTTTGATTCAAAATATTTAATTTCTTTACACAACTGATCAAACCGCGCTTGATTTTTTGATTGTTTAGGCGACATTATGTACAAGTGAATGTAAATTCAACTTTAAACTTGAAAGACTTTTGATTCAGAATTATCTTTACATTTGCATGACTTTCGATTTAGGACTAGAATTACGCTTACATTATTTTCGATTTAGAACTAGAACACCATAGGTACTCCACGGTCGACGAACCAGTACTAAACCACATAATTACGAATCACGCCCAGATAAATAAAATAAAGACAGGCATTACGACAATCACCTTTCAACCTTAAGCGCGAGAGAGCTAGGTAGACCATGTGACTATTATTTGTAGGGTCTGCAGATTTTGGAGCTCGCGATGGTAACCAGGGTCCGACTTTGACACAATGGGGCCCTGGGCAAAGCAGACTTTGGGGGCCCCCTTCAAGGACAGATCCAGAGGGGGGCATGTCCCCCCTCCTCAGGACCATATTTCCACATGAACATGTGGGATACTCACCCAGGCCTCCCTTAAATCGGGACCAGAAATTCAAAAAAAATTTCGACCGACAAGTCAAAAATTTGAAGAAAATAATGAATAATAATAAGAAGTGCTAATTAATTAATTTACTTTTTAATGTTAATAAATAAATTCATGAAATTTTCTTTTGAAATTCTAAATAAATTACAGTCTGGAGTTATTACAACACCCCCCCCCTCCCATCCCCCCCAAAAAAAAATTAAACCAGAAACGCTTATGGACGTAAGCATGCTTTCACTATAGTGGGTGCACTGTGCTCCACCCAGGATTTTTTTCTGTATCCGCCACTGCACCCCTTTGCTATATTAACCAAAAAACAAATTCTCAAAACTATGTACAACTTTATACTAAATTAGGGGGCCCAGGGCAAGTGGGGCACTTGCCCATGCGGAAATCTGGGCCTGATGGTAACCCACTCCTGACTCGAGACGTATACATGTGTAGAAATGCAAAGGCATGCGATTCATGGGAAGTTCTGTGGCTAAGGGTTTTAAAGGGATAAATTAATATTACTTGGGATTGGATTTAGGAAAGGGAATTTAAATGCTAGAATGGAGGGCATAATATTTAATATATTACATATATATATATATATATATATATATATATGTGTGTGTGTGTGTGTGTGTGTGTATACAACATAATTTTAGGAAAACTTTAACATTGAATTCATAACAAGATCGTCATTCTACCATTCTAACGCACTGGTTTCAATTAATTTGTTCAATGGACAGCGAAGTTTAAACATCATGAGGAAAGTTTTAATAAGTAATCTTTTAAAGTAGTTGCGTGCTAACGAGGAGTTATAAGTTTTGTTACGAGTTTTACCTAGAGATAATTAATTCATGGAAGATAAAGCAAATGTATTTAAACGATCCTTTTACACTCTTTTATGGAGCGTATCCTGCAGCAGTATATTCATTTCGAGCACGAAGTTCTATTTTTTAAGGACCTAAGGAAAAATCCCGGCAAAAAAAAAATTACGATTTGGCATTTTATTCTAACTGTTTTAGTTTCTTCCTTTTACCCCACATTTTGTATGTTGGTTAATGAAGCCAGTTTCCACCACTTAGTCCAGGGTTTGAATCACAGTCGGTCATACATGTTGCTGTGTTGTTCTCTGAGTTGGAATATAGTTTACTTATTGCGGGCTTCCATAATAAAGTATCTGAAAAAGACGTGATAAGCACGTGGGCATCTATCATTCGGAAAAATGGTTGTTGAATTGGTTTTAAAAAAACTATGTATTTCGACAAATTTATTTAAAGCCCTGATCTTCCCAATTTACTCTCACTTTGTGAGAAGTGGCTTAAGAACTCAGACGTAAATATTTAGTCTAGGGATATTAGAAACGAAATGTAACAAATCCCTTTACTAGCTTTTGAAATCTAGCATTATTACAAGTGTTATTGGTATAGAAAATAGAATGGGCTGAAATCCAACAATTACGACTTATTCTCAGATATAAATGAGAATTTTGTTCTGATGTGCACAGGAAAAAGGGATATGGAAACACTCTTACGGACTCTTGATGGTATCATATTATAGTTTGTAATCGGTACAAGAACATTATCGCTCCGTTTCTGTAGTCAGAGGTATCTAGAATGTCGAGGTAAGAGGTACTGTTTAGGCGCTTAATCAGCGAAATTTTGATGAGAAGAATATTTAACTTTCTGAATCATTTAGCCAGGCATGATGCACAGTTCGGAGTTTATGCACCGAAATTAGCGAAACAAATCAGGAAATACATAAATTTTAATTTAATAAAAGAAAATTTTATTAAATTATGGCATTTATTATTTATTTTTAATTTTCTATTTATTTAATAAATTTATTTATTAAATTAATTAAAGTTATTCAATTAATAACTATTTTTTCTTTTAATTTAATAAATTGAAAAGATTTGTAGGAAAAACTTAGAATTCAGTTCTTTAATTTATTAAAGTTCTCGTAACTTGTAGCTTTAATCAGAATTCTTGCACCGTTCTTCGTCAGGTATATTTTACACTTTTTTTTTTTTTAATGGTGTTGTTTTCCTATCGAAAGCTTTGCATGTACATTTCTTTGCTTATTACTTTTACAACCTTTTTTAACTTAATAACAGTAAATTAATTGATATATTCCTACTCACCACAGTTCAAATATTAACATTTATCCCAGACAAGGGGCTTAGAAGTCCATAAATAGTTCGAGAAGGACGGGATCATGAGAGCTATGATCCCAATGCTTTTTGACCAAGATCATGGAAAGTTTATCCTACGTTTTTTTAAAAATTCGCTTGACGTTGTTATTGTACATATTCTCTTGGACTAAAAAACAACAAATGCTCAGTGCTTGTTCGACTTGAGTTCGAACAGAGAGCTAGGTTTTTATGCCGACAGAGGGCGCTCTCTGACTTTGTGTCAGTGTATGTTGTAGTCTGCGTGAAAGAGGGCCGCTATTCAGAGCAGATCAATTTATTAATTAGATATTACTGATATTTTTAATATAAACTACGTGTCTTAATGTTAAATGTAGTCAGCAAGTAGTCAAGGTCTTGTGACTTATTAGCCTTTATTCGACCCAATCTACACACGGGAAGATAACCAGTTGACCATTATTGACATCATTGACAGTTGAAATATTAATGACGACTATTAACTTTTTTTGACGAAAAGTGAAGCCAGAGATTTACAGAGGGGGGGGGGGGGGGGGGGAATGATGGCGCGTGTGTATTTTCCTTCAGAACAGCATGCGTCCTAATACCACCGCAATAAAGCTAGCAACTTTGAGAAAATTAAAGTGAGATCATTCTTCCTTATCTTCCTCATTCCTTATGCATTCCTGGCTTGGCTCTTAATTTTTTTTCTTTTGCGGTCCATCGAAAAACCTTTTCAGCACTGATCAGATATCCAAGTCCAGTTATCACAGGTGTGCAAAATCGGATACATGAACAGTCATAAACCTTCTTTTTAAAGTTTTAAACATACTGTAGAGAAATAATATGTCAAGAGATGGCGCTGCAAGCCCATCGTTTGATTTTATTCTCAAATGTTTGGATTTTAGAATTTCGTTCCCTTCTTGTTGTTGCTAGAGTGATGAATTAAGTTTTAAAATGTAGTTTCCTTTGAAGGAGATTAAGATCCCATAATATGTCTATTCTGTTGAATTTAGTTAATTTTGAGGCTTTCCAGCTTATTATCATCTTCTTGTAAATATGTAAATATATTAAATTCATTAAAAAACATGCAAAAATGATTTAATCTTTGCACCACTTTCGTTTTGAAGTTTCTCACTCTTTAGTTTAGTTTCTAGTAGAACATAGTAGTCAAATTCCTTCAATACACTTTCTTACAGTTGATAGAGGCGTATATTTATAGCATTACTTATAAAGGTGTTCAAGACATATTCTCATTTATCTTTGAACGCTCCTCTAATGCTATATTGCTATATTCATTTCATCCTCTCCTGAATTTTGCTTTGTTCAGTGGTACATTTCAAATGTAAGAAAAATATAACGTATGTATTGAAAAATTACTTTTCTTTTAGGCAAAATATTGATCCTTATCAATGAATGCAACGCAATTATGTTTAAAATGGATAGCGTCCGGGTCTGGAAGTTACCGGGAATCGGACATCCATTAATCAAAGTTATTTTTTACGTATCATTTGAAATCAGGTCCAAAATCTCATGTATGGATTTATATGAAATTCATCAACCATTGCAGTCTCTCATATTCGCTTAGGACTGTAAAGTCTTGAAATTACATAATATCAGAGGCAAAATATTTTTTTTATTTTTTGGAGAAAGCGTATTAGCATTTTTTATCATTGAATCTTTATCACTTATGAAATACTCATGGTTCAAATACGCCCGTAAAGGATTCCTTGGGCTTCATTATTGTTTTTCAAAGATACGACAAATCTCTCGACAAATCAATTTTCTACTGCTTTCCTGTTTACCGCTTCCACTCGAGGATGTTTCCGGATTATATTTTTCGATTATTGGTAGTCGTGAGACTGTGATATACTTCGAAATCCCTCTTCACATTTACTCAAATGAAATGTAAACCCATGTGGATCATAATCTAGTTTTTTCATTCTCGTCGTTATACGATTAAAGACTTTTTTTTTATAGTTGTAATTTTTGTATGAAATGCAGTTCGAAACAGATTAAATTCTCTATTTTAATAAAAATACAAAGCCTTTAAATAATGAAACACAAATACACATATATTCATATTATTTGTACATGCATTTATATGAAAAGAATATTTCTCATCCCTATTTTCCCAAAATCACATAGAGAAAATGGGATTTTAAGTGACATTTGATTAAAATAGTTTGAATTTAACAGATTATAAGTTTGAATAAAAGATTTTATATTAACGTTTTTTAAAGATATTGAACATTATTTCTCTAAATCATTAAAAATATTGTATTATTTTACATCATTGTACGGTTTCCGAATAGAATACCCTTTATTCACTGTTGCATATATCTTAAGGCTATGTACTAAGAAAAAAATCGTATTTCCCTTTTCCTCTTCTTGCAGACTCTTGTGGTGGGAGGAGTCCACTTGACAGTTCTAGAATTCCAAACCCCTTAGAATTGACATTTTGAGGGATTGTAATGGCTCTCTCTCTATGGGGGAGGAGGTTAAGCGCTGCAGCCAAATTATTAATTTTAAAAATATTTTTGTGAACTATTTACAGGAATATAAGTGCTGATAATCAAATAAAATTGGTTTTGTCAGATAGCCCGAACTTTTCTGCAAGGCGCTACAGGAATCATTTTATAAATTTCGCCCACAGAAGGAATTTATGACCGTTTAAAACACACTATACCAGATTTTTCAACGAGTAATTTAAATCTTAAAATATTAATTGTATTTTTTTGAAAAAAACGAAAAATTTGCTCAAATGTAAAAAATTTTCTCTATGAAGGAGTACAATTTTTAAGAAAATCTTTGAATCCAAGTCGGCAATCCGTGGACAAATTTTCTCCATAGGGTAACATTGAGGTGAGCGAATTCAATGGGGTTAGTACATAGCAGCCTTAATATTTTAATTTTTGTAGTCATTAAAAATTAATAAGGGAAAACGACTATACGTTATAGTACATAAAAGACTGTACGTTAGATAAAATACATATTCCAAACATTTGAAATCTGCAATACCTACTTAAAATTTATAACAAATAGGACGCTAAGGAGTCTGTAAAGTATATATTATCCGAAATTTTAACAGTGTTGAAATATCACTAATTTAGTAATACAGGTAAAATAAAAGGTTTTTTAAATTTTATTTCTAGCTATATGAAGTTTTAAACGTGAAACAATATATTTTTTTATGCTCAAATGACATACATAATCTTTGATTCCACGCACCATGACTATGCACCTGATATAATTTCCGAACCGTATTCTTTCATGGGAAAAACTGTTACGACACTTTTATCTCAATAAGTAACATTTTTTAGCATATAAAGTTCATCCAACCATAAATTTTAGCTTGATACAGTTGAGTGTAAGTTTTTCTCCATTGGATTGTGACTAGCATTTCTATCGCTTGCAATGTTACTGAATGTAGTTTTTGTTCGGATTTTCTTTAAAAAACATTATAGCTTCAAAATAAAATTCTCTTTTAGATAAAGCCTAGTGACATTAATTATAATATGGAAGTTATAGTGGGATAAAAATAAAATATTTTAGAATTTTATGAAGTGATTTAAATAGTCTTATTTCAAGTCCAAATATTTCATGACCAAACAGACCTAGTGGCTCTGTTTGATCTGCTTGAAAGAAATATACATTTGATTACAGTAAAGTTTAGCCGTAATATTTAATGGAACCGATCTGTCTGGTCATCAATATCGAAGAAAGACATAATTTTTCTTTTAACTTGCAATTTTTTCCCTTTAAAACTACGAGATTTGTGTACTATGTTTTGATACGAATAGAAAATTGTGGTATGATCATCTGGTGAGAACTGAATGAGTAAAAAATGATAATAAAGAAATTTTCAAAATTTACTGAGTGTATGGCTTCAACATTAAATGTAAAATAAACACAAAATATTATAACTTGGCTAAAATTGGGAATTATTTGAAAATAATAAAAAGAAATGTTTTTATCCTTTCCGATCCGTATTCCTTCGTTTCAAAATTCGTAGAGTTCTGTTACGACACTTATTTCAATATGTAATTTCCTTCTGCGTATAAAGTTGATCCAACCGTATACTGAAACCTGATACGGTTGATTGTAAGTTATTCTCCTGTGAATTGTGACTGGCATTTCAATCGCTTGCAATGTTACTGAATCTATTTTTCTTTATAGTACGAGATACCTTCAAAATAAAATTCTCTTTCCGATAAATTCTAGTGAAATACATTATAATATGAAGGTCGAAGTGGGATGAACAAAACTAGTTTAAAGTTTCGTGATTTCATTTAAATTATCATATTTCAGGGACGATACAAACCTAGTAGCTATTTTTTTGATCTGATTGAAAAAAAATATACAGTAATCTGTCTGGTCGTTAAAAGTAAAAAAAGTCATTATTTTCATTTTAACTTGCGATTTTTTCCCCTTAAAATGACATGATTTGCGTACCATGTTCTGACACGAAAAGAGAGATTTCATTTCATGACGGCTCAAAGGGTAAAAAAAATATATAATACAGGCATTTCCAAAATTTATCGAGGTATGTATGGCTTCAATATAAAATGTAATAATAAATGCAAAAAATTCAGTTTAGCTAAAAATTGTGAATTAGTCGTAGATAACAAAAAGAAATGCTTAGTAAATAAACATTTTACACGCTATCTCCTTAATTCTACTCTGTCTTAAGTCATCTAAAGAATTTCGTCTGAAAAATACACAAAAGTTTGTTGTTTGAAAGGACAGCTGGTAAAACTTTGAATTGTTCGAATCATGTACCTGTACGTCCCTCCTATCTCTCCGTAATCGATGGCGAATAAATTATTATTTACGAACTCCACCTAATGAGGTACGATGCAGAATTTTTCATCTCAGCTTGGCTATTTCCTGTAAGTCATAAATATTCCTAATGACAAACATATAATGTATCAGTGAATACATTATCGTGATATAACTTTTGCTGCTATAACTTTTGTTGCGTTTGATGTGAAGGAGATAAAAATGGGATAATCAAAACATTTATGTTTCACATGTTGAAAAAATGTGTGCAACTTTAAAATCAAAACTAAAAAGATATAACTTTCCATTTAAAATAGATAATATCTTTGAAGTTGAAAATATTTTACAAATTATGGAAAATTTATATTCTTTAAACACCAAAAAGGTTAATGTGAATAACATTTTTAATTTAATTGACGATGCGTGGAAGCACCACGTTGGAAATCTCACAACAAGTCTCGATCACACCTCCTTCTACTATACAGCAGACCCTCACGGAACTTAGTGAATTTTTCAGACGAAATTCTTTAGATGACTTAAGACAGAGTAGAATTAAGGAGATAGTGTGTAAAATTTTTATTTACTAAGCATTTCTTTTTGTTATCTACGACTAATTCACAATTTTTAGCTAAACTGAATTTTTTGCATTTATTATTACATTTTATATTACATTTTATACTCTTTATTATAACATTTTATATTACATTTATTATTACATTTTATACTCTTTAATACTGTGCAGGTTGCTACAACACATTTAAAAAAGAGAGACATTTCTCACCACATACACGCTGCAGACCAGGCAATGAGATTTCAACACCTACCTATGTTATTAAATTTTCTGACACCTTACATATATTTCTGAATACCCACGCTTGAAATACAAACAACGCAGTTACAACATTAAATTCCTGTTAGGATTAAACTAAACTCACATGAATAGCATCTAAAGCATTAATACGTGACAGAGAGTTACTCTACTCTTGTACTGACTTATTTTAGCTGTTTGATAAGTCACTGTCAACTCAAGATTCGAAGGGGGTTACTTGTGAACAATCTGTCACGTTACTCGTGTTTATACCTAGTTTAAAATCTATATTTATCAGCTAAAATTTAATTGAAAAAGAAATATTTAAATTTGGTCAAAACACGACTATTTGGTCGTGTTTTGACCAAACTAATCGCTAAAATTCATAATCTTTAAAGTCTGTTTTTCGTAAGTATACGAACTATTAATACGTTGACGGCAGAAATTATTTACGAATAAACGTTTAAAGCAGAATATAAGGTAATAATTTAATATAGACGTATGCGGTATTAATTTGTAACCTCTATATCTCAGAAAAATTGGTTCAAGTTTTATAGTTAGGATTAAATAAATTCTACCATAAATTTAAACAAAAAATTGAAAGAAAAATTAGAAAATATTTTTACTTGATATTTTCACCTTGTCGCTGTACGTATATTGACTGTTTCAACATTGTTCTTCTTTAGCCAATATAGCAACCAATACAAAAGAGACACTGTGATGTATTTATGAATAAATGTTTAAATCGCAAGATGAATTTATAACTTAAAAAACGTTATGAGGCAAAAAAAACAAGATTTAACTATAAATTCTGAAACAATTAGGTATCGCAGATATACATACCAATCTGTGTTTTCAAAACTTGAATCTTTAAACTATATATCCTGAAGCATCTGGTTTTTACAATGGTTTTTACTATTCACTTATCCAAAACAGTTTCATAAAGGATATCAAAATAATACTGAGGAAAATGAAAATTTAGCTTTTAGTTATTTCTAAGAATAGTGTACAAAACTAATTAAGGGATTGTTTAAATTGCTGAGACTAAAAAAAGCAGAATCAAGGCCGAATTAAAACGTTTAGCATGTGTTTGTCACATGATACAAGTTCTACAAAAGTTTCATATTTGAAACACTATTATTTTAAGTTACCAGCTGAATTTTGAAAATGTTGTTCAATCATAGTAAAGGAGATTCCAATAATAAAAAATGGAGGAATTGAGGTTAACAATAATTTTTAACCTGTTAATCGCAGAAAAAAAAGACTCAGATTTCGTAGTTAGGAATCAAAGCGTAAACTAATAAAAATTGTAAAAAAATTTTGAAAATATTTTAGCTTGGTGTTTTCACCCTGTCGCTGTAGGTACATTCATTGCTTCAAAATAGTTCTTCGTTAGAGAAAGGTAGGAAAATGCATCACATTGCGAGAAAAAATCTAATTTTATTCTGATATTTACTGCTTTAGGCTCTTCATGAATAACACATAAAGATACCGTCTTGACATAAACAGAAAACTTTCGTTTTCGCCTACTGAAATATTTCTTGATAAAGATATATATTATGAAACAGTTATTATGAAACACATTTTCATGAAAATGTTTTGTCTGCATAGAGAGAACAATATTAGGAACTTTATTTTATATGAATAATAAAAATTCAATGATTTTATGTATAATAAAATAAAATACAGCTATAAAGCAATTCTCAGAGTTTCCTCACATCATGTAATCTCCATAGTACCGAAATTTACGGGTAATGCTTAACTATTTTATATAACATGTACAGGAGTAGGTCATTTTCTACAACGTTTGCATGTATCAAAGATTCTGTCCTGATAATGGATATTGTTAGTACATGTTAGAATGAGGTCTATTGAACATAGCAGCAGCTTTATCTTTGTTTTTATTCGGAACTCACTTGCTCTTTCGGTGTCCGAACAAGGCTTAATCAGTTGTCTGCTTTTTTTTTTCCTGTAACACATTTGTTCCACTCTGTATGCGGGATAATTCTAGAGGACGATAAATCTAGTTAGTTATTTTCGATGATACATAAAGCTAATGTTAGTATGTTACATATTTTTTTGTTCAAATGAAGTTTTTCAAACTCTGAAAGAAATATACATCTATAGATTGCTTTTTATTCGTTTCTGTCATTTGTTTGGGTAACAGTGTTTAAAGTTTTTGTAAATTCTAGTACTTCCCTATTTTACTGATTTTACTGATTTTACCTATTTTACTGATGCGTAATTTTTTTACTGTATTTCTCAACTTATCGTTCAGTAATGGGATGTTCCAGAACCCTGAAAATAATGTTTCATCAGAGAAATATGAGTTTTCCTTTCCCAAAATTTGTGCATTTGGCCTAAGGACGGAAGCCTTGTGTTCAATGCTATTTATTATAACGGCAGCCCAAATGAAAGTGAAACTTTAGGATTTTTTTGTCCGGTAATGATTTGTTGGTATGAATTTGTGAACATACAGGAAAGGATAATGATATAATGAGCTACATATCCGCTACACATAGTTGGCTTGTCGGTTAAGCGCCGACTACATGTTGGGTTGGTTCCCCGAGCGATTAACGTCCTTGGCTGTCTGCCGTAGCCGTCCCGGACCTCTGCATCGCTAGCGTACGGGCGGCCCTTGAGAGCCTTTTTCAGAGGACCGTAGATGTGGAAATCATAAGACAGAAGGGGGGAATAGGGGGAATGTTGAGGACCCCCTTCCCCCAGCGAAAACACTGCAACAAATCTTGTCCACAGCAGCAATCGATTCCATAGTGATGGCCAAGTGTGCTTGGGCCGGTCTCGGCATGTCCTGTATTCACACGTCCTTTCCAAAATTCACTTAACCCTCTAAACACAGTACCATGTGAACACTGGGACAGACACTCACGTCTACAGTGACGTAGCGAGGGGGGGCAAGGGGGACTATCATGCCCTGGGCGCCACTCGCAGAGGGACGCCAATATAAGATCTATATATTATATTACTATATGTTTTTCGGGGTGGGTGCCAATATAAGGTCTATATATTATATTACTGTATGTTTTTCGGGGGGGTGCCAATATAAGGTCTATATATTATATTAGTATATGTTTTTCTTGGGCGTGCCAATATAAGGTCTATATATTATGTTATTATATCTTTATCGGGGGGGGCGCCAATATAGGGTCTATATATTATATTACTATATGTTTTTCGGGGGGGGCGCCACAAAGGTATCGTGCCCCGGGCGCCAGTTATGCTCGCTAGGCCACTGCACGTCTATCCACATCCTTCAATCGAAGACAAATTTCGGCTCCACTAACAACTTCTGCCGTCAAAATTTTAATAATTACTCGCTGGGCCTCGCTGTTTGGACGAAACCATGTCAAGACCGTACGTATTCATCTTGCTTAAGCACGGGAAATCGGCACACAAACACTTTCCGTTGATAACCGCTTCGCCTCGTGACATACAACGCCATCTACCGACCCAAACAAAAAGATCTGAGGTTATAAACACTGCCACTACGACAAAAGTCTGATTTCCATTTGGACTATCCTTATATATACAGCCCCTGCCATTCCTGGGTTTAATTTCCGGGGATTTAGGATTTGTAAATCGTTAACTATTAAAAAGAATTTTATTTTCAGTTTTAGACGTCTGAATTTTAAAGTAAAAATCATTAAAGTTTATAAAACATAACAAATCTACGTTTCAATAACTTCCCTTTTATCTAAGCAAAGGTTTGTTCGTATTATCCTACATTGTTCTCTCTGTAACACACTCGGTGGCACAGCTTATTGAAGTATTTTACGTTTTTGTGACGTTAAATGCGATTAAAAGTTTTAAGAGTTGAAATTCACAGATATTCTAGAATTTTTGTTGTTGTGTGCACTATGATATTGCAGTTATTACCCAAAATATTACTGAAGCGATTTTTAAGTCATAAACTGAGCTATTATTGGAACGAAGTTCTTTTACGCGGCTTACAGTAGAGTGAACTGCAAAAATCGTCACGTAAAGGCAAAAGCCTTATGTGGATGGCCGCAGCGCCATCTGTGGAAGGAAATTCTAAACACGTGTAAATATTATTTAAACTTATTTTTTGTTTGTTATTGTTTTAATTTACACGGGATTTATATTGTGTCATTATTGCAATTTTATAATGGAAAGTCGAGAAACAGAATCTGCAGCAAGTGTAAATAATGCAAACTTAGAAAAGTAAGTTAATAAATCATATAACTTAATACAAGTATTTAAAATTTATGAGATTTTTAAATTTAAAGGATAAAACTTTTTTGATTTTAAATAAAGTTCTCTGATGACTTCCTAAAAATGAGCCAAAATGGAGCAAATTAATCCAGTGAGAATAAAAATTGATGGTGGAATTGGCCTATAAATTTTATTCAGTAAGAATTATATACCACATCATCCCATCTCACTAAGGTGTTTGAAAGTCAGTTCCACTATAAAACCTGTCAGAGAGTTTCATATCAATCAAGTAAACAAGGTTAAATATTCTGAAATATCTTGAGTTTGGTATTTATTAGAAGTATAGAGTTGAAGACAGGTGAATTATTGTATTCAAATATAAAATAAAGAATTACTTAATTAAAATATTATCATTAATTATTTTAATTTATGAAAGCCCAGAAATTATTTAAATTGCGAATAGCTAATCTAAAAAATTTAATTTTAAAAAGATACATAAGTAAATCAGGCAAAAGAATTAAAAACATTATTATTTATTTCTTTAAATGCAAATAATTTCTAATATATACAATGTAATTTTTAATGTAAGTAATCAAAAAAAGTGTGGAAAAAATCAAAAATTGTTCAATATATAAAAATGAATTCTAGAAAGAACAAAAAAGGAATAAAAACAATTATTGTCCATTAATTTAAAAAAAGGAATTCTTCTTCCACTGAGTGGAGGAAAGAAGTTTATTCAATGTGAGACGATTTCTGGTTGAGTTAATTATATTGCGGGCTTGAGAAACAATTCTTTCAGATGGCACTGATGATGAAGTCGCAACCAAATATCACTTGGCAACCCCTCACAGTTCCGGGTACAATCCAATTGATTTACTCCAAAAAGAAAGCGGATACTTGTTGTTGTCAGCTTATGCAGGGGGTCGCAAACAAAAGGCAAGCTCATCAGGAAAATCTGAGCTACCTAAAGAACTCCGATGCTTCCAAGTTTTTTGAGTGTTCACCAAAGAAAGATGATTCAGATCCTTCTCCATTGTGAGAATCGGAATTGTGTCCACATTTCGGTGAATGGGCGCTTTTTAAAATTCCATTTAGTTCTCGAATTGCATTGGTAGTAGTCTCAGGGTCCCTGAAGTATAATGTCTTCCATCGGGGGTCCAATAACGTACTTACGGCCAGTGCTATTACATTCTCAACCATGAGCCGTTTTTTTTTTGCCGCTTTCAAGACTCCTTCCTTCAGATTGAGGCCAAAATTAGACGTAGGTGACATCTTGGAAATTTTATTTTCTACCATGGTTGCTACTGGAATCGCGATACTGATTGTGGGGTATTTATCTCCTGATAACTGTTTTGTGGCTTTTAGAAGAGGCTCAAGAAGCTGGATGATTTCCTGCAAATCTTGGTTCGCTGCAGCTGTTGTCATGCTTGGTGCCGGTGTGTGTCGGTAGATGATGTTGTTGAGTGTTGAGCTGAGGCTTAGAAAACGCTCGATCATTTCGTATGTAGAATTCCCCCATGTTTCCACACTCTGCATGAGTTTCAGATTACTTTCTGCTCTCAACTCATATGAAGCCCGAACACTGTGTTTGAACGAGGTCATCACTTTCTTCATGTTTCCATTTAGTAGCACGAGTTCTAGTACGGCTTCAATTGAACGGTAAGCGTCCAATTTGAGGAGATGGGCAAAACATATTACATTTTTTTTCCTACCAAAAGCAATTTCCACGGCTTTAACCATATTCAATCCTCCATCAGTGACCACTGAATTTAGTTTTACTTTTTCAAACCCCGCTACTGCAAGATATGAAGGATTCTTGAAGAAATGTAATCTCCAGCATGGCTCTGGTCCATTTCAAATACTCCAATGGTGCAAGAAGCTAATTTTTCGTTTTCCAAATAATGGACTGTGGAGTACAAAAACTTCTTGTCTGAAGGGTTTCGGTCCAGAAACCAGTTATCTCCAATATCTCCTTCCAATTTGTTTACATACACTCAGTGTTGCCATTGCTTCGTCCAACCCAAACTAGGATTTCTTTCTTTCTCTAAATAGAAACTTTTTAATTTGATAAAATATTGTATATTGAAATGCTATTTCCTTATTGAATTAAATTACGATCATTTTTTATCGTACTATTACTATATAGTATATATTATTTTACTATACAATCATTTTTCTGAATACGATTGACTGCATAGTGACAGGAAAGTGTGTTTTCGATATATTGAAATATCGTTTATATTTCGAAATATCGTCAATATTTTGAAATATCGATATTTTGTGCCGATATATTAATGATATCGATATTAATAGCCGATATTATTATCGATACTCATATCGATAGTTTGCTTTCGATATCCCATCCCTAATTCGTGCCCCCCCCCAAAAAAAAAAAAAAGTTAGACGCATGCTACGCCTATGGGGAAGTAGTAACGTTGGTTCAAAGAACAACATCACTCCCTTTGAGGGGACAGAAATATGCCATAGCCAGAGCCAGAAATGCAAGAAAAAAGAGTTGCGAACTGTTGTTTTAGCAGAGCCAGCCTCTTGAGAAAGCAGTAGTGTTAAACTGCAATTTTATCACTTTTAAGTCAGCTATATTTTAAAATAATATTATTTTAACCATTCAACCTCCTATTTATTCATTAAATATTTCTTCATTTCTCGTGATGTTTTATTATATTATAGTTTGAAAGGCAAACCTTGACGACGCGTTCCTTTCTATTATTTTATTCCTTTTGAATTCTCGGAGAGAGCAAAATAAACCAGGCTAATCAATTTTATTACTACTGGTGCGAAAGTCAATAGACTTCCAAATGAAATTACTCAAAGAATGTAGTAATTCCACTGCGAGATTTCAGCTTAGAATTGAAAAATTCTGCTGTCGGTCTCATGGACTAAAAAATTAAAGTGAATATCATTTTATAAACGCTTTATTTAGGTTTGCCGTTAATTTTTTTCAAATAACGTAAATATACAGTGCCATATATTTATACATGCGTAGCTTTAATCTACTTTTTTTAATGTACGTTGTTGTACTTTATTTATAAAGTATAACAGAATTATTCAGCGTTTACGCAGATATATCAGTCACTATCCCCTTCTTCTGTATTTTTTGAATAGAAAGCTTGAAATCGCATGCACGCATACACTCTCTTTGTAGAAGCGCTGAATGTTATAATTCCCCGCTGTGTGTGTTCGAGAGACGGTCAATAATAAAACTCTTATAACAACTCCAGAGGCAAAAAATAAATAAAGACTTCAGGAACACTAAGGTGGCGAAAAAGAAAAGCTGTCTGTGTGGCCATTGATAGCGATCAAACGACTATGAATGTTTCAAGATAGATGGTGACGTTATTTTATGGCCCACTATAAAACTTTCAGATAATGGTCAAAGTGATATTCGAAATGAAAATTATGGTGGGGAGGTGCTTGGTAGACTGTGAACATGAGCAGTGAAATAAGGGATCAATTGGGGCAGGAACTGCTAAGAGAAAGGCAGCCCACTGTCCAATGAGAGAAAAAGGGGCGGGCCAAATTGACCCCGGTAAACGGACAACAGCCCCTCTAAGAAAAAAAACTAAAGAAGGTCGACAGATTTCGCTTGCTGTTCCCTGGAGCTCTGACGATGTAGAGCGCCGATTTAGCTGTCTAGGAGTCTAACGGAAGTTCCTGGAATCTAACATGATGCTGAATATGACCTGATGTGGGCACCTGTCAACGAAATCCTTCATCGCTGTATTCTTCAACAGTAGTAAGCGCCTCCCGAAATATCCTAGAAATAATTGCTTTGACTGAATATTTTGTCTCTGCTTCTGATTCCTCATGTATTAAGTGCTAATATGAAGGGAAACCTTATTCTGTTATTAATTTCACTTAAAAAGAATTTTTAGTACTGTGGAATAAATGTATGATAAAGACCAATCCTCTATGTTTCCTTGCTTGCTCCAACACCTGCATGCATCAAATTATTAAGGTTCTATTACAACCTATACTCTTCATTTTCACTTATAGATAGACATGAAAATTACCCCAGAGCCATAAGGAGATTGATAAATAGTAATCTTGGTCAGGGTGATCGACAATAACAGTTCTCTTCAGTTGGTAGAAGAAGAGTAAAATCTTTGTTTTCTTGATATAAATATTGATAACACCACAATAATTACTTGACCATCGTTTTTGCAAGAGAACATGGAGAGACAATGGGGTTCACAAGGAGGAGGAAATTATCGTTTAGTACGCCTTCCATGGGCTAAGTCCAGCAGCTAAAGCAGAGCTCAGTTGGAAAACTCTGGAAATCAAAAAATACTACAGAGGTTAACTGCAGATGATTCTTCTAGCAACGTGTGGTGAACAGATGAAGGCCATAGTAAAACGCCACGTACCGGGAAATGGAGGGGACAGACAATTAGTGAAAAAAATAAGTCCGTATAGTAGTTACCGATGAGAAAAAGCAAAGTTAAAGGAATGAGACATTATTATTTTATACACATAAACTAGTGTACTGTTTACTGATTAAATTAACAGTGTTTTTGTGTTTTAAGGATTTTGTGGGTTCCGACATTAATAGCTAACTGCAGCTCGCCACTGATAGCTTTGTCACTGGTATATAAATTAGTTTCCTAAAGCAGACAGAAATCTCCCACTTAACATCATTTTAAATCAGAAATCGCAGTTTCTTCAGAAATAGTTTTATAAAATTTAAAAAAGTTTTTAAACATTTACTATAGCTAGCATTCATGCTATGTGTGGGTGAGCTCAAGATTTGGGATTCAACCTCCTCCCCCATTATTTTCCTTAGGATTAAACGTTTTATCCTTGGGAATTAAAATATAAATATAAACATCTCTTAATATGTCATTTGATTATGTCCGGTTTAAAGGTTATAACTATTTATGTTACAACTATATTCACTCTACATGAAAAATGTGTACAGGAACTGTACTTAAAAAAATGCATTGGTCTTCTTTAGATTTCTCTCTCCTCTTTTAAATGAATTTGATTTATCGATTATCATCTTCATTTGAATTCAGTAAAGTTTCGGGAAATATGATCCACGTGAGTAATAAGCTGGGAGAATTACCTGTCTTTAGTTAGGAAATTCCAGTTATTCATGTGTCTGTTACACGAGCATAAAGATTCAAAGAAATAGCGTGTGTAATCTCCCTTCCGAAACTACTTGAGATGGATTAGACGTCGCTACTCGGTTTTCATCTAGATTGTAATAATCGAAATAATTTAATTGTTAATTGGGCTTTCTCTAAGGTTTTTAAGGTTTGAGTATCAAAGAGAGTTTATTTGTATAGTGTTTGATATCAACCCCGAAAACGAATATGAACTAAAGGAAAATCGCCCACATTCAAAGAGAAAATTAAGAGAAGTTTTATAAAAGAGGAAATTCAAACTTAGTTTATAAGGGTCACATGAAGGATTTGTGCAATCTATGCATTTTTAAAGCGAGTACATTTAATTGAATTGTTGAAAAAAATATCTACATACTGACTGCTGTTATAAAAGTGAGAACCTCGTTGCTCGAAAGCAACACAAATAATTTTAGGAAAAGATAATAAAACTAAAACTGGGATGATGCTTTATCCTTGATGATTTATCCTTGTACACAACTTTTATCCAGCATGCATTTAAAGCACAGACGCCGATTCCTAGAGGGCTTTAAGCTTAATTTCTGATCAATATAAATTTCATAAAAAAAAATAGGCCACAAATGCACTTCCTGCATACCGTATTTTTCGTCGTATAGGATGCACTTTTTTTTCATCGAGATACGCCTAAAATATGGAGTACGTCTTGTACACCGGTAATCAACATTATGAGCTGAAATTTCAGTTTGTCTTAAACTTCTGGTTTATATTAATATACATGTATAAGTATTCTATTGCATTTTTTTGCGAAAAAGTGGTTTCGAATAAATCGTTTCCATAATTTTCTTTTGTGCTGTAAAAAAAGCTGTGTGATATATGTTTTGCTTCATTACTGAAAGAGGGGTCGATCCTGTAAGATAGATTTCATATCCACCGACATCTTAAATTTGGGTTTTGAGAATTCTGATTAAAAGGTACCCAACTACAATGTTCTCTAGTTACATTTTTTGGACATAATTAACTATAAAATTAGTACAGTAAATTCATGAAAAAAATGTATTCATGAAAAAAAGTATCATTATGGAAATTCATGAAAAAAATGTAGCATTTTTTTCCTTAAAAGTATGTATAAAAAAGGGGGTGCGTCCTACACACCTACAAATACAGTATCTTTAAAATTATATAAAATTTCCCGATATATTCATTAGAATTTTTCCTTTTGAATCCAAAGGAATGTTATGTGACACATTTTCCTTAAACCTTTGTAAGATATAAACTTTTGAAATAAGATTTACCCCTCCTTATTTCAAACACGTCGGAGGATTCATTCTCATCCACGGAAAGGACCATTCGTGTTTTCAAATGCAAATCAGATGAGTTTTTTTTATTTATTTATCTGCCTACGGTATCAGAGAAATTACCATTTGTATGGATTATATGTAATGGATCCTTCAATAGGGACTGTCATGGTTTTTTAGCATATATAACATTCCCCTGTGAGTTGAGACAAGAATAAAATTTTCAGTCGAAAATAGGCAAAGTTCTTGAGACGCAAAAAGAATTGACGGGGTTCATGACCATTTACTGAATCGATATTTTTTTACCTACTGGTGTAATATAATCGAAATGTACAAATTATATGATTGTTTTGCGTCCCAAATTGCTTAGACTTAATTACTAAGGTAAATTTCCCAACAATTTAAATACTATCTCAAACTAAATAGAAAAACTTACTTTATTTGATTGTTTTCCTATATATTCAGAGCAGAACCGCTATAGGAAATGCGTCAGTTTATCTGCGAACCTTTTTCATTCTACAAAAAAACCTGCCAAATGATTCAATTTTTTGCCTGTTTATTATGTATATGTAAAAAACCTACCCATTCATTTTAATACCTTAAAAAATACTAGAGATTAGTTCATTTGGAAACATTCTGCAAACTCCTAGCTTGTATTGTAATACCATTAAGTCACTTAATGTCATTTAAAGTCTGAGTATTCAGTCCTATTTTTTCTCCCAATGGGAAAGAAAGTCAAACAAATTTGTTTTTTATATTTCCACTGTTATTTTCGGAAAAAAAGTTATTTATATTGTCACTTTTATATTTTTTATTTCGGAAATGGTATTTTCTCATCATTTTCTTTCAATTCCTATATGTTCATTGATGCACAAGTTGCAACACTAAAAGTAAATCCAAATAAAACTTCTTCGCATAACGAATCGCAGCTGCGTAGCGAAGATATGAATCTCTAATATCTTATAATGCCATAGATCCAACACAGTCGAATCTATGTACATTTCCATAACATCCCATAACACGTGCGAGATTTATTTTACTATTGTTTTAAATCTCATTTTGAAGTTTAAATCATTCACTGCAAGGGCTTGTTTCCACATCCTGAATGCCTTTCTAGTGGAGATATATTCAGGCAGATAAACGTGCCGATAAATTTTTATGCATCATTGCAGAAAAATACAGATTATCTATGTATATTATAAGGGATGCGATATTTATGACGAATCTTCCCTAATTTATAACCTCGACGTTCGCGCAGTTATTTCGCCCTGTGAGGATTCTAGTTTTGTTCAGTGGCATTCTATATCCTATTTCTGATCTAAATGTCTTATTTAGAGAGTAAAATATGTTTTGTCAATAAAATTGTCGCTCTATGTTTGAAAAATATGAATTATAAAATTTTCAAGATGTCCTTACGTCATAGTTATACAGATATTTTTAAAGAAAAATCGTGGGGCTAGTTTATGTTGCATTAAATCAAACAAGTTCTAAAATAAACTAAGATGTTCTACATTCAGTTCTTTCATTTAGCCTATCATAATAGTTTTTTTATGCATAGTGTTTTCTTATTACAATCGGTTTAAATTTCAGTAGGCTTCAGTTACATTTATTTTAAATAATTTGCAGACATAACCTCTCACATTCTATATTTACCTTTCTCACATAGCATATTAAAACAGTCTTTAAACCCTCTAAGCGTTTGAGAAATATTTTCAGTCTCTTTGTTTCAGTTGAAAAAAAACATTTCTGATGAATTATTATATCCTCTATTTTGGTATTGAAAAGCGTCAAAATCACACTATTTGAGACTCTTTTGAACCCCAAATTAAGGATGAAAAATCTACCATAAAGCCTTTTCAAGTTGAAAGAATGTGACAGAAAAGTACGTCTCAAACTCTTAGAGCAATAGTTTCCATCTGGTGGTACACGTATCACTGGTGGTACGCGAGAGCATTTGAGGGGGTACGCAGAAGGGTTCAATAATAATAAGTACAATGGGCTGGTTTTCTTGCCTTTACGCCCTGCAATCGGAAGTGGCGCATGAGTCAAAGGTAAGCACTATTGAACATGAAATAGAAGCTCTAATAAGAAATAGACTTGAGCAACAGAAAGTTTCTCATTAAGCCTCCTGATAAAGACATTTTAGTGTTCAGAAACTGTATTTGCCATTTGTTAATTACAATTACGTATAAACAGCTTTTTCTAGTTTTATGGATTTACTTTCTGTATTTCGATTTATTTATATTTAAATACATTTTGTAAAATTATTCATGTGTGAATAGAATTTATTTGCCCCCTCCTCCTCAAAAAGTTATAACATAACCAGGGGGACGCCACGATCCTATAAAGTTCTCAGGTAGTACTGAAGTATAAAAGAGTTGGTAATCACTAGCTTAGAGGGTTTAATGCAACAGAAAAAAATAGAAATTTCTTTTTTTACTTTCAGTTTGATAAGTTAAAACTTCCAAGAAGTCATTACAGGCTTTCATAAACATGTACTTAAAAAACCTTCTCTATGATTAAATTAGTTTAAGCAACAATCCTTAAATAATTAGAAATATGAAACATTTATATTCTCATACATGTCCCTTATTTAGAGTAACAGAGTAATTTCTAAATGTTATCTGAAACGCAGGAAATGACAAAATCTAAATATTGAGAGCACTGAAGTTTTAATATATTTCACGACAACTCAAAAGCAAAATCAATCAAACTGACAAATCTAAACAGAAAATCGAACGCCCTAGACAGGTGTGCGTGACTTACAAAGCTACGCTGATATAAACGAGAGAAGGATTGCATGACAATACTTTTCCTCCTTCCAGTAAAACTCAAAGTAAACTTCCTTTAGGCATTTGATATTTCATGCATACCATATCACGGACTTTCACAATATAAACTTCGCTAAGTTCTACTGTGACGCGCCGCAGTTTCTATAAATGATTCGTCAGCGGGGAAAAATAGGTTGTCAAAAGAAAAATTGAAAGTGTATCTTCCGAAATTGTCCCTCGACAACTTCTACTGCTAGATAAACAGGTATTCAGAATAGAAAATGCTTTCAGGAAAAGATTCAGTAACCTTTATTTTTGGCTGTACATCTATTTGAATGTTTGACAGATTAATTTAAAGGTAAATTTAGTTTTTTATCACTTAATGTTAATTTTTTGGGTAAGGCTTTTGGTTAAAATTAGCAGATACTGATGTAAAAGTCAAAGGGTCCACATCTGTTTTGCAGACTTTGATGACCTGGAGTATACAGAGAAAACCATATTTAATATTAAAATGGGACATGTTTTCTTCGACATAAATATTGGATCTCTTTATTCTTAAAGAAACAACCTACTACAAAAAGATAATGAGTGTGGTAAAAGTTCCTTCAGTATTTTCAAGAAAATCAGTAAGTTTTTCAATATTAATCGGAGAGGGGTGGTCACAACTCTCCCCGGTCACTTAGGTACATCTCCATATAAGTATTCTTTCTATGGGATTTTTCAATTGTTCATACTACTGCTGTACGGTTTTTGACTTTTTCTTTTTATAGTTTTTAAATATCAATCTTTAATATGTATTATTGTTTGACGCTTTGGAGCTGCATAGCGCTTATTGGTGTCAACATGTTCTTTTATCTTTTATCTTATTTCTTTCTCTCTCTTTTGTAACTATAAATATATATATATATATATATATATATATATATATATATATATATATATATATATATATATACATGTGGGATAGTTCGCCGTTCGAAGAACAATTACTAAATAATAATACTTAAAGTATACTAACATTTAATTAATCTATATACAGAAATATTTGCAAAATTCTTAGTGCCTTGAAGTTACAACGGCCGAACATATCCCAGCTGGTTAAGTGCATGCACGCACTGAGAAGATTACCTCGGAACCAGTGTTGTCAAACTCTACGAAGTACCTCCTTCTGAGCCATCTCGAAATCCCCCTGTTCCCCCCTAACACCAACTTGAGATCCCCCTAGACCTTCCTAAAAGAAATTCTGGTTCCAAATATGCATCCTGTTGGAGAGATAAATTAAAATAAATAGAAAATACACACTTACATAATGAATTTATGTAAGTGTGTAAGTATGAATTTATGTATATAACACTTACATAATGCATTTGACATATGTATGGAACTTATAATCTAATAAAAAAACGCGTCTCGATTGTACAAAATATTAAAAAATGTCCCCCCCCACAAAATGCCCCTAAAAAATGTGGCCCTTAATAACACCCCTTTTCATCTAAATTACCCCCAAATTTAGGTGGAACACCTTTAAGTTGGCAACAATGCTCGGAACAGCCCTGGAAGCGATGCACAAGAGTTCGGATTTCAAATGTTTTAATAGGCTGATAGTGGCAGATCTTTTTAAGGTATGGGGTGTAGAAAACCTTCAAGTTTTCCTCTTTTTTTGTTCACTAAAATACAGTCAATGCAATTTTCGAGAAGGGTTTCGATGTACTTTCTTTGATGAGGAAAAAAGTAGTTTTGTTACAAAATTTGGTCTGTTTTTGTGCTTGCAAAATGTCCTGGTAAATGACACATTTGTACAATTTCAGTTTTCATCTTTTCGGGGATAACAAGCAAGTCTCGGTCATCCTTTACTTTGAACAGGATGTCATTCTTCACAGTAAACTCAGTAGTTTTTGCGTTGTTGCATAACGTTATGAGAGTTTGAATGTATTCATTTGTAGCTTGAGCTTTTATGATTTTGGCTGTTGGAGAATCATCTTGAAGCGTGATGTTCATCACGGGATACAGGCTAAGTGCATCAACATGTTGCATTTGTGTACCAGCTCGATGAATTATCTCATAATCGAAATCTTCTAAAAATAATGCCCATCTAGCTATCTTAGGGATTAATTCTTTTTTAGACATAGTTTGTTTGAAAGCAGCACAGTCAGTAATAATTTTGAACCTAGAGCCTAACAGGTAGGTCCGAAATTTGGTTAGCGTCTTAATGACGGCTAGTACTTCTAATTCATAAGAAAAATATTTTTCTTCTTGGATACTGGATTTTTTTACTCATAAACCATATAGGATGTAAAGCATTATCTTCACCAAGCTGAAGTGATATCGCACGGTACCCACTTTTTGAGGCATCAGTATGTAACGCAAGGGTAGAATTCTGACGAAATAGATGGAGAACAGGTTCGTTCATTAATGCTAGCTTTAGTTGGCAAAATGCATGTTCTTGGGAATGGCCGAAATTAAATTTAGAGTTCTTGCGAAGGAGATCACTGAGAGGTTTTGCGATTTATGCATAATTCTGAATAAATTTACGAAAGTAAGCTGTTAAACCGAGGAAACTTTGCAGTTGTCTTGGATGTTTTTGGCATAGGAAAATTTTGGACAGCAATTGTCTTTTCTACTGAAGGCTTAAAGGTGCCGTTTTCTATAATGTGACCGAGGAATTCAATTTTGGTTTGTAGGAACTTGCACTTCTTCAAATTGAGGTCTAATCCGTATAGGGATGCTATATCAAGAGCGCGTTCAAGTCTTTCGACTCCATCATAGACCGTGGTGGAGGGAATAATTTTATCATCAAGGTATACTATAACAATACCTTCGTGGATGAGATATTGAAAAATAGAATGAATATTTCGCTGAAAAATGGACGGACTGTTAGATAGTCCAAAAGGCTCACGTAGAAATTCATAAAGACCTTGAGGAGTGGTAAACGCAGTGAACTTGAGAACTAGATGCATGCATGTCAATATGGAAATAAGCATTTTTGAGGTCGAGTAGTAAAAACTGTACCAGTTGCTAATTTATCGAAAATATCCTGGATGATCGACACAGTAAATTAACATTGGGTTCTTCAGTAATTCTATTTTAATGGGATACTACATTATACATTTCACATAAATTCACATTTGAAAATTCAGGTTTAATACCGTTATATGTACATCGAGACACATTTGCATTTAAGGAAATATCATTTTGAGGCATTTTAAGAACACTAGTATTTACACAATTAATATCATCTAACATGCTATCTGATAATAATAAATCTTCAGAAAATTCAAAAGAGTTTTGTTTCCCTTTCCGAGTGGAAAGCGTTCGAATCGTGACCTTGATGAACTATCCGGCTGTAGACATTTGTGACTTCCTGTATGGGCGGATTTTTGTATAATTGGGTTAACTTTTGAGGGAATAAACCTTTCACCCGCGTTATCGTGATTTTTTAGAATTGTAGGCATAATTTTTTTCGCTGGAACAATACATGGATATTTACATTTGTCAGAAACTGCTACTATAATTCGCTTTTTATTCTCGTTTGGAAGTTTTAGATTACAAGCTGCTAATTTTGTACATATGGTGTTGCCGAAAACACTTTCTAACTTAATAGAGTGGCCTATATGATTAAAATTCTTGACGTGGATGGGATTGATTACAACAAGTTCGCTTCCTGAATCCAAAAGTCACTTAACGTTTTGATTCCAATGTCGACTTCAATGAATTGCAACTCAGATGTGGTGGGTTTTTCCAGGATTTAAACACGACTGACGGAATTGAAAGGCTTTGCATTACGTTTCTCACAGAATTTTGCGATATGATATTTCGAATTGCAGATGAAGCAACATTTATCATTGTTATGGGGAACATTTTTACTTAAAACTGTAGTACGATTGTCTGAGGTGCGATGTTCTTGCGGTGGATAATTCTTGTATTTAGGTCCGCGATCATGGGAATATTTGGTTTCGTCCCAACTAAGACTTTTTCCTTTGTACACATAAAATGGATCAATTTCCTTTGCCATTTCTATGGGTTTATAAAAAATTTCTCCTTGCTTAATGGCAATGTGTGAGGAAGTATCTTTATCTAATGTGGCAAACAGTCTATCAGATACAATCAATTCACACAATCTCTTAAAATCAGTTACCCCGCGTAATTTTAGATAATAATCGTAAATAGCAGAAAGTCGAGAAACAAACTGTACGTGTGATTCGTCTTTATAGCGCGAAGCTTTTTTGAAGTTATTCAAACATTGTTGGGGTGTCGGTTGGAATTCGCACAAAATTAGTGCTTTAATCTTGGCAAAATCCTTTAATTCTTCTTCGGCAGCATAAAGTACAACATGGCGACTTTTTGTACCCAATAAATTTAGAAGAATTTCAGCTTGAAATTCGGGTGGTACCTTTTTAGTTTGAAACGCACGTTCCACAATATGAAAATATAAATGAAAATTCTTGGGATTGGTTGGCACTGAAACAGTGAATGTACGGATACTTATAATCAAATGTTCAATTTGTGGGTGGGAATCACTGGACGCTAACGGTTGATGACCTCTCAAATATGAATTTTGTTGTGTTCCCGCGCTCTGCAACAAAAGTTCAGAGTTTGCTATTTTTAGCTTCCCTAACTCAAGTGCTCTCTCACTTTAAATTCGATCATTTTCTAACTTGATTTTCTCATTTTCAAATTTAATTTTCTCATTTTCCTGACCGAAGCGTAATTTCTCAAGTTCCTGTTCTTCAGCTAAATCGGATTTTTCTTGCAAACGATCCTCGACCGCTGCGATTAACAAATCCTTTACATATTCACTTTCTCCTTTAAAAATCTGGCTGTTTTCGATGACCTGTATTAACAGTAAAACCATAGCCTTTTCAGGAGGTGTTTCGTCAATTTCTGAAATAACTCGCAGTAAATCAACTTTTCTGGTATCCTTAAACATTTTCGGTAATAACAAATCGATCGCACAGTTGCAGAAAATATTTTATTTGAAATAAATTGGATAGATTCTACCTGGTATGGCGATGAGCACAATAATTGTGGACACAATAGAGGTATTCCGGCGATTCGCAGCTAATACTTCAAGGCAGCTTAAAGGCAAACGTCCACATTAGAAGGCGATGAAAGAGCGAATCATCTTGAAAACACTCGGTATTCACTGTTTTGCTTCATTCCAGAGATAGCGAAAATCTGGATGTTGGTTAAGGAGTTGGACATCTCGTAATTTTATAGCGACGACATTTCTGGTATCGAGTAATCCATTGCCGAGCACCCACATGTGGGATAGTTCGCCGTTCGAAGAACAATTACTATATAATAATACAGAAACGATACTAACATTAAATTAATCAATATACAGAAATATTTACAAAAGGCTTAGTGCCTTGAATTTCAACGGCCGAACAAAACCAAGCTGGTAAATTGCATGCACGCACTACGAAGATTATCTCGGAACTGCACCGGAAACGATGCCCAAGAGTTCCGATTTCAAATGTTCCACGCGCCTCTCTCTCATTGGCCTAGTGAGTCGCAGCGCCATCTCGTGGTAACATTGCTGCTCCGTCCATGGAGTGTATCCTCGATTAACTACGTATATGTATATATATTCCGATGCCTGAAAAGGAACACATTTTTTCTGATCCCCTTCCTCCAAAGCACAACACTTAAACTGTCTATACAGGACTATGTTTTCAGAAATCAGATTATACCTCAAACAAATATCTTCTCTAAATGTTTGAGACGCCAATATTAAGCGATAATTTTTGTACTATTTTCATTACTAGGTAATTTGAAAAGGAATTGCGAAGAAGACAGTCATCGGGAAAGAAATCTCCATCGTTCAGATGCAAGAAATTGAAAGGGATATTCAGACTTCTCTAAAAATTCGCACTACCAGGATTCTTCCTCCTCCGATTACAAATACAACGACAATTCCTCATTTTCCTCTACTATGTTTTCCGACGAAGAATCTTCGAGCTCTTCGGACTCCGATGACGAGGAAAATAAGGAACCAAGACACATTTTAGATACGGCAAACTACAAGCTATCATTGATCAGAAAGAAATATTCTAGCCTTAGGAGATTCCTGCTGCTAAGTAATATCAAGAAGAAAGTGGAGTCATTATTACGGGTTTGCGAGGAACGAAGACTGATTTTACATTGGACATACCACAAGCTACCTATGATCAAAGATGTAGATTCAAGCCTCAGGAGGTTCGGGCTGCTTAATAACATGAAGAATCGAGTGTTGTCATCAATCGCGGTTTATTGGTGAAAATGTAAGTTAGCTGTTTTTTTCTTCCTGGACACTTTGATAAATGAAATTGTATATGTTCGTATGAAATACCTTAACAATGCAGAACGTGAATCTTCCTTTTCTAGATAATAATTGCAGAAAAACAATAGGATAATCTGACTCCTTTGTATGTCAGATACGAAAAAATGGGTGTTGCAATGAAATGAATTTCAGAGTTTTCTTTATCCATTTCTCTATTATGGAGATATTTGATTGATTCTACCAGCACGACTTTATAGATAAACGCAAAGGGAGGACCAGACTTGGAAGAAATGGAGATCCAGACGGAGAAGCGAGGTACGTAAATTCAATATCCCAGTATTTTTATTTTGGTACAAACATTTTTATTGTGTTTTTAATTTGCCACAATATTACATTCATTGTCCAGTGAGGACGAAATGCAATGTCATTTCTTCACAGTTGGAAACAAATTAACTTTATTTCGATTTGCTTAGTTTTAATTCTTTATTTATATTTTTAAATATAATCCGAATTTGTAATTTTGAGAATGTCAATTCTTTGCTGACTTCAGATTTTGTTTCGTATATCTCGTTGCATCGGGTAATTTATATTTTTCATTTAATTTCTACATTTGTGCTTAAATGTATTTGTTTCTTAAATTTATTTTGAACGAAAATTGTTTAAAATTAATGAAACTTTCAAATTTTAATTTGTTTTTTAAATCGCTCTTTTAGCTCATGTTTGGCAATTTTACTTTCTAAGCTTAGGAATTATAGCCAATATAGGTAAGCCAAATTCGGCAATAATTTTTGATATTAAGCACCATGTATTTTTTTATTTTATCTCTTAGCTTCTCAAAGACACGCAATGGTATTTTATTCTTAGATTAGGCACGTAAATAATTTTTTCCGTGAAATATTATTTTTTCTTTTTTATTTATAGTCAAGGTGTACATTTTAAACAAACTCAGACTCAGATAAAACAAGACTCAGTCGCGAATATTAACCGATAATAATTTTTTGTTCTATTTTCATTAATAGGTCGTATGAAGAGGAGTTGCGATGAAGACAGTCCTCGGGAAAGAAAGCTACATCGTCCAGATGCGATAAATTGGAAGGGAGATTCAGATAATTCGCACAGCGAGGATACTTCGTCCTCCTCCGATTACAAATGCAACGACGACTCCTCATTTTCATCTACTATATTCTCCGACGAAGAATCTTCAAGCTCTTCGGACTCCGATGACGAGGAAGATGAGGAACCAAGACTCATTTTAGATACTGCAACCTACAAGCTATCATTGATCAGAAAGAAATATTCTAGCCTTAGGAGATTCCTGCTGCTAAGTAATATCAAGAAGAAAGTGGAGTCATTATTGCGGGTTTGCGAGGAACGAAGACTGATTTTACATTGGACATACCACAAGCTACCTCTGATCAAAGATGTAGATTCAAACCTCAGGAGGTTCCTGCTGCTTAATAACATGAAGAATCGAGTGTTGTCATCAATAGCGGTTTATTGGTGAAAATGTAAGTTAGCCGTTTTTTTCTCCCTGGACACTTTGATAAATGAAATTGTATATGTTCGTATGAAATACCTTAACAATGCAGAACGTGAATCTTCCTTTTCTAGATTATAATTGCAGAAAAACAATAAGATAATCTGACTCCTTTGTATGTCAGATACAAAAAAATGGGTGTTGCAATGAAATGAATTTAAGATATTGCTTTATCCATTTCTCTATTATGGAGATATTTCATTGATTCTACCAGCACGATTTTATAGAAAAATACACTTTCAGGACAAAGATTTTGTTTTAGCAAATCGGTATAAAGCTATCGATTCCGAAACACGCAATTTCAGACAGTGTTGCAAACGGCTTTGTGGTGATGTTGTGTTCTGTGTATATGCAAAAAAGCAAGAATTTATGAGTTTGTTTATCTTTTCCAACCAGCGTTTCATTTGTGATTCTATACGCATTTTTGGTACGTAGCGAGCCAGGAGACGGATAATTTGAAATGTTGACTTGATTACCATTTGTAATCGGAAATGACGCATCAGTTTTGATTTGCGACTGATAGTGAGCATTTAATCCTTATGAAAAAAATTTCTCGTATAAATAATCAGTATAAGAGTAAATGGTTTTATTAGTGAAAACGCTAATACACGATCAATATTTCGTTTACAACCTTGAAAATCAGAAGAATGCCCATTGGAAATCCCAAAATAATTGGTCCCCACATTGTCTTCATGAATCCCTGCTCAAATTTATCATAATATTAGCGCCATTTTAAGCCAATTTACTCTGCATTAACACTTGCTGCAAGACACGATCTGAATCTAAAAATCAATTATATGACACACCGTATGCCAAATATGGCTCCAGGACCTTAGTATACGGTATTGTCCAACCGACGTTAGAAATTCATAACCATTTAAATCTGTATTCACGATTTTGAGTTCTTTCAATTTACGAAATCTTTTACTTTGCTTGTGTTATGATATCGAACATTCACTGTTTGCCACTGAGAGAATGTCTCAGCAAGCCGTTTATACAATGCCAAAAAAGGCACTGATAACAACTCTTTCGGTTTGTGGGAAAGGTAAACAACCGATATGGAACATGGGGGTCTTTGTTCTATTGTCACTACGACAGGTGTTTCGTGTAGGTTCTATGAATGTCTTCAAGGGATTAAATGCTTTATATTTTTACACCTTTTGATACACTGGACAAGCAAGTGCTGTCCCGTGAGTTTGAGCCATAACCAATCAGAAACCATTTGGATAGCCACGAGATTTCCAGAAGAGCATCAATGTTAGTACACTTTTTGTCGTGCTGAGAGGTGGTGGCTGTATAGATCGCTCTTCTCGCTTGGTTCAATTAGCGTTCAGTATCTTCTTACATATGCTAAAAGTTTATAATTTATAAGCGGTTTCGTGTCTTGGTACTTGTAATTGAAGACATCGTGAACTTTTTTTACTGAAAATGTTGAAAATATGTGCTACAAATGTTCCTACAGCAAAGGGAGGACCAGACTTGGAAGAAATGGAGATCCAGACGGAGAAGCGAGGTATGTAAATTCAATATTCCAGTATTTGTATTTTAGTACAAACATTTTTATAGTTTTTTTTTAAATTTGCCACAATATTACATTCTTTGTCCAGTGAGGACGAAATGCAATGTCATTTCTTCACAGTTGGAAACAAATTAACTATATTTCGATTTGCTTAGTTTTAATTCTTTATTTATATTTTTAAATATAATCCGAATTTGTAATTTTGAGAATGTCAATTCTTTGCTGACTTCAGATTTTGTTTCGTATATCTCGTTGCATCGGATAATTTATATTTTTCATTTAATTTGTGCTTAAATATATTTGTTTTTTAAATTTATTTTGAACGAAAATTGTTTAAATTTAATGAAACTTTCAAATTTTAATTTTTTTTTTTAAATCGCTCTTTTAGCTCATGATTTGCAATTTTACTTTCTAAGCTTCGGAATTATAGCCAATATAGGTAAGCCAAATCTGGCAATAATTTTTGATATTAAGCACCATGTATTTTTTGATTTTATCTCTTAGCTTCTCAAAGACACGCAATGGTATTTTATTCTTAGATTAGGCACGTAAATAATTTTTCCCGTGAAATATTATTTTTTCTTTTTTATTTATAGTCAAGGTGTACATTTTAAACAAACTCAGACTCAGATAAAACAAGACTCAGTCGCGAATATTAACCGATAATAATTTTTTGTTCTATTTTCATTAATAGGTCGTATGAAGAGGAGTTGCGATGAAGACAGTCCTCGGGAAAGAAAGCTACATCGTCCAGATGCGATAAATTGGAAGGGAGATTCAGATAATTCGCACAGCGAGGATACTTCGTCCTCCTCCGATTACAAATGCAACGACGACTCCTCATTTTCATCTACTATATTCTCCGACGAAGAATCTTCAAGCTCTTCGGACTCCGATGACGAGGAAGATGAGGAACCAAGACTCATTTTAGATACTGCAACCTACAAGCTATCATTGATCAGAAAGAAATATTCTAGCCTTAGGAGATTCCTGCTGCTAAGTAATATCAAGAAGAAAGTGGAGTCATTATTGCGGGTTTGCGAGGAACGAAGACTGATTTTACATTGGACATACCACAAGCTACCTCTGATCAAAGATGTAGATTCAAACCTCAGGAGGTTCCTGCTGCTTAATAACATGAAGAATCGAGTGTTGTCATCAATAGCGGTTTATTGGTGAAAATGTAAGTTAGCCGTTTTTTTCTCCCTGGACACTTTGATAAATGAAATTGTATATGTTCGTATGAAATACCTTAACAATGCAGAACGTGAATCTTCCTTTTCTAGATTATAATTGCAGAAAAACAATAGGATAATCTGACTCCTTTGTATGTCAGATACAAAAAAATGGGTGTTGCAATGAAATGAATTTAAGATATTGCTTTATCCATTTCTCTATTATGGAGATATTTCATTGATTCTACCAGCACGATTTTATAGAAAAATACACTTTCAGGACAAAGATTTTGTTTTAGCAAATCGGTATAAAGCTATCGATTCCGAAACACGCAATTTCAGACAGTGTTGCAAACGGCTTTGTGGTGATGTTGTGTTCTGTGTATATGCAAAAAAGCAAGAATTTATGAGTTTGTTTATCTTTTCCAACCAGCGTTTCATTTGTGATTCTATACGCATTTTTGGTACGTAGCGAGCCAGGAGACGGATAATTTGAAATGTTGACTTGATTACCATTTGTAATCGGAAATGACGCATCAGTTTTGATTTGCGACTGATAGTGAGCATTTAATCCTTATGAAAAAATTTCTCGTATAAATAATCAGTATATGAGTAAATGGTTTTATTAGTGAAAACGCTAATACACGATCAATATTTCGTTTACAACCTTGAAAATCAGAAGAATGCCCATTGGAAATCCCAAAATAATTGGTCCCCACATTGTCTTCATGAATCCCTGCTCAAATTTATCATAATATTAGCGCCATTTTAAGCCAATTTACTCTGCATTAACACTTGCTGCAAGACACGATCTGAATCTAAAAATCAATTATATGACACACCGTATGCCAAATATGGCTCCAGGACCTTAGTATACGGTATTGTCCAACCGACGTTAGAAATTCATAACCATTTAAATCTGTATTCACGATTTTCAGTTCTTTCAAATTACGAAATCTTTTACTTTGCTTGTGTTATGATATCGAACATTCACTGTTTGCCACTGAGAGAATGTCTCAGCAAGCCGTTTATACAATGCCAAAAAAGGCACTGATAACAACTCTTTCGGTTTGTGGGAAAGGTAAACAACCGATATGGAACATGGGGGTCTTTGTTCTATTGTCACTACGACAGGTGTTTCGTGTAGGTTCTATGAATGTCTTCAAGGGATTAAATGCTTTATATTTTTACACCTTTTGATACACTGGACAAGCAAGTGCTGTCCCGTGAGTTTGAGCCATAACCAATCAGAAACGATTTGGATAGCCACGAGATTTCCAGAAGAGCATCAATGTTAGTACACTTTTTGTCGTGCTGAGAGGTGGTGGCTGTATAGATCGCTCTTCTCGCTTCGTTCAATTAGCGTTCAGTATCTTCTTACATTGGCTAAAAGTTTATAATTTATAAGCGGTTTCGTGTCTTGGTACTTGTAATTGAAGACATTGTGAACTTTTTTTACTGAAAATGTTGAAAATATGTGCTACAAATGTTCCTACAGCAAAGGGAGGACCAGACTTGGAAGAAATGGAGATCCAGACGGAGAAGCGAGGTATGTAAATTCAATATTCCAGTATTTGTATTTTAGTACAAACATTTTTATAGTTTTTTTTTAAATTTGCCACAATATTACATTCTTTGTCCAGTGAGGACGAAATGCAATGTCATTTCTTCACAGTTGGAAACAAATTAACTATATTTCGATTTGCTTAGTTTTAATTCTTTATTTATATTTTTAAATATAATCCGAATTTGTAATTTTGAGAATGTCAATTCTTTGCTGACTTCAGATTTTGTTTCGTATATCTCGTTGCATCGGATAATTTATATTTTTCATTTAATTTCTGCATTTGTGCTTAAATGTATTTGTTTTTTAAATTTATTTTGAACGAAAATTGTTTAAATTTAATGAAATTTTCAAATTTTAATTTTTTTTTTAAAATCGCTCTTTTAGCTCATGATTTGCAATTTTACTTTCTAAGCTACGGAATTATAGCCAATATAGGTAAGCCAAATTTGGCAATAATTTTTGATATTAAGCACCATGTATTTTTTGTTTTTATCTCTTAGCTTCTCAAAGACACGCAATGGTATTTTATTCTTAGATTAGGCACGTAAATAATTTTTTCCGTGAAATATTATTTTTTCTTTTTTATTTATAGTCAAGGTGTACATTTTAAACAAACTCAGACTCAGATAAAACAAGACTCAGTCGCGAATATTAACCGATAATAATTTTTTGTTCTATTTTCATTACTAGGTCGTATGAAGAGGAGTTGCGATGAAGACAGTCCTCGGGAAAGAAAGCTACATCGTCCAGATGCGATAAATTGGAAGGGAGATTCAGATAATTCGCACAGCGAGGATTCTTCGTCCTCCTCCGATTACAAATGCAACGACGACTCCTCATTTTCATCTACTATATTTTCCGACGGAGAATCTTCAAGCTCTTCGGACTCCGATGACGAGGAAGATGAGGAACCAAGACTCATTTTAGATACGGCAACCTACAAGCTATCATTGATCAGAAAGAAATATTCTAGCCTTAGGAGATTCCTGCTGCTAAGTAATATCAAGAAGAAAGTGGAGTCATTATTGCGGGTTTGCGAGGAACGAAGACTGATTTTACATTGGACATACCACAAGCTACCTCTGATCAAAGATGTAGATTCAAACCTCAGGAGGTTCCTGCTGCTTAATAACATGAAGAATCGAGTGTTGTCATCAATAGCGGTTTATTGGTGAAAATGTAAGTTAGCCGTTTTTTTCTCCCTGGACACTTTGATAAATGAAATTGTATATGTTCGTATGAAATACCTTAACAATGCAGAACGTGAATCTTCCTTTTCTAGATTATAATTGCAGAAAAACAATAGGATAATCTGACTCCTTTGTATGTCAGATACAAAAAAATGGGTGTTGCAATGAAATGAATTTAAGATATTGCTTTATCCATTTCTCTATTATGGAGATATTTCATTGATTCTACCAGCACGATTTTATAGAAAAATACACTTTGAGGACAAAGATTTTGTTTTAGCAAATCGGTATAAAGCTATCGATTCCGAAACACGCAATTTCAGACAGTGTTGCAAACGGCTTTGTGGTGATGTTGTGTTCTGTGTATATGCAAAAAAGCAAGAATTTATGAGTTTGTTTATCTTTTCCAACCAGCGTTTCATTTGTGATTCTATACGCATTTTTGGTACGTAGCGAGCCAGGAGACGGATAATTTGAAATGTTGACTTGATTACCATTTGTAATCGGAAATGACGCATCAGTTTTGATTTGCGACTGATAGTGAGCATTTAATCCTTATGAAAAAATTTCTCGTATAAATAATCAGTATATGAGTAAATGGTTTTATTAGTGAAAACGCTAATACACGATCAATATTTCGTTTACAACCTTGAAAATCAGAAGAATGCCCATTGGAAATCCCAAAATAATTGGTCCCCACATTGTCTTCATGAATCCCTGCTCAAATTTATCATAATATTAGCGCCATTTTAAGCCAATTTACTCTGCATTAACACTTGCTGCAAGACACGATCTGAATCTAAAAATCAATTATATGACACACCGTATGCCAAATATGGCTCCAGGACCTTAGTATACGGTATTGTCCAACCGACGTTAGAAATTCATAACCATTTAAATCTGTATTCACGATTTTCAGTTCTTTCAAATTACGAAATCTTTTACTTTGCTTGTGTTATGATATCGAACATTCACTGTTTGCCACTGAGAGAATGTCTCAGCAAGCCGTTTATACAATGCCAAAAAAGGCACTGATAACAACTCTTTCGGTTTGTGGGAAAGGTAAACAACCGATATGGAACATGGGGGTCTTTGTTCTATTGTCACTACGACAGGTGTTTCGTGTAGGTTCTATGAATGTCTTCAAGGGATTAAATGCTTTATATTTTTACACCTTTTGATACACTGGACAAGCAAGTGCTGTCCCGTGAGTTTGAGCCATAACCAATCAGAAACGATTTGGATAGCCACGAGATTTCCAGAAGAGCATCAATGTTAGTACACTTTTTGTCGTGCTGAGAGGTGGTGGCTGTATAGATCGCTCTTCTCGCTTCGTTCAATTAGCGTTCAGTATCTTCTTACATTGGCTAAAAGTTTATAATTTATAAGCGGTTTCGTGTCTTGGTACTTGTAATTGAAGACATTGTGAACTTTTTTTACTGAAAATGTTGAAAATATGTGCTACAAATGTTCCTACAGCAAAGGGAGGACCAGACTTGGAAGAAATGGAGATCCAGACGGAGAAGCGAGGTATGTAAATTCAATATTCCAGTATTTGTATTTTAGTACAAACATTTTTATAGTTTTTTTTAAATTTGCCACAATATTACATTCTTTGTCCAGTGAGGACGAAATGCAATGTCATTTCTTCACAGTTGGAAACAAATTAACTTTATTTCGATTTGCTTAGTTTTAATTCTTTATTTATATTTTTAAATATAATCCGAATTTGTAATTTTGAGAATGTCAATTCTTTGCTGACTTCAGATTTTGTTTCGTATATCTCGTTGCATCGGATAATTTATATTTTTCATTTAATTTCTGCATTTGTGCTTAAATGTATTTGTTTTTTAAATTTATTTTGAACGAAAATTGTTTAAATTTAATGAAAGTTTCAAATTTTAATTTTTTTTTTAAATCGCTCTTTTAGCTCATGATTTGCAATTTTACTTTCTAAGCTACGGAATTATAGCCAATATAGGTAAGCCAAATTTGGCAATAATTTTTGATATTAAGCACCATGTATTTTTTGTTTTTATCTCTTAGCTTCTCAAAGACACGCAATGGTATTTTATTCTTAGATTAGGCACGTAAATAATTTTTTCCGTGAAATATTATTTTTTCTTTTTATTTATAGTCAAGGTGTACATTTTAAACAAACTCAGACTCAGATAAAACAAGACTCAGTCGCGAATATTAACCGATAATAATTTTTTGTTCTATTTTCATTACTAGGTCGTATGAAGAGGAGTTGCGATGAAGACAGTCCTCGGGAAAGAAAGCTACATCGTCCAGATGCGATAAATTGGAAGGGAGATTCAGATAATTCGCACAGCGAGGATTCTTCGTCCTCCTCCGATTACAAATGCAACGACGACTCCTCATTTTCATCTACTATATTTCCGACGGAGAATCTTCAAGCTCTTCGGACTCCGATGACGAGGAAGATGAGGAACCAAGACTCATTTTAGATACGGCAACCTACAAGCTATCATTGATCAGAAAGAAATATTCTAGCCTTAGGAGATTCCTGCTGCTAAGTAATATCAAGAAGAAAGTGGAGTCATTATTACGGGTTTGCGAGGAACGAAGACTGATTTTACATTGGACATACCACAAGCTACCTCTGATCAAAGATGTAGATTCAAACCTCAGGAGGTTCCTGCTGCTTAATAACATGAAGAATCGAGTGTTGTCATCAATAGCGGTTTATCGGTGAAAATGTAATTTAGCCGTTTTTTTATCCCTTTACACTTTGATAAATGAAATTGTATATGTTCGTATGAAATACCTTAACAATGCAGAACGTGAATCTTCCTTTTCTAGATTATAATTGCAGAAAAACAATAGGATAATCTGACTCCTTTGTATTTCAGATACAAAAAAATGGGTGTTGCAATGAAATGAATTTAAGATATTGCTTTATCCATTTCTCTACTATGGAGATATTTCATTGATTCTACCAGCACGATTTTATAGAAAAATACACTTTGAGGACAAAGATTTTGTTTTAGCAAATCGGTATAAAGCTATCGATTCCGAAACACGCAATTTCAGACAGTGTTGCAAACGGCTTTGTGGTGATGTTGTGTTCTGTGTATATGCAAAAAAGCAAGAATTTATGAGTTTATCTTTTCCAACCAGCGTTTCATTTGTGATTGTATACGCATTTTTGGTACGTAGCGAGCCAGGAGACGGATAATTTGAAATGTTGACTTGATTACCATTTGTAATCGGAAATGACGCATCAGTTTTGATTTGCGACTGATAGTGAGCATTTAATCCTTATGAAAAAATATCTCGTATAAAGAATCAGTATATGAGTAAGTGGTTTTATTAGTGAAAACGCTAATACACGATCAATATTTCGTTTACAACCTTGAAAATCAGAAGAATGCCCATTGGAAATCCCAAAATAATTGGTCCCCACATTGTCTTAATGAATCCCTGCTCAAATTTATCATAATATTAGCGGCATTTTAAGCCAATTTACTCTGCATTAACACTTGCTGCAAGACACGATCTGAATCTAAAAATCAATTATATGACACACCGTATGCCAAATATGGCTCCAGGACCTTAGTATACGGTATTGTCCAACCGACGTTAGAAATTCATAACCATTTATATCTGTATTCACGATTTTGAGTTCTTTCAATTTACGAAATCTTTTACTTTGCTTGTGTTATGATGTCGAACTTTCACTGTTTGCCACTGAGAGAATGTCTCAGCAAGCCGTTTATACAATGCCACGAAAAAGCACTGATAACAACTCTTTCGGTTTGTGGGAAAGGTAAACAACCGATATGGAACATGGGGGTCTTTGTTCTATTGTCACTACGACAGGTGTTTCGTGTAGGTTCTATGAATGTCTTCAAGGGATTAAATGCTTTATATTTTTACACCTTTTGATACACTGGACAAGCAAGTGCTGTCCCGTGAGTTTGAGCCATAACCAATCAGAAACCATTTGGATAGCCACGAGATTTCCAGAAGAGCATCAATGTTAGTACAATTTTGGCGTGCTGAGAGGTGGTGGCTGTATAGATCACTCTTCTCGCTTGGTTCAATTAGCGTTCAGTATCTTCTTACATTGGCTAAAAGTTCATAATTTATAAGCGGTTTCGTGTCTTGGTACTTGTAATTGAAGACATTGTGAACTTTTTTTACTGAAAATGTTGAAAATATGTGCTACAAATGTTCCTACAGCAAAGGGAGGACCAGACTTGGAAGAAATGGAGATCCAGACGGAGAAGCGAGGTATGTAAATTCAATATTCCAGTATTTGTATTTTAGTACAAACATTTTTATAGTTTTTTTTTAAATTTGCCACAATATTACATTCTTTGTCCAGTGAGGACGAAATGCAATGTCATTTCTTCACAGTTGGAAACAAATTAACTATATTTCGATTTGCTTAGTTTTAATTCTTTATTTATATTTTTAAATATAATCCGAATTTGTAATTTTGAGAATGTCAATTCTTTGCTGACTTCAGATTTTGTTTCGTATATCTCGTTGCATCGGATAATTTATATTTTTCATTTAATTTGTGCTTAAATATATTTGTTTTTTAAATTTATTTTGAACGAAAATTGTTTAAATTTAATGAAACTTTCAAATTTTAATTTTTTTTTTAAATCGCTCTTTTAGCTCATGATTTGCAATTTTACTTTCTAAGCTTCGGAATTATAGCCAATATAGGTAAGCCAAATCTGGCAATAATTTTTGATATTAAGCACCATGTATTTTTTGATTTTATCTCTTAGCTTCTCAAAGACACGCAATGGTATTTTATTCTTAGATTAGGCACGTAAATAATTTTTTCCGTGAAATATTATTTTTTCTTTTTTATTTATAGTCAAGGTGTACATTTTAAACAAACTCAGACTCAGATAAAACAAGACTCAGTCGCGAATATTAACCGATAATAATTTTTTGTTCTATTTTCATTACTAGGTCGTATGAAGAGGAGTTGCGATGAAGACAGTCCTCGGGAAAGAAAGCTACATCGTCCAGATGCGATAAATTGGAAGGGAGATTCAGATAATTCGCACAGCGAGGATTCTTCGTCCTCCTCCGATTACAAATGCAACGACGACTCCTCATTTTCATCTACTATATTCTCCGACGAAGAATCTTCAAGCTCTTCGGACTCCGATGACGAGGAAGATGAGGAACCAAGACTCATTTTAGATACGGCAACCTACAAGCTATCATTGATCAGAAAGAAATATTCTAGCCTTAGGAGATTCCTGCTGCTAAGTAATATCAAGAAGAAAGTGGAGTCATTATTACGGGTTTGCGAGGAACGAAGACTGATTTTACATTGGACATACCACAAGCTACCTCTGATCAAAGATGTAGATTCAAACCTCAGGAGGTTCCTGCTGCTTAATAACATGAAGAATCGAGTGTTGTCATCAATAGCGGTTTATTGGTGAAAATGTAAGTTAGCCGTTTTTTTCTCCCTGGACACTTTGATAAATGAAATTGTATATGTTCGTATGAAATACCTTAACAATGCAGAACGTGAATCTTCCTTTTCTAGATTATAATTGCAGAAAAACAATAGGATAATCTGACTCCTTTGTATGTCAGATACAAAAAAATGGGTGTTGCAATGATATGAATTTAAGATATTGCTTTATCCATTTCTCTATTATGGAGATATTTCATTGATTCTACCAGCACGATTTTATAGAAAAATACACTTTGAGGACAAAGATTTTGTTTTAGCAAATCGGTATAAAGCTATCCATTCCGAAACACGTAATTTCAGACAGTGTTGCAAACGGCTTTGTGGTGATGTTGTGTTCTGTGTATATGCAAAAAAGCAAGAATTTATGAGTTTATCTTTTCCAACCAGCGTTTCATTTGTGATTGTATACGCATTTTTGGTACGTAGCGAGCCAGGAGACGGATAATTTGAAATGTTGACTTGATTACCATTTGTAATCGGAAATGACGCATCAGTTTTGATTTGCGACTGATAGTGAGCATTTAATCCTTATGAAAAAATATCTCGTGTAAAGAATCCGTATATGAGTAAATGGTTTTATTAGTGAAAACGCTAATACACGATCAATATTTCGTTTACAACCTTGAAAATCAGAAGAATGCCCATTGGAAATCCCAAAATAATTGGTCCCCACATTGTCTTCATGAATCCCTGCTCAAATTTATCATAATATTAGCGCCATTTTAAGCCAATTTACTCTGCATTAACACTTGCTGCAAGACACGATCTGAATCTAAAAATCAATTATATGACACACCGTATGCCAAATATGGCTCCAGGACCTTAGTATACGGTATTGTCCAACCGACGTTAGAAATTCATAACCATTTAAATCTGTATTCACGATTTTGAGTTCTTTCAATTTACGAAATCTTTTACTTTGCTTGTGTTATGATATCGAACATTCACTGTTTGCCACTGAGAGAATGTCTCAGCAAGCCGTTGATACAATGCCACGAAAAAGCACTGATAACAACTCTTTCGGTTTGTGGGAAAGGTAAACAACCGATATGGAACATGGGGGTCTTTGTTCTATTGTCACTACGACAGGTGTTTCGTGTAGGTTCTATGAATGTCTTCAAGGGATTAAATGCTTTATATTTTTACACCTGTTGATACACTGGACAAGCAAGTGCTGTCCCGTGAGTTTGAGCCATAACCAATCAGAAACCATTTGGATAGCCACGAGATTTCCAGAAGAGCATCAATGTTAGTACACTTTTTGTCGTGCTGAGAGGTGGTGGCTGTATAGATCGCTCTTCTCGCTTGGTTCAATTAGCGTTCAGTATCTTCTTACATTGGCTAAAAGTTTATAATTTATAAGCGGTTTCGTGTCTTGGTACTTGTAATTGAAGACATTGTGAACTTTTTTTACTGAAAATGTTGAAAATATGTGCTACAAATGTTCCTACAGCAAAGGGAGGACCAGACTTGGAAGAAATGGAGATCCAGACGGAGAAGCGAGGTATGTAAATTCAATATTCCAGTATTTGTATTTTAGTACAAACGTTTTTATAGTTTTTTTTTTAAATTTGCCACAATATTACATTCTTTGTCCAGTGAGGACGAAATGCAATGTCATTTCTTCACAGTTGGAAACAAATTAACTTTATTTCGATTTGCTTAGTTTTAATTCTTTATTTATATTTTTAAATATAATCCGAATTTGTAATTTTGAGAATGTCAATTCTTTGCTGACTTCAGATTTTGTTTCGTATATCTCGTTGCATCGGATAATTTATATTTTTCATTTAATTTCTACAATTGTGCTTAAATGTATTTCTTTTTTAAATTTATTTTGAACGAAAATTGTTTAAATTTAATGAAACTTTCAAATTTTAATTTTTTTTTAAATCGCTCTTTTAGCTCATGATTGGCAATTTTACTTTCTAAGCTACGGAATTATAGCCAATATAGGTAAGCCAAATGTGGCAATAATTTTTGATATTAAGCACCATGTATTTTTTGTTTCTATCTCTTAGCTTCTCAAAGACACGCAATGGTATTTTATTCTTAGATTAGGCACGTAAATAATTTTTTCCGTGAAATATTATTTTTCTTTTTTATTTATAGTCAAGGTGTACATTTTAAACAAACTCAGACTCAGATAAAACAAGACTCAGTCGCGAATATTAACCGATAATAATTTTTTGTTCTATTTTCATTACTAGGTCGTATGAAGAGGAGTTGCGATGAAGACAGTCCTCGGGAAAGAAAGCTACATCGTCCAGATGCGATAAATTGGAAGGGAGATTCAGATAATTCGCACAGCGAGGATTCTTCGTCCTCCTCCGATTACAAATGCAACGACGACTCCTCATTTTCATCTACTATATTCTCCGACGAAGAATCTTCAAGCTCTTCGGACTCCGATGACGAGGAAGATGAGGAACCAAGACTCATTTTAGATACGGCAACCTACAAGCTATCATTGATCAGAAAGAAATATTCTAGCCTTAGGAGATTCCTGCTGCTAAGTAATATCAAGAAGAAAGTGGAGTCATTATTACGGGTTTGCGAGGAACGAAGACTGATTTTACATTGGACATACCACAAGCTACCTCTGATCAAAGATGTAGATTCAAACCTCAGGAGGTTCCTGCTGCTTAATAACATGAAGAATCGAGTGTTGTCATCAATAGCGGTTTATTGGTGAAAATGTAAGTTAGCCGTTTTTTTCTCCCTGGACACTTTGATAAATGAAATTGTATATGTTCGTATGAAATACCTTAACAATGCAGAACGTGAATCTTCCTTTTCTAGATTATAATTGCAGAAAAACAATAGGATAATCTGACTCCTTTGTATGTCAGATACAAAAAAATGGGTGTTGCAATGATATGAATTTAAGATATTGCTTTATCCATTTCTCTATTATGGAGATATTTCATTGATTCTACCAGCACGATTTTATAGAAAAATACACTTTGAGGACAAAGATTTTGTTTTAGCAAATCGGTATAAAGCTATCCATTCCGAAACACGTAATTTCAGACAGTGTTGCAAACGGCTTTGTGGTGATGTTGTGTTCTGTGTATATGCAAAAAAGCAAGAATTTATGAATTTATCTTTTCCAACCAGCGTTTCATTTGTGATTGTATACGCATTTTTGGTACGTAGCGAGCCAGGAGACGGATAATTTGAAATGTTGACTTGATTACCATTTGTAATCGGAAATGACGCATCAGTTTTGATTTGCGACTGATAGTGAGCATTTAATCCTTATGAAAAAATTTCTCGTATAAATAATCAGTATATGAGTAAATGGTTTTATTAGTGAAAACGCTAATACACGATCAATATTTCGTTTACAACCTTGAAAATCAGAAGAATGCCCATTGGAAATCCCAAAATAATTGGTCCCCACATTGTCTTCATGAATCCCTGCTCAAATTTATCATAATATTAGCGCCATTTTAAGCCAATTTACTCTGCATTAACACTTGCTGCAAGACACGATCTGAATCTAAAAATCAATTATATGACACACCGTATGCCAAATATGGCTCCAGGACCTTAGTATACGGTATTGTCCAACCGACGTTAGAAATTCATAACCATTTAAATCTGTATTCACGATTTTGAGTTCTTTCAATTTACGAAATCTTTTACTTTGCTTGTGTTATGATATCGAACATTCACTGTTTGCCACTGAGAGAATGTCTCAGCAAGCCGTTGATACAATGCCACGAAAAAGCACTGATAACAACTCTTTCGGTTTGTGGGAAAGGTAAACAACCGATATGGAACATGGGGGTCTTTGTTCTATTGTCACTACGACAGGTGTTTCGTGTAGGTTCTATGAATGTCTTCAAGGGATTAAATGCTTTATATTTTTACACCTGTTGATACACTGGACAAGCAAGTGCTGTCCCGTGAGTTTGAGCCATAACCAATCAGAAACCATTTGGATAGCCACGAGATTTACAGAAGAGCATCAATGTTAGTACACTTTTTGTCGTGCTGAGAGGTGGTGGCTGTATAGATCGCTCTTCTCGCTTGGTTCAATTAGCGTTCAGTATCTTCTTACATTGGCTAAAAGTTTATAATTTATAAGCGGTTTCGTGTCTTGGTACTTGTAATTGAAGACATTGTGAACTTTTTTACTGAAAATGTTGAAAATATGTGCTACAAATGTTCCTACAGCAAAGGGAGGACCAGACTTGGAAGAAATGGAGATCCAGACGGAGAAGCGAGGTATGTAAATTCAATATTCCAGTATTTGTATTTTAGTACAAACATTTTTATAGTTTTTTTTAAAATTTGCCACAATATTACATTCTTTGTCCAGTGAGGACGAAATGCAATGTCATTTCTTCACAGTTGGAAACAAATTAACTTTATTTCGATTTGCTTAGTTTTAATTCTTTATTTATATTTTTAAATATAATCCGAATTTGTAATTTTGAGAATGTCAATTCTTTGCTGACTTCAGATTTTGTTTCGTATATCTCGTTGCATCGGATAATTTATATTTTCCATTTAATTTCTGCATTTGTGCTTAAATGTATTTGTTTTTTAAATTTATTTTGAACGAAAATTGTTTAAATTTAATGAAACTTTCAAATTTTAATTTTTTTTTGAATCGCTCTTTTAGCTCATGATTTGCAATTTTACTTTCTAAGCTTCGGAATTATAGCCAATATAGGTAAGCCAAATTTGGCAATAATTTTTGATATTAAGCACCATGTATTTTTTGATTTTATCTCTTAGCTTCTCAAAGACACGCAATGGTATTTTATTCTTAGATTAGGCACGTAAATAATTTTTTTCCGTGAAATATTATGTTTTCTTTTTATTTATAGTCAAGGTGTACATTTTAAACAAACTCAGACTCAGATAAAACAAGACTCAGTGGCGAATATTAACCGATAATAATTTTTTGTTCTATTTTCATTACTAGGTCGTATGAAGAGGAGTTGCGATGAAGACAGTCCTCGGGAAAGAAAGCTACATCGTCCAGATGCGATAAATTGGAAGGGAGATTCAGATAATTCGCACAGCGAGGATTCTTCGTCCTCCTCCGATTACAAATGCAACGACGACTCCTCATTTTCATCTACTATATTCTCCGACGAAGAATCTTCAAGCTCTTCGGACTCCGATGACGAGGAAGATGAGGAACCAAGACTCATTTTAGATACGGCAACCTACAAGCTATCATTGATCAGAAAGAAATATTCTAGCCTTAGGAGATTCCTGCTGCTAAGTAATATCAAGAAGAAAGTGGAGTCATTATTACGGGTTTGCGAGGAACGAAGACTGATTTTACATTGGACATACCACAAGCTACCTCTGATCAAAGATGTAGATTCAAACCTCAGGAGGTTCCTGCTGCTTAATAACATGAAGAATCGAGTGTTGTCATCAATAGCGGTTTATTGGTGAAAATGCAAGTTAGCCGTTTTTTTCTCCCTGGACACTTTGATAAAAGAAATTGTATATGTTCGTATGAAATACCTTAACAATGCAGAACGTGAATCTTCCTTTTCTAGATTATAATTGCAGAAAAACAATAGGATAATCTGACTCCTTTGTATGTCAGATACAAAAAAATGGGTGTTGCAATGAAATGAATTTAAGATTTTGCTTTATCCATTTCTCTATTATGGAGATATTTCATTGATTCTACCAGCACGATTTTATAGAAAAATACACTTTGAGGACAAAGATTTTGTTTTAGCAAATCGGTATAAAGCTATCGATTCCGAAACACGCAATTTCAGACAGTGTTGCAAACGGCTTTGTGGTGATGTTGTGTTCTGTGTATATGCAAAAAAGCAAGAATTTATGAGTTGTTATCTTTTCCAACCAGCGTTTCATTTGTGATTGTATACGCATTTTTGGTACGTAGCGAGGCAGGAGGCGGATAATTTGAAATGTTGACTTGATTACCATTTGTAATCGGAAATGACGCATCAGTTTTGATTTGCGACTGATAGTGAGCATTTAATCCTTATGAAAAAATATCTCGTATAAAGAATCAGTATATGAGTAAATGGTTTTATTAGTGAAAACGCTAATACACGATCAATGTTTCGTTTACAACCTTGAAAATCAGAAGAATGCCTATTGGAAATCCCAAAATAATTGGTCCCCACATTGTCTTCATGAATCCCTGCTCAAATTTATCATAATATTAGCGCCATTTTAAGCCAATTTACTCTGCATTAACACTTGCTGCAAGACACGATCTGAATCTAAAAATCAATTATATGACACACCGTATGCCAAATATGGCTCCAGGACCTTAGTATACTGGTATTGTCCAACCGACGTTAGAAATTCATCACCATTTAAATCTGTATTCACGATTTTGAGTTCTTTCAATTTACGAAATCTTTTACTTTGCTTGTGTTATGATATCGAACATTCACTGTTTGCCACTGAGAGAATGTCTCAGCAAGCCGTTGATACAATGCCACGAAAAAGCACTGATAACAACTCTTTCGGTTTGTGGGAAAGGTAAACAACCGATATGGAACATGGGGGTCTTTGTTCTATTGTCACTACGACAGGTGTTTCGTGTAGGTTCTATGAATGTCTTCAAGGGATTAAATGCTTTATATTTTTACACCTTTTGATACACTGGACAAGCAAGTGCTGTCCCGTGAGTTTGAGCCATAACCAATCAGAAACCATTTTTATAGCCACGAGATTTCCAGAAGAGCGTCAATGTTAGTACACTTTTTGTCGTGCTGAGAGGTGGTGGCTGTATAGATCGCTCTTCTCGCTTGGTTCAATTAGCGTTCAGTATCTTCTTACATTGGCTAAAAGTTTATAATTTATAAGCGGTTTCGTGTCTTGGTACTTGTAATTGAAGACATTGTGAACTTTTTTTACTGAAAATGTTGAAAATATGTGCTACAAATGTTCCTACAGCAAAGGGAGGACCAGACTTGGAAGAAATGGAGATCCAGACGGAGAAGCGAGGTATGTAAATTCAATATTCCAGTATTTGTATTTTAGTACAAACATTTTTATAGTTTTTTTTAAAATTTGCCACAATATTACATTCTTTGTCCAGTGAGGACGAAATGCAATGTCATTTCTTCACAGTTGGAAAAAAATTAACTTTATTTCGATTTGCTTAGTTTTAATTCTTTATTTATATTTTTAAATATAATCCGAATTTGTAATTTTGAGAATGTCAATTCTTTGCTGACTTCAGATTTTGCTTCGTATATCTCGTTGCATCGGATAATTTATATTTTTCATTTAATTTCTACATTTGTGCTTAAATGTATTTGTTTTTTAAATTTATTTTGAACGAAAATTGTTAAAATTAATGAAACTTTCAAATTTTAATTTTTTTTTAATCGCTCTTTCAGCTCATGATTGGCAATTTTACTTTCTAAGCTACGGAATTATAGCCAATATAGGTAAGCCAAATTTGGCAATAATTTTTTATATTAAGCACCATGTATTTTTTGTTTTTATCTCTTAGCTTCTCAAAGACACGCAATGGTATTTTATTCTTAGATTAGGCACGTAAATAATTTTTTCCGTGAAATATTATGTTTTCTTTTTTATTTATAGTCAAGGTGTACATTTTAAACAAACTCAGACTCAGATAAAACAAGACTCAGTCGCGAATATTAACCGATAATAATTTTTTGTTCTATTTTCATTACTAGGTCTTATGAAGAGGAGTTGCGATGAAGACGGTCCTCGGGAAAGAAAGCTACATCGTCCAGATGCGATAAATTGGAAGGGAGATTCAGATAATTCGCACAGCGAGGATTCTTCGTCCTCCTCCGATTACAAATGCAACGACGACTCCTCATTTTCATCTACTATATTCTCCGACGAAGAATCTTCAAGCTCTTCGGACTCCGATGACGAGGAAGATGAGGAACCAAGACTCATTTTAGATACGGCAACCTACAAGCTATCATTGATCAGAAAGAAATATTCTAGCCTTAGGAGATTCCTGCTGCTAAGTAATATCAAGAAGAAAGTGGAGTCATTATTACGGGTTTGCGAGGAACGAAGACTGATTTTACATTGGACATACCACAAGCTACCTCTGATCAAAGATGTAGATTCAAACCTCAGGAGGTTCCTGCTGCTTAATAACATGAAGAATCGAGTGTTGTCATCAATAGCGGTTTATTGGTGAAAATGCAAGTTAGCCGTTTTTTTCTCCCTGGACACTTTGATAAAAGAAATTGTATATGTTCGTATGAAATACCTTATTAATGCAGAACGTGAATCTTCCTTTTCTAGATTATAATTGCAGAAAAACAATAATATAATCTGACTCCTTTGTATGTCAGATACAAAAAAATGGGTGTTGCAATGAAATGAATTTAAGATTTTGCTTTATCCATTTCTCTATTATGGAGATATTTCATTGATTCTACCAGCACGATTTTATAGAAAAATACACTTTGAGGACAAAGATTTTGTTTTAGCAAATCGGTATAAAGCTATCGATTCCGAAACACGCAATTTCAGACAGTGTTGCAAACGGCTTTGTGGTGATGTTGTGTTCTGTTTATATGCAAAAAAGCAAGAATTTATGAGTTTGTTTATCTTTTCCAACCAGCGTTTCATTTGTGATTGTATACGCATTTTTGGTACGTAGCGAGGCAGGAGGCGGATAATTTGAAATGTTGACTTGATTACCATTTGTAATCGGAAATGACGCATCAGTTTTGATTTGCGACTGATAGTGAGCATTTAATCCTTATGAAAAAATATCTCGTATAAAGAATCAGTATATGAGTAAATGGTTTTATTAGTGAAAACGCTAATACACGATCAATATTTCGTTTACAACCTTGAAAATCAGAAGAATGCCTATTGGAAATCCCAAAATAATTGGTCCCCACATTGTCTTCATGAATCCCTGCTCAAATTTATCATAATATTAGCGCCATTTTAAGCCAATTTACTCTGCATTAACACTTGCTGCAAGACACGATCTGAATCTAAAAATCAATTATATGACACACCGTATGCCAAATATGGCTCCAGGACCTTAGTATACGGTATTGTCCAACCGACGTTAGAAATTCATCACCATTTAAATCTGTATTCACGATTTTGAGTTCTTTCAATTTACGAAATCTTTTACTTTGCTTGTGTTATGATATCGAACATTCACTGTTTGCCACTGAGAGAATGTCTCAGCAAGCCGTTGATACAATGCCACGAAAAAGCACTGATAACAACTCTTTCGGTTTGTGGGAAAGGTAAACAACCGATATGGAACATGGGGGTCTTTGTTCTATTGTCACTACGACAGGTGTTTCGTGTAGGTTCTATGAATGTCTTCAAGGGATTAAATGCTTTATATTTTTACACCTTTTGATACACTGGACAAGCAAGTGCTGTCCCGTGAGTTTGAGCCATAACCAATCAGAAACCATTTTTATAGCCACGAGATTTCCAGAAGAGCGTCAATGTTAGTACACTTTTTGTCGTGCTGAGAGGTGGTGGCTGTATAGATCGCTCTTCTCGCTTGGTTCAATTAGCGTTCAGTATCTTCTTACATTGGCTAAAAGTTTATAATTTATAAGCGGTTTCGTGTCTTGGTACTTGTAATTGAAGACATTGTGAACTTTTTTTACTGAAAATGTTGAAAATATGTGCTACAAATGTTCCTACAGCAAAGGGAGGACCAGACTTGGTAGAAATGGAGATCCAGACGGAGAAGCGAGGTATGTAAATTCAATATTCCAGTATTTGTATTTTAGTACAAACATTTTTATAGTTTTTTTAAAAATTTGCCACAATATTACATTCTTTGTCCAGTGAGGACGAAATGCAATGTCATTTCATCACAGTTGGAAAAAAATTAACTTTATTTCGATTTGCTTAGTTTTAATTCTTTATTTATATTTTTAAATATAATCCGAATTTGTAATTTTGAGAATGTCAATTCTTTGCTGACTTCAGATTTTGTTTCGTATATCTCGTTGCATCGGATAATTTATATTTTTCATTTAATTTCTACATTTGTGCTTAAATGTATTTGTTTTTTAAATTTATTTTGAACGAAAATTGTTTAAATTTAATGAAACTTTCAAATTTTAATTTTTTTTTTGAATCGCTCTTTTAGCTCATGATTGGCAATTTTACTTTCTAAGCTACGGAATTATAGCCAATATAGGTAAGCCAAATTTGGCAATAATTTTTGATATTAAGCACCATGTATTTTTTGTTTTTATCTCTTAGCTTCTCAAAGACACGCAATGGTATTTTATTCTTAGATTAGGAACGTAAATAATTTTTTCCGTGAAATATTATTTTTTCTTTTTTATTTATTGTCAAGGTATACATTTTAAAATAACTCAGACTCAGATAAAACAAGACTCAGTCGCGAATATTAACCGATAATAATTTTTTGTTATATTTTCATTACTAGGTCTTATGAAGAGGAGTTGCGATGAAGACAGTCCTCGGGAAAGAAAGCTACAGTCGCCCGCAAATCTATTTGAGCAACGGTACCGTTTCGAAATTTTTCAAAATCCATGGATCACGAAATAAAAATTTCATTGAATGCTAAAACAAAAAAAAATCCATGAGCTTAGGGATTTCGTAGATGAGCACAAACCTGATCTAATTCTTCTACAAGAAACTCACCAGGGGATAAACTATACATAACTAACCACAATACCTATAGGTTCGACTACAACAACCCCTTCACGTTATTAATGCAACTGTAATTTCTAACATTTACATCAGCACAATCACCATCATATCCACCTAGCCACTGTTTCTAAAGTAACAGCCATGAACAAACCAACTGCTAGTTCATCAAAATTGAACAATTCTGAAAGTGCTGATGGGGATTTTCAAATCAAAAGTATTCAACAGAGTAAAGGTAATAGAATAATTAATATAGAAACTTTGATTAATATATTTTCAATTCTCTGTTGCCCAAATTGTTTTGCTTCAGGACTGAAATTGACTGAGTCACGTGTAAATAAGTAGTCTTAACTTATTGTATGTATGTTATGTAATTTAAATGAATTTACATCGACCCCTAAACCTATGCAAACAAGCAACTTAAGGCGACAATGGACCTTCAGATTGACAAAAATATGTCTCAAAAACGATTTTTTTTTTCGGAAAATGATTCTGCAACTCATCAGCTTTAAATTAAAAAAAAAAAGTTATATTGATCCAATCATTATTAACCGAGTTATAAGTATTTTTCCAAACGTAAACAATGGAAATGTTACGTTAAATTAAAACTTTAAAAGCTATTTTCTCAAAGAAACTTTTCATGTCGTTTCGGTAAGTTCAAAATGTTCCATGCGTCATAATTTTTCTTGAATTTTCATAAAATTTCATAAAATGATTATTTATATATGTTAGAATAAAACTTGGTGATAAATTCATTATACTATTTTAAAACACCCTAAAATTTTTACAATAAAAAAAAAATTTTGATAAAATTTTGCATAAAATGACCTATTTTTATCGATTTCTTTTCTAGTTTTTATAAATATGTCTGTAAATCTAATATTACTACTAACTTTTATTATAACTATATAAAGCTAGCTTAAGAAAGAAAATTAGATATCTGAGACAAAAATGGATGCACATGGAGCATTTTTAAGTTGAGAAATTAACAAACTGATTTTAATTAATATCTTAATTAATTACATTCTGATGTTTTTTTAATTTAGCATTTTCATCTCTAAACACCACTGTATAAGTATACAAAATTTCATAGCAATTGGTTGATAAATAATAAAAAAAAAGTGTTTCATGGTCCATTGTCGGGACAGTAGACTTTCAAAATTGTGAAATTTGTCCAAAAATTCGATTTTTATTTTTTATTTTATTGAATTGTGAAACTACGGACGAGTAGAAATGTGTCGCAAAAAGAATTTTTAATTTCTGCGATTACTTTCCTAGTTATAGGCATTTGCATTTAATTTAGATATTATGTGGTTACTAACAGCAATAACTTTAAATGTGTTTTTCTCAAAATAAAAATTTTCATGTTATACGAATATTCAAACTACTCCAGGCACATTTCTAATGATCGTATTGCTTTGAAATTTAAGTTTTATATACTTAACTGTATATCAAATAAATATTATTGAGAAAAATTATGCTTCGTAGCTCAAGATTTCTAAATATTGTACTTGAAAAGATGATTTATAGGTATTTTGCGTAATAAAAAGGGTGTTTTCACTATTATTTTTTTCTCTTTATATTTTTAATGAATGCTTAAAATAAGCAATAATTTTCGTTGTTAGTTCTATAAGGTATCCTGTAAATAAAAATGACCATATTATATGCAAAAGAAATGCGCTTGGAGCGTTTTTAATGAGGCCAATTTTTGATATAATTAATAATTCATGATTCATAAATTATTAATATTTCATCTTTAAATTTTAACCACTTTTACATATCTATGGTACTAATTACATATTCAAATTTCAAGCAAATCCATTCAAAACAAAAAAAAGTTAGGTTTGAAGGTCCACTGTCCCCATTGAAAATATTTTGCCTCATAACACAGGGAAGTAATTTACTAATATGTTGTTGAAAAAAAAAAAGTGAAATATATTGGTTAGATTTTGTTTTAGAAGATTTGGCGTAAACGCCAATTTTTACTAAAAATTACCCAAATTTGAAAAGTTACTGAAATATTCATTAAATTTTTTTTTTAATTCATGGTTTTATTCCCTGTTCTAACTAAAAACACTTGTGTTTCAAAAAAAAGGTAGGCACATACCTTAATAACTTAAAATTTATCTCCCGGTTTCAAACAAGGAGCTTGTATTTAATTAAATCTAAAATTATTAGTCCTACCTCTTGTTGAAATTAAAATTAAAATGTATCTGTAGATATTTAAAAAGTTTTTTATCCACAATGTACTAAATCTTGAAAATTACTCCATCCCGCTCTATTAGTTTTGATGAAGTGAAGTTCAGTTAAACTGTACTAAGCGTTAACCTCATAAAATGAGATCAGTCAGCAACAGTCTGGATAGAAGTTCCTGGGAACTGGTTCCCTCTACTTCTAAAAATATCTTTTATTTTACAGGAGCTTCTAGGTCTCTTCCTATTGAAAGGTTTCTTGTAATCATAGATTTTAGTAATGTGATATTTTGCACAGTAAGATAAAATGATATATATATATATATATATATATATATATATATATGTGTGTGTGTGTCACGTTAATTGTGATGCGTTTTTGGTGATAATTTTACAGAATTCACAAATGTCTTTACAACATCTCTTATTTAGTAAAAGTGTCTTGAAAACTTTTAATTTTCCTCTGAAGGGATTAATTCTTTAAAAGTTTTGATATTAAAAAAATATCTTGATCATAAAATGATTAAATATTTTGTTACGATACCATAGTTTTTTATGTTGTACATTCCATGTATGCAAAAACTTAACTCGCATAACTTTTATTATAAAAAATGTTTATATGAAATGTTTCACTCTAGTTTATTGGTATTTAAGTAAACTTATTCACAAATTTAGCGTCTCCGTGAAAGCTTGACTGCGTGTCCAATCTTTTTTTGAAGGTAAGTTCATTCTCGTTTAGAATATTTTTTTTTTTCATATCTAAATTACGTGACCCCACTGCATAACGGAGTGGGGATTCATTTCTGTAATTTCTAACCAGCACCATTGCTTACTAAAAATTGTACTACATATAAATTACTTGACTTTACTGCATAATGCAGAGGGGTTTCATTTCTAACATCAGCACGATTGCTTACTAAAAATTTTACTATACCTAAATTACCCGACTGTACAGCATAATGTAGTGGGGTTCCAGTCACGTGTAAGTCTTAACTTATTGTATGTATGTTATGTAATTTAAATAAGTTATTTATGCAACGCACACATCACTTACCGCATTACTAAAACACCAGTACATAACCAAATTGTTCCCCCAAAATATTCGCGTAAATAAAATACAATCAGATATAACACATTTCCCATGCAATTTATAAAGTCCCCCAAAATACATATAAATGCACACTAACACAAAACAAAATAATATATTTTTCACAATACTCAATTCTACATTTTAAACTATTGCCTCATTTACATTTAAATTAGTTTTCGCGGGACTTTTATTTTTAAGAAATAATTATTACCTTATCCGAAAGAATAGTACTGATTATAATAAATCTTCTTCCTAGCAGTTTACAAAGTTAGAGCTCTATTTTAATTAATCCCTGTCGACATAATTACAATAATACACAAAACAAAACATTTCTACACTTTATAATTCCAATTTTCATTTCGTGAGGTGGATGTGCGTTTAACTTAACGACCTAAGGTCTTAATTAATAATGAGCTCCAATTATGAAAAGATTAAAAAACTTAACCAACAAAAAAAAATCTTAACTTTACCTTGAGTCGACTGAAGAAAAATCTGAAAAATTTGAAAAATAAAAAGATAGTGCAGAAGATCTTTGCGGAGACGTTGTAGCACGTATCGCTTTTAAATCAAACTAAAGGACGACGAATTACTGCGTGTTCATCCGCAGGAGAAGACAAGTAAGGAGTTCCAACTTAAAAAGCATTTTAGAATGTTATACAAACGGCCCAGCACCACAGACTTTGCACATTTCCATCTGCCGCTTGCCATATTATTTTTTTTCTTAGCATTAAAAAAAGCGTGGGCTTTGAAACTTACAAAGCTTTTTAGTTGACTCATCACAGAGCGTAACCTTCCGCGCCCCCCTCTAAGTCAAACATCTGTAAGCCATTCTGATGGCCATCTGTATTCCATTCTAGGAAGGGGGAATTTCCAAAATGGTTCAAAGTTAAGTATCAGATTTCACGTAAGACATTATCAAGGGTTTGAGAGAGGAAAAATACGTTTTCGAAAATCTAACCTTACGGCCAGACTAAAGGTTATTTTAATCAGTTAATAGTTTTAATTAACACCAGTGAAATTTCACTCAGCTACCTTTTAATATTTTACCTCTATTTGAACACAGTTTTACTTTTTTTTTGCATAAATAACTTATTTAAATTACATAACATACATACAATAATTGGAGCTCATTATTAATTAAGACCTTAGGTCGTTAAGTTAAACGCACATCCACCTCACGAAATGAAAATTGGAATTATAAAGTGTAGAAATGTTTTGTTTTGTGTATTATTGTAATTATGTCGACAGGGATTAATTAAAATAGAGCTCTAACTTTGTAAACTGCTAGGAAGAAGATTTATTATAATCAGTACTATTCTTTCGGATAAGGTAATAATTATTTCTTAAAAATAAAAGTCCCGCGAAAACTAATTTAAATGTAAATGAGGCAATAGTTTAAAATGTAGAATTGAGTATTGTGAAAAATATATTATTTTGTTTTGTGTTAGTGTGCATTTATATGTATTTTGGGGGACTTTATAAATTGCATGGGAAATGTGTTATATCTGATTGTATTTTATTTACGCGAATATTTTGGGGGAACAATTTGGTTATGTACTGGTGTTTTAGTAATGCGGTAAGTGATGTGTGCGTTGCATAAATAACTTATTTAAATTACATAACATACATACAATAAGTTAAGACTTACACGTGACTGGAACCCCACTACATTATGCTGTACAGTCGGGTAATTTAGGTATAGTAAAATTTTTAGTAAGCAATCGTGCTGATGTTAGAAATGAAACCCCTCTGCATTATGCAGTAAAGTCAAGTAATTTATATGTAGTACAATTTTTAGTAAGCAATGGTGCTGGTTAGAAATTACAGAAATGAATCCCCACTCCGTTATGCAGTGGGGTCACGTAATTTAGATATGAAAAAAAAAAATATTCTAAACGAGAATGAACTTACCTTCAAAAAAAGATTGGACACGCAGTCAAGCTTTCACGGAGACGCTAAATTTGTGAATAAGTTTACTTAAATACCAATAAACTAGAGTGAAACATTTCATATAAACATTTTTTATAATAAAAGTTATGCGAGTTAAGTTTTTGCATACATGGAATGTACAACATAAAAAACTATGGTATCGTAACAAAATATTTAATCATTTTATGATCAAGATATTTTTTTTAATATCAAAACTTTTAAAGAATTAATCCCTTCAGAGGAAAATTAAAAGTTTTCAAGACACTTTTACTAAATAAGAGATGTTGTAAAGACATTTGTGAATTCTGTAAAATTATCACCAAAAACGCATCACAATTAACGTGACACACACACACATATATATATATATATATATATATATATATATATATATCATTTTATCTTACTGTGCAAAATATCACATTACTAAAATCTATGATTACAAGAAACCTTTCAATAGGAAGAGACCTAGAAGCTCCTGTAAAATAAAAGATATTTTTAGAAGTAGAGGGAACCAGTTCCCAGGAACTTCTATCCAGACTGTTGCTGACTGATCTCATTTTATGAGGTTAACGCTTAGTACAGTTTAACTGAACTTCACTTCATCAAAACTAATAGAGCGGGATGGAGTAATTTTCAAGATTTAGTACATTGTGGATAAAAAACTTTTTAAATATCTACAGATACATTTTAATTTTAATTTCAACAAGAGGTAGGACTAATAATTTTAGATTTAATTAAATACAAGCTCCTTGTTTGAAACCGGGAGATAAATTTTAAGTTATTAAGGTATGTGCCTACCTTTTTTTTGAAACACAAGTGTTTTTAGTTAGAACAGGGAATAAAACCATGAATTAAAAAAAAAAATTTAATGAATATTTCAGTAACTTTTCAAATTTGGGTAATTTTTAGTAAAAATTGGCGTTTACGCCAAATCTTCTAAAACAAAATCTAACCAATATATTTCACTTTTTTTTTTTCAACAACATATTAGTAAATTACTTCCCTGTGTTATGAGGCAAAATATTTTCAATGGGGACAGTGGACCTTCAAACCTAACTTTTTTTTGTTTTGAATGGATTTGCTTGAAATTTGAATATGTAATTAGTACCATAGATATGTAAAAGTGGTTAAAATTTAAAGATGAAATATTAATAATTTATGAATCATGAATTATTAATTATATCAAAAATTGGCCTCATTAAAAACGCTCCAAGCGCATTTCTTTTGCATATAATATGGTCATTTTTATTTACAGGATACCTTATAGAACTAACAACGAAAATTATTGCTTATTTTAAGCATTCATTAAAAATATAAAGAGAAAAAAATAATAGTGAAAACACCCTTTTTATTACGCAAAATACCTATAAATCATCTTTTCAAGTACAATATTTAGAAATCTTGAGCTACGAAGCATAATTTTTCTCAATAATATTTATTTGATATACAGTTAAGTATATAAAACTTAAATTTCAAAGCAATACGATCATTAGAAATGTGCCTGGAGTAGTTTGAATATTCGTATAACATGAAAATTTTTATTTTGAGAAAAACACATTTAAAGTTATTGCTGTTAGTAACCACATAATATCTAAATTAAATGCAAATGCCTATAACTAGGAAAGTAATCGCAGAAATTAAAAATTCTTTTTGCGACACATTTCTACTCGTCCGTAGTTTCACAATTCAATAAAATAAAAAATAAAAATCGAATTTTTGGACAAATTTCACAATTTTGAAAGTCTACTGTCCCGACAATGGACCATGAAACACTTTTTTTTTATTATTTATCAACCAATTGCTATGAAATTTTGTATACTTATACAGTGGTGTTTAGAGATGAAAATGCTAAATTAAAAAAACATCAGAATGTAATTAATTAAGATATTAATTAAAATCAGTTTGTTAATTTCTCAACTTAAAAATGCTCCATGTGCATCCATTTTTGTCTCAGATATCTAATTTTCTTTCTTAAGCTAGCTTTATATAGTTATAATAAAAGTTAGTAGTAATATTAGATTTACAGCCATATTTATAAAAACTAGAAAAGAAATCGATAAAAATAGGTCATTTTATGCAAAATTTTATCAAAATTTTTTTTTTATTGTAAAAATTTTAGGGTGTTTTAAAATAGTATAATGAATTTATCACCAAGTTTTATTCTAACATATATAAATAATCATTTTATGAAATTTTATGAAAATTCAAGAAAAATTATGACGCATGGAACATTTTGAACTTACCGAAACGACATGAAAAGTTTCTTTGAGAAAATAGCTTTTAAAGTTTTAATTTAACGTAACATTTCCATTGTTTACGTTTGGAAAAATACTTATAACTCGGTTAATAATGATTGGATCAATATAACTTTTTTTTTTTAATTTAAAGCTGATGAGTTGCAGAATCATTTTCCGAAAAAAAAAATCGTTTTTGAGACATATTTTTGTCAATCTGAAGGTCCATTGTCGCCTTAAGTTGCTTGTTTGCATAGGTTTAGGGGTCGATGTAAATTCATTTAAATTACATAACATACATACAATAAGTTAAGACTACTTATTTACACGTGACTCAGTCAATTTCAGTCCTGAAGCAAAACAATTTGGGCAACAGAGAATTGAAAATATATTAATCAAAGTTTCTATATTAATTATTCTATTACCTTTACTCTGTTGAATACTTTTGATTTGAAAATCCCCATCAGCACTTTCAGAATTGTTCAATTTTGATGAACTAGCAGTTGGTTTGTTCATGGCTGTTACTTTAGAAACAGTGGCTAGGTGGATATGATGGTGATTGTGCTGATGTAAATGTTAGAAATTACAGTTGCATTAATAACGTGAAGGGGTTGTTGTAGTCGAACCTATAGGTATTGTGGTTAGTTATGTATAGTTTATCCCCTGGTGAGTTTCTTGTAGAAGAATTAGATCAGGTTTGTGCTCATCTACGAAATCCCTAAGCTCATGGATTTTTTTTTGTTTTAGCATTCAATGAAATTTTTATTTCGTGATCCATGGATTTTGAAAAATTTCGAAACGGTACCGTTGCTCAAATAGATTTGCGGGCGACTGTATCGTTTACAGTCTCGGGACTGTAAAATCAAACCTTTTTCGATTTTACAGTTTTCGTAGCGTAACGACTATCTAGTGTATTTTTTACAACTTTCGATTGTTAGCGTAAAATTTCCTTCCTTGCGAGATCACATTTCCAAATTGAAGTGGTCCCGAAATATTACCTTGGTCATCAATTGAAAAAAAAAAAGCAATAAAATTTACTTCTAAAATTTTCATATTATAAAAAAAGAGAAAGGAATATAAATTTTAAAAATCTGAATCTGGGAAAATTTAAAAAAATATATATATATATATATATATATATATATATATATATATATATATATATATATATATATATATATAATGCATCAGTTTCCAAGAAGGAAGGTCAAGAATGGAGGGTGTGGAATATCTAGCTGGTAAGGCCACAGGAACAGGGCGCTTATGAATTTCCCTAGGATCATAATCTGGGAGATTCGCGAATTTTTATGTTTTTAAACATTAACAAGTTAAAAATTTCAAAGGCAATAATTTAAATTATGATTAAATTATTATTACGATTAATGATAAAGTTTTCATTGCACTATTAGTATTTACATATGATAAATTATATATTAAATACATGAAACCATGATTTTTTTTATCCTATGTCAACAAAACACTTACTAATCACAGTGATAGATAAAATATGATATTGCAATGACAGAAGTTCCCTCCTACTTTATCTTTTACTTTACAATCTAGATAAAGCCATTATAGCTAATAAAATTACATTTGAATGAAACATAATGTAAAACTATATACATAAGTAATTTTGATTTAAATCAATGATTTTTTTTAAAAAATCAAGTGATTTAAATCCTAATTTAAATCAGGATTTAATTCATGTACTGTATATTTAAATTATGTATATTTAAATTTAATTAATCGTCTTTTAATAATTTTTATAACTAAAATAACGATTTTAATAACTAAAATAATGTCTAAACTTATTTTATTTTATTTTATCAATTTGGCTACATTTCAAACTTTTCAATTATTATTTTATTACTTTCCATACAAGTTTGAAAAGTTATTTGATGTTGTACAGTGCTTCATACTGGGAAATGGCTGAATGGTAGGGCTCTGTCTTTCGATCCCGAATCCTACTTCTGGCATGGATGATTCCCGCCTTTCGTAATCGGCTTTAAAATTAGGTTCCAGTCTATCTAATTAATCCTCGTGTAACAAAATATTGTTTAGTTCTTCATCTCGGTCTTCTAACATCTTGTTTTAATCTGTAAATTAATGGGTTGGTGAGAAATTCTTAGGTGTTTCTTTTCTTTTTTTTTAACTCACGATGAACTACCTACCCAAATTATCAGGTGTAAGGCGTTTAGAGCGTCACATTCGAGGTTATCTCCACAATTTTGATCATCCTCATGAGATAGGAATTTTCTCCTAATTTCGTACCCCTCTCTTGCGTAGCCGACTTCCCAGCGAGAGGATTTTCGGACCCCGTAGCTGTTTCCTTAAAATTTCATTGATTTTTGATAGTGGTCGGAAGCAAATTAATGAAAGCATAATTTTCCGGGTGAACCTTACGGTGCTGGAGTTCGCAGGTTCGAGTCCCTTTTCTATATGAATGTTTGTATTCATCTGTATCGACATTAAGCAGTAAGTCCCGGTCAAATTAGTCTTCGAGTACCAAAAATTGACCTAAGCTCTCTAAACAACCAAATTATCGGAATTTCTTTATTACAGCATTTAACTAGGACATTGATATGACCGATATAATCTTAAAATTGCAGTTAAAAAAAAGATGTATTTTCATAGACACAAAAAGAATATGATTAAAACAAAACTGATTTGTAAAATTGTGTATTTAACTATAAACTTGTGTATGTACGTATGTGCAATAGCGTCTAAATAGTGCATTCAATTGAACTCAAATCCAATATGTGTGTTGCGAGAAAATACTAAATTTTTAATTCTGATATTTCAAAAAATTTGGTTTTCTGCATGAAAATTGGCAAGTCATAAGTTAAGCATGAATATTCATTCATCAACAAAATTTTTCGGCTGCAATATAAATATTATAAAAATTAATTTTGGATGTTGTTCCAAAATTGTTATTAATTCGCTATTGCACTGCAAATCAATCAAAAGGGTGAGCTGATTGCTTATCAACGGGGGAAAACTTTGATAATGAAGTTGCATGATAAAAGATCTGTCGCCATTTTAAGCACGATCCATTCCACAGAAATGCAAAATATAACAAAACATGGGAAAACTTATAAAAAACCCGTACCAGTTCTGGATTGCAACCATACAATGGGTGGTGTGGACAGAATGGATGGATCTATTTAAAATTATGGCAAAATAAGAAAAACGATAACAGAAAATTATGGGATATAAGAAAAACGATGATAACAGAAAAAATATTATAAAAAAATTGTCAGGCACCTATTAGATATTTCCGTTCGGAATTCATTCCTTCTTTACAAAACAAAAATGGAGGGAATCTTAATAATCTGAACTTCCGTTTGAAATTAATAGAGAGAATAATGGAAGAAAACATTTCTTCTGAATAAGAAAATATCTCTATCCATTCATGCAAAATTTGTGATGAAGCTTTGTGCCCCGCTTCCTGTTTTGAAAAATACCATACAAAAGAATAGAATGTTTAACATATATTTCTATATTTAAAATAACTATACGTCTTTGTTTACATCACATTTTCACATAATAAGAAATAAGCAATTGTGTATGATATAGCGATCTATTATCGATCTTCTGTTGTAAAAAATTGTAGCACTTGAAAATATGGTATTATGTATTAAGGTTATAACAAGATCATTGCATCTATAATTGTAACATCAGAAAGAACTAACAAATTTTTAGCGATATAATTATTTATTTGTAATATAAAAGAAAATATACTGTCGTGAAAACATATAGAATAAATGAGTCGAAACTAAAAGCAAGGGTGAAACCATGTTGCTGTTGACCCTTGCATGATAAAATAGTTGATTACCAGATTACACGGATTTGAGCCTATTCCCTCAGCCACAAGGATCAACCCCATGCCAGCTGAGAGATTCTGCACCCTTGCCCAATGATCTGGAACTGACGCTAATGCTTACTCCACACCAACGGCGACGGACACGAAAATCATGTATCTTCGCTGTTGCGCATGCGTATTACAAACAAATTTTCACTCCCTCGGTTCGTCTCCGTATCCGGTCTTCGCGGTTTCAACTCTTGGAGAAAGTTCAACTTTTGTCTCTGCCGCCGTGCTCGACAGCCAATCAGAATAGAAAGATTGTGGCTCTCGCTCGCTGACCGAACCGATACACGTGCATGTTTGTTTTGACTTGCAGATAGCGTCCCAGCGAACCTTTCAGTTGTAAATATCAAGTGCATTGCATTATCACGATGGAAGAAATTTTAATTAATTTTGTCCGAGAATGTCCCTGGATTTACGACTACTCAAGAGCGGACTTCAGGGACAACGAAAAGAAAGAAAATTCGTGGAAAAAAATAGCCACCGTTTTAAATTTGGATGGTAAGTTTTGCTTGTTTTTTTTCTATTACATTGGCTCTATTCTTGAAGATAAGTGCATTCATATTATTTTTAAATGATATACTTTTCATTATTATTTTCAGTTGTTGAGGTTAAAAAAAAATGGAATAATCTGAGAAGTTCGTATGTTAGAGAAAAACGAATAAAGCCGAGTGGGAGCAGTGGAGGGAAAAAGAAGGAATGGGTGTTTACACAGTCCCTATCTTTTTTAGCTGGCCATGTAAAAGAAAAAAAGAAGTATGTAGCTTTTATTAAAAGATGAAACTAAATATATTTTTCAATTCTTTTAATTTCCAAACAATTAAGAAAGCAATAAATGTTTTTTGTAAATTATGATTAGGGTGACTGCCTAGTTCGGAGCCAATTTTTAAAGAATATAAATTTTTTAAGGATTTTTTGGTCTTTTATGGTAAAGTATCAATTAAAAATTAACAAAAACGTACCTGTAAATACCATACTTTTTATAAATTGATCAATTTGAAGTAATTTTTGATGAAATTTAGCTAAAATGCCTATTACTCTACACAGAATTCTAATGCTACTATTTTAAATTCCTTCTCACACATGATTCATACGACAGTTATCTTCAAAATGACCTAAAATCTAAGAGAAATTTTAGAATGTAAAAACAATACAGACAATTTTATGCTCCAATATGAAAATTTTCCCCCGATTTGTCATTCCTTTCCTTATAAAAAGAACCCGAAATAAAAAAACTATTTGTTATACATCAATTATTGTAAGTCATTTCATTAACAATTACATCTAAAACATTTCCTGAAAATTTTATCAAATTATATGCATTATTATGTGAGATATAATGATAACGGGAGAGATTTGTGCTAAAAAACATAAAACAGAAAAGGCATTTAAAATTGTTTGTCCCTTCAATTTTGTAGCAAATGATGTTTTTTAGAATAGCTATATCTCTGCTTCTAATTGATATATAATGAAAATCAAAACAGTTTTGAAAAGATAAAAGATTGAATTACATGATTCTTGCAAGAAATAAAATTGACCAAAATAGTCAAAAAATGACATTTTCAATGTAGACAGTCACCTTAAAAATTTTTTTTTCTAATTATTGTTGTAATTAAAATGTTTCAAGCATTTAAGAAATATGAAAGAAAAAATGCTTCTAAATATGCGTATACTGCAGTTTAAAAAATATATATCCATAAAAATACTATGTGATTTTTTTTTAATATTATGAATTTGGTTTCAGAACATACTCCAACTTCTGTCTTCCGAATAAAGATGTGGACTCGCATAATATTATGGAAGTTCCACTTAATCCCAATATTATGGAAGTTCCACTTAATCCCAATACTGTAGAAGTTCCACTTAATCACAATATTATGGAAGTTTCACTGAATTTAGGTAGGTATGTTTTTATTCTTTAAGATACAGTATTTATTTACATTATGTTAACGTATTATGTCTTCCTATACAACAATAATTATCTCTACAGCAATATTTTTACTTGTCCTGCATAATATCAGATTTATCGCAAAGAGACATTCAGGTAAAATAAAATGAATTTAAAAAATAGAAGAAATGCACAGATGTGTACCACTTTACTAGTGACAAAAAAATTTGCAACACCTTTTAAAGTGAAAGCTTAGATTTAATATATTACTTTAAAAATGAAGCATAGAATTTTTGGAAAGCTGCTATTCTCGTTTGTAAAATAAAATGTGAAAAACTTAAAACTTCTAAATTAATGTAGTTTCTTTAATGTGCTATTAAAAAAGTCGAGAAAAATATTTATGCCATTGGAATGTCCTTATTCCATTCCAAACATATTTGTATTATTTAGATTAAGATAATTTAATTGTTTATCCTTCAAAC
>OU015495.1:184076057-184121098 GCA_907164885.2 Dolomedes plantarius | reverse complement strand
GTTTTTTTTAAATTTGCCACAATATTACATTCTCTGTCCAGTGAGGACGAAATGCAATGTCATTTCTTCACGTTGGAAACAAATTAACTATATTTCGATTTGCTTAGTTTTAATTCTTTATTTATATTTTTAAATATAATCCGAATTTGTAATTTTGAGAATGTCAATTCTTTGCTGACTTCAGATTTTGTTTCGTATATCTCGTTACATCGGATAATTATATTTTTCATTTAATTTCTGCATTTGTGCTTAAATGTATATTGTTTTTTAAATTTATTTTGAACGAAAATTGTTTAAATTTAATGAAAGTTTCAAATTTTAATTTTTTTTTTAAATCGCTCTTTTAGCTCATGATTTGCAATTTTACTTTCTAAGCTACGGAATTATAGCCAATATAGGTAAGCCAATTGGCAATAATTTTTGATATTAAGCACCATGTATTTTTTGTTTTTATCTCTTAGCTTCTCAAAGACACGCAATGGTATTTTATTCTTAGATTAGGCACGTAAATAATTTTTTCCGTGAAATATTATTTTTTCTTTTTTATTTATAGTCAAGGTGTACATTTTAAACAACTCAGACTCAGATAAAACAAGACTCAGTCGCGAATATTAACCGATAATAATTTTTTGTTCTATTTTCATTACTAGGTCGTATGAAGAGGAGTTGCGATTGAAGACAGTCCTCGGGAAAGAAAGCTACATCGTCCAGATGCGAATAAATTGGAAGGGGAGATTCAGATAATTCGTACAGCGAGGATTCTTCGTCCTCCTCCGATTACAAATGCAACGACGACTCCTCATTTTCATCTACTATATTCTCCGACGAAGAATCTTCAAGCTCTTCGGACTCCGATGACGAGGAAGATGAGGAACCAAGACTCATTTTAGATACGGCAACCTACAAGTTATCATTGATCAGAAAGAAATATTATAGCCATAGGAGATTCCTGCTGCTAAGTAATATCAAGAAGAAAGTAGAGTCATTATTACGGGTTTGCGAGGAACGAAGACTGATTTTACATTGGACATACCACAAGCTACCTCTGATCAAAGATGTAGATTCAAACCTCAGGAGGTTCCTGCTGCTTAATAACATGAAGAATCGAGTGTTGTCATCAATAGCGGTTTATTGGTGAAAATGTAAGTTAGCCGTTTTTTTTCTCCCTGGACACTTTGATAAATGAAATTGTATATGTTCGTATGAAATACCTTAACAATGCAGAACGTGAATCTTCCTTTTCTAGATTATAATTGCAGAAAAACAATAGGATAATCTGACTCCTTTGTATGTCAGATACAAAAAAATGGGTGTTGCAATGAAATGAATTTAAGATATTGCTTTATCCATTTCTCTATTATGGAGATATTTCATTGATTCTACCAGCACGATTTTATAGAAATATACACTTTGAGGACAAAGATTTTGTTTAGCAATCGGTATAAGCTATCGATTCCGAAACACGCAATTTCAGACAGTGTTGCAAACGGCTTTGTGGTGATGTTGTGTTCTGTGTATATGCAAAAAAGCAAGAATTTATGAGTTTATCTTTTCCAACCAGCGTTTCATTTGTGATTGTATACGCATTTTTTGGTACGTAGCGAGCCAGGAGACGGATAATTTGAAATGTTGACTTGATTACCATTTGTAATCGGAAATGACGCATCAGTTTTGATTTGCGACTGATAGTGAGCATTTAATCCTTATGAAAAAATATCTCGTATAAAGAATCAGTATATGAGTAAATGGTTTTATTAGTGAAAACGCTAATACACGATTCAATATTCGTTTACAACCTTGAAAATCAGAAGAATGCCCATTGGAAATCCCAAAATAATTGGTCCCCACATTGTCTTCATGAATCCCTGCTTAAATTTATCATAATATTAGCGCCATTTTAAGCCAATTTACTCTGCATTAACACTTGCTGCAAGACACGATCTGAATCTAAAAATCAATTATATGACACACCGTATGCCAAATATGGCTCCAGGACCTTAGTATACGGTATTGTCCAACCGACGTTAGAAATTCATAACCATTTAAATCTGTATTCACGATTTTGAGTTCTTTCAATTTACGAAATCTTTTACTTTGCTTGTGTTATGATATCGAACATTCACTGTTTGCCACTGAGAGAATGTCTCAGCAAGCCGTTGATACAATGCCACGAAAAAGCACTGATAACAACTCTTTCGGTTGTGGGAAAGGTAAACAACCGATATGGAACATGGGGGTCTTTGTTCTATTGTCACTACGACAGGTGTTTCGTGTAGGTTCTATGAATGTCTTCAAGGGATTAAATGCTTTATATTTTTACACCTGTTGATACACTGGACAAGCAAGTGCTGTCCCGTGAGTTTGAGCCATAACCAATCAGAAACCATTTGGATAGCCACGAGATTTCCAGAGAGCATCAATGTTAGTACACTTTTTGTCGTGCTGAGAGGTGGTGGCTGTATAGATCGCTCTTCTCGCTTGGTTCAATTAGCGTTCAGTATCTTCTTACATTGGCTAAAAGTTTATAATTTATAAGCGGTTTCGTGTCTTGGTACTTGTAATTGAAGACATCGTGAACTTTTTTTACTGAAAATGTTGAAAATATGTGCTACAAATGTTCCTACAGCAAAGGGAGGACCAGACTTGGAAGAAATGGAGATCCAGACGGAGAAGCGAGGTATGTAAATTCAATATTCCAGTATTTGTATTTTAGTACAAACATTTTTATAGTTTTTTTTTTTTAAATTTGCCACAATATTACATTCTTTGTCCAGTGAGGACGAAATGCAATGTCATTTCTTCACAGTTGGAAACAAATTAACTATATTTCGATTTGCTTAGTTTTAATTCTTTATTTATATTTTTAAATATAATCCGAATTTTTAATTTTGAGAATGTCAATTCTTTGCTGACTTCAGATTTTGTTTCGTATATCTCGTTGCATCGGATAATTTATATTTTTCATTTAATTTCTACAATTGTGCTTAAATGTATTTCTTTTTTAAATTTATTTTGAACGAAAATTGTTTAAATTTAATGAAACTTTCAAATTTAATTTTTTTTTAAATCGCTCTTTTAGCTCATGATTGGCAATTTTACTTTCTAAGCTACGGAATTATAGCCAATATAGGTAAGCCAAATGTGGCAATAATTTTTGATATTAAGCACCATGTATTTTTGTTTCTATCTCTTAGCTTCTCAAAGACACGCAATGGTATTTTATTCTTAGATTAGGCACGTAAATAATTTTTTTCCGTGAAATATTATTTTCTTTTTTATTTATAGTCAAGGTGTACATTTTAAACAAACTCAGACTCAGATAAAACAAGACTCAGTCGCGAATATTAACCGATAATAATTTTTTGTTCTATTTCATTACTAGGTCGTATGAAGAGGAGTTGCGATGAAGACAGTCCTCGGGAAAGAAAGCTACATCGTCCAGATGCGATAAATTGGAAGGGAGATTCAGATAATTCGCACAGCGAGGATTCTTCGTCCTCCTCCGATTACAAATGCAACGACGACTCCTCATTTTCATCTAATATAGTCTCCGACGAAGAATCTTCAAGCTCTTCGGACTCCGATGACGAGGAAGATGAGGAACCAAGACTCATTTTAGATACGGCAACCTACAAGCTATCATTGATCAGAAAGAAATATTCTAGCCTTAGGAGATTCCTGCTGCTAAGTAATATCAAGAAGAAAGTGGAGTCATTATTACGGGGTTTGCGAGGAACGAAGACTGATTTTACATTGGACATACCACAAGCTACCTCTGATCAAAGATGTAGATTCAAACCTCAGGAGGTTCCTGCTGCTTAATAACATGAAGAATCGAGTGTTGTCATCAATAGCGGTTTATTGGTGAAAATGTAAGTTAGCCGTATTTTTCTCCCTGGACACTTTGATAAATGAAATTGTATATGTTCGTATGAAATACCTTAACAATGCAGAACGTGAATCTTCCTTTTCTAGATTATAATTGCAGAAAACAACAGGATAATCTGACTCCTTTGTATGTCAGATACAAAAAAATGGGTGTTGCAATGAATGAATTTAAGATATGCTTTATCCATTTCTCTATTATGGAGATATTTCATTGATTCTACCAGCACGATTTTATAGAAAAATACACTTTGAGGACAAGATTTTGTTTAGCAAATCGGTATAAAGCTATCGATTCCGAAACACGCAATTTCAGACAGTGTTGCAAACGGCTTTGTGGTGATGTTGTGTTCTGTGTATATGCAAAAAAGCAAGAATTTATGAGTTTATCTTTTCCAACAGCGTTTTCATTTGTGATTGTATACGCATTTTTGGTACGTAGCGAGCCAGGAGACGGATAATTTGAAATGTTGACTGATTACCATTTGTAATCGGAAATGACGCATCAGTTTTGATTTGCGACTGATAGTGAGCATTTAATCCTTATGAAAAAATATCTCGTATAAAGAATCAGTATATGAGTAAATGGTTTATTAGTGAAAACGCTAATACACGATCAATATTTCGTTTACAACCTTGAAAATCAGAAGAATGGCCCATTGGAAATCCCAAAATAATTGGTCCCCACATTGTCTTCATGAATCCCTGCTCAAATTTATCATAATATTAGCGCCATTTTAAGCCAATTTACTCTGCATTAACACTTGCTGCAAGACACGATCTGAATCTAAAAATCAATTATATGACACACCGTATGCCAATATGGCTCCAGGACCTTAGTATACGGTATTGTCCAACCGACGTTAGAAATTCATAACCATTTAAATCTGTATTCACGATTTTGAGTTCTTTCAATTTACGAAATCTTTTACTTTGCTTGTGTTATGATATCGAACATTCACTGTTTGCCACTGAGAGAATGTCTCAGCAAGCCGTTGATACAATGCCACGAAAAGCACTGATAACAACTCTTTCGGTTTGTGGGAAAGTTAAACAACCGATATGGAACATGGGGGTCTTTGTTCTATTGTCACTACGACAGGTGTTTCGTGTAGGTTCTATGAATGTCTTCAAGGGATTAAATGCTTTATATTTTTACACCTGTTGATACACTGGACAAGCAAGTGCTGTCCCGTGAGTTTGAGCCATAACCAATCAGAAACCATTTGGATAGCCACGAGATTTCCAGAAGAGCATCAATGTTAGTACACTTTTTGTCGTGCTGAGAGGTGGTGGCTGTATAGATCGCTCTTCTCTCTTGGTTCAATTAGCGTTCAGTATCTTCTTACATTGGCTAAAAGTTTATAATTTATAAGCGGTTTCGTGTCTTGGTACTTGTAATTGAAGACATCGTGAACTTTTTTTACTGAAAATGTTGAAAATATGTGCTACAAATGTTCCTACAGCAAAGGGAGGACCAGACTTGGAAGAAATGGAGATCCAGACGGAGAAGCGAGGTATGTAAATTCAATATTCCAGTATTTGTATTTTAGTACAAACATTTTTATATTTTTTTTAAAATTTGCCACAATATTACATTCTTTGTCCAGTGAGGACGAAATGCAATGTCATTTCTTCACAGTTGGAAACAAATTAACTATATTTCGATTTGCTTAGTTTTAATTCTTTATTTATATTTTTAAATATAATCCGAATTTGTAATTTTGAGAATGTCAATTCTTTGCTGACTTCAGATTTTGTTTCGTATATCTCGTTGCATCGGATAATTTATATTTTTCATTTAATTTCTGCATTTGTGCTTAAATGTATTTGTTTTTTAAATTTATTTGATCGAAAATTGTTTAAATTTCATGAAACTTTCAAATTTTAATTTTTTTTTAAATCGCTCTTTTAGCTCATGATTTGCAATTTTACTTCTAAGCTACGGAATTATAGCCAATATAGGTAAGCCAAATTTGGCAATAATTTTTGATATTAAGCACCATGTATTTTTTGTTTTTATCTCTTAGCTTCTCAAAGACACGCAATGGTATTTTATTCTTAGATTAGGCACGTAAATAATTTTTTTCCGTGAAATATTATTTTTTCTTTTTTATTTATAGTCAAGGTGTACATTTTAACAAACTCAGACTCAGATAAAACAAGACTCAGTCGCGAATATTAACCGATAATAATTTTTTGTTCTATTTTCATTACTAGGTCGTATGAAGAGGAGTTGCGATGAAGACAGTCCTCGGGAAAGAAAGCTACATCGTCCAGATGCGATAAATTGGAAGGGAGATTCAGATAATTCGCACAGCGAGGATTCTTCGTCCTCCTCCGATTACAAATGCACGACGACTCCTCATTTTCATCTACTATATTCTCCGACGAAGAATCTTCAAGCTCTTCGGACTCCGATGACGAGGAAGATGAGGAACCAAGACTCATTTTAGATACGGCAACCTACAAGCTATCATTGATCAGAAAGAAATATTCTAGCCTTAGGAGATTCCTGCTGCTAAGTAATATCAAGAAGAAAGTGGAGTCATTATTACGGGTTTGCGAGGAACGAAGACTGATTTACATTGACATACCACAAGCTACCTCTGATCAAAGATGTAGATTCAAACCTCAGGAGGTTCCTGCTGCTTAATAACATGAAGAATCGAGTGTTGTCATCAATAGCGGTTTATTGGTGAAAATGTAAGTTAGCCGTTTTTTTCTCCCTGGACACTTTGATAAATGAAATTGTATATGTTCGTATGAAATACCTTAACAATGCAGACGTGAATCTTCCTTTTCTAGATTATAATTGCAGAAAAACAATAGGATATCTGACTCCTTTCTATGTCAGATACAAAAAAATGGGTGTTGCAATGAAATGAATTTAAGATATTGCTTTATCCATTTCTCTATTATGGAGATATTTCATTGATTCTACCAGCACGATTTTATAGAAAAATACACTTTGAGGACAAAGATTTTGTTTTAGCAAATCGGTATAAAGCTATCGATTCCGAAACACGCAATTTTAGACAGTGTTGCAAACGGCTTTGTGGTGATGTTGTGTTCTGTGTATATGCAAAAAAGCAAGAATTTATGAGTTTATCTTTTCCAACCAGCGTTTCATTTGTGATTGTATACGCATTTTTGGTACGTAGCGAGCCAGGAGACGGATAATTTGAAATGTTGACTTGATTACCATTTGTAATCGGAAATGACGCATACAGTTTTGATTTGCGACTGATAGTGAGCATTTATCCTTATGAAAAAATATCTCGTATAAAGAATCAGTATATGAGTAAATGGTTTTATTAGTGAAAACGCTAATACACGATCAATATTTCGTTTACAAACCTTGAAAATCAGAAGAATGCCCATTGGAAATCCCAAAATAATTGGTCCCCACATTGTCTTCATGAATCCCTGCTCAAATTTATCATAATATTAGCGCCATTTTAAGCCAATTTACTCTGCATTAACACTTGCTGCAAGACACGATCTGAATCTAAAAATCAATTATATGACACACCGTATGCCAAATATGGCTCCAGGACCTTAGTATACGGTATTGTCCAACCGACGTTAGAAATTCATAACCATTTAAATCTGTATTCACGATTTTGTGTTCTTTCAATTTACGAAATCTTTTACTTTGCTTGTGTTATGATATCGAACATTCACTGTTTGCCACTGAGAGAATGTCTCAGCAAGCCGTTGATACAATGCCACGAAAAAGCACTGATAACAACTCTTTCGGTTTGTGGGAAAGGTAAACAACCGATATGGAACATGGGGGTCTTTGTTCTATTGTCACTACGACAGGTGTTTCGTGTAGGTTCTATGAATGTCTTCAAGGGATTAAATACTTTATATTTTTACACCTGTTGATACACTGGACAAGCAAGTGCTGTCCCGTGAGTTTGAGCCATAACCAATCAGAAACCATTTGGATAGCCACGAGATTTCCAGAAGAGCATCAATGTTAGTACACTTTTTGTCGTGCTGAGAGGTGGTGGCTGTATAGATCGCTCTTCTCGCTTGGTTCAATTAGCGTTCAGTATCTTCTTACATTGGCTAAAAGTTTATAATTTATAAGCGGTTTCGTGTCTTGGTACTTGTAATTGAAGACATCGTGAAATTTTTTTACTGAAAATGTTGAAAATATGTGCTACAAATGTTCCTACAGCAAAGGGAGGACCAGACTTGGAAGAAATGGAGATCCAGACGGAGAAGCGAGGTATGTAAATTCAATATTCCAGTATTTGTATTTTAGTACAAACATTTTTATAGTTTTTTTTAAAATTTGCCACAATATTACATTCTTTGTCCAGTGAGGACGAAATGCAATGTCATTTCTTCACAGTTGGAAACAAATTAACTATATTTCGATTTGCTTAGTTTTAATTCTTTATTTATATTTTTAAATATAATCCGAATTTGTAATTTTGAGAATGTCAATTCTTTGCTGACTTCAGATTTTGTTTCGTATATCTCGTTGCATCGGATAATTTATATTTTTCATTTAATTTCTGCATTTGTGCTTAAATGTATTTGTTTTTTAAATTTATTTGATCGAAAATTGTTTAAATTTCATGAAACTTTCAAATTTTAATTTTTTTTTAAATCGCTCTTTTAGCTCATGATTTGCAATTTTACTTTCTAAGCTACGGAATTATAGCCAATATAGGTAAGCCAAATTTGGCAATAATTTTTGATATTAAGCACCATGTATTTTTTGTTTTTATCTCTTAGCTTCTCAAAGACACGCAATGGTATTTTATTCTTAGATTAGGCACGTAAATAATTTTTTCCGTGAAATATTATTTTTTCTTTTTTATTTATAGTCAAGGTGTACATTTTAAACAAACTCAGACTCAGATAAAACAAGACTCAGTCGCGAATATTAACCGATAATAATTTTTTGTTCTATTTTCATTACTAGGTCGTATGAAGAGGAGTTGCGATGAAGACAGTCCTCGGGAAAGAAAGCTACATCGTCCAGATGCGATAAATTGGAAGGGAGATTCAGATAATTCGCACAGCGAGGATTCTTCGTCCTCCTCCGATTACAAATGCAACGACGACTCCTCATTTTCATCTACTATATTCTCCGACGAAGAATCTTCAAGCTCTTCGGACTCCGATGACGAGGAAGATGAGGAACCAAGACTCATTTTAGATACGGCAACCTACAAGCTATCATTGATCAGAAAGAAATATTCTAGCCTTAGGAGATTCCTGCTGCTAAGTAATATCAAGAAGAAAGTGGAGTCATTATTACGGGTTTGCGAGGAACGAAGACTGATTTTACATTGGACATACCACAAGCTACCTCTGATCAAAGATGTAGATTCAAACCTCAGGAGGTTCCTGCTGCTTAATAACATGAAGAATCGAGTGTTGTCATCAATAGCGGTTTATTGGTGAAAATGTAAGTTAGCCGTTTTTGTCTCCCTGGACACTTTGATAAATGAAATTGTATATGTTCGTATGAAATACCTTAACAATGCAGAACGTGAATCTTCCTTTTCTAGATTATAATTGCAGAAAAACAATAGGATAATCTGACTCCTTTCTATGTCAGATACAAAAAAATGGGTGTTGCAATGAAATGAATTTAAGATATTGCTTTATCCATTTCTCTATTATGGAGATATTTCATTGATTCTACCAGCACGATTTTATAGAAAAATACACTTTGAGGACAAAGATTTTGTTTTAGCAAATCGGTATAAAGCTATCGATTCCGAAACACGCAATTTTAGACAGTGTTGCAAACGGCTTTGTGGTGATGTTGTGTTCTGTGTATATGCAAAAAAGCAAGAATTTATGAGTTTATCTTTTCCAACCAGCGTTTCATTTGTGATTGTATACGCATTTTTGGTACGTAGCGAGCCAGGAGACGGATAATTTGAAATGTTGACTTGATTACCATTTGTAATCGGAAATGACGCATCAGTTTTGATTTGCGACTGATAGTGAGCATTTAATCCTTATGAAAAAATATCTCGTATAAAGAATCAGTATATGAGTAAATGGTTTTATTAGTGAAAACGCTAATACACGATCAATATTTCGTTTACAACCTTGAAAATCAGAAGAATGCCCATTGGAAATCCCAAAATAATTGGTCCCCACATTGTCTTCATGAATCCCTGCTCAAATTTATCATAATATTAGCGCCATTTTAAGCCAATTTACTCTGCATTAACACTTGCTGCAAGACACGATCTGAATCTAAAAATCAATTATATGACACACCGTATGCCAAATATGGCTCCAGGACCTTAGTATACGGTATTGTCCAACCGACGTTAGAAATTCATAACCATTTAAATCTGTATTCACGATTTTGAGTTCTTTCAATTTACGAAATCTTTTACTTTGCTTGTGTTATGATATCGAACATTCACTGTTTGCCACTGAGAGAATGTCTCAGCAAGCCGTTGATACAATGCCACGAAAAAGCACTGATAACAACTCTTTCGGTTTGTGGGAAAGGTAAACAACCGATATGGAACATGGGGGTCTTTGTTCTATTGTCACTACGACAGGTGTTTCGTGTAGGTTCTATGAATGTCTTCAAGGGATTAAATACTTTATATTTTTACACCTGTTGATACACTGGACAAGCAAGTGCTGTCCCGTGAGTTTGAGCCATAACCAATCAGAAACCATTTGGATAGCCACGAGATTTCCAGAAGAGCATCAATGTTAGTACACTTTTTGTCGTGCTGAGAGGTGGTGGCTGTATAGATCGCTCTTCTCGCTTGGTTCAATTAGCGTTCAGTATCTTCTTACATTGGCTAAAAGTTTATAATTTATAAGCGGTTTCGTGTCTTGGTACTTGTAATTGAAGACATCGTGAACTTTTTTTACTGAAAATGTTGGAAAATATGTGCTACAAATGTTCCTACAGCAAAGGGAGGACCAGACTTGGAAGAAATGGAGATCCAGACGGAGAAGCGAGGTATGTAAATTCAATATTCCAGTATTTGTATTTTAGTACAAACATTTTTATAGTTTTTTTTAAAATTTGCCACAATATTACATTCTTTGTCCAGTGAGGACGAAATGCAATGTCATTTCTTCACAGTTGGAAACAAATTAACTATATTTCGATTTGCTTAGTTTTAATTCTTTATTTATATTTTTAAATATAATCCGAATTTGTAATTTTGAGAATGTCAATTCTTTGCTGACTTCAGATTTTGTTTCGTATATCTCGTTGCATCGGATAATTTATATTTTTCATTTAATTTCTGCATTTGTGCTTAAATGTATTTGTTTTTTAAATTTATTTTGATCGAAAATTGTTTAAATTTCATGAAACTTTCAAATTTTAATTTTTTTTTAAATCGCTCTTTTAGCTCATGATTTGCAATTTTACTTTCTAAGCTACGGAATTATAGCCAATATAGGTAAGCCAAATTTGGCAATAATTTTTGATATTAAGCACCATGTATTTTTTGTTTTTATCTCTTAGCTTCTCAAAGACACGCAATGGTATTTTATTCTTAGATTAGGCACGTAAATAATTTTTTCCGTGAAATATTTTTTTTTTCTTTTTTATTTATAGTCAAGGTGTACATTTTAAACAAACTCAGACTCAGATAAAACAAGACTCAGTCGCGAATATTAACCGATAATAATTTTTTGTTCTATTTTCATTACTAGGTCGTATGAAGAGGAGTTGCGATGAAGACAGTCCTCGGGAAAGAAAGCTACATCGTCCAGATGCGATAAATTGGAAGGGAGATTCAGATAATTCGCACAGCGAGGATTCTTCGTCCTCCTCCGATTACAAATGCAACGACGACTCCTCATTTTCATCTACTATATTCTCCGACGAAGAATCTTCAAGCTCTTCGGACTCCGATGACGAGGAAGATGAGGAACCAAGACTCATTTTAGATACGGCAACCTACAAGCTATCATTGATCAGAAAGAAATATTCTAGCCTTAGGAGATTCCTGCTGCTAAGTAATATCAAGAAGAAAGTGGAGTCATTATTACGGGTTTGCGAGGAACGAAGACTGATTTTACATTGGACATACCACAAGCTACCTCTGATCAAAGATGTAGATTCAAACCTCAGGAGGTTCCTGCTGCTTAATAACATGAAGAATCGAGTGTTGTCATCAATAGCGGTTTATTGGTGAAAATGTAAGTTAGCCGTTTTTGTCTCCCTGGACACTTTGATAAATGAAATTGTATATGTTCGTATGAAATACCTTAACAATGCAGAACGTGAATCTTCCTTTTCTAGATTATAATTGCAGAAAAACAATAGGATAATCTGACTCCTTTCTATGTCAGATACAAAAAAATGGGTGTTGCAATGAAATGAATTTAAGATATTGCTTTATCCATTTCTCTATTATGGAGATATTTCATTGATTCTACCAGCACGATTTTATAGAAAAATACACTTTGAGGACAAAGATTTTGTTTTAGCAAATCGGTATAAAGCTATCGATTCCGAAACACGCAATTTCAGACAGTGTTGCAAACGGCTTTGTGGTGATGTTGTGTTCTGTGTATATGCAAAAAAGCAAGAATTTATGAGTTTATCTTTTCCAACCAGCGTTTCATTGTGATTGTATACGCATTTTTGGTACGTAGCGAGCCAGGAGACGGATAATTTGAAATGTTGACTTGATTACCATTTGTAATCGGAAATGACGCATCAGTTTTGATTTGCGACTGATAGTGAGCATTTAATCCTTATGAAAAAATATCTCGTATAAAGAATCAGTATATGAGTAAATGGTTTTATTAGTGAAAACGCTAATACACGATCAATATTTCGTTTACAACCTTGAAAATCAGAAGAATGCCCATTGGAAATCCCAAAATAATTGGTCCCCACATTGTCTTCATGAATCCCTGCTCAAATTTATCATAATATTAGCGCCATTTTAAGCCAATTTACTCTGCATTAACACTTGCTGCAAGACACGATCTGAATCTAAAAATCAATTATATGACACACCGTATGCCAAATATGGCTCCAGGACCTTAGTATACGGTATTGTCCAACCGACGTTAGAAATTCATAACCATTTAAATCTGTATTCACGATTTTGTGTTCTTTCAATTTACGAAATCTTTTACTTTGCTTGTGTTACGATATCGAACATTCACTGTTTGCCACTGAGAGAATGTCTCAGCAAGCCGTTGATACAATGCCACGAAAAAGCACTGATAACAACTCTTTCGGTTTGTGGGAAAGGTAAACAACCGATATGGAACATGGGGGTCTTTGTTCTATTGTCACTACGACAGGTGTTTCGTGTAGGTTCTATGAATGTCTTCAAGGGATTAAATGCTTTATATTTTTACACCTGTTGATACACTGGACAAGCAAGTGCTGTCCCGTGAGTTTGAGCCATAACCAATCAGAAACCATTTGGATAGCCACGAGATTTCCAGAAGAGCATCAATGTTAGTACACTTTTTGTCGTGCTGAGAGGTGGTGGCTGTATAGATCGCTCTTCTCGCTTGGTTCAATTAGCGTTCAGTATCTTCTTACATTGGCTAAAAGTTTATAATTTATAAGCGGTTTCGTGTCTTGGTACTTGTAATTGAAGACATCGTGAACTTTTTTACTGAAAATGTTGAAAATATGTGCTACAAATGTTCCTACAGCAAAGGGAGGACCAGACTTGGAAGAAATGGAGATCCAGACGGAGAAGCGAGGTATGTAAATTCAATATTCCAGTATTTGTATTTTAGTACAAACATTTTATAGTTTTTTTTAAAATTTGCCACAATATTACATTCTTTGTCCAGTGAGGACGAAATGCAATGTCATTTCTTCACAGTTGGAAACAAATTAACTATATTTCGATTTGCTTAGTTTTAATTCTTTATTTATATTTTTAAATATAATCCGAATTTGTAATTTTGAGAATGTCAATTCTTTGCTGACTTCAGATTTTGTTTCGTATATCTCGTTGCATCGGATAATTTATATTTTTCATTTAATTTCTGCATTTGTGCTTAAATGTATTTGTTTTTTAAATTTATTTTGATCGAAAATTGTTTAAATTTCATGAAACTTTCAAATTTTAATTTTTTTTTAAATCGCTCTTTTAGCTCATGATTTGCAATTTTACTTTCTAAGCTACGGAATTACAGCCAATATAGGTAAGCCAAATTTGGCAATAATTTTTGATATTAAGCACCATGTATTTTTTGTTTTTATCTCTTAGCTTCTCAAAGACACGCAATGGTATTTTATTCTTAGATTAGGCACGTAAATAATTTTTTCCGTGAAATATTATTTTTTCTTTTTTATTTATAGTCAAGGTGTACATTTTAAACAAACTCAGACTCAGATAAACAAGACTCAGTCGCGAATATTAACCGATAATAATTTTTTGTTCTATTTTCATTACTAGGTCGTATGAAGAGGAGTTGCGATGAAGACAGTCCTCGGGAAAGAAAGCTACATCGTCCAGATGCGATAAATTGGAAGGGAGATTCAGATAATTCGCACAGCGAGGATTCTTCGTCCTCCTCCGATTACAAATGCAACGACGACTCCTCATTTTCATCTACTATATTCTCCGACGAAGAATCTTCAAGCTCTTCGGACTCCGATGACGAGGAAGATGAGGAACCAAGAGTCATTTTAGATACGGCAACCTACAAGCTATCATTGATCAGAAAGAAATATTCTAGCCTTAGGAGATTCCTGCTGCTAAGTAATATCAAGAAGAAAGTGGAGTCATTATTACGGGTTTGCGAGGAACGAAGACTGATTTTACATTGGACATACCACAAGCTACCTATGATCAAAGATGTAGATTCAAACCTCAGGAGATTCCTGCTGCTTAATAACATGAAGAATCGAGTGTTGTCATCAATCGCGGTTTATTGGTGAAAATGTAAGTTAGCTGTTTTTTTTCTCCTTGGACACTTTGATAAATGAAATTGTATATGTTCGTATGAAATACCTTAACAATGCAGAACGTGAATCTTCCTTTTCTAGATTATAATTGCAGAAAAACAATAGGATAATCTTACTCCTTTGTATCTCAGATACAAAAAAATGGGTGTTGCAATGAAATGGATTTCAGAGTTTTCTTTATCCATTTCTCTATTGTGGAGATATTTGATTGATTCTACCAGCACGACTTTATAGAAAAACGCAAAGGGAGGACCAGACTTGGAAGAAATGGAGATCCAGACGGAGAAGCGAGGTATGTAAATTCAATATCCCAGTATTTTTATTTTGGTACAAACATTTTTATTGTGTTTTTAATTTGCCACAATATTACATTCATTGTCCAGTGAGGACGAAATGCAATGTTATTTCTTCACTTTCGTATTTAAATTTACTTTATTTCGATTTGTTTCGGTATAATTCTTTGTTCATATCAATAAGTATTTTCAGAATTCGTAATTTTGAGGTTGTTATTTCTTTGCTGACTTTATATTTTTTCCTGTATCTCATTGCTTCGAAGTTTTTATATTTCTGTTTTATTTTCTTCATTTTTACTGAAGTGTATTTGTCTTTTTAATTTATTTTGAACGAAAATTGTTTAAAATTACTGAAAATTTCAAATTTTAATTTAGTTATTTTTAAATCCTTCTTTAAACTCATTCTAGGCAAGTTTACTTTCTAACCTTGTAAAATATAGCCAATACAGGTACGTTAAATTAGGCAAAAAATTTTGATATTAAGCAGATTAGCAATATTACTTTTTCAATTCTGAAATATACCAAGCATATAAATTTTTATGAACAAACTTTCATGGAACATAATACAATATATCTTTTATGGCTACATATATAAATGTAATACATACTTTGTTGTTGTTTTTGTTTGTAATTGCATTTCATTATTTTATAGGTCAAATTTACTGCATCCACATCCTTTTTTCTATGGTTAAGTTGCACTTTTTTTATCCAACGCAGCTTATGTACATTGTATTTCATCTTATGCCAATTCCACCGAAATATTCCTTTTTTGCTTGTAATGATCGCACCGTATAGATCAGGGGTCCCCAATCTTTTGATCCCGTCGACCCCTTCATAAAATATTTTCCTTTATATATACCCTTAGATTAAGTATTTTACAAAAGCATTAAATCATTCTTTGCGTTTCTGATGTTAAGCAATAAGGAGATCTGCGTAACAACCCAGCGAAATAATTTATAGGTCCCATATCTTATAAAATCCACCCAATATCACTAACAGTAAAGGAGATATTCTCCACGGTTTTTATAATCTTAAAATATAATAGCAAAATTATCGATAGATGGGAATTTGCCTATAGTTCTTAAACCGTACCTGTCATATTAATTAAAATACACAATTAACGTTGAAAATATATCATAAATTATATTGGATGAAAAAAACACCTCTTACTGTCATTTTGTGACTACTACTGAATACCTTAAAAATATGTTAACATACCTTTTTATTAAAATAGTTGATATTAGTGGGATCGGTGTATCTGAAGAGAAGCAGCAACATTTAAGTTTTAGTCGCAAATCACCACGAATTCCCGAGTTCAATCTGTTCCTCTGTTTTGTTGAAATTGCATTCGCGTAGCTAAAACCAGCTTCAACCATGCATGAAGTTGGGAATGCAAGTAAGAAAGGTCCGGCTTCAGCTCTGAGCTTGAGATATTTAGTGGCAGTATTGTTATTGCTCCAAAATTCACTGAGGAATTTTATTTTCAAACAACGCTTTAGCTTCGAGATCTACACATATTCCGATCAGTTCATTTTCTAAGCCAGGTTTACTACCTTCATTACGTATTTTTACATCAAATGGTGTAGCAAACCATTCGGGAACAGGCATATTCTCCAAGTCTTCGAAACGTCCTTTAAAGTCTTCTCTTAATTTATGAAGATGTTTAATATATATCTCAATCACGGTTGGTAATCTTTTCATTTTCCTTTGGTACTCTCAAGTTTGAAAAACATTTAAAATCGGATCGTGCCAGTGAAGATTTAAATAGCTATATTTTTACTTGAAAGGCCTTTATGATTGTTGGAGCTTGAACAATTGCAACATTTTTTCCCTTGAAAATGCTTCTGTACTTCATTAAATTTCGAATAAAGATCTGCCAAATAGAACAGATGTTTCTTGCATTGTTCTAACTCGTCACATAATGATGGATTCACATTCCTAAGAAACTGTTCAGGTGAGTCGTAAAAGTCAACAAGCCTCTGAAAAATATCACCTCTTGACAACCACTTTGCCTCAAATAAATAATTTCGCAAAATTGTGAAAATTTAATTGTTTGAAAGTTTCATCATTTTTCTCACATAACTTCGCAAACAGTCGGGAATTGAGAGGATGAGCTTTAATTTTATTAATTGACCTGATGCCCACTTTTAAAGTATCATGAAGTTCGCCACTTAGTTTTTTAGCTACAAGATGCTACCTGCGTAAGACACAGTGAATAGTATATACCAGAGGTAAGGTACATTTTTACCATTAGAGGCCACATGTAAATTAGGTAGTAAAAAAGGAGGCCTCATAAGTTGATGAACCTATAAATGCGACTTTTATGAAATTATTATAGTTAGATATAGTTTTAACAATTTGGTGCATTATATAGAAAAATAACAAAAAAAAATTAAGTCCTTATTTATTTATTATTTGACATAAAAAGTTACAATATAAAATATTTTTGTATTAACATAAGGATAAAAACTTGTTATAACATTAATCATTAATTATTATTTTTTTCCAGAAAAAATAATACGTTTTAACGTACACGGAGTCAGTCACAACAGTAATAGTAAGAAAATAGTTTTTGTGTAGAGATCATATAACATGTCTGGTAGTATTGCTAAGAAAGTATGAGCATTAAATTATATATAAAGTGTAGTTAAAATATCATACAATCAAGGTAAACGAAGCTGATTTGGATAAATATACAATTGTAGCGACTTTAGACAACAATTTCAAAATGTCAACTTTATTTTGGCCGACACTGTACATACAATCATGCCGTTCTTTATTTAATTCTATTGATTTGGAAATTGTTGTAATCTATATAATTAAATATTAATTAATACAAGTGCTAGCTTTTATGAAGGCCGCAAGAGAAGATCACGGAGGCCGCGCGTTCCCCACCTCTAGTATATACTTTAGGAACCTTTTCCTTCAGAGAGACGAGAAATCCTCTGTAACGGCCTACCATAGCAGGTCCACCGTCAGTAGCTACTGCAGTATATTCCCGAAAGGAATTCTGTGCTTGTTCAAATAATCTTGCAAACATAAAAAAATTTCTCTCACCTTATGTATGTCTGTGTATAATGAACCACTAGCGTTCATAATATCTGTTTGGGGTTAAGGGAAAACTCAAGCCATCACTAGGGTAGTCAGTAGTTGGTCTTATCCGCATTTCGAATTTTTATTGGAATATTCAATTTTTCCCTAGACAGTTTAATTGATCCTCTTTGATATTAATCGACCTCCTTTCAACCCTCGTGTATTCATCGACCCCCTTTCGACCTTCGTGTATTCATCGACCCTTAGAGAACTCTTATCGTCCCCAAGAGGTCGATATCGACCACTTTGGGGACCCCTGGTATAGATGAACCAACATTTCCCCCTGGTACCACCTCAATTCATTTAGCATTTGAGGGGGATGAATGTGCAATCCTCGAATCATTCCTCAATTCATCCACCTCCCTTCATCCAACTGATTTTCCTCCCATTCAATACCCCAATACAATAGATGATACCTTACTTTACTACTTCCGACGTCCCCTAAAACAGAACTTAAAACACCGCTTAAAATTTTCTTTAGTAAGAATACGGGATTCTTTCTTGAATGCGTAAACAACTTTCTTAATACCTGCTGGATCAACAGTTTGGTAAAATGCAACTATTTTGCTCCCTCCTCCTAATAGCTGAAATCTGGTGGTCTCGTACCTTTCTCCCATCCACTAGATTTAACGTGCCCACACCCGGCGTGGACACGAAAGCATTCAGTGGCGTTTGTAGGGATTCGAACCGACCATCCTCAGTGTCGAATTCTGACATGCTAACCACCGTGGTACCACGGACCCGACCATGCACTTAAATGCGTTTATTCAATCATTCAATTATTCCTCTTTCCACGAGTCATACTGTTGTTTCCTTTTGCTTGTTTTCTTTTAAATCTGCCACTTGTTGAATTAACTCAAAATTGATTCCCAATAATAATAGTTTTACGTTCTTTTAAAATTCTGAAATGCAAGAAAGAAGAACTTATTGTTTAGCTACAAACACTTGTAACCTTGATTTAAAACATTAAAACTGACTTACGAGACGAAAACCTTCTTTCACGTTCATCTGCGCCACAGTATCATTCCTCGTTTGGTTCGACAACTACAGTCCTAGAACTCAGTACATCCAGCTGAACTGCCTACCATATAATATCTGGTATATTTTCTGTTTAATTTAATAATACAATAGCTCATACCTTACTTAACTACTATATTTCGACGAATTTTAAAGGAGCGTTTAATACATCGCTTAGAGTAGTGATTCCCAACAATTGTGCCTGAGTACTTTAGGGTGTCGTGAGATAAGTCAGGGGTGTGGAGAGCTATATTTGGGGATAAACAAAAAATAGTAGTAGGGACCACTTAAAATAAATAAGAAGTTGAATTAATGACTCTCACGCTTCACAGACGATGCACTCGTTTCTGAGGACGAATTAACTAATCTCCCACCCACACTGTTTGGCCTGATATTAAACATTTGTGCTCTAAGCATCCATCGCAAGTCTTAAAGTCATAAAATAAAACTTCTTTTAGCCATTTCTATTGTAGTCCTCTGGTAAAATAATATACTGAATATCATGGCTGTTTTTGAAACTATATTAATAGATATATTCTGATGTTTGTTACTTAGATCTTTCAATAAATGAATAAAATAAGCAATAGTGTTGGTATTTATTTGAACTGAAATTTAACATGTTCTTGATATACGTATATTCCATTTTGATTTGATATTAAAAAAAAAAATCAGATAGTCTCTTCTAACAAAACTACCGAGGGTTATTTACGTACGTTTACTTATCGTTGTTTGTATGCATATATGTATGTAAGTGTTAAGTATATATGTACGTATGTATGTATATATATATATATATATATATATATATATTTATTTATTTATTTATTTATTTATGTGTGTGTGTCAAAATTTTTACACACTTTGGTACTTTTCTGTTTAACTGTTTACTGCTTGTCTAAGGGATACAGACTGGGTTTGGTGCGCTGCCAAAATTATAACTCGCGAGGTACGGACGGACGGTTTTAGCGTCTGAAACTTTGCTTTCCGGAGGAACGTAATCCTACGTTAAAATGAAAAAAAAATTGGAAAAACTAAAAAAACATAACAAAGGTGTCCCAGGTTTCTAATCTTATTCCCAAGGGTGTCTCAAACAGAAAGAGATTGAAAACTATTAAAAACTATTTTTTAACATCTGCTGGGTCGTCAGTTCTGTAAGATACAACTAATTTGGTTACGGTTTCGATTGAAAGTCATGTTTCATCCTTAGTCGTTCCGCACAGAGTTCGGATCTCCTTCCCACGTCAATTCTCCAATGCAATTTAGGTTGGCATGGATAGGTGTGGATTTCGCAGCTCCACTAATGAGGCGAAGAGCCAGGGGTTGAATACGGTCAATCCTAGGAGTTAGATTTTGGCAAACCGCGATGTGTGGGCTGCGAAAATATTTCAGAACAGGTTTAACAGAAGTTCCACCTGTAGTATTGTAAATTTAGCGTAACCCTATCTGCAGCCTGCAATATAGAATCATTAAAAGAAAAAATGTATATAAAAAAACAATTTCTGAAAGAAAAATATTTAACCTGCCTACGTATGAAGCATGTTCAGTGATGAATTATTGCAATTTATTACCCATCATTAATTTTCAGTCCTGGTTGGAACACACGTGGCAATAAACAGAAGAAAGTTAAAAAAGCAAATAAGCCAGCGTCAAAGAATCGTTACCATAACGCGAGATAAAAATTCATGTCCATAAATTCTTACCACAAATCAAACTTTCTTTCTGGGTAGTCACAGATAAAGCTAGATATATTCACTTGGTAAAGTACAGGAGATAAAAGAGAACTGCGGGTAGTATTAAAACGTTCAAATTTTCTTTTTGTAAAACTGGTAAAATATTATTACGTACGCCTATATTCATTGAAAGTCTTAGAAGCCGTTACACAAAGTGGGAAGAAACTTCAAGATGATTTAAATACACAACACATGCACAGTAAAAAGAAGTAAAGGGGGATTCAGCCCTTTTTAGAAATAAAGACGGATTTGGAAAATGCCTCAAAATAAGGTAGACGAAAAAGAATTTGCTCATTTGGAACATGAGAAACTAATTTTTGCTACAGAGAATTAACGTTGAAACAAAAGATTTTGCTTTAAGTTAATTACACTTTTTGTATAAAAATATTATTAATCAAGAAAAAATGCCCTTAGAGGGATTATCTATTAGAATTTATTAAAACTAAAATTAATCCCATCTAAGTCTACAAAAAAAGTATTATTATCACTCAGATTAATCTAGATACAGTACACTGGTATCGAAAATTAATTATACACTCGCAAAATAGGCAGTTACTCTAATCTTACTCTGGGAAATTTAATAAACTGTAGCTTCATGATAAATTAACGCTTCAGTATAAAATTTACTAATCAAGTGTTACTTATAAATGCATATGAGATTAAAATAATAAAGACTAAAATTTCAGGAAATTTAGTGATAAAAGTCTTTAAAAGAATTAAAAGTTAAAATAGATTAAAAATTTTAGAGATTATTTTGGGAAAGTAATCGCTCCTAATTTTAACACACACAGCATGGTATGTTAAAATTAGGAAGGTGTATTAAATTTAGGGTAGTGTCACAGCAGGTTTCATGGTATTTAACTATGTATTCGTCAAAACATGAGGAAATTAGTACCAGTCCACTTCTAAAGCCTTTTTTAAGGCATTTAACAGGAGGTTGACGTGTTGCTATAGCACTAGGAACAATTGCTGTCCAAAGAGCTGGACATGGACGGAAAAGAACTTTTGCGACTTCGGATGCCCAGTATTTGATAGTAACGACACGCGGAAACAGACAACTGACTGCCAGGGACATGTGGCTCCTTATGAGCATGTAGCAGCCCTGGAACTAGTGTATCAACATAAACTAAGCACAGACGACTTCATAAGAAAAATCTTATGCAAGGAAGCCTTGGTCTAACTAACCTCACGTCATACAAAAGCACATCGTAATTGGTATCGAAAACCTAAAAGTCAACGACAAAATGTGCTTCTACAAAGTTTAGAGACAAATCGAAGTTTATTATAAACACCGATTAGTAGGAATGAGGAAGTTGCTAGGAATGAGGAATTCAAAATCCATCCGATAACACAACCGTTTTTATATATAAAAAAAAGAACACCAGACTGGGAGAGGATGATAAAGAAGAGAAAAGATTCGCTCTAAATTTAATATAAAAAGCTCCATTTGGGGATTTCTTATAGTCGATATCTTCATCAGGAGCTCAGCAAATAATCGCAGCATAGAGTAAAAAAATGGTGGCAAAAAGTAACGCAGAGAGTTGCCATTCTTCAGTAGAAAACCACTATGGTACCATGGGCTCGACCATGCACTTTAATGTGCTTATTCAATCATTCAATTATTCTTCTTTCCACGAGCCATACTGTTGTTTCCTATTGCTTGTTTTTTTAAATCTGCTACTTGTTGAATTGACTCAAAACTGATTCCCAATAACAATAGTTTTGTGTTCTTTTTAAAATTCTGAAATTTAGAGTAAAAAATGGTGGCAAAAAGTAACGCAGAGAGTTGCCATTCTTCAGTAGAAAACTACTATGGTACCATGGTCTCGACCATGAAAAAATGTGCTTATTCAATCATTCAATTATTCTTCTTTACACGAGCCATACTGGTGTTTTCTTTTGCTTGTTTTTTTAAATCTGCTACTTGTTGAATTAACTCAAAACTGATTCCCAATAACAATAGTTTTGTGTTCTGAAGGGTGGAAATACGTGAAGATAGGAAAAGAGTAAGAAGAAAAAAAGTCCTCTTTCCTGCAACCTCTTTATTCCTTGTTGAGCTCGATTCTTTTAACCTTTAATTCTTTTAACTTATATCTTTGAGTCTTGTATTTTACTAACTGTGAACTACACCAGTGATATGGGGATCTCTCAATTTTTGAATATCATTTCTCACAATAACTCCTTAAAAAAATTAGTTTAAGTCGTTGCTTGCTTACTTTTGCCTATTCTATAATTAAGCTCTTTATCCTGTTAATATCTAACCTCCGCTCCTCTTTCATACCAAACCTACCTAAAATTAGGATAAGAACACAGTATTTAATATGTGCATGAAATGAATTATATATTATCACATATATAATGGTTAATAAACATAATTCAGTAAATGAACTGTTATAGAAGTTAATAGACCAAAACTGAAATATGGTAATATTTTCAAAAAATAGGTTCCTTTTTAAAATCTAATATTTTCTGTCTTATCTGAGCAAAGTCAAACGTGATACATATGTGTCTTACTTATGACGTCAACAAGCGCATATTCAATTTTATTTTCCTGTCCGGATTTTCTGTAACTATTGATTATCAATATATTAAGTTGAACATATACCTTTTGGAAAATTTTGAGCACGTAACGTGACAGTGTATAAATTCTTGCAAGGTAGAAAAAAACCCGAGTTTTTGTAATTTTACCAAGCTATATCACCTTAGTGTGTTTTACTGTGCGTGACAGTACAGTAAAGCAGCCATTAATGAAAAAGGAGTGTATTCTTTGAGGACTGTGGATTATATTACATTACAGTATAAATTCGTTTGTTGTTGACAAGCTGTACTTATTAATGTACAAATATTGGAACCAATGAAGAATTCATTAACTTTCTGTGAATTCACAGGGTAACTTTAGTCAGGAGCTGACATCCTCGGATGTTGAAACATTCTTTTTAGAAAGTCTTAAAATTGTAGAGAAAAAACAAGCTTATATTTCGTAGTTGAGAACACGAAATTATAAAAATAGCCTTTCATGTATGTTGTAGTGACTCCCACGCACTAACGTAATTTTTTTTTTTACCTCCGCATGTGAAATTTCATGAGACCACATTTCACCGCGGCCCTGTGCACGTAATTTGCTACACAGTACCCTAAAAATGACAAAAATATCGAATTTTTTTTAATTGCATTTTTCAATGGTCCATACTATTGTGAATCTTGACTCCAAATTGTAGATCTGAAATCCAAATAGCTTTAAAGATATTTGAACTTTTCTGAGTGTTGTCAGTCTCAAAATGTGACAGCTGAGGGGGCGTGGTTAGTTTTGTTTTGATTGTTTTGTTTTTTATAATTTTGATTTTGAAGCAAATATTCTTATAATTTATTCTTATAATTATTCTTATAATTAATTAAATAAAAATAATTTGGAATGAATGAACTGCTTGGCTGAATCGGTAATTAATTGCAACTTTTACTACTCAAATCGTTTCTGTTTGTTTACGTTTTGATTCTATTTGAGAGATCATTACTGTCTATCTAATATACATAAAAAGTACTGTTTCAAGACCAGAATTAGATTTTACACAAAGTTTTATCAACTTAGAAGCTTTGTATTGAAATATTTTGTTTTGAAATGTATTGTTTTTATACATTTTTTCATTGAGAAAATACCACGACCAAAACGTTCTCGCGTTGCTAAGAAACATGTGTTGAAGAGATGGCAGACAAATGTAAACAGTAATTCTAAAACTCATCCTTCTGCAGATACAAGTGTGAGAATTCAGAATATAAATGTTTTGAAAACAGGTATTGTGGATAACATTCAACATATATCTGCTGCATCAAAATATATTTTTGTTGATAGTGAAAACTTGAACAAATTGTTGATAGTGAAAACTTGAAAAATTTATTTACAAATTTGCTGTGCAGCTCTTGTTATAGTGCATCTTTGAAACTTTGTAGAAAGCTGGTTATTTTTAATTTGTATTATTTATTATCAATATTTTGTATATGTGTATTGTCTTTACAACTTTTAGGAAAATATTAGCTAAATATCAGCTAATCTGTCATTGTCGTTAACATTGCTATTGATATTGTGCAAAAACATATTTTGAATAAGAAAATATATATTCTATTATATTGAGTTAAAATTATGTTTTAGTACATCTTATAAGTGGGGAATAACATATAAAAAAAATTAGAGCTCTACAAACATTTTTAGTTTTTGTTTTTTGCCTTTACAAACTTTAAATGCCTTTTTCTCAGAATTTTATTTTTGTTGATGTTAGTGTTTGCTATTCCCTAAGGATTTTTTTATTTTGAAGATAGAGTCTTGAAATTTTTTGTACACACTTATATATATATGTACTATAATAATTAGTATTGTATTTAGATCTGAGGGTTATAGTTATTTTTTTTTTAATGTCGAAGTTAATATTTCCAAATTTTTCGTGTTTTTTTCAGGTTTCGCTACAAAATTTTTTTTAAAAATTTAAATAAAAGTTGCATCTTTAATTCCATACTAACTTTTGTTCCCAATAATCCAATGAATATAAATCACTTAAAATAACTAAAAAATATTGAAAATTAAAAATGTTATAAAAGTTTTAAAAAACTTCAAAATTTTAAAAAAACTTTAAATTTTAAAAATGGTGCTTGCTAAAATGATTTTTTTTTTACCAGAATTAGTTTAATTTTATAATCTCAAACAAAGTCATTAATTATTTTTATTGTAACTGTCTCCAAAAAAATTTTTTGAAAAAGGGTACTGTGTAGCCTTAATTTCCTTTAGATAAACAGTCGCAGATAGCCGCATTTAGCGACATCAAGGCCACAATGGACCTTCAGATTGACAAAAATAATGTCCCAAAAACGATTTTTTTTTCTTTCAGAAAATGATTCTGCAACTCATCAGCTTTAAATTTTAAAAAAAAGTATGTTGATCCGATCATTATTAACCGAGTTATAAGTATTTTTTCAAACGTAAACAATGGAAATGTTACGTTAAATTAAAACTTTAAATGCTATTTTCTCAAAACCAGTTTTCCTGTCGTGTCGGTAAGTTCAAAATGCTCCATGCGTCATAATTTTTCTTGAATTTTCATAAAATGACTATTTATATATGTTAGAATAAAACTTAGTAATAAATTCATTATACTATTTTAAAACCCCTTAAAATTTTTACAATCAAAATAAATTTTGTGATAAAATTTTGCATAAAATGACCTATTTTTATCGATTTCTTTTCTAGTTTTTATAAATATGACTGTAAATCAAATATTGCTCCTAACTTTTATTATAACTATATAAAGCTAGCTTAAGGAAGAATACTAGATATCTGAGACAAAAATTGATGCGCGTGGAGCATTTTTAAATAGAGTAATTAACAAACTGATTTTAATTCATATCTTAATTAATTACATTCTGATTTTTTTTTAAATTTAGCATTTTCATCTCTAAACAACACTGTATAAGTATGCAAAATTTCATAGCAATTGGTTGATAAATAAAAAAAAAAAGTTTTTCATGGTCCATTGTCGCCTTAAAGACCGGAAGCACTTACAACAGTTAGCCCGAACAGTAAGTCAGTCTACTAAGTGGAGCCTCGGAGCCGGAAGCGCTTTATCAATGGGGAAAGGCCGAAATGTGGCCGGACTAAGAATGCGCATCTGGATTCTTCAAGAACGTTCGGTGGGAATATTAGTAAGCTGCCGAACATAGGTGTTGGAGGCAGTTGAGGCGCTTACAAAAGGATATGCCGCCCAGTTGCTGTGAGTTGCCTAGAGTACCTGTGATGCAAGCGAAGTCGACTCAAGACTTTCATCCCTTGGCGATAACCGCGATGTACTTATTTATGTACCAACGAAATTAATATTTTTTGTACATAGCCTTATTTATTCAAGATATGCAAGTAAAGCATTAAAATACAAAAAGGCTGTCAGTCATTTTTTTAAGGCGAAGTCCTTACAATGTCATAGTTATTTTTTTATTGTTTGTATCTCTCTACAGCAGAAGGTGTGATTCTACGTAGGTAAATACGTAAAAATAATAGTCTAAATTCTACTTAGTGACACAACGCAATACCCTACAATGTATGGAAAGAGATGCACAAATTGTATGGACTTCTTTGGTAAAAAACAATTTTTATTCTCTTAAAAATCTCAGACTTAAAGCCCTTAACTTATATTTATTTTCTCAACGAAGTAAATCTCATATCCTTCTCATTTCTCAATTTTTACCTCAGCGAAATTCTAATTGCTCCCCTTTTTTCGGTATAATTTCTTCTGATATTTATTACGCTCCAAGTATTCGAGACTCTTTTAAGCTCCAATAACTTTTTACTTTTCAGCTTACCTATTGGTCCTTGCTATTTAATATGGTCCACCAGGGTTTGTGATAAGTCTGTAATCGTTAAATTATTTTAGCAGATACCGAAGCTCTAGTCCTAAAGGCATTTACAGTTTTCTTTTCATGCCAGTGGTCTAAGCTTCATATTTAATGTTGCAGATAATTCAACGAGTCCGGAATTTTTTTTTTATATATACAGACTGATGCAGGCAAGGATATTTAGAAATACATGTTTAACTCTTAACTGTTGAAACTTTATGTGAAATTTCAAAGCTAAATTCTTCATATTTAAAAAAATATTGTAGCAAAAATTATGCCAAAATATTACGCACAAACAAAATATATTAGAACAAAAAAGATTCTAGGAAGTGATAAAAGAAACTTCCAGGCCTCTATTCTTAAAAAGCATTGCCTTTATTCATGAACTGTCTTCAGAAGGTTTATTTTAACATTTATTCAAAGATTCATAAAAGTTATAAATAATCTTTAAAACTTGGAGAGAGATAACATATTGCAGTCAACACATTTTTTAAACTTTTGACTGCAATATCTTTTGAACTTTTCTTATACTTTCTAAGAAAATTCTAAATTTAGAATGAGATTTAAGATCCATCTCCAAGTTAAATGAGGCTAAAGACAATTTCACATTTCTTATTCTTATTCGAATGAAACAGAAAAAAAGGTGCTTACATTTATAAAATCACTTTTGGTGATTGCATTCTACTGCAGGTGAACTATTCCTTCCACACAATAAAATACAAAAGAGACGATATTTTTATTTTTATTTTTTGTCTGCTAGAAATCCTCTTTCCGATCAATGTTAGAAATGTATGCTTTTTTCACCCATCAGCTTACTTTCGTCACCTATAAAAAGTGTTTAAAGTAATCGAAAGTTTAAATACTCGTACATTATAAAACTGAAAATAGTCGGTAGATGGTCCTTATATATTTTGAATGGTGAATATTTTCTTAAATAATCATTCAGTCAATTTGTTCTTCTCTTTTGTGTATTAAATTCCTGATATTTTTCTGCCTCAGAGAATGTAAAATAGAATTGAGGCCTGCATTTCATTTAGAAGAAAGGGAAAGGGAAATTTAGTACAAATAATACAAAGTGTAAAAGTAAAAATTTTAAATTTTGTTTGAGGTTTTAAGTCTTAGAGCTATATATTTATTCCTAATTTATTCCTTAGAGCTATAATATTAATATATTCCGCACTTGAAAATTTACGATCTTTTATATGGTCTTATTAAAACAATATAGAAATTCTAGACGTGTTTATATCATGTTAAACCAAAAGATATAATTTTCAAAATTTATAGGTCATATATTATCCGTTATTACCATTGTTTGCATATTAAATTACGTATGAATACAGTGGAACCTCGATATATCGAACCTCAAGGGGAACGAAAAAAATTATGGAGGATTTCTATATACCAAGGTTGGATTTATAGTGATAGGCAGGTTCAAGGGAAATGGCAATACTTAGATTTATCAAGGAATTCGATTATATCGAGGTTCGATACATCAAGGTTCTACTGTATAAGAAATTTTCTATATAATTTAATATAAATATTGCGAATATTATCATAGATATACTTTTAAATTAAAATAACTTTTAAACCAGTGTGAGAGGAAGAAATTGCACAATTACTCGTATAAAACGTTTTATAGTTAACAATAGCATATTTATTAAATTCACTCTTATATGGCTCATTTTTTATAGTTTCTTTTCCTTTAGGATACTCTTCTAATATTTAAGCCTTTTTTTATATTTATATTTGTTTATTCGCGTTTAAATTATTCAAGAAAAGAGCTCAACTTAATTTCCATAAAAAAAAATATCCAGGCACCCTTTACTCTTAACAAATGGAATTAGATATTTTACTCCTCTGGTCAGAATAATTTGTTCCTGAGATATCTATTTGTGTGAAATAATTAATAAGCAAGTTGCATTTGTTATTGTCCTCTGAGATATTCATGTGAAATGTCCCTCTCCCTGAAAGTAGAGATCCTATTACTTACGATACTAATAGGTGATTTTAAATTGTTTTATAAATTATGGGAAATATTTTATTTATGCACATATGTAACTAGCTGAAAACCCATACTTCGCTACGGAGTACATTCAAATTAAATACAACGGTCAATGTATGCAATTAATGCAAAAAAAAAAAAAAAAAAAAAATATATATATATATATATATATATATATATATATATATATATAATAAATACGATGATCAATGTATACATTTGATGTAAAAAAAACAAAAAAATATATTTATAAAAAAAATCATAAAAGATATTTTTATAGACAAAATAATGTAGAAGAAAATATTCAAATAAATGTAATATGAAATATTAAAGAATATAGTACAGTTAATATACACTGCTGGCCACTGTAAATGCAACACCCTGAAGGAAACATGCAAATAACATGAAATTTACAAGATGCATTAGCGGAGGTGAGATATGCAAATGATTAGAATTTCAGCGCAGACGCACATCACGCGCGCCTGTGGCGCCACTTCAAAGCGCTATTTAAGGCTTGGAGATTTCGACGATTTCAAGTTCGGCAATTGTGTTTTTCTTGTGGTTTTTTCAAAAAAACGATCAATTATGCCTCGTCGAAAACAGCGATCATCTTTTGATCAAGTATCCGAGTTCGACAGAGGAAGGATAGTGGCCTGCCGAGATTGTGGATTATCTTTCAGGGAAATCGGTAGTCGTGTTGGACGAAACCAAACAACTGTAATGCGTATATGTGATCGTTGGATGCAGGAGGGTACGACGGACCGGCGTGTTCGATTGCATCCACCTCAGCGCACCACTTCACGTGATGACAGGCAAATTGTGCGCATGGCAGTGACGGATCGCTCAGTCACATCACGAACCATAGCACAGCACATGCAGTCTGTAACGCATCATCCAGTGTCTGCGCGTACCATTCGACGCCGTTTACATCAGAGTGGTCTGTCCGCAAGACGTCCATTGCTTTATCTACCTTTGACGCAGAACCACAGACGTCTCCGCCGCCAATGGTGCGATGACAGAAGGATGTGGACGGCAGAATGGAATGAAATTGTCTTTACTGACGAGTCACGCTTCTCTCTGCAACACCACGATGGTCGCATTCGAGTCTGGAGACACCGTGAAAAGAGGTTGCTGAACAGCTGCGTTATGCACCGCCACACTGGTCCTGCATCGGGTATTATGGTATGGGGCGGTATTGGATATCACTCTCGCACACCTCTAGTACGCATTGCCGGTACTTTAAACAGCCAGCACTACATCTCCGAGGTGTTAGAGCCAGTTGTCCTTCCTTACCTTCAGGGCATGCCCACAGCCATATTTCAACAGGATAATGCGCGACCACACGTGGCACGCATTGTCCAACGGTTCTTCGTCAATCGCCAGATTGAATTGCATCCCTGGCCGCCTCGCTCTCCGGATCTTTCTCCGATAGAAAACATGTGGTCCATGGTTGCTCTACGATTGACCCAGATTCCATCCCCAGCTGCCACAGCAGATCAACTTTGGCAACGCGTGGAAGCTGCTTAATCTGCTGTACCCCAAGAACTCATCCAAAGTCTCTTTGAATCAATGCCGAGGCGTGTGGCAGCGGTGATCTCCAACAATGGCGGCTAATCTGGCTACTGATTTTGGCAGGAACTACACTTCACAGAAGTCTATAAATTTAATCATTTGATACTTGGTCAACATGTTATCTACAAAATAAATTTTGTTGTGATATCTCTTGTCTTTCTTGGTGTTGCAATTTGGGTGGCCAGCAGTGTAGTACAGTTTGAGGAACATAATATCTTTTACTGTATTTTAATATTTTTTGGATAATGTCCAATCGTCTGCCGCATTAGCAAGAAAAAGAATTTTTTTGTCTATTTAGTTGTTATGCAAGTGACGATGAATTTATTTATTGTATCAGAAAAAGAAATCACGTGATCAGCATTTAATAAATTAAATTCTAAAAATTAATCTTTAAAAATTCACCAAAAACTAGAAAATAGAGGTAAAGATTCGAAAAAGATCTTATTTTAAATGAATTTTTACGATCTTTCTAGTGATGTAAATTTTATAACCCCCAAATTATTACTTTAAATGGAACCTTTAAAAAAGTTACTAAAACAGCTTAAAAATTTAATTTTAAAGAAATCTAAGAAGAATTTTTCAAACATCTTTCTTAGTGCACCCCTACACTATAAGAAGAATCGCCATGCAAAAATTTAGCTCTTTAGGTCCAGCGGTTTGGTCTGTGCGTTGTATGTCAGTGAGTCAGTTACGGAACTGTTTTATATATATAGATTATATTCTACATACATTCATCCCGTGTCTAGGACTTGGGGTGCCTTGAGTGGATGACAGATCTGTACTGTTTGTTCGGCATCCTCGAGCCCCACAGCAATGAAAAATGTCACCGAACTTGGGAAATTAACCCTCGATTGCGTATTCAGGTATTGCTACGTAGCGACTGGTCTTCGGTGATTCATGGGCCGATACGCAAAAGCGGAGGGGGCCGTGGTGTCAAACGAATTATCCCGTGTCTAGGCCGAATATTGACACGTTAAATCCATAGACTGGAAAGTCCTTCTATGAGGTCAGAGAGAGTGGGAGACGGTACGATCCCCTCAGATGCCGCCCCAGTGGTTGCTCGTTCAAAATTGAGGTGGCACCTGGCTAAATCGATCTCCAACCCTTGTGGAGCCATTATTGCGGAGCCGCACCCCTGAACCCGCTATATGGAATACATTCGGCTATATGGAATACATCCCGTCTATATGGAATACATCCGGCCAGGGGGCATTAGAAACAACAACAACAACAACATACATTTATATGGTAATTGTTTATGTCTTTATCGCGCAAATAAATCCGTTCTAAAAAATACATGCTTAATAGAAAATGTGATTACTACAACAGTCAAACAATAGGATTTAAAAGCTCAACAATATCTTTGTCTCTCTCTTTATTTATTTATATATATATATATATATATATATATATATATATATATATATATATATATATATATATATATATATATATATATATATATATATATACATATATTACATATGGCTTTACACTATACATATGTATATACATACATACAGTAACATAAGTAGGAAAATTAGTTCTCCAACATGGATATAAGTTGCCACCATGAAATTGTCGATAAATCCCACTTTTTGTAGAGAAATCCAGTAGTTTTCTATACCTGCGAATTTATATTTCCAAAGGGAAGTCTACCTTTTGGAATTGTAATAATAACTAAAACGGTAAATGTGATATTTTTTAAAAACCGCGTCCCTTAAGGTGTTGAAATTCGAAATTGCGTAATAAACTGCTGCTATTATATATATGTGTGTGTGTGTGCGTGTGTAGATGCATTAAATTATTTTCCCATAAGGGCCAAATAATCTATAGAGAAGTATTGTAAAGATATTCAGATAAAAATTCACATTTACTAAAACGGTAAATGTGATATTTTTTTAAAACCGCGTCCCTTAAGGTGTTCAAATTCGAAATTGCGTAATAAACTGCTGCTATTATATATGTGTGTGTGTGTGTGCGTGTGTATATGCATTAAATTCTTTTCCCATAAGGGCCAAATAATCTATAGAGAAGTTTTGTAAAGATATTCAGATAAAAATTCCAAACCTATATAGTGTCTGATACAAATATGCTCTAAAATCAGAAAACATACGCACATGCGAGAGAAGGGCTAGGATAAAAGAGAAAACCCTTTTTACGACTAGCAATCACAAATCCTATAAAACTGAGAGACATTTTTTATGTATAAGAACTTAAAAGCAACAATCAATATATATATATATATATATATATATATATATATATATATATATATATATATATATATATATATATATATATATATATATACATACAGGGTTCCCACCTATATCCGTTACTCCCCCCCTTAATTTCTAAACGGTGAGAAATTAGGCCATAAAGTTGGTGTCTAGGTATAGTAAAAAGGTGCTACTCGATGAGACAACTTATAACGCCATCTATCGGCAAATTTTGGAATTAGCGTTTTTATCTCAAAAACGGTACGAGATACAGGAAAAATGTCAATTACAAAGTTGTTCAGCATCATAGATTTAGTAAGAAAAGATACCTTGCGCACATTAATGCTCAGAACAGAATGTAAAAAATGAATATTTGTTTGGTCTTGATTTTCAACACTATGGTGTCGTGAAACACGAGCGAATCTCGAAAAGACCACCTCACGGTGGCCCAGAACGCAAATGTATACAGTGGCTAATGAAGAGCATTTTCAGCAACATAAATAAATGATCCTGAAGATAGGAAAGTGTCTCAGTTTCTTTCTTCCACTCTTTATGACGTGACAATTTTCGAGATCTTGACCAAACAAATTTTTTACATACTATTTTGAGTATTAATGTGCGCAAGGTGTCTTTTCTTACTAATTTGATGATGCTGAACAACTTTGTAGTTGACTTCTTTCTCGTATCTCGTACCGTTTTTGTGAGAAAAACGCTAATTCTAAAATTTGCCGATAGATGGCGTTGTAAGTTGTCTCATCGAGTAGCGCATAACCTTTTTACTTTACCTAGACACCAACTTTATTAAGTTGTTACCGTTTATAACTTAATGTGGGTGTAACGGATATAGGTGGGAACCCTGTATATATATATATATATATATATATATATATATATATATATATATATATATATATATATATATATATATATATATATATATATATATATATATATATATTCTGTATATTTTCTGTATATTTATATATATATATATATATATATGGGAGGGTATATATTTATAGAAATATGAAATAACATGTTATTTCAAACTACGTTTAATAAAGTGTGATATCAAGTGCTATTTGCCAGCTTCTATGTAGAATATATGTAATATAAATGTTATGATCTGGTGAAAATCTTTCTAAAAAAATTATAGCTTTAAAATTACGATATTTTCGTAAAGTTTATCGAGTACAGTCAACAGGGGTAGCTTTGTCCCGTTTTTCATGTTTATTTCACAGGAAAAGCAAATAATAGTTGTAAACCAATAAAAATTTGATGTGGTCAATGGTTTATATTATTTTAAATACATTTAACTGTAATATAAACCATTGTTCAAGTATACATACAAACTTTAAACAATTTTTTAATTTTTTTTTTAATTTTGGGCTAATGTTACGTTGAATTGGGGCAACTTTGGCTCAGCTCTTGAAAACCAAACATTTAAATTGTTGCGATAGCTTAGGCCAATGTTAGACCATGTACAAGTATTGCCAAATTATCTATCAATAATATCTTATCTAATCCGAGTTAATCTCAAGCTTAATTTGGAAACAAAATTAATAAATCAACATTTTTTTTCTATGCAAAACTGCTTTTATTTTTAAATTAAAAGTGGAATTTTCAAAGAAAAGGAAATAATAATAGATAAATAGTAAACAATAATGTAACAGTCTTATATGTTTTGATGAATTGATAGTCTAAAACTATGGAGAAGAAACATAATCCAGTTCAGGAACAATATACTGATTCCTCTTTGACTCGATTTTCGGAGGATTGATTTTCCCGCATACTTCTTCCCACTCATAATTTATACAGTCTTGTTTTTCTGGCCAACGCCAAAATTCGAGTTTTCTTTTCTCACATTCCACAGTCTGACGACATCTGTTAAACTTAAAATATTTCCAAGACATTTAACACCATCGTACTTCACAATAAAAAATCATCTTCAGCATATATGCACAAATTCAGAGCATACATGTACAAATTCAAGAGTCCGCCTGTCTTTGAGATTTACTTGCTTGATTGAAATGTTTTGTTTATTACTTTCTGACGAGCTGGAACATTGTCAGTTTCGCCTCTTTGAAACTGTACCCTTTTTAGAAGTAGGAGGAGTAGCTGGAGTAACTTTGGCCCAACTGCCATGTTGGGCCAAAGTTACCCCAAGACCTGGGACAAAGTTGACCTAATCTAGTAAATATTCATTAGTTGACAAACCACAAAATAAATCAAGATAATGAGAGTGAAAATAGTTGAAACAATTAATAATAAACTGAGGCAATTCCCTTACCTGCTCTGAATCACGTACCCTATAACATTTACAAGGAAAAGTTGGAAGACAACAACAATATACGTATTAGTGATACCAAAGTGGAGCAGCACTGTAGTTCTGGTAAATTGAGGAACTACAAGACAAAGCTATGAGAAAGTCAAAGCAGTACTGCCACCTATTAGCCCTGGCAATAAATAAGCGATAATCACTCTCCTTTGTCTAGATGCAGCACATACAATCTTTTTTCGTTTGTTGGGCCAGTTACCTCAGTTGACGGTAACCTCTTTATGATGTGCTCCTCTGATAATTCAGAAAAGTAAATTACTTTGAAGATCGTACACGTAACGTGATATCTTATGATATTGATTTGATCCAAGTTTTCAGTCAGTTGTTTTCATTTACATGAATTTAATTTTCAATATGGCAAGCAACAGCAATCTAAGAAACATCGATGTGCGGTCGTTATCCTCACCGTTATCTTCAGACAAAGATTGGTCGGCAAAAAAAATATTTTTCGAGCCCTGACACCATTTCTGTTGATTCTTATGTAAAATGACCTCCTGAATCCGAATATGACCCCCGTTTTCCCCCATCACCCACCGTTTTCGGGGGAGCCCCCTCCCCACCTATTTTTATCACTTTTCGATAATTTTGAGTGATAAAAAGGATTATTTTAGCCTTCTGATTTCTTCTGAGGGGCTAAAGAGGTTAAAAGTTCTAAAACATTAACATTTGTAGCAAGGAGTTTGATTGAGGGGGGATTTGCCCCCTTAAATTGTAAAAAAAACCATTAAAAATGATCGATTTTTCCGGCTTTTTCGCATTTTTTTCCCTTATCTGCTACATATTCCAGCTTCCAGCGTCCCTCGTCCTCCTCCAAATACCCCAAATAATATAAATATATAGCAACAATTTATAGCAACAACAATAAAAATGTATAGCAGCAATAATAAAAATATATAGCAACAGTTCGGAAGATTCCCTGTACTACGCTAGCGCTCTCAATACCTTGCGCGCACAGGTTTGCACAGGAATTTTCATGCTTTGACAAAGTGAAATTTGCATTGCTCTTGTAACTATATTCCTGTACTGTAATCTATATCTTTCCTCAGTACATCTCTAGCGATCGCAGAGTCAACTTATCGGTGTTCTAGGCGAGGATTCTGTGTTTCCAAGTTGTTTAAATTGTGTAAAACGGTAGAAAATTTTTTCCGGCTTTTTCCAAGAGAATTATAGTACTTGAGTGTGAGTTGTGATTAATATCGAACATTGATTTACTGTTTAATTATGCCATGCAAGTGTAAAAATCATACGGATAGCTTCTGCTATGTTTGCGGGGAACTGACTTTAAAAGCGCAACAAAAACCTCTTTCTCCGCTTCTTAAAACTGCTTATAAATTTTACTTTGATTGCCAGGTTGGCGATGAGGACAAGGATTGGGCTCCAACAGTTTGCTGCACTACTTGTTACAGTAGCTTGACCAAATTGCTCTAAGATACCCATAAATCAATGCCATTTTCTGCCCATGGTTTGGTGCGAACCTCGCTGTCATCTCACAGATTGTTATTTTTGTATGACTTCCCCCGTCGGGTTTTCTAGCAAAAGCAAGCATACAATTCAGTATCCTAATATCCATTCATCTTTACAACCAGTTCCTCATAACGAAAATTTTCCAATCCCAATGCCCCCCAAAACCTATATTCAAGAGCCAGAAACGGATTTGGAAGACTTTGAGCCTCAGCCTGGAGCATCAAATGGTACGTTCACCGATGATGAAGAGTGTTCAGCTGATTAAGCTCATCGACACCTCACCTCGTTACTCAGTCGGAATTGAATGATCTCTTCAGGGATTTGGAGTTACCTAAGAGTAAATCTGAATTTCTTGGATCTCGACTTCAGCAGTGGAATCTCTTAGAAAAGAGCGTAAAAATCTCTTTTTACAGGACCAGACAGTCAACCCTGAAATTACCTTTTTCGGAAGATGAAGGCTTAGTGTTCTGCCCTAATTCAAATGCATTGGTGATAGAACTGAAGATGCCATGTGACCGAGACAATTGCAGGACTATAGTGACAAGAGCAATGCAAGTTTAAACTTGTTAAGAGATGAACATTCCTGTGCAAACCTGTGCTCCGAGGTTTTGAGAGCGTCAGAGTGATACAAAGAATCTTCCGAACTGTTGCTATATATTGTTGATATATATATATTTATTTTTGGGGGTGTTTGGGGGAGGATGAGGGGGTGGGGTGGAAGCTGTAATATGAAGAGAAAAAAAGCGAAAAAATTGCGAAAAAAACGGAAAAAAATAGATCATTTTTAATGATTTTTTTACAATTTAAGGGGGCAAATCCCCCCAAATCTACCTACTTGCTAGAAATGTTCATGTTTGAGAACTTTTCACCTCTCTAGCCCCCTCAGAAGAAATGTGAAGGCTAAAATAATCCTTTTCATCCCTCCAAAATTGTCGAAAAGTGAAAAAAATAGGTGGGGGGGGCCTCCCCCGAAAACGCTGGGTGATTTGGTGAAAACGGGGGTCATATTCGGATTCAGGAAGTCATTTTACATAAGAATCAGCAGGAATGGTGTCAGGGCCGATTTTCATGTCGACCAGTGATTCAAACGCACAGAAACCACCAATAGTATTTAATCTTTTTTTCAAATAACTGTTGATAGAATTGGTCAAGTATAAAGCAATACACAAGAACTACAAAAAGAGTGTCATTGCTAAACGAAAAACAATTCGTAAAATCATGATTAAGTAAATCAGTGTACTACGTATTACTAAGTAAGAACTTAGTGTTCGAACTTGGTCACATAGGGTCTCTAAGGCCCTGTTCACATTGAGTCCGTCAGCGTTGCGTAGCGTCGGCGTTACTAGTATCGAAATAATTTTAACCAATCACAGACCTTAACAATTTCTTGCTTAATACTTTGAATATCTGTGATTGGTTAAAATTATTTGGATACTAGTAACGCTGATGCTACGCAACGATGACGGACTCAATATGAACATGGCGTTACAGTTGATCCCCACAATCTAGGAGAATTCGTAGTCATAAGCTTATAATAAGTACGTAATCATTGCTGGATGCAACGAATCTTGATCCCTGCTGCTTCGTGCTAGTGAAAATGGCAAAGAAGTATATAAGCACGAAGCTATTGGACTGAAAATAAAAGATTAAAGACTGTTCGGTTATAGAATGGGGAATTTTTTTATATCAGGCTCCATTTAATTCATAAACAATCCTTGATCTCAACAGAATATGTGAACGTTATTGCTGATCAGATCATTTGTCCACTATCTCGAAGACAAAAGCATTACTTCATTAGACAGTACTGATTACTTTTTGTTGGATTCCAAGAACATGATATCGAAACTGGTGAAAAAAAATTACCTCGAATCTTTTCCGAGGGAAGCAAGCGTCTTTGAGATCAGTTGGAAAATGCAGTTCGCTACATACCAAGCCTCTTATTATGCATCAGATAACCATATTATCACATAGTGGTATACTGACAAGCCTGTAAAATAGTTTTAAAACTTGTGTATATATCCAAAAGAATTTTAAAAAGTATCCTTATCCAAAAAGGTTTCAAACTGATATACGGGCTAGTAAAAAGTCAACACGGTATTGGGCGAGAATGCATTAAAAGTGCTCCCAGTCTTAACATCTCTCAGTCCATTATGATTCCAAAATGGCGAGGGTTATTCTGTTGAAAAATATTTATGTGACATATTTCCATCCTTAGTTTTTAGTCAGCTGTTAAAGAGAAACAGTAATAAAAAAAATTTTAAATAATTAACTTACAGTACTATTACATTTATATAAACTTTTGGCAAAATAGTTTCTAAATACTAAACTCTCATGTAAAAAAAAATATTAACATAATTTTATAAAAAATATAAAAAATTCAGTAGCCGTGCGACGGATGGGGATTTTTCACCGACGCAAGATTTGCGGTGTCGAATTTGACCTTTGAGACATTGATTCTCGAGTCATGTTCCCCATTCACTCTTAGTTATTTTGTTATGTATTTTTTCATGCCCAAACCTTAATCCTTAGCACATATTCTTTTTATAAATTTTCCAAACAACGTCATCTTTTTAAGGCGATTGATTTTTTTGTCAAAAAGACTCGTTAACTGCAAATGCTGTTCTTTGACACGTAATTAATCATCTTTTTGAATAAACATAAAAATGAAGAGAGAAATTACTTTTTTTATAAGAAATAGGCGTTATTCTTTGCAGTTATGAGATCTACTTCGTCTTTTTTTTCTCTGTGATATCTTTGTTTAAGTATCTATAGAGGGCGAAATTAGAAAAATTAAGTTGATGTTATCTGCTTGAAAGAATTAGCTTTCGCGTGAATTAAAAATGTTTCAATAAAATGCCTTTTAGCTTATTTAAAGCAGTTTCTTTTAAATGAGTTCATAAAAACATTAGCTTATAGAAAATTTTCAACAGTTTAGATCACAAACATTTATAAAGGTACATCATATTAACCAGACTGCGGTGTACCCTATATGGAACAAAATTTACCTAACAATGCTTAAAACTCAAGCAAAGCAGATATTATTATGTTGTTTTTTATGCAACGAAATAAAGGCAAATGTACAAATGGTAAGTAACAAAATATTATGGTAGTTCAAAAGTTCTTCTATGCGGAATTGGAAAAATGCGGGAAGATCAGAAATTGTTGATATTTAGGAAGTTAATCTAATTTTCAGCAATAATAACTAACATTGATTGTATAAGACGAATATCTTCCTACTGTATACAAACAGGCAAAAAAAATTAGTATGACTACCTATTCGTCAATTTTTTTCCCAAGTTCAAGAATTCATAAAGTTCAAAAGATTTGTAGAAATATACATAATTATGTTTCATTCTGAATTTCATGCCTTCAGCTCAAGTTTTTTTTTTAATTAAACTTAATGAATGGGTGAAAACTCTTCTCGTCTTCTTGAAACTTAAGTAGTAAACTTAACTCAGTTCCTTAAGATTATTTAATGAATTTAATATTATGAATATATATGTTAACTGTAGAGATTTAAACACGAAGAAATTAAGTACAAACATCTACTTTTGTAAATGAAGTTTATAAAAATATCCTAAATTTGTAAAAGTTATAATTACACGCCTCGTTGTTCTAATTCTTGTTATTAGCTCTAAACTTTTACTCAGAAGTCTCAGTTCCTTAAGATTATTTAATGAATTTAATATTATGAATATATATGTTAACTATACTGGTTTAAACACGAAGAAATTAAGTACAAACATCTACTTTAAAATCATGCATTATTAACTTTAACCTACATTTAAATTGTGATAAATTTTCGTGCCCTACTTTAAATGGAAGGTACACGTTATATAAGTTTAACTATAATCTCCAGTTTGTAATAGCATAAAAACTTGGCTTTGTTCCAAACAGAAGATAAAAACAAAGATAGGATTTTGAGTAAAGATCATTCCACTGACATGCATTACAGTAACAACATAAAACAAAATATATATTTAATAAATCTCTAAAACACATAGCTTAAGTTCTAACGTGATAAATTTAACCTACCAGATATCTATATTTGGCATAAATTGCATCCCCTGTAAGCCAATTCTCTCAGATATTGAAATGGATATTATACGTACAGAATAAATGCCATGAGTAATGAACGTGCTGATGTAAGCCATATTTCGAATTTCATGTGATAATTTCAATGTGATTTCGCTAATTACTGATTAACTAAACAGTTTCTGTCCAACTGATTTATCAAAGTGCTTGAACAGTTAAGAATTTCGTTTATCACTCCGCTGATTAATGTCATACATTTATAGTTGTTTCTTAAAACATAGAATTAGCAGCCAATACTCTAAAATTTAATTTAGAAGAATAGAAGAAATAGAAAAAAGAGTATAGTATCAGATGTTCTGTTTAGATAAAACTGATTATATGTTCTGTTTAGATATAATTGATTATATATAACTGACTATATGAGAAATTAGAGATGATGTAATGATAAACGATATTAAGACAAAAAATAAATGTTCTATCTAGACATGTAAGCCATAAAGATCAGATTAATAGCTATATATCTACCCTAATGAATCCGTGATTGCTGAAATCCAAGGGGTTAGAATTGTTCACCTCAAATACCTAAAAACTTCCTCTAGATCAGGGGTTTCCAACTGGCCGCCCGCGGTGCCTTTTTTTGTGTCCACTCATGTTCTATTTCATACCCCCCTTACTTCTTATTTGACCCACTTCTTATTTAAATACCCACTTCTTATTTGACTTTTTTTGTGTGTGTCTGAGTAATTTAACGAAAGTTGGCCAGTTATAATCAAGGTCGTTGTTGGAGGTTCGTCCTCGAATTTTTAAAAATTTCATAGTACATACTACACACAAATCCTCCAAATCCCCCTCCCTCAAGAAAAAAAGTCCTGGCTATGGTCCTGATTAAATTGCGGCCCGCCACTAGACAGGTGTCTTCGATTGCGGCCCTTGGACACTTGTAAGTTGGAAACCCCTGTTCTAGATGGAGCTCAACTAAATATACAGATAAACGCTATATCTTTTTCAATGACCACGTGAATTAGACTTAAAAACTGCCTCGAATTGGAACTCGACTAAATATATATAAATACTATCTATTTTTCAATCTCCACGTGAAATAGGATAAAACATCAGAATTACAGTGATAAGTTTTTTACAGAAAATTGTTTATATGGAAGATAGTAATACTGAAGCATCGAAAATTCAACATAGAGCCTCCTCAGACAGCGTTACTGTAGGATCTTCTTTCTTGGATCTTGTCTGCCAATTCATGGATGCTATTCTTAAAACAGATTCGACCAAGAATTTCGAAGCTGTTTTCTTCATAGAATATAAACTTATTGATGGTAACAATCAGGGACTACAGAAATGCTGGACTGAAGAAGGTCTGGCAACGTAGGGATTCAATGAACACTAACAACAGCCAAAAACCAATCTACGGAAACATATGTCGGGTTGGGTGTTACGTTTTCAAGGAGAAAAATTACTCCTTGTCGTAGCGATATCCGGGGGAAGACCGATAGATCGTAAGATATCTGAAACGTATCACTGAAAGATGAGACAGACAGACAGATCAGAAATACAAGAGGATATCATGCATCGTGATAGCTTCTAGTAATATTTATGGGTGTTTATAGAGGGATTCTTTCTAACTAAATCTGGGTTACCCCGTTCATCGGACCTATTTCAAACACAATTACGTTCGTTATCTACTTCGGGCTATCTACTGCAATCTACTAAAGTGAGATTTACCACTAAACGTTATATGACGCTAGAGGGACGATTACCAAATTTTAAGGACTGTTGAATTAGACATCATTTATAAATCTACGAGCGGAAGCTTTCAGAGACGAACATGAATAATAGACGTCTTAACAGCCACATATCCAGGAATTCTGTCCCTCCAGGTCTCCTACCAATCGTCCGCCATGAAATGGCGTATTGATCGTGAAGATCCAGCCATTCTGATCCCCATTACTCTCTCCCTAAAGAAGTCATATAAAGATTCAAAATATAAGCGATGTCGTGAAAGCATCCTAATATATGCTTTTATTTATTTATTTATTTATTTATTTTTAAACAATGCGGAGGCACTTGTCGTCAAACATTCGCCTACACTACGCCGCAATTTTACTGCCCATTTTATTGTGGGGGCACCATATAGGCGGACAGCATTACTCCCTACGAAGGGACGACACGAAAGGAGGCATTTTTCGTGGCGCGACGCCAGGATTCGATCTGAGCACCCTCAGCACCGAAAACCAGCGCGCTGTACCACTGGACCGCCACAAGCCCATATATGCTTTTATAAAAATGCATTCGTTTCAATGGTTAGAAAGATATGAGAAAGGAAAAATCCACTACTTATTGTATTCAGTATCTTACATGAGCGGCTTCCTTGATAGTGATTTGTCGACTGATGATGATGATTTTTTAGTGCTTTCCATAATTTCTCATCATGACATATTTTCCTATTTCTAGGATCTTATGTTACGTCTTTCTACACTTCTACTTCATTTTTTTAAGTGATGGCATCACATACGATTAGAATATTCAGGCATAAGTTCAAAAGAAAGTGAGAGCCAAGTTTTGAGCTAAACTCGCTTAAGGGGACAGTGGACCTTCAAACCTAACTTTTATTGTTTTGAATGGATTACCTTGAAATTTGAATATGTGATTAGTACCATAGATATGTAAAAGTGGTTAAAATTTAAAGATGAAATAGTAATAATTTATGAATTATGAATTATTAATTATATCAAAAATTGGCCTCATTAAAAATGGTCCATGCTTATTTCTTTTGTATATAATATGGAAATTTTTATTTACAGGATACCTTACAGAACTAACAATGAAACTTATTTCTTATTTTAAGCATTCATTAAAAATATAAAGAGAAAATAATAATAATAGTGAAAACACCTTTTTTATTCCGCAAAATACCTATAAATCATCTTTTCAAGTATAAAATTTAAAAATTCTGAGCTACGAAGCATAATTTTTTTCAATAAGATTTATTTGATGTACAGTTAAGTATATAAAACTTAAATTTCAAAGCAATACGATAATTAGAAATAAGCCCGGAGCAGTTTGAATATTCATATGACATGAAAATTTTTGTTTTGAGAAAAACGCATTTAAAGTCATTGCTATCAATAACCCCATAATATCAAATTAAATACAAATGCCTATAACTAGGAAAGTAATCATAGAAATTAAACATTCTTTTTGCAACACATTCCTACTCGTCCGTAGTTTCACAATTCAATAAAATAAAAAAAAATCGAATTTTTGGACAAATTTCACAATTTTGAAAGTCCACTGTACCCTTAAGTTTCCCAAATCTTGTCGATCTTTATGGGTTAGTTGACGTTTCATTTCTATACGAACTCTTCATCAATTATATATCAGGACTTTTACGAAAATTGAAAATACCTGTGTAAATGGGCTTCTTAATAGTAAAGTTATTGATTGTAACTGACTATGCGCAAAATTAATACCTCAGTTAATGGCGAATGACTTGTATTCCAGCTGTTGTCATTGCCGTAAATAGATATCCAATTTAAAGAGACATCGAATAATGCTGAATGTTAAAATTGACTTAGCTGGATTCAAAGTTTCATCCCTGGGTAACTTCATTTCTCAGTTTTTTTCAAGCATACTACAGAATATTTATTTAATATTCTTCTCGTAAAACTTTTTATATACCAGAATTTAGCTGAATATTTTTCATAAATACTTTCAAAAGGAATTTTCATGAATCGTATTAGGTAAGGTAAAATAAAAACACTTAATTATATAATTCACTGTCTGAAATATTTGAGAAATGCTTTACATTCACGAAAGTGCTGTGAATTACATTTATCTTTTCACGAAACTATCTGGGTGTATCAGACAAAGAACTAAGCGTAAAAATATAACTTTATACTCTTTCAGAAAATATGAATTTTAAAGCTTATGGAAGTGAATGATATATTTTCAAAATATAGCAAAGTGTATTGCATCTATACTTTACATAATGGATTTTCAAACCTTGAATAAAAAGTACATTTTATTCAGATAGCCCTTTCGTTCAGAAAGCCATTGCGTGGTTTACCATGAAAAACCATCTAGAT
>OU015495.1:183873557-184071057 GCA_907164885.2 Dolomedes plantarius | reverse complement strand
ATAATAACCATAATTTCGTTGATTTAAGTATATGCCAATGACAAATATTTTGATTCTATTAATTTGATTTATCTATAAAACAATTTTTCCTCGTTCTATCTCGCACTTTGTTGCACAAAGAGAGAAAGAGTTAAAAGAGTTGTTTGTTTAATAATGGTATTCTTTTGTAAATTAGATAATTTTCCTCTTTGTCTAATGTATTACTTTATGCATTTATTATCAAAACTCTCCATTGCTATGTTTGTTCGTTACATCAAAATATAATATTTGGTCATCAAAATATAATAGTTGGCTTCCGATGGAAAAGTAACGTAAAAGATAAAAGTTTCCTAAATTTCAATAATTTCAAGGAATGGAAACTGATTCCTGACTAACAGGCCCCTTCTTTAGGTCTTTAACCCCTGTTGACATGCCCCATTTGCCTGCTGAGATAATCGCATCTAAGTCTTTCAAGTTCTCGCGATAAGTTACAGCCGTCTGCTCGTAACTTGTCAATGCTACAAAACATCTGTGCATTTCATAAACGCTTATTTTCAGTTTAAAAGATAATTAAGAATGTGCTTAGCTTCTTTTCTTTTTTAATGCGGCAGGCACTTGTCTTCTGATGGTAGATACTTCTTCTTCTGACACTGGCCCATGAAAATCGCAAAGTTTTTACTGGCTATAAATACAGTCTTAAAACTTATTTGACGCACAGTGTATATATATATACAAGTATACATATATATATATATATATATATATATATATATATATATATATATATATATATATATATATATACATATATTTGTCTATCCTCTGGCTGAGCAGGTTTGAGTTTCTGGTCATACATTCCTATTTGATTCTGTTTTGTTTTTGAGTTTTCTACCTCCTCCAGAAGAATGAGATATTTCCGGCCATCCAGTGGGATTGGTAAGAGGTACGGTCCAGGATTAAGTAAGCAGCGCCCTCCAGCGTCAGATTCGCGTTTCCGGCGAAGATAAGAGAGCATCATTTAGATTAAAGATTTAAGAGAGAGAGATTAGATTTAGATTTAGATTTAAGAGAGCATTTAGATTTAGATTTAAGAGAGCATCATTTAGATGAGCCAGCATTGCTCCCTATGAGGGGGAACACACGGAAATGACCAAGCCTTATTCGGGATTTGAACCCAAACCCACTGTTGGACAGATCAGAACGCTAACCATTATACTATGAGGGCGACTTTATTTTGAATATAGGTGTCAGGTATTTTGTAGTTACTTCATACAAAACTTCTGCTCTTTTGTTCTTAAATACAGACCTCGAAATGCAGTCTTATTACCCTGAAATTTAGTACGTCTCTGAAGTATACAATACATATGACTAACAATTAAAATCCCCTGATATCAAGGTAGTCGTAAATAGAAATCTATGTGGGAGAAAATTGCATCAAATTTTAAATATCTTAAACAATAGTGCTTAAAATAAACGACTAATTTTAAATCTTCTCCATGCTAAAAATGTTTTCTCCTTAAGAAAGAATATTGTTTTTTCTGTAGTACCTAATGAAACAATATTTATATCCAAACATTCTCAGACCTTAAATAACATGGAAGGTTATGATATCTTGATGTAGTATTTGACAGCATGCGCTTGGTTATAACTGTGAATTTTAAATAAAAGTGTCAATTAAGAATATTAGTAAATTAAGGACTTTATACATAAAATATTAACTATGGAATAGATAAGTATTTTTTAAAGAATATGGAATTAGGACGTTATTTATATAATAATTTTTCCAATTGTATGAAAAAGCATTTTTAAATAAAATGAGGAAAATAATTCAAACAGAGAAACTGAAAATAATGAATATGTCATGTAAAATATAAGATTATCTTCTCTGCTATAAAGCTTTCGAGATTTAAATCAGAAATTACCTTTTCATAGCTGACTTTATGTCTTTACCGAGATATGGCATATTAAGAACACTTAAACACCAACGGGGCACTGACCTTTACTTTAAATATTGATAATTCTCGAGGATGCATTATAGTTACTACTCAGACTGGCTAAGTTCCAATTCAGGAAGCTCTCACTAAATAGCTTATTTGATTGACGGTACTTGCATGTTTTATGAATAATTAATTCAGAAAATGTTTCATAAATTGACTAATATGTTGCATGTGACTCTAAAAAATGCCTTTTAAAGAGATTATGTTGTTAATTCTGTGGGAGACTAAAAATAATTTAAATATTTTGCTCCTAATTTTAAATAAAACCTTTCTACTTACCAAACTGTCTATACCATAACGTATTTCCATTTAGTTCATAAAATGTACACATATTTTATTAAAACTTATAATATCTAACAACTCATAGGATTTTTTTTTCAATTTAGGCAAAGTTGTGTTACAGTTTCATTAATAGCAGAACATTTTTCCATGGAGGACATAGTAAATTAGTTGTTTTATATGTTAGAATACTCAAGTAGTACACATCCTGTTTAAACAGGTCTCTTAACTCCTGACCTAGCAGTTGCGAATCTCAAGTTTCATTCGATAAACTTGCAGAAATATTTTTTCCATTGAGATAGTGCAAGAAATCTCTAACAAGCGTTGTTCTAAACCAAATTTTTCGCTAATGTTAACCACGTCAAAATTGTATTACATATATTAGGCTGGTAACTTATATCCTTCGGCCCTGATTTTATGCTCCACTTGTGCGAGAAAGCATTGAGGGCTATGAAGATTTCAAAGTGTTGTCTGAAATTCTCTTGATCTCAATTTATTTCAGAGAGTTATAATAGAACAATCATTCAGGCCGGAAGCTCTAAATCGAAATTCAGATTAGTATTAAGGTAAGCGTTTCCGCTACTTATAGATAAAAGTTTATTTGTAGGTAGCACAGACACTTTGTTGTCTGATAGATACATTGATACCTGTAGGTGGCTAAAGGTCTTTCATACTTTGATAGATCAGCGCTATTTTATAGGCACATGCAGTGGCAACATTAGATCTGTCAAACTATCTGTCTTAATAGTCTAGCTCATCAGTATATGTATGCGTAACTGAATGCAATTATTAAAAAAACTTTATTTAACTAGGTAGCATAGGGATATTCATTATATTATTTATTTAATTAAAAGAAACGACTAAACGAGGCTCCATTTAATAAATTCTCCTTTAAGGGAATTTTTGACATCACCAGACTTGGAGAGACATTTACATGCAAATCAATCTCATTAATATGAAAAAAAAATTCCATACAACAAAACAACTAAAATGTCTCTATTCAAAAACAAGAAATTATATATATATATATATATATATATATATATATATATATATATATATATATATATATATATATATATATGTATATATATATGTATATATATGTATATATATAAATATATATATGTGTATGTATATATATATGTGTATATATATATGTATGTCGGACTTAAGCGGGAACGAAATAATTATTCTAAATTTAAAGGGGGCTTAGTAATTAATTTATTGTTGTGGCGTAATTCGCCACTATTCTCATATCTTGGTTCGAAATACATCGGGAGAAATCGGGGAATTTCCCTTTGGATTGATTGACATCTGTAGCCCCACCCATGGTTCATCGCCGGTGTATGCGTCACAGAGATCATGTGGACATGCGCGGTGGCTTTGGATGGTAGAAAAACAATAGCGTGTAATCAGACGGCGGGATTTAATTCATTGCTAGTGGATGCGTGTCAGCTGGGTCCTTTAATTTGAAAATGGCGAGAGCTCAAATATGCGCTACTTGGATCAGTGGTTGCTGGAAGGTGAAATAAACTGCTTGGATGGAGTTAAAACTATGTTTGTTTATTGGATTTAGGCTACTTACCACTCGCCACCAGTATTAACATGATGACTACGAATTAATCTTAATCACACGCCTGTCATATATATATATATATATATGTATGTATATTGTATATATATATATATATGTATGTATATATATATATATATATATATATGTATATATATATATATATATATATGTATATATATATATATATGTATGTGTATATATATATATATATATATATATATATATATATATATATATATATATATATATATATATATATATATATATATATATATATATATATTCCATGGGTAAAACTTTGAACCGAGAGTAATTTATCTGAGCTCAGACACATTGTGAGAAATAAATTAATTTAGTCGATCTGTGTTTCATTATACTATAAATAATAGCTTTATTTAGTTTTTCGACTTTTTGACTTTATGAAAAACGTATTTTTTACATCTTACCCGTAATTTAATGAATTTTCTTCGCAACGTAAGATAGGAAGTGACACGATAGGATTACGTAAAGAGAGATTTTATGAAATAAATATAAGTTTATTATTTAAGCACACTTCATTTTTCCTTTATAATGATGTGACTATCCCCAGTTTTCCTTTAATGTTTATATATTCATGTGTTTGAGTTCAATATTTCTAGTAAATGCAAGTACTTCTTTAGAAACGTTCTGCACTATAATGCTCCATTAATACTACTAATTTTGCCATGTATAATTCCATAATAAAGCACATTTTTTGGTGTATTAAGTTTGACAGCAAATTTACAAATTAATTAAGCATAGAGGCAATGGTTTTCCGTTTTGGAAAAATGGAAATGTCCCTCCTGTACGCGTGTCTTTTCATTACAGCACATTGTTGGTCAAGAAGTACGAATGAAAGAGTGTTTTAAGCACTTAGTATTTGGATAGAGTATACTTTACTTCTAATCGGGAATATTTACAATTTTTTTTAAATCACATCTGATGTGTCTACTTGAGACGCGAATCTCAAGCATGTCAGCTAGATAATGAAACAAAAATTCTAAAACCTGCTTATCATGACTTAAAAGTGGAAGAAATTATATCTTTAACATTAACCTTTCAGCGTGTTTGACTCTTTTTTAAATGTCTGAAAATACTAGCCGCAACGTTACAAATTTTAAATTGATGCCAGCATCTGATGCTGCCGCTAGAAAAGTAATTATTCTTCAAACGACAATTTAAAAGTAGAAATCAGATTTCAAAATGAAAGGGAGATTAATGCATTATTTCGGGACCGAGTAGGGACAAAATAAACAGAATTCAATCAAGATAAGGGACATTTACAGATGACATTTATCTGCTGAGAAAATTGAAAATGTGTAATAATGAATATGAATATGAAGCAATTTGGAGTCAATTGGAAACTCTGCATAATCTGCTAGACTAAAAGAAAATAAATGCTAAACGTAATGAAGTTTTAAAATAGAAATCTTTTTTCCAAAACGTTAGCTTTATTCTCAGATTATTAGGTTTACTGTACATGACAGCTTCTTAAAACCCACAATAAACTGTAATTTACGATTTTAGTGTTTTTCTAACTACCGTTTTCTTTAATGTTCCGTTCCTCTTCTTTGTAAGAACTGTTATATTCGTTTACTGAATATTTATGCAGTAACTGAAGTTTTGGAAAATTGCCTCATTCATAACTATACATTGATTACCGGAATTTTGACAATGAAAGAAAATTATTGAGCTGTCGTTTTTTTTTCTGCTGAAGAAAAATTTGAAGAGAATATTCCATTTCCAGGTAAAATATAATAATTAAATTCCGGATAATATATTCCATTTCTGCAAAATATTTCTTATTCTTTATCAAAAATTCAAGGATCATTTTACTTTTGTAATTTGTTTATAAATTGAATTTTTCCTATCTATTGGACATTAGACGAATTTTTTTTTTAAATGAGAATTTCTCGCACCACAGGAATAGTTCAGTGCGAAAAAATCTGGACTCGACGTTTAAACGAAGACCTGGACTTAAATTCCTGTTCGGAAAAATTCCCGTTACAGTGGCTCCCGACCACTGGAAAGAACAGTAATGGATCACAAGGAAACATACAAGTATTCATAATGTATAAAACTTACAATCGCCTCTAAAAGAATGAACAAATGGAAAAAACTGGACAGGCCAATACCCTGTGTCATTTTTTGGAAAAGAAATAGCGGGTATAGTTCGAAAACTCACATAGCCTGGATGATACTTATGATAGAATTTCACCTTAGAGGTCTAATACTTGAGAATGAATTCCGAACTAATAGACGGTTATTAGAAAGTAAGGAACCTTAAACCACAAGTAATTATTGAAATTTTACCAGAAGGAAATCATATTATAAAAAATATCAAAGATACCCTTATACTTGTCCTAAATTTTAAGATTTTATTTGAATAAACACTTATAAGGGGATATTGAAAATTTCCAATACTTGTGAAATAATAAGTCTGCATTATTTTACAGAACAGACAAGTCCATTATAGGAAATCGAGTTCCCTTAATATACTCGATTATGGGGACAGTTTTAAACGATCTTTCTAAAAACTCACTCTGAAGGGGTAATTCTCCAATTTCGCCACTGTAAATAAGGCTAGTGTGGCAACATTGAGATTTCTCCGCGGTGAATAAGTACAGCAAACTCTGGTAAAGTTTCTCTAACTCAGATTAATCAATAGATTATTTCGTTAAAATAAACATCCTTAGCCTTCGTTCTTTTATTTACTTGGTTCAGAGTAAAGTCTCTGAACAACATCATTTCAGACTTCTTTATTTGGATAATCCAACGCTCACCCGCAATCGAATTTTTATGCAAATGTCGAATGATTTCCATTTCCCCCCAGGTTTTTTATTTTTCTTCCACTTAACAAAATTGTTTATCTTTTAAAGCGTATAAATGAGTTAAATGATGAAACTAGACTTGCAGTTTAACAAGAAGAAATGTTCTGGAAAGCATAATGAAGAACACCGCTTAAAATTCGAATGTAACCAACAAAAATGATGGATAATTACTGAAACCCGAAATGCATGATTTATTTTATTAAAATATTTTGTTTTTAAGCATAAAAATTCTGAAAAAAAAATTTAATTAATTACAAACACATCCAAAAATATTCGCCAAAAAAATAGTTTTTTTCATATATGCTCATTTGGTTACATTCATTAAAATCAGGAAAATAATGTTCTCTGAAGCCGAATGGCAACACCTTATAGAGCAGAGTTAAAGACTCCTCATCAAGGTTATCTTGGTAATCACAAACAAAATAAAATCTCGTGTCATCACCCTCATCTGATTACAAAAAAACATACAAGACTGAACAATGCTACAAACAAATTGTTTGAAATTGAAGATAATATTTTTCTAGTAACGCTTATTATGAAGGATAGTGAATTAAGCGTAATGAATAGGCTTTCGATGAAAACGTCATTAATCTCTATGTCGTTAAGTAATATCGCCCGTCTAAGACAGGACACGAGCCTAATTACTCCACATACTTCTTATACGATCCAGCATACCCCTCTAAGTGCCACGTGACATGATCAATGATAATAAAGCTAAACTTTTTTAATATTCCTCTTCTATGGCGCCTTTAAGCCCTTTAAGAATCAGCGTCTGGGCATTAAATGTATGTAAGGTCGAAACTGTGTACAATGATAAATCATTAAGACTTGTTCTAGTTTCAGTTTTAATATCTTCTCCTTAAACTATTTGTTTTGCTCCGGAGGAACGAGGTTCTCGATTTTATAATACCCAGTATGTAGTTATTGAGTCTAGCAGTTCAATGAAATGTACTGCTCTTGCTTTAAAAATGCATGGATTACACAGATCTTTCATTTAACTCATTAATCATGCTTAAAGTTCCTTTTTATAAAATTTCTTCCAATTTTTTCATTTACTTTAGGTAATTTTAGTTCATATTCATTTTTTGAGGGGAATCACAGATACTATGCAAATAATCTCTTTTTTAATATTTAAATTTTAAAAATCTCAGTGATAGCTCAATTAACAACTAGATACATCTCACTTATAAGATATATCTCATATCTCACTTTTATAACACCCAGTATGTAGTTATTTGTCTAACAATTCAATGAAATGTACTGGTCTTGCTTTTAAAATGCATGGGCGACGCAAATATTTCCTTTGACTCTTATAAATCACGAATAAATTTCCTTTTTATAAAACGTCCTCCCTTTTTTTAGTTTAATTTGGGTAATTTTCCATCAGTTCATATTCGTTTTTTGGGATGAATCTCAAAAACTATACTAATAATCTCTTTTGAAATATTTAAATCTTAAAAATCTCAGTGACAGGTCAATTAACAATTAAATTATTTCCATAATTACAATCTAGATAAAAACCGAGAAATGTCTAATTTCTAATCCATCTCAAGTAGTTTCAAAAGAATTATTACGCACGCTATTTCTCTGAATCTTTATGCTCGTGTAGCAGACAAATGAATGACTGGAATTTCCTAACCAATGACGGCTAATTTTCCAAGATTATTACGCATGTAGATCCTATTTCTCAAAACCCTTATGCGTGCAAATGAACGTCATAATCGATAGATCGAATATACATTTTAAAGAGGACAAAATCTAAAGAAGACTAAAGTTTTTTTCTTGTACAGTTCCTGTGCACATATTTATGTACAGTAAACATATCACAGAAATGGTTACGACCTTTGAACTCAACAGAGTTAAATAGCATATTAAAATATGATTATCTTTACATTTAAATTTCCATGAGATTAAACGTTTACGTGCGAAGGTAATATTGTGCAGCGGTTAAATCCCAAATCTTGAACTCACCCACACATTACATGAACGCCAGTGATGGGAAATCTCTAAAAACTCAAATAACTTTATAAAACTATTTCTGAAAAAAAACTGTGTTTCATATTTCTGAATCAAAATCGTGTCAAGTGGGAGATTTCTGTCTACTTTACGAAATTAATTTCTATACCAGTGAAAAAGCTATTTAGCTTCAGTTAACTTTTAAAATAAGAATCCACAAGATCCTTAACAAAATAATCACTTTAAGTATGATCAGTAAACAGTACACTATTATACAGTGAAACCTCTCTATGGCGACCAGTGATGGTTTCGATAAAAAGTGGCAGTTTTGAGGAGTGTCTGTCTAATAGGGGTGATCTTCTATATGTCGGCCAGTAATGATTCCTAAACAAGTGGCCGTTTTAAGGGGTGCCCGACGAAAGAAGTTTTACTGTATACGTACATACCAATAATGAACCACCATTCCTATGATTTTGTCTTTCCCTTTTATTTTTGCAACTACTACACGGACCCTATCTTTCAATTTTCCTTTGTGTCTGTCCCCCTCCGTCTCCCTGTCTACGGCGCCAAATTGTCATCTTCCTCGGATCACCCCCACATTCCTGGACGAATCATCTTTGTTGCTGGGGGGGTGGGGGTGGGGGGGGAGTTTTCCAACTGCAGGCTGCTTTAGCTGCTGAACTTAGCCCATAGAAGACGTACTAAACGATACTCTTCTCCTTGTGAACCCCATTGTCTCTGCATGTTTCCTTCTAAAAATGGCAGTAAAGTTATTATTGAAGTGTTATCAAGAAAAGAAAGATTTTACTATTCTTATACCAACTAAAGTGATTTGAAATTTTTATTATTGCCGACCACCCCGGCTAGGACGAATGGCACTATCATTCTCTTCCTGTTCTGGAGTCATTTCATGCGTATCTGTAAGACTTAAGTGGCGTGTATGTGTGTGTATGCGCTTGCATGTTTCTATTTTTTTTAAGAGGGGGGCGTTTATGTTGTTGATATATGAGAAAACCCTGATTAATTCTGTTATACTTTAAAAATAAAGTGTTACAACATGAATTAAGTAATATATGGTAATATATGTGTACGTTTTTGAAAAAAAATAACAGTAAACCTAAAAATAGAACATTTCAAAATGACTGATCTACCGATAATCTAATGATACCCACATTAATTATTAGAGCCCGTGAGTTTGACAGCAGAACATTTCAATTCTAAGCTGAAATCTCGCAACGGAATTACTGTTTTCTTTGAGTAATTTCCTTTGGAAGTCTGTAGACTTTCGTATCAGTAGAAATAAAATTGATGAGCCTCGTTTATTTTACTCTAAAATTCAAAATTTGTTCTAAAATTGCTGGAACTTCCCATTATTGAACGATAAGATATTGAGAAATATGGAAGAAAAAAAACGCATCACTAAAATAGTGCAACACGAGTATTTACAAAAACTTAAACCAATGTTACGCAAACAAATGACCGAAATTAAAAAGATAGTTTAAAAATCAGTGTATAGATGTATATTTCTTTCTTAGTTTGAAGAACTTTATTTGAACAACACAAGATGTAATGTTAGCTTGATGTATCATCGAAAATAACCAACTATATTTATCATACTTTAGGATTGGACCATCCGCATAGAAAGAAGAATAAATGGGTTACAAGAAAAGTTAGCAGGCAACTGATTAAGCCTTGTTCTGACACCGAAAGAGCAAGTGAACACCGAACAAAAACAAAGATACAGCTGTAGCTATGTTGAATAAACCTCATTCTAACATGTACTAACAGTATCCGTTATCATGACAGAATCTTTGATACATTCAATAACCAACGTTGTGGAAAATGACCTATTCCTAAATATGTTATATAGAACAGTTATCGGTTATTCGAAAATTTCAGTACTTTGGAGATTACAAGATGAGAGAAACTCAGGGAATTGCTTTTTCGCTGTATTCTATTTTTATTATAGATAAAATCACAGAATTTTGTTTTTATTATTCGTAAAACATTAAGTTCATGTTATTATTCTCACTATGTCGACAAAATGTTTTATATGTACGTCGAAGACAGGAAAAACTGCTTCATTATATATATTTTTTTCAAGAAATATTTCAGCAGACGAAAACAGCTATGTCTGTAAGTTTTCTGACTACTTCCATTCAGTAACTTTATGTATTATTCATGAAAATCTTACGGATGTAACTATCAGAATAAAATTAGGTGTTTTCTCGCAGTGTGATGCTTTTTCTGCCTTACTCGAACGAGGAACTTCATTGAAATATTGAATGTAACAGCAGCGACAGGGTAAAAACATCAAGTTAAAATATTTTCAAAATTTTTTTACAGTTTTGTTTTTAGTGTATGCTTTTTTTATCCTAACTATAAAATCTGAACCAATTTTTCTGGGATTGAAAGTTTAAAACTATTGTTGATCTCAATTGTTTCATTTGTAATTGTCGGAAATCCCTTTACTTCACTATCTGGCCAAAAGTATCCGGACACCCCCCCCCTAAAGAAGTGGATCTGGCAGGCGACGTAATTTGATGCGTAACCGAAAGCTATAAAAGTGTTGGTAGGGGTTTGTCAGGTCATATTTATGCGTGTGTGAGACAATGAGTAAGTCAAAGGATCTTAGTGACTTTGATCGTTTATATTGTGGCGTCACGGTAAAAGTTTAAGGCTAGTCTGTGAGGCTTTCTTAAAAAAAATACACAACTATTGGATTCATAACAAAGAAAGACAGAGTCCTAAATAAAATGCGAAGCCAATTTTTGAAACAGAAACTTAACAATGAAATTTATTTACAAAAAAGAATTTAAACATTAGACACTTTCGACATAATCACTTAATTTACGTGCAGATTCACAATGCGTGCTCCAGGACCCATTCCGGCCCAAAAACACAGGAGCCTAAAAAAACCACGTCCACTCAGGGCGCATTCTAAGCAGCGTCTCCCAATTCTCCAACTCTCTGCCTATCTCTTGTGGCATTTTCTTTCTCGGTGACCCTCCCAATTCAGTGGCGTAGCGAAGGGGGGGGCAAGGGGGTCTATCATGCCCCGGGCGCCACTCGCAGAGGGGCGCCAAATGGTCCTCAATGAATTCTATATAATATATTACTATATGTTTTTCGGCGGGAGGGGCGCCAAAAAGGTATTGTGCCCCGGGCGCCAGTTATGCTCGCTACGCCACTGTCCCAATTCCACGAAAATGCGTCTGTTTTTTCAGAGAGGGGCCGGCACCCAGTTGATGACATTTTCTTCGTAACGCCGAAACTTTATTACATTCCAGAATCGCTAGGAAGACAGCTTTAAGATCGTGATGGCCAACGTCTCTGTTTTTCCTAACAGTTACCCTCACCACTTGTTAGGGAAACCGCCCGATAAACACACAGCTGTGTGTCGTGCACTCTGTGAGGTCTTGGGGGAAAATAACCCCATACTCCCAGTACGCTACAATATATCGCATTATAATGGGATGCCACCTTTGTGGGAAAACAGTCTGTAAAATTTCGGACATTCTACAGAAGCCAAAATCCACTGTGAGTGATGTAATTGTGAAGTGGAAACGTCGAGCCACTGAAACTGCAGAAAAATGAAGTGACAGGCCGAAAAAAATTAGTGTACGTAGCATTAGAACTCTGAAAAGGGTAGTGAAACAAAATTGCAAGTCCTCGTTGATTGAAATCACTCAGGAGTTCCAAAGTTCATCAGGCGTCACTGCTAGAAGCAGGACTGCTCGTCGAGAATTAAAAAACCTGGGATTCCATGGTCGTTCAGCCGTTCACAAGCCGAATATCACTCCCCAGAATGCGAAGCGTCGATTAAAATGGTGCAAAGCTCACCGTCATTGGACTGTGGACATGTGGGAAATGTTCATTTGAGTGATAAATCTCGCTTTACAATCTGGCAGTCCGATGGACGCATCTGGGTTTGGAGGATGCCCGGCGAGCACGTAATGCAGTCACGTAAGAACGTGACTGCATTGTGCCAACTGTTAAATTTGGTGGTGGAAGCATCATGGTGTGAAGGTGATTTTAATGGTTTGGCCTGGGTTCCTTAGTTCCTGTGGTTGGAAACATGAACTCTAAGATGTATGTGGACCTTCTGGACAATGCTGCTCTCCCAACTCTATGGCAGTATTTCGAGGAAGGCCCATTTCGCTTCCATCAGGATAACTGCTCCATTCACACATCGAGACTTGCGCATGCATGGTTTGACGAAATGGGTGTTCAAAAACTAGACTGGCCTTCTCAGAGCCCCGATCTAAATCCCACTGAACACCTTTGGGACGAATTAGAACGCAGATTACGTAGCCAGCCAAATTGACCATCCTCACTGCCAGCACTCACTTTAGCTGTGATGGACGCCTGGAAGTCAATTCCTGTGGACACCTATCAAAAACTGGTGGAAAATCTCCCCAGACGTGTGCAGGCTATCATCGATTCAAAAGGAGGACCAACATCATATTAATATATGCCTCTGGACTCTCCGAGTCCTTACCACTGGGAGTCCGGATACTTTTGGCCAGATAGTGTATGATTAATTTGAACAACATATTTTCAAAATTCAGCTGCTGGTAACTGAAAATAATAGTTTTTCGATTATGCAGCTTCTGTAGAATGTGAAACATCTGACAAATTCATGTTAAACATTTTTAATAGGACCTTAATCCTGTTTTTTCTTGTTACTCAGTTTCAGAAATTTTTAAAAATCCCTGAATTAGTTTCGTATACTATTCTTACAAATAACTGAATGTTAAATTTTCATCTTCCACATTATTGTTTTGATATCCTTTATGAAGCTGTTTTGGATAAGTAAATAGTAAAAACCCCACGCTTCAGAATTTATAGCTTAAAGATACCACTTCTGAAAACACAAATTGATATGTATATCTGCAGTACCCATTTTTTGCAGAATTTACAGTTAAATCTTATTTTTTTCCTCATATCTTTCATAACTTAAAATTTTAAACGCAGGATTTAAATATTTATTCACAAATATTTTATGTTGTCTAATTTTTAATGGTTTTTACACTAACGTTCTACAACAGAATAAATTTATTACAGCAGAATATTGATGAAAAATAAAGACTTTAAATATTAGAGATTTAGAATAGTTATGTTCCGGACAAAACTAGTTAAGTTTTTCAACTTATTTTTAGCTGATAAATAAATATACGCAAATTTAAAATTAGAAACAAACACGAGCAAAGAGACGACGCTTCATGTACGAGTAAACCCTTTCGAATCTTAAGTTGACAATGATTTATCAATCAGTACAAGAGTAGATAAACTCTCTGTCACGGACAAATGCTTTAGATGCTATTAATGTGATTTTAGTTTAATCCCAACAGGAATTTCAGGTTGCAGTTGTATCGCTTGTATTTGAAGCGTGGGCGTTCAAAAATATATGTATGGTGTCTGAAAATTTAATTACATATCAATGATTCAGAAATATTTTAAAGTTGCACATAACTTTTCAACATCTGAAATATAAATATTCTGACAATCTTATTTTCCTTTCATTGACATCAGTATTTCCCTTGCAGGAAAAGTTATATCACGATAAGGCATTCACTGATACAAGGTGCGTCTATAAAGTAACCGGACAATTTTTTTTAAATAACATAAATATTACTCACCTTCAAATAAATTTATCTCCTTCAAAATAATCGCCAAAGGAGTCTATACAATTTTTCCAACGTTTCTTCAAGTCATTGAAACACTGTTTATAGGCGTTGGAACTAACCGTTCGCAAAATGCGCGTAACATTTGATTTAATATCCGAGTTTTCACATCTCTGTCCTTTCATGGATTTTGCTTTTTTTGATTACAAAGGACTTATTCACCACGAATTTCTTCCTGAAAATGAAACAATCAGTGTTTTTACAAAGAGGTTCTTTTTGATTAAGAAACAGGATAAGGTGAGTTAGGAAGGAGATGTTTTGATTCTGGGCAATGGTTTCTTTTACACGATAATGCTAGGCCCCATGCAGAAATATCTGTACAACAATATCTCGCTAAGCATTCAATTACAGTGATAAATCACCCACCATATTCTCCCGACTTATCGTAAGCTGTTTTTTTTTTCCTTTTTCCGAAGCTTAAGATGACCATGAAAGGTCAGAGATTTGAAAACGTCTCGGATATTAAATCAAATGTTACGCGTATTTTGCGAACGGTTAGTTCCGACGACTATGAACAGTGTTTCGGTGACTTGAAGAAACGTTGGAAAATTTGTATAGACTCCTTTGGCGATTATTTTGATGGAGATAAATTTATTTGAAGGTGAGTAATATTTTTCTTATATATAAAAAATTGCCCGGTTACTTTATGGGCGCACCTTGTACATTATATGTTTGGCTTAAGGAATATTTAAGACTTACAAGAAATAGGCAAGTTAAGATGAGAAATTCTGCACCGTAACTCATTAGGTATAGTTTATAAATGATGATTAATTTTCGATCGGAACATGAAATGATTGGAAGGCATCCAGATGCATAATTCATTTAAAGTTTTACCAGCTGCTCTTCTAAACAACAAAATTTTGTGTTTGTCTTTAGATAGCTGTCTTTAGATATTTGAAGAGCATAACTAAGGAGGTAATGGGTAAAATGTTTGTTTACGCTACATGTTGATTTTTTTCTTACTTCTGAATAATTCATAATTTTTAGCTAAGTTGAATTTTCTGAGTTTATTTTTACATTTAATGTCTTACCAATACACATGATAAATTCTGAAAATTTCTTGATTATATTTTTTAACTCTTTGAGCCATCACAAAATGAGAACTTTCTATTCGTTTCAGATAGCAGTACTCAAATAGGGGGAAAATTGCAAGTTAAAATGCAAATAATGCCTTTCTTCAGTACTGACGACTAGACACATTGCTTCCCTAAACACCTACGGCTAAACTTTACAATAAGTAAATGCATATTTTTTTCAACCAGAGGCAAAACAGCTGTCAGATTCGTAACCTCCCTGAAATGTGACTATTTAAAACACTTCATGAAATTTAAAAATATTTTTCCACCACACTGTCACCTTCATACTATAATGTATTTCACTAGAATTGATTGGCAAGAGAATTTTATTTATGAGAAATCATGTTCTTTAAAGAAAAAAACCGAAAAAAAATAGATTCAGTAACACTGCAAGCGATTCAAATGCTAGTCTCAATCCAATGGAGAACAACTTACAATCAACTGTATCAAGCTTCAGTTTACAGTTGGATCAACTTTATACGCTGAAGAAAACTACAATATTGAGATAAAAGTGTCGTAACAGAACTCTAAGAATTTCTCCATGAAGGAATATGGTTTGTAAAGGATAAAATGTGCATATAGTAACGGTGCATGCAATCAAAGACTATGTATGTCTTTGAGAATAAAAATATATCGTTTCACGTTTAAAACTTCGTAGCTAGGAATATAAAATTTTATTTGAAAAGCGTTTAGTTTATCTGTAATAACATATTTCTGATATTTTAACACTGCTAAAATTTGGATAGATATATCCTTTACCAACTCATTAAAATCCTCAGTGCTGTAAATTAAATCATACATCTCCATCGTTAACTGTGTTATATTTTAAACCGTATTAATTCTAATGACTGCAAAATCCATACATTAAGATATATTCTTCAGTTAATCAAGGAATTCTTATTCGGAAACCGTACAAATGTAAATTAATACAATGTTTGTAATTCTCGGGACAAATAATATCCAATATCTTTTATAAACACTTCTAAGGTATACATAAGATTCGATTCACAAGAATCGAACTTTTGAGTGAATGAATTAAAGAAGCTGCTTGAGATATGCTAATTTCGGCATGCGCGCTTGGTATAAATATCAAGCAGCTTGATTAAGTTAGAGGGTTGTTAAGGTTGATAGATAAGCGAGTTAAGGGAACTACGAGGTAAGCAGCTCCAGGTGTTAACCGGCGCTCGTGCTTAGAGGGCCCAAAATTTACGTGGCAGAACTGCTGGTTTGACTCTCTAGTTTGTGAATATTGCAAAGTGTATTTTTATTGAATGATAATATATATTCCGCACAAGTATTACGTATGCTTATTGCTGTAAAAGCAAATTCTATATGTGCAAAAAATTCAATAAACATTGTTTCATGTATAAACTGTGTTTGTATCAAATTCATTTAGAGTGCCACTTCAAATTATATACACCCAAGTCTGGGTAGAAGTGTTAATTCTCTACACACTGATACAAAGCATTTTATTCCATTTAATAATCTCATAAGTTCTCTTTCCCTTAAAATAAGTGTATTTCCCTTAAAATCCAATTTTCTCTAATTAAATTTATAATATGATTTTATGAAAATGGGGACGGGAAATATTTTTTTCATATGAGTGCATGTGTGAATTCAAATATATGTGCATTTGTGTTTAATTCTTTAAATGATTTACATTTTTACTAAAACGGAGAATTTAATCTGCGTAGTATTGTGGAGTATTTATTAGTTTTATTCTTCGGATGCATCCGAAGAATAAAACTAATAAAAAAAGCCTTAAATCGTATAACAGCAAGAAAGAAAAAACAAGATTATGATCCACATGGGTTTGAATTCCATTTGAGGAAATATGAACAGGGATTTCGAAGTGTATCATAGTCTCACGACTGCCATAGTAATCGAAAAATATAATCCGGAAACATCCTCGAGTGGAAGCGGTAAACAGGAAAGCAGTAGAAAATCGATTCGTCGAGAGGTATGTCGTACCTTTGAAAAACCATAATAAAGCCCAATGAATACTTTTCAGGCGGATTTGAACTACGAGTATTTCATTAGTGATAAAGATCCAAAGGAAAACAAATACCAATAAGTTTACTCCAAAATTTTAAACAAAATTTTGTAACCACTGATATTATGTATTTTCAAGATTTTGCAATCCTGAACAAATGTGAGAGACAGTAATAGCTGATAATTTTCATAGAAATCCACTCACGGCTGTTTTCGGATTTGGGAACTGATTTCAAATGAAATACTAAAAACGGATAACTTATTCAGAACTAATTCCCAAATCTTTACGAACTCCCAATCCACGAATACCCAATTCTCAGTAACTGCTAGATCCGTACGCTTTCCCTTTTAAACGTAATAGTTTTGTATTCTTTGATAAGGATCAGTATTTGGCCCAAAAGAATAGTAATTTTGAAATACATTCGCCTTTTTTTTTTTCTTACAGTTAAAATGCAACACTGAGCAAGATAAAAATCTGGAGGAGATAAATTGAATATGTCAGTATTACGTTAGAGGAGCGTTCTCAGATAAATTAGAATATATCCCGAACATCTTTATACGTAGGGATTGCAGAACCGGATACTCAGGTAACCAGGGAAATTATTGGAATCGAAAAACCTGGCTCCAGTGGTTGTAGAACCCTCTATTAGAAACCAGTAAACTTAACTATATATATATATATATATATACCGGGTGGCCATAATTAAACTGACAGTGCTCACAGTGTTCTGTAGCGCGATCTATTTGCAAGAATGACGCTACATTTTGTAGGAAGATTAAACAAGACGGGGGACGAAGGATTCCGCGAAAAAATAAATTAGTTACAAAAGTCACCGCTAGGGGAATATTTGGCTCTGTGTAATAGAAAATAGAGTGTTAACAAATGCAAATCAATACGCAGCTGTTGCACCCGTACAGCAACGTGTGGAGGGGCTCCATCTTGCATGAAAATGATTTCCCCCAGGCATTGTCTTTGCTGAAGTGCCGGAATGACAAAGCTGTTCAACATGTGGCGATATTTCTCTCCGGTAACAGAACAGGTTTCCGGTCCTGTCGGGGTAATGTTCTCATAGAAGAATGGACCTACGATAAATTCCGCTGTGAACCCACACCAAACAGTTACCTTTGGTGAATGTAAGGGAATTTCTGTGACTGCATGTGGTGATTTGTCATCCCAAATTCGGCAGTTCTGGGTATTCACAGTTCCATGCAGGTAAAAGTGGGCCTCGTCTCCCCATAAGATTTTCCACGGCCAAGAATCATCCACCTCCATTCTGGAAAGAAAGGTGAGAGCAAAAGTCAATCGCTTATCATGGTCGGGGTACAGTAACTCCTGTACACGGCTGATCTTGTACGGATAGAAGTTGATAATCTTTCGTAAGATTTTCCATACCGTACTGTAAGGCATGTCCATATTCCGAGCTAATCCACGAGCGCTAGAGGTGGCAGCAATATTGTCTGGTCCTCTGTCGACAATCGCCGTGGCAACTGCTTCGATTGTATCCTGTGGTACAGGTTTTTGTCCTCTGCCTGACTGAACCTTCAGAGAACCTGTTTTCTCAAACGTCGCAACCATTGCTTTTAGCCATTAACTGACACAGGACCGTTACCTTTACGCATTTTTTTGTGCGTTCTAAAAGCACGAAGAGCGGCTGACGCGTTGCACTGGTTGAGGTAAAAGAATTTGACCAGTAACGCACGCTCGACTAAAGAAGGAGACATTGCACATAAACTTTCAATCCGATTGATTCGAAACGTAACACATTGCCTTTTAAAACCCAAGCAGCTGGCACTGTGCCAATGGATGTAACGTGAAATTTGAATAAAGAACTTCTTCTGCTCAGCGTACGTGATATTGCAGATCACGAGACTTTATCGGTGTTTATGTAGATTTTACGCTTTTTTAAAAGTGTTGCCATATTGCACTTGAACTAAATAAGAAAATGTGCATAATAAAAGGTAATTTTATTCTGTATTAATTTGCATTTGTTAACACTCTATTTTCTATTACACAGCGCCAAATATTCCCCTAGCGGTGACTTTTGTAACTAATTTATTTTTTCGCGGAATCCTTCGTCCCCCGTCTTGTTTAATCTTCCTACAAAATGTGGCGTCATTCGCGCAAATAGATCGCGCTACAGAACACTGTGAGCACTGTCAGTTTAATTATGGCCACCCGGTATATATATATATATATATATATATATATATATATATATATATATATATAATGCGCTGTACATCTCGTAGTCGAGGAGATGATTCTCACTGCAAGAACGGCACATCACGGGGATTCAAGAACTTTGGTAGTCGTGGACCGCTGAGGAACTCTCGAGGGGAGGCATTGAAGTGGCGCAGAGAACAGAGATGCAACGCACGAACATTGATTTATTCAAAAAACTCGACGATATTATTCAGAAGACATTCAGCAAAGCACAGATGCAAAAAAACTAGCCTGGACCTGCCTTGGCTTTAGTATCGTTGGGCAGTACATTGTTTGGACGAACATGGATGGACAGCGGAGACGTGCGGAGATAACATAAAGCGAAGCTAGGACGACACCAGGACAAGACATAGACAAACAGGAGAGAGCACGCCGAAAACCTTTTGCAGAAGCTTATAAGCGTGTGGGCGCTGACTGAGGAGAAATCTTTTAATTGGCTAGATCTGGGCATCTGACTTGATTACATAAGGGTCGCATGATGTTTCGCATGGTGTTCCGAAAGGCACAACATGGCAAAAAACAACACATGGTGCTGATTCATGTTTAAAAATATATTTAACGCTCGTGCCCTAAGGGGTAATATGGATGGGTTAGCTGGTCAATTCCTAGGTCGCAATTAGTAGAAGAAAGGGACTGTACTTTATTGAGAGGGAACCAGAGTAATTTAAAATACGCACTAGATATATAATGGTGGCCCGTTATTATCATATATATATATATATATAAACTGTTAATTCTTTTGCATTTAATTTCTTTTCCAAAATTTTCTTAAAACTCGTTTACAAGCTAAAGAATGCTTACATTTACATTTTTTTTATCAAACTAATCCATTTTTCATACTGATTTCAGAAACTGTTTCATTTAAAGGAGGCGATACTTTTTTCATGGTTTGTAGCGCATATATATATATGACTCATATATATATATGACAGTATAACGCATATTTATCAGCCCTAAGTAAGTTCTCTCCAGAATAAACATTTTCTTTTTTCAGCTATAAAATTTATAAGGATATTCGTGTATTACAAAGATTGTTAAAGATTTAAACTGTTACAATTATTTATATATATATATATATACATATATTTGCGAGGCGTACAGAAAATTTCGAAATTCTGGCTCTTTGTTCACCGTTTAATCACGTCTTTCACTGTGGAAAAGGAGAAGAATAGCCTTATCACGTCCCCACAATGTAGCTTCACTGCCGAGGACGTATATAGCGTTAAACCGAGCCTGGCTAATCTCTAGCCAAAACATCCACATACATTATCTGAGAGGAGACAGACTTAGAGTAAATAAAATACTCTTTATTCAATTATGCCTTTACACATATGTACAAAATATATACAATACTGCCCTTGCAATAGAGAAGTGGCTCACCGCCAAAGTTAACAATTTCATGGGGACGCGGCCCAGTGCGTCTGATCCCAAGACTGCCGGCCAAAAAAGTTCCTCTCTCGGAAACAAACCTCTGCCTCTCAGAACGACCGCTGTCCAGCGTCGTCGGCAAAGTCTGTTCTTGAGACCAAAGGCTACCGCCTTTTATCACCTCCTCCCCGGTTCATTCTCGAAAAGCCTGGAATATTCCGGAGACGATTAATAGTCCTCATTTCCGGGTCTTTTACGTCACTTCCGCACGTGCCATCCTCTGTCATTTCTCACTTGGGCGACACTCAGAACTAGCCCACATTGTCAGGCGAGGGGTCCTACCTTTCATAGGTCATTCGTCATTCTCTGTCTCCAAATTACTGGACAGTCGCCCTCGGGTCAGTTAACCTGCAACAGATGGGACTTTCTGGAATAGAAAACATCATTATTCCTTCCTTTTTAGTTCCTCCGCCGCCAGGAAAGTCTTTCCGGATGCCCTGCACACATCTGAAACTCTTTCAAACAGTTCTCAAAAAGAACACATGTGTGAGAAGAGACAATTAAGTCCACTGCTTGTGAAAAAAGGGGCTGCTACGTGACAGCCTCAATGTCACCTGACCGCATGGTACCACAAATTTCCGCAATTTCTCTGCTCTCCCTGTCCGCGTTTTGTGGTTTGGCGATTTTCTAATGGATAGAGACATGTCATTAACGATAGCGGGGTTTGGCGATTCGTGACAATCCAGCGACTTTTCGAAATGATTGAAATTTAAAAGCGATCTCGAAAAAAGAACGAAATGAAATGCAAGTTGGGTGAAGGGATACGAGGAAATATTCCTATAGTCAATGATGAGGATAATGACTTTTTTAAGAGAGAGAGAGTAGGTAGAAGTTCTGTGGAGCATGACGAAATGGCTTCAGTATATTTATACATGTGTATGTATGTATGTGTATGTGTGTGTGTGTATGTGTGTGTGTATATATATATATATATATATATATAACAGTTCCGTAACTGACTGACTCACTGACTGACTGATTGACTGACTGACATACAACGCACAGACCAAACCGCTGGACCTAAAGGGCTGAAATTTTGCATGGCGATTCTTCTTATACAGTGTAAGGGTGCACTACGAAAGATTTTTGAAAAATTCTTCTTAGATTTTTTAAAATTAAATGTTTAAGTTATTTATGTAACATTCTTTAAAGTTTGCATTTAAAATATAATTATAAAATTTATATCATTTAAAAATTCCTTTAAAATGATATCTTTTTCGAATCTTTACCTCCATTTTCTGATTTTTATGAATTTTTAAAGATTAATTTTTAGAATTTAATTTATTAAATGCTGATCACGTGATTTCTTTTTCTAGTACTTTAAATAAATTTATCGTCACGTGCATAACAACTAAATAGACAAAAAAAAATTTCTTGCTAATGCGGCAGACAATTGGACATTATCAAAAAAAATACTAAAATACAGTAAAAGATATGATCCTCAAACTGTACTATATTAACTGTACTATATTCTTTAGTATGTCCCATTAGATTTAATTTGAATATTTTCTTCTACATTATTTTGTCTATAAAAATATCCCTTACGATTTTTTTATAAATATATTTTTTTGCTTTTTTTACATCAATTGTATACATTGATTGTTGTATTTATTATAAATAAATAAATATGTATATATATATATATATATATATATATATATTGGCATTAATTGCATACATTGACTGCTGTGAATGTACTCCGTAGCGAAGTGCGGGTTTTCTGCTAGTATATATATAAGGAGGATATTAACTTTTTTAAGAGAGAAAGGGAGGGAGAGAGTTCTTTGGGGAATGACGCAGTTGCTTCAGTAAATGTATAGCCAGTCTTGATAAATATAGACGATAAAACACTACAAACAGTAGCATAAATGGAATCTTTGATGAAAAAGTGGTACAGGAAAGTTCTAGATATTTATTTAATCCAAACACATTAATAATTTTTCTTTCGAACAGAAAGGAGCGTGTTAACTCTTTTCGAAAATTAATGCTTGAATAACGACTTATTTCTGCCACGTATTATAGTTTTTTTTTCTTTCAACAAAGATTTACGAATACTTTTAAATTGAATAGAAGTAAATTACATATCAGATCAAATTTCTGGAGAATATATTCTGATTTAGATACCCTCTAAAAACCCAAGGAATCAGAATTTGCAACATGGTTGGAATAGGAGAATGTTGATAATCAAATTTGAGTGATTATCTACATCAGCTACAATGAAAGGAAAACTTTCTTTTGAGTTCTGCCAGTATGTTAACATTTTCTCACTATTAATATAACATGGAAAAGTTAGATATATCTATAAACATACAAATTCAGAAACTGAGTGATGAGAATGGAAAAATGCGAAAATAGATAATGTATTTTAGACGATGATCTACTTCTAATGCAAAAAGCTTCAATCTCAATTCTGTCGGGATGCTAGCGTTTTCCCAATATTAATGTGACAAGGGATCTTAAGGGACTTGTAAAAAACAAACGAAATCGGAAATTGCAACATGATGGAAGAAGGAAATAATAGATAATTAAATTTGGCTGATTATCTACATGAGTTACGGAGAAAAAATAATAATTTCATTTTGAGTTCTGTCAGGATGTTGATATTTCTCAGATTATTTATTCAATGTAAAGATTAATTAAGATATTGAAACAGGAAAGTTCAACATTTTAATATCGTTTTTGGCCTCAAATCATAAAAATAATCACATTTTTCTTGAAAAACAACTTAATTGTGTGTCCGCAAGTGCGCCAACAAATCATTATCTTCACAACAGATTCCTTGATTAAGTAAAGAGAAGAAGCAATTAATATGCAGCGTATAACTGACGTAATTGGAGTTTTTGAAGTGGAGTTCCTGGGTAGTGGTGACTTTATCTCCTGTTGCAAGGTAATTATTTCAAGGTACACCTGCTCAGTAATTAAAATTATAAAGTTAATAAAAAGTTTGAAAAAGAAAATGAGGAATTAGAAAGTTAAAAATAATTAAAAAATAAGAACAAGTTGTAACTAATTGAGACATTAAAAACTTAAGAAATTTAAATATTAAACTAAAAAATTAAATTATCGAGGTATTAAAATTTTAAGATAAAAGAATTGGCCCTTAGCAGAATACAAAGATGTTAAAAAATAAATTAAAAACATACTCAAGGAAGAAATGCTTTTAATTAAAATAGAAAATTCGTATTGAGATAATTGTAAAGTTCCATGGGGAAGCTAAAAACGAGAGGGTAAATTTGGAATAAGTTAATTAAAAATAATTAATTACAGTAAGCAAAATGAATATGCAGCGTATAAGTTTGTAGAATTAAGCATATATGCATTGTGGTTGGTAAACAGAAAATCTTAAGCTTCCTACGCGAGTAATGCACGTTTCTGTTTACAGGGGGATTAAGAGAAAATATGTTTTTCGATGTAACAGTAATCTGCGGGTAATTATCATCCTGCAGAAAATGCATTGTGGTTGGTAAACAGAAAATCTTAAGCTTCCTACGCGAATAATGCACGTTTCTGTTTACAGGGGGATTAATAGAAAATATGTTTTTCGATGTAACAGTAATCTGCGGGTAATTATCATCCCGCAGAAAAGGCATTGTGGTTGGTAAACAGAAAATCTTAAGCTTCCTACGCGAGTAATGCACGTTTCTGTTTACAGGGGGATTAAGAGAAAATATGTTTTTCGATGTAACAGTAATCAGCGGGTAATTATCATCCCGCAGAAAAGGCATTGTGGTTGGTAAACAGAAAATCTTAAGCTTCCTACGCGAGTAATTCCCGTTTCTGTTTACAGGGGGATTAAGAGAAAATATGTTTTTCGATGTAACAGTAATCTGCGGGTAATTATCATCCCGCAGAAAAGGCATTGTGGTTGGTAAACAGAAAATCTTAAGCTTCCTACGCGAGTAATTCACGTTTCTGTTTACAGGGGGATTAAGAGAAAATATGTTTTTCGATGTAACAGTAATCTGCGGGTAATTATCATCCCGCAGAAAAGGCATTGTGGTTGGTAAACAGAAAATCTTAAGCTTCCTACGCGAGTAATGCACGTTTCTGTTTACAGGGGGATTAAGAGAAAATATGTTTTTCGATGTAACAGTAATCTGCGGGTAATTATCATCCCGCAGAAAAGGCATTGTGATTGGTAAACAGAAAATCTTAAGCTTCCTACGCGAGTAATTCACGTTTCTGTTTACAGGGGGATTAAGAGAAAATATGTTTTTCGATGTAACAGTAATCTGCGGGTAATTATCATCCCGCAGAAAAGGCATTGTGGTTGGTAAACAGAAAATCTTAAGCTTCCTACGCGAGTAATGCACGTTTCTGTTTACAGGGGGATTAAGAGAAAATATGTTTTTCGATGTAACAGTAATCTGCGGGTAATTATCATCCCGCAGAAAATGCATTGTGGTTGGTAAACAGAAAATCTTAAGCTTCCTAAGCGAGTAATGCACGTTTCTGTTTACAGGGGGATTAAGAGAAAATAGGTTTTTCGATGTAACAGTAATCTGCGGGTAATTATCATCCCGCTGAAAATGAATGTCAACTGAACCCCGCCAAAAAATTGCGATAAATTAAATCAAGCAAAAAGTAAATTAATCTATCAACATTTATTCTTAACCGGAAACGCTGGTACGACCATTTAATAAACAGAAAGATGTTTGAGTTTATTCAGCGATATGATATGTTAATTTAGTAGTGAGACTATCGATACCGAAGAAGGAAGAATTCGATTCTTTTTCTTACCATAGTTCATTTATAAACAGAGATGTGTGAATGAATGCGGTGGGAGATTGCAGATATGTCCTATGGAAACTGAGCTGCAGTCTCCAGTTTCTCTTTGGGTGGAGGGTAAGAATGATCAACGACGTGACATTTCAGTATATCGGTCTTGGGAGACCGAGGATAATAGATTCTGTCCCTGCCTTCATCATGATAAAAGGAAAAATATAAAGTAAGCATTGGGAGGGATGGTGATGTTACAGATACGTTTCTGAATAACCTACTTTCAAAGAGAATACAGTGCTAAGCACAGAAAACTTAAACCAAATGTACCGGACCGAAATTGCCCCCTCCCTTCCCCACACTACCAAAAAAAATTAATTTCTGTAATTGAAATGCTCCTTACGTTGTTTATGTACTTTTAAGGGAACAAGGGACCTTAAATCTCGTTCTTCTTTGATTTTTAATATTTTACACTATATACCACATGAGTATAACTAATAATTTTTTTCTACTACACTGAAGAGACTTAGAATTCACAAATAGGTATTCTAAGGAGGAATCAGACCAGTTTATCTAAAAATTCTTCAAAAATGCTAGAACTTTTGAAAAGGCTCCATGCGTATTCATTTTCTTCCGATATCTTCCAAATTTCTCAGAATTGGTAATTGAAGTGTTTGTCACGAAACTGTGCATAATTCTTTGAAATCACACATATTTTTCAAATTTATAGACCATAAAATAAAATAAAAACTAAAAAAATAGCAGGCAGTATAGAAAAAAAAATATTTAAGACTTTAGATTCCTACAAAAGAAATATTAAATGCACATTTATATTTATATACATATAGTAAACTGATAATAAAAAATTTAAAGACTTTAATTAATACAGAATGCGCATAGAGCATTTTGAAAAACGTTAGCATTTTTGAAAAATTTGAAAAACCTCCATTATTCTGCAAAAAATCCTTATTTTGAATTCTAAGGGTTTTCAGTGTAGTAAAAAAGAAAATTTTTTTTTTCATTTTGTTTAAAGAGTTAAAAATATTGAAATTTTAAAAAATCAAGTTTGAACGTCCCTTGTCCCCTGAAATTGACTTGCCATCAGACTTGTTTATTATTGTTTATATCAATTCTTTTAAGAAGGTGTAGGGTTCGCGTGTTGCTCAGATGCAAATTTCTGGTAGCAGCGCTGTACATGCCAGCCAAAGTGAGTTCGGCGCAGGTGTTTGATCTATTTAAAGGGCACACGCTGAGTTGGCAAGAGCCCAAGACTTTAGTAGCGATACGAGAGAGAGCCGAGGCCAGCTTGATGGAAGGTGATCAGTATGTGGTTCTTCCTTTCTTTTTATTATCTCTAACGGTCCAGGCACATTATAAAGTACGAGGGCTACTTCTGAATAACTCCTTTATTCTCTACGTAGAGGCAGACTAACATAGCCCGACTTGGGGCTTCCAAAATAATACACAGCAGTACCGCAACCCGCGGTACTAAGAAACTAAAGGTCGCAATGAATCCTTCAGGCAGAGAAGGCATTTACTAAGAATCCACGTAAATCTCGTCTCTGAGCTAATTCTCGAAGTCGTGCAGCCACCTCGGCTAAATACCAATGCACGCTCTATCCGTTAAACACCGCTATCACCTTCCATCAAGCTGGCCTCGGCTCTCTCTCGTATCGCTACTAAAGTCTTGGGCTCTTGCCAACTCAGCGTGTGCCCTTTAAATAGATCAAACACCTGCGCCGAACTCACTTTGGCTGGCATGTACAGCGCTGCTACCAGAAATTTGCATCTGAGCAACACGCGAACCCTACAAAGGTTTGCTTTGGGAAGTGCCTAGATTTCTTTTCCTGTTTTGATATTGCTGTGTTTCCTTGAAGCTGTCTTATCAGCTGATTCGTTTTTCATTCAATTATTCATATGCTATGGTAGAATGTTATAACCTCAGGTTTCTGTGGTATTTTATGATTCATTTTTTAGTGTGTTTCTTGCTTTAGTCTGTTTATCTTTTGGATAAAAACTATTCGGATGCACATATTTATGGTTTTCATTATTGTTGGCGCTTCTAATGAAGAAACAATGAGAATCCCGTCAATATTTTGGAACGGTATTAGTTTTACCTTTATTTATTTATCTATTCTTGTATTGTTTACAGTTGAATTTTGCGCCAATATTTTTGGACAAAATTTAATTTTATTACTGCCCTTTTGCTTCGGTCGAATCACTTTTTTCATTTAATAGTTTTCAATATCTATTATTCCGTTCTAATTTTCTTTACAAGTACTATACGATATAGTTTAAAAACAGCATAAAAGAATTTCCATTTTAAATTTCGTAAAATTGTAAAATTCCCATTCTTCCATAGCTATTTATTTCTACAATACGATACAATTTAACACATTTTCTAAAAGACGGCAAAATAGTAATTATTTTGTAGCGAATAAATCATGATTATTTGCTTTAGTATTATTTTCTGCATATTAATTTGCATTTCGAACTTTTCGCTGCATAATTATTTGTATTTCGTACTTTTCAGAAGTCTTCATTTATTTATGAACAAATTCTACCAGGGAAGTAAGGAAATGTTACGGCTGGACTACAAACAAACGTGCATACATTGTTATTTTAGAAGAAAAAGTATTTTTCTTCTCGTCGTCCATCTAGATTAAGAATGCAAAGAACTATGGTCATAAAACTGTTTTCCTTTAAGAAAAAAAAAGTAGAATAATACATAAAGGAAAACTAACAATAGAGAACATGAAGTTTTTCAATTCTCTAGCGACTTGCATCCGCATTTCTAAGCAAAAGTAATCATAAAGAGCAAAAGCCATGTGTCTTAAAAAGATAGTAACGTTTACAGAAGTTATGATGATATTTGAGAATTATTTTCAAGTTTTAGGAAGTATTGCACCAAAACTGGTAAAACAAGACAGGAAAGATATAAAATATTTACTATAAATATGTAAAAGGTATAAAATCTATTCGCTAGTTTCGAAAGCTCATGCACCTTCCATCTTTAGGAGAGTAAGGACCTGTTCACATAGGAGTCCGGTAGCGGAAACGTAAAAGAAAGATGGCGCTGAGACGGAAATAAACCAATCACAGGCGATAAAAATTTCGTTACTAATCGTTTGGAGGTTTCTTATTGGTTAAATATATTTCGATACTATATATATTTTAAGCGTTAAATATATAACGCTTCCGCTACCGGACTCCTATGTGAACAGGCCCTAAGAGAACGCTCACGCACTGTACACAAAGGCAGACAAAATGGCACTCAAAGAGTGTTGCCATTTTACAATAGTTTAATACTTAAGAAACCTAGAACAACTTAATTAGTTTCTCCTCATAATATGATTGTAATGCCTCTCTTCTCCCTCTTTTGTGTCTCTTCCTTGTAACTCTCTACTTTGTGGCTGTTGTCTTTGTACTGCGTAAGAGGAACACGTTTTGAGATAACTGTTCTTAATTCCTCATAAAATTTAGAGGAATCTGGGTGACAGTAGAATAACGTTACACGGAAACCCAAACAAACGAAAGTTATGACAGAGCTCTTAACGTTGATGCTCGAGCCAAAAAAAAAAACTCACTGCGCCTATTCGAAAACGGAAAGGGAGGAAAATGGAGATAATCCGGAGTTAACTTTAGCAGCAGAAAATATTTTTAAATAACGGAAATGGTTTTCATTTAGAAGAGAGGAGCTTCCGGTTGGCGCTTTTATTTGTTTTGACAGTATAGTGATAATCGAGGAGTGCACTTGGAATTCCACTTAGAGTTCGCGAAATAGGCTGCAGAGATTTTCGAAATTAAACTAGGTCTCATGAGCAGTGTAAAAGAAGGGGTCTATGCTCAGAGCTCTGAAGACTGCTTTATTAGAGATATATTTGTCAGCTCTTTTAATATAGTTGAGAGTGGACGAACCAGTTTATTACCCGGCTTCGCTCGGGATTCAGTTTTTGTTATTATTTTTTTTCAATGATTAGCCTCATGTTATAGTGTTGTAAAGTTATAACAACTCTTAAACAAATTAATTTCATTTTTTCAGTAGTAAAAAATTCATTTATTAACTAATTTGCTGTTATTTTAATACTAGCCAGTACACAACATTTTTTTGTTTCTTTTTTGTCATCTGCGACAATGTATAATTCTGATTGATTCCTTGCTCTAGACATTCCCACATATAGCTGACCATGCGAAAAACATTCTTCTGTCAGATCCAGTCCAGTAACTTTTAATAAATGTCCGTGCGATTTGTTAATGGTTATTGCAAATGCAAGCCGAACAGGAAACTGTAATCTTTTGAAAGAAAATGGCAAGTCTGTAGGAATGATTGGAATTCCGGGAATGAAATCTTGTTCTCCTTCATACGGTCCAATTAAGATTGTTGCCTCAATGACGCAAGCATTTCATTTTTTTACTGTTAAACTTGAACCGTTGCACAACTTTGGAGGGTCCAAATTTCGAAGCAGCATAATTGGGGATCCTACTTTTAATTTCAATTTATGTGGTGGACTTCCATTAGGGTTTAAAGAATTTAAAAATTCTTCTGGATAGCTTGTGGCTTCATCATCATTCGCGCATTTATCAATTGATAAAAATATTATCGAATCAGCTTGAATTGTCTCTTGTATGAATTCGTTAATTTCTTCAACTTTGACGTTCAGAGGTGTCAGTATTGCATGATCTTGAAGCCCTTTTTGATTCAATAGATTTTCTCTGATGTTCGGGTACACGCAGTTAATCATGTTCTTTATTGTTGGGCATATTTTGCAAAATTCCTCTTTGAGTTTTATTTTTCCTGTATGAAAGTTTTTTGGTTCATTTCCATCTCCAATGTTTAGCAAGTAATCTGAAAATTTTTTTGAATCGTTACTATTTGAATTTTGTACACGCATGTTTGCAGCAAGTTTCATTGTTGTTTTCTCTCTCCAAAGCTTTGATGATTTCAGGCAAGCTTTGATCTCGTCGACCATCGTGCCTCTCTGGATAACTGGCAATGTTTGACGGAAGTCTCCAGTGAGTACAACAATCAAACCGCCCATCAGATTGTTGTTTCCACGAATGTCTTGCAGTGTTCTGTTAACTGCTTCAATTCTGTGCTTGTGCATCATACAGATTTCATCCCAGAAGATTTCTTTTGCTTCTTGCAGAACTTAAGCTTTTCTAGTTCATTTCTTAATGTTGCAAATGAGTGTTTCGTTGTGAACCAGGTCAATTGGAATTTGTTGTGTCGAATGTGCCGTTCGTCCACCATTTAACAGTGTTGCCGTAATGCCATAAGATGCAACAGCAAGTGCAGATTTCTTTTCTTTTCTGATTTTTGCTAGCAATAAATTTATCAGGAAGGTTTTTCCTGTTCCGCCAGGTGCATCGATGAAAATTAAACGACCTTCTTTGTTGTTGTGTCATCGTAATACTTCCTTATAAATTGCTTGTTGATCTGCATTCAACAATGGCTCGTTCTGTGCGACGTAATAGTGTCATAAGACATTTCACGAAGCATTTCTCTGTTCATGTTTATCGCATTAAGTCTAGAAGGACTTGTCATGCCGATCTCTGACAAAGGCTTTCCGATCATTTCCAGAACCTTGTCTTCAATTTTGATCAGTGCCTCATTATAAATATTTTCATTGAATTCGATTGTCATTTGATGATTTTCGTGTCCTAATCGATTTTTATGTCTTCTGACATGCAGTCTTTGTGACTCTCCCATAATATTTTAGGATTTGATGGTTCACAAAACGACAAAATGACTGGGAAGAGCGTTCTGATCTTTGATGGAAAATCAGACTTCCACTTCCATCAATGTTTCGTCCCATTGATTGTCGTTCTCAAGTATTCCCAATGCCAAGCAAGCAGTATGATATGTAGTGTATTTTACTCCATCGACTGTTCTAAGATCTTTGAAATAGTTTGGGCCTCTGACTTTATGAAGTAACATTCTCAAGTAGTAGCATTCGAAGTTTCTCAAGTTCACTGTGTAGACACGGCCAAGAGCCTCACCTGATTAATTTCGACATGGGCTTCAACAACTGTACCTTGTTTGCGACGTGAGAAAATTTTCTTTGTTTTGTCCCAAGTGTAAAATTTTGGAACTTCGCAGTAGAGTAGTGTTTTTGCAAAATTGTCCGTTTTGCACAGCTCGAAAAATCCAGTCAATGTTGTTTTTGGTGGGTTTGTAAGAATATTTATCAAATTAATTTTGTTAAAATGCACTCGTTGACCGTTCTCCAGAGGCCTATCAAGATGTACTACTATTGGGTATCTTTCGTGAATTGAAAATCCAAATATGCGCCATACTGTTTCATTGCTTGAGATGTACCTGTCTGCTTGGTACTCTGAAATTTCATCACAATCGTCAGAACGTGTTGTTGTAAAAACACCTTGATCCGACCCTTTATGTACATATTTTAGGATGTATTTAATAGATTTCACTGAATTGCAGCACTCAACATTTATGTGTGAATCAAACGTTTTAATCAGCAATGGACTGTATGGGACGATCCATCTATTATCAATTTCTACATCCTCAGCCATTATCTTTATTTTTGCTATATGTCCACCATCTTCTTTCTTTCTTCGTCTGTATAGTGGGTATCCATCCGTTGCCGCTTGTGTATCTTTAAAAAATTGGCGAGGGTACTTCTTACTGCAAAATTTATGTTTCATGGAGACTGCCAATTAAAAGCTCCGCATGGGCCATGCACCATGTTCCTAATCACAATGTCGTGTAGTTTCTTGTCAATGCGGTGGTCTGGAATCTCTGCTGAGATGATGTCATCGATTTGGTTTGGCTTCAGTGTTTTTGTTAGCCAGATCAAAATGTGTGTGTGTGGCAATCCTCGCTTTTGCCATTCAACGGAGTACAGCCAATATTTGATAGAACCATAAACTTCACCTTTGATGAGAACATTCATGAGTTTTATTAATTTCTGTCTAAAAATGCTTGCAACCAAATCGTGTCGATCTGTTCTAGATTGTCCGTTGATCAAATTTTCGTCCATCTCTTTACAATTAGGGTTAAATGTGAACGTGATGAATAGCGATGGCTTGCCTCCATGACGCACGTAGGTGGTTGCATCTTGAGCATATTCATACATATTGCGTGGCCCACCAGTGTATGTTGATGGAAGGATCACTAATTTGCCGTGATTAGCCACATTTCCGTCGTTCACAATAGCACCCTTCAAGTGAATGTACTCATCTACTCTGAGTTTCTTTTGATTTAATCTTATGAAGAGTAATCTTTCAGTCTCAATTTTAGCATACATATCAACCAAATACTAATGCAAAAGTTTTCGATACTTCAGCAAATGGTTTTCTTTTTTTCGCACCATCAACCGATAGGCATAAAAGTCCATTGCTGATACTTTTTTGTTGTTTTTCTGTTGTTTAATGTTAAATGCATATCCATCTTCCCCTCGGAACATCAATGGATACTGCAAAGTGTCATACGAAATGTGGGTCTCGGAAATATTCTTTAGTTCATTGCTGCGCATTGTTAAAACAATGTCTCTTTTTTCAAATTCATTACCGGCAATGATAATTGCCACTTCATTCACTATCGGTATGTTAAATATTCGTGCATGACCTGCAGCTGGTTTTTTCTCTGCCTTGATGATGATTTTCAGGTCATCAGTTGGATTGTCTTCGAGTGCCATTTTAAATTGATTGGCGTACTGATTGCTTTCGTGCAGCATTTTTTGTAAGTCTACTGTCAGGCTTTTGTCAGTTCCAGGAATCACAGAACAACGACCTTAAGCTTCGGTTTCTTCATCGCCTAGGAAATAAATTTGTAAACATTGTGTTTCTTCATTTGGAAGTGGCATGATGGATCCAACCGTATGATAAATCTGAATCCTAAAAGTCGCACGAATTCAGTCGATTGCTTTATGGGTACAGATGTTCCGAAAGATGTCATTTGAAAGTTGCAGTTGTACTTTCGGATCATACTAAGGAATTTTTTTGATTTTGGGTGATCTCCGTTCATAAGACTTTTCAGCGGCTCAGGCAGTTCAGGAAGTTCTGGCAAAAAAACATTTCCACCTGAGCAACACAAACCTGGCGTTTCACCTTCAAACTTCAGTGCATTGCAAAAATTGCATTTTACAGACATACTTGCAATAATAATTTGTGGAAAGCTTGAATAATCAAGTTCATGATCGTAGTTAAATGCTTCGTCTTTGACATAAAGCCAATTGTTTGCTTCAACTATTTCGATCTTCAACTGTTTTCGCCAAAATTCTTTTGTGGTAGCAAATAGCATTAGTTTGTTGTCAGTGCTGCCGTTCTTCATCGCTTTCCTCTCCTCTCGATGTTGAAGCTCGAAGACGATGTTATGTTCGACGCCTTAAAGTTTCTTCATCAGTCTCATTGCTTCGGATCACTGCAATTCGAATTCTGTTGCCTTCGAGCTCTTGGGAATGTTTTTCTTCAGATTCTTGTGTTCGTCTAACTGCATTTCGAATTCTGTTGGCTTCGCGCTCTTCTGAGTTTTTCATCACATTGCTCATTTCTCAACAATCTTTGACATTTTGCCCTCACTTCTGCAGGATTAAAAGTTGCTCACTTCCTTTAGGGCATTTTAAATCATTATATATTTCAATTATATAAAAATCATTGCGTCAAGGCTAAACGCACGAGCTTTTAGCTAAGTGAACGTGTCCTTCAGTATATTTCAGTTTGAACAGGTAGCTTGGGATAGTTTTAATGCATGATATGGATTGAGAACACATTCATTGAAAATGAATTAATCTTTATATTTTCATTTTTAAAACGAAATATTCCGGCGTTGCCACGTATATGAAAATAATATATCAAATTCATTCTTGCATGCGCCAATTTATGAACAAATCACGTTTTTAATTCATGTCTATTTATTTTTACACAAATGGTATAATTTAATTTGCAACAATGAAATGTAACAATGGCTTTGAACAAAAATATCTGTTGATACCGCGCAAACTTGTTCTAACATAACTCGGGAATGGAACGTCGTAGCGGGATGAAAATAGTCACGTTTATCCTGATTTTTCAAGCACATTAAACCGTGTAAATTTCATCAAGGTAGGGCTCACGGTTCTTGAGTTTTTGTGACTCATACACATATACTAACACGACCCATTTCCCGTTTCTGCTTTATATATAAGATGAATCCTGTTGTAAGTTCAGACTATCTGAAAATACAATTTTTATTGGATTATCAGCATTTATGTAGCTGTAAATAGTATACAGGTTTTCTCCATACGTTAACACTGAGGTGAGCAAATCCAGTAGGGTTAGTACACATCAGCCTTAAAAAACGAAACGATAGTATTAAAACATCAGTACTACTGAATAAAAAGTATCCCTTAATTTATCTAAGGATTTTTTTTTAACGGGAAATGTCGAAAATTTCTTAATTTTCTTTTCGACGTGTGTTTAAATTACGTAGACACGCAAGTGAAAAATAATGAAGAAACTTGAAAAGACAAGTCAGTTAAATCTCACGAGGAAAACTTATAAACTGATGTGTACAAACATATAAGTAAAAGTAAAAGTAAAAAAATACAACAGAGGGCATAACTTTTGCTGCAAATCTGAACTACGCCAACATTAAAGCTGTTTGTAGTAACCCTATAGGGTTCGCTCGCCTCAATGTTAACTTAAGGCCGTCCGCACACGGAGCGACTCAAAGGAAACTGAACTGGTTAGCGACTGAAATTGCTTATCGGTTGCAAACTCGCTAGTGATGCGGCTCCGCACACGGGCCGACTCAAAAGTGATTCAAATCAATAGTTTGCGACCTGTCATGGAAGGAAGAACATCATTATTCCGAGCATTATTTTTAGTTAAATTACTATCAGAAATTAATTTATTTTAAAAAATCGTCACAATAGATTGTCTTTGATCAATCGTTTAAAAATGGACTGCATATATGGGCGCACATATTCCATACAACAAAAAACGTTAGAATTTCATTTCATCGCTAGGCATAAGTCACGTGACTCGTGTACGTCATTTGGCAGCTTTCCAAAAGAGCGGCTGTAACATAGATTGTGCAATAACACGCACAACGCAAGAGAAACTGGCGACTGAAGTTGCTAGCGACTCGACACATTGAGTTTCCTGTGACTGATTACAAACGCGTTGCTGACGGGTTTGTAACCAGTTGCGCCGCGTGCGTGGCTCCATTCAATTACATAGGTTACGACTCATCACGGCCTGGTTTGTGATTGAGTCGGATATCAGTTTCCTTTGAGTTGCTCCGTGTGCGGACGGCCTAAGGAGGAAATGTGTCCAAGGATTGCCGACTTAGATTTAAATAATTTTTTATAATTAATTGTTCTCCGTAATAGAGAAAGAAATTTTACACCTTGGGGATTTTTTTTCATTTTTTTTAAGTGCGAATAATTTTTTTTAATTTTAATTATTCCGGGGAAAATCTGGTATAATGTGTTTTAAATGCTAATAATTTCCTTTTGGTGGACAAAATTTATAAAAAGGGATCCTGTTGCAAGGTGCAGAAAAGTTCAGGCTATCTGAAAATACTATTTTTATTGGATTATCAGCATTTATGTAGTTGTAAATAGTGGTCAAATTTTCTCCATAGGTAAACACAGAGGTGAGCGAAATCAATAAGGTTATTACACAGCAGCATTAGGGTGAAAAAAAAAATTCCACCATTATCATGCTGAGGAAATCTACAGTGGTGGCAAAAAGTCCTGAACACACTCATTTTTCTGCTTAATTTTTGTGTTTGACTTAATTGTTCGTTATGAAATTATCGAACTATCTTAACTATTGTTAAGGATTCTAATGTATTTTTTCATGCTGATTTCAATTCTGTTACTAGTTTTTTAATGCCGCAAGTATTTTTTGTAGTACAGCTGCCTGAATACAAGAATGTGTAGTATGTACAGAATAACACAGTATAGAATAACATAATATACGTAGTAGAATAACACAAAAATTCTTACAAATACGGTACATTTAATATGCATTTTTAAATTTTGGTTGTTACAATAACCGTCACTTACGGAATTGGGGTGTGTACGCATCTTTTATTTTGCATTAGGATTTTGTGTGCTTGCATGTAAGGTGCGTTGAGCCCATACTGTAAGTTGTGTTTGTCTTTTCATTTTCTTTTTGACTTATTGCTTCCTTGGGGGACTCGGGGCCTTGGGATGTCTTTTCGGCTTACCTGCATCCTATTCAGAAAGTTCCCCTTGAGGTAACTGATATGGTTAGGCTCCCTGATGAAGAGACCTGTCGGTTACCTCTATTGTTTTATGGTTCAGTTCCGGCACTTATACAGAATCTTGCCGTTGGTGCGTGGATGCCCAGAGTGCTTTATTTCTGTTTGTTAATTGTCTATATTCGTATTATTTTTATCTATCTCTGTTGGATTATTTATTCGTGACAACATGGTTGAAGAAAAATATTAAACCGTCAATTAACTCGGTTTGTTTAAAGGTTTATTCTTTGAAATATCATAACAAATTTTATGTCATAGGTTCTCTATCTGATTAAGATCCGGAGACTGTCCTGGCCAGTTCATCCTCTTCATAGTATTGTCTTCGAGCCATTTCTGGACTCCCTTCCCACGGTGACATGGGGCATTCTCGTCCTGAAAAATCCCTGACTGATCCCTAAATTTTTCTCCCTCTGTTGGTAGCAATTTATTTTGTATTATTTCAATGTAATTCCCGGCTTTCAATGTTCCGCTCACGATGTGATGTCTTTCAATACCACGAGAAGACATGCAGCCCCATATCATCACTTTCGTCGGGTGCGTTACTGCGGGCTTCAGACACTGAGGGCTGAATTCCTGAGAGCGTCGTCTTACATAGGCACTACTTTGGTCACCAGAAAAACAAAATTGACTTTCATCATTAAATATTACCTTTTCCCAGTCTTTAAAAGTCCATAATGAATGATCCCTTGCCCACGCCAATCTTCTCTTGCGTTGAAAATCGGTCAGTAATGGTTTTGGGCGAGCTTTGCAGCCTCGTAATACAATTTCCAGCAATATTCCTCTTACAGTTCTTGGGCATACATTCACATTCGATGCCAAAGTCCATTGTTTCAAAATTTGTGTTGAATTAAGCTTTCTGTTTGAAAGTGAAATCCTGTGCAATACCCTGTCTTCACGTAAAGTTGTTTTTATCGGTCGTCCAGATCGCTCCCTGTCCGCAATAGATTCTGGTTCAGAATATCTTTTCAACGTTCTCAGGACAGTAGAATGACCACATGTCACTTTAGCAGCAATTTGGCGCATAGAATAACCTTCTTCCTTCAAAAGTATTAATTTGAACCGTTTATTATCAGGTAGAAATGAAAATTTACCCATAATTCCAATATTTTGCACACGTGCACTTCAAATTGCAACACACAACTGCTTTCAATACACTGAAACATGCTGCATATTCTGCTTTCAACCCTTCATCAGTACTGCTCTCTGGTTAGATGAATGGAGTATTTCATTGGTTGAAAAAACAGTCACTCATTATTACAGTGACCTTGTTCTTGTCTTAACATGTTTTTTTCAAAATATCAATGAAACTACTTACTTTACATGAATTCTACAAACAGATTTGAAATCAACACGAAAAAATACATTAGAGTCAATAGCAATAGTTAAGATAGTACCATGATTTCATAACGAAAAATTAAGTCAAACACAAAAATTAGGGGAAAAAATGAGTGTGTTCAGGACTTTTTGCCACCACTGTATGCAATTTAATTTTAGAATTAATCAATCCAGGTATTAGAAATAAATTGAGATTCATGAAGTTGCAATTAAACAATTTAAAGTACTTTCCTGTTACACCGACTCATCGCCAACCTCTTGGCGTGGAAAAGCCGGTCAATTTCCCATTCCACTAAGCTGTCGCCAACGCAGGCAACTCTTTGCGAGACCCGGGAACATCTACTACTTAGAATAGAGCTATCTAAAGTGAATTCGTTGTGGTATCTTCCCGTTAACGAGAAAGAACAGGGCCGAACTTAGGGTTGGGCGAACTGGGCAACCGCCCAGGGCCACTAAAAATTTAGAGCTGCCATTTTTATTCCTCATAGCAACACTTTTCTAAATCTTACGGGTTTTTTAAGAAACCCCTCATTTTTCGCGGTTTCTATAATTCAATTTATAAAAAAATGCTTCGATTTTTTCAAAAGAATCGTAAAAAGAATCCAGTGGATGTTCGTTAATTCGAACTCAAAGGTTCTAAGAAAAAAGTTCGAATTATCCGAAGTTCGAATTATCCGATGTTGAGAGAAAATATATAACTTTAAATGTGTATCACTGAAGAAGAAACTCTCCTAGTATGTATAACCCCAGAAAATATATTATACTATGTTATCTAAAGTTAAACATATTAAAAAGCAATAAAGACTTACCTTAATCATAAAATGAAGCAGAAGGTATGCAGTATAAAGTAAACTTTTATTAAAAATATGAATTACACTTTGGGGAAAAACTGTAAAATGGATGTTTGGTTCTGTTTATGATGCCTACATTGTTCAGCCAGCTTCTCGATTTGAAGTAAACATTTCAATTCATTTTCAGAGGAAGGTTCCATCTGAATAAAGGCTTTCAGAGTTTTAATAGAGTCCATTATGGCTTTGTCCATTATGGCCGCATTAAAAATATCTTTCGGCAGGTAAGTAGAGAAAAGCCCTGGCAGTTTCCTACCGAAATTAGTGCATACGTCTTCGTTTACATTAGAGCTTTGGCCACATACAGTTTGATAAGAAATATTGTGCCTTGACTTAAATCGAGAAAGCCATCCATCACTGCATTTAAAATCTTCAATACCCATTCGACTTGCCAATTCATCAGCCTTCGTCAGCACTAGGGGTCCATTTATCGGAAAATTTCGAGATCTAACATCCTGGAACCATAGCAGTAGAGTTTTTTCTAGAACTTCTTGGGACGCATTTCCCATGCGTTTCCTTCCTCTAGAAAATTTTGATTTTTCCCATGCGTTTCCTTCCTCTAGAAAATTTTGATTTTTCCCATGAATCTAAAATTGACTCCTTGTTTTCCAAATTAGTTGACAAGGCATTTTTTTTAATTCCATAGTCAGCTGCTAACTTTGTTTTACATTCGCCATTCTCTACTTTCTTTAAAATTTCTACCTTTGTCTCAAAGTTAGGGTTTTGTACTTTGCACGTGTAGACATCCTGAATTTTTACACGTATACACCACACAATGAGGAAGAAAAACTAGACCTCATTAACTTGTCTGCACTGCAGTTATAAGTGACGCAGCTCCCTAGAATCTGTAGTAAAGGATAGTTTTTCTGAAATTCTAAGAAAATCGATCCAAATAAAGGAAAATTGCTTTTTCCTTTTAGCACTAATAAGAAGGACAATAACTACTAACGTTTAGCGGACATTCAATAGTCTATGAATGCAGACATCTGCCTCTTTACACAGAAAAGAAATTTTGACACACAAAATAATAAATAGAGTGTGTATTTTCTCTATTAAACGAGGAAAAAGAATTGTTTTTTTGTCAAATTTTTAGTTCGAATTAACCGAAGTGATAAAAAATTTAGTTCGAATTAATGAGATATTTGTAACATTAACTCCAATACAAGTTTTTTGGGGCCTTTGGATTAGTTCGAATTAACCGAAAGTTCGAATTAACCGAGTTCGAATTAACGAGCGTCCACTGTACTTAGACTAGAGCTATCTTAAGTGAATACGTTGTGGTATCTTCCCGTTAACGAGAAAGAACAGGGCCGAACTTAGGGTTGGGCGAACTAGGCAACCGCCCAGGGCCACTAAAAATTTAGAGCTGCCATTTTTATTCCTCATAGCAACACTTTTCTAAATCTTACGGGTTTTTTAAGAAATCCCTCATTTTTCGCGGTTTCTATAATTCAATTTATAGAAAAATGTTTCGATTTTTTCAAAAGAATCGTAAAAAGAATCTTAATTGACAAACTACCCTTCTGGTTCGAAAAATTTCTCGGTTAGAAAAACATGATTTATCTTCTAATCAGTTATAGTAAAACCTTGATTATCAATCCTTTTTTTTTTTCAATATCAGTATCTACAATCTGTCAGTCACTACATACAGTCATTTGAAGAATTATAAACCGTTTTGTTGGAATCTGTCCGTTTTCACGGAATAGTTGCAAACTGAGAAAAAGTGAAGATATCTTTGTGAACGAATACTAATACCATTCGGTCAAATGTTTGGTCTATTCAAAGCAAACGATAGAGAAGACATTTCTCCAGAGAGTGTAAGACAAGTAAGTAAATGCGTTCCGAACCTATTGGGAAGAACCTATTGGGTCTGAAGGCTGAAGGAATAAGGTAAACAAAAAATGGTTTTTACTTGTTATCTTTATCATTATAATGGATTTCCCACTTCTCGAAGAATTCTAAATATTACAACGCAGGTACAATCAGTATGCTTTGAATACGGATTGTACGCCTGTCCTCCTTGGCACTTATTTCTCATGAAAATGATCTCTCATCATCTTTGGACTTTCACTTACAATAGACAATTTTGCTGCTCAGAAAGCAAGAAAAATTGCTTTATAACCAACAAATTCATACATGTAAGTATTTGTTTTTAACAATTTACATTTTCTAAACCGTGTAAATAATTTTTCCATTGTTTCATTATTCATACAAATTGATTAATTTTATATTTTAATGGACCAATTGTAATTTCATGTATAATTTTCTTTTACGTAGCTAGAATGTAGTTTTTTTGGTATCGAAACGTAATGCATTAAAAGTAATAATTAGTAAAATCAGTGGTGGATGCAATTTTTTCTAGGGGGGGGGGGGTGCTTACAAGATCCATTACTCAGTAAGTAGAGAAATTTGATTGCCAGTAAATGTGTTTCGCCCAGGGCCGCTAAAACGCTAAGCATCGCCCAGGGCCTCTAAAACCCTAAGCACGCCCCTGAGAAAGAAGCTATAGCTTTTCTACAAGAAGTTTGTATTTTACAGCCAGAACAAAAATGTGAAAACGACCATCCGATGAAGATGTATTTCAGAGAGAAAGACATATTTTAGAAATGTCTCAAATGCAGAAAAGAAGTCGGGACATGGCACGATGGAAGTCGCTTACCATTTGTGACGTGTTTGAGTTTCATATACTGCTGGGTTGATGGATTGTCGTCTACAATGTTTTGCCAAAAGCAGTTTTATTAATGAATAAAAATACAGCAGTTGACTGGAGTAATTATATGCCGGAGGTTATTGTGGAGACTCTAGTACTTGAATGTAAAATTGGAGTTAAAGGCAAAATCGTCGAAGTCGATGAAACTTTGTACAGTAAACGAAAAATGCAGGACGTGTTCTAACCAGAACAGTGGGTTATTGGTGGAATATATCGTTAAAATAAGGAATGCTCCATAAAAAAAGTGCCCAATAGAAGTGCACGCTGTTTAGCAGCCGTAATCGTGGAAAACGCATTACCTGGTACTATTATCTACACAAATTACTAGGGAGGGTACAGAAAAAAGATCTCGATGATGCGGGGTACAGTGGCGCACCCAGGGGTTTGGCCAAGGGGCCCTCCCCCCCAAATAAAAGAAATAGAGATTGCATTATGGATATTGAATTTGCATTGTAAATATTTTTATCCGTTCAACTCGCCCCCCCTCAAGATTAAATCCTGGGTGTGCCACTGGCGCGGTACATACATTTGACTGTAAATCATAAATACAATTTTGTAGATCCCCAAACTGGCGTCCATACCCAAAACATCGAAAGGATATGGGGTTCATGTAAATGGTGAAACAAACAACAACGAGGTACGAACAGATCACATTTAGATTCGTGCCTCGCAGAGTTCATGTGGAGGCACACTTTGAATGAAGATCCTTTTGAAGCAATGTTCAAAGCAGTTACAAAATGTATGCCACCGAAAATAGAAATGTAGTTTTCGATATTTATAATTTAGTTTTTAAAACTACGTTATGTGATTAAAACGTGCGTATTATCTTATATTTATTTTATATCTTTAATTGGCGACACTAAGGTGGCGTAAAAGAAAAGCTGTCTGTGTGGCCATTGATAGCGATCAAAAGACTATAAATGTTGCAAAATAGATGGTGACGTTATTTTATGGCCTACAATAAAACTTTCAGATAATGGTCACAGTTGTATCCCAAACGAAAAGCATGGTGGGGAGGTTATAGTGGGGTACTTGGTAGACTGTGAACATGAGCAGTGAAATGAGGAACCAATTGGGGCAGGAACTGCTAAGAGAAAGGCAGCCAACTGTCCAATGAGAGAAAAAGGGGCGGGCCAAAATGGCCCCGGTAAACGAACAACAGCCCCTCGAAGAAAGAAAAAAATCGAGAGAAGGTCGACAGATTTTCGCTTGCTATTCCCTGGAGCTCGGCCGATATAGAGAGCCGATTGAGCTGTCTCGGAGTCTAGCGGAAGTTACTGGAATCTGACATGATGATGCTTAACATAACCTGATGTGGGCACCTATCAACGAAATCCTTCATCGCTGTATTCTTCAACTTGCCGGGCTTCGCCCGTCTAGCCGGTCGGTATAGGGACCCGCTCCCATCAGCAATCATTGTAAGAGAATGGAAATACTAAAAAACAACGAATAAAGGTATTTAAATTTTGTGGATACGCATCCCACGTACTGCAAACAGTCGCAAGCAGAAGAAAAATTATTCCCCCCCCCCGGTGAGCCGGCGTTGCCTGGGATTTTAAGAATGTTTCTTAACTCAAATCAATTTAAAGACTAAACACGGTATAAATTACATAGTAAAAAAAAGGCATGTGAAATGTTATACACATGAATAAAAAGAAAACCCTATATAAAAATATATAAATTTATAATAAACTCCTCAGAATTCAGCTAGATTTTGCCTTTCATCATTGGAGCAAAAACAGCTGAAAAGTAAAACTTTGAGTGTATACATTTATAATAAACCACTATGAAAAATGGGTGAAATCATTTTCTCGCACCATCAACCTATAGGTAATTAAAGATAGTGTAATCAATTTTCTATGTCGATAGATGGCAGCATGTGACAGACCGCAAAAAGAATGTAAGTGCATGTGCAATGCGATACTGTACTCAGAGAGCGATGTTTTAATGAGCGGTATCTGACGTGTACGGCGAGCCGCTGTTTAAAATATGTTTCAAATAAAACCTTTGTTGTTGTTTACGAAAGTATTAATTATTTGATCTCCCGCTCTCCAGCGACTAGAAGTTAGCCTTGTTAGCAAAGAGCTAACAATATCAGAAGTGGGATAAAAGAACTCCCTGACAACGTTAACGAACAAGGTAATCTTGAATATTTGTTATACTCAAAAAATGGCGTATTTAGGCAGATATAAAAAGTGTGATCTTGCTCAGTTAGCGTTTGAGTTGGGTGAGAGTGTCCCTGCCGATAGTACAATAGTTATTTTGAAGGATATTATAACCAAAAGTAAAAATTATGACGAACCGTTTGTTAAAGAAGTATTAGCAGGATTAGTTGACGAAAGAGTGAAACAGGAAACACAAAAATTTGAATTTGAACGAGCTTTGCAATTAGAGAAATTGAAAATTGAAAGTCAGAATAAGATAGATGAACAGGAATTACATAAAATTTGAACAACAACATGCTTTTGAATTGGAAAAATTGAAAATCGAGAGTCAGAATAAGATTATTTCTCAGGCAGAAAGTAATGTTCGTGTACCAGAAGTAAACAAAAACTCTATAGATTTGAGGAATTTAATGCAGAAATTTGACTTAAAAGACGGAGATATAGCTTCATTTTTGGTATTATTTGAAAGGCAAGCCAAACGAGTAGGACTTATGGAGAGTGACTATGTAACACACTTATTAGGGCTATTGCCTATTGAAATTACTCAGCTAATTGCGAGAGAATCAGAACAGGAAACTAATGAATATAAATGTGTTAAGAAGTTATTGTTAAAGAGATATAAACTAAGCCCCGAAAGCTTCAGACAAAAATTTGTCAACCGTTTTAAAGATGTAAAGGGCACGTGGTCTGATTTCGTTTTTGAATTACGCACCTATTTTAATGAGTGGTTAACAAGATTAAGTATAAATGACTTTGAGTCCCTAAAAGAACTTATGATTACAGATCAATTAAAAAAGCGAGTCCCAAATACGATGCGTGAACATTCCATTGATTCCTGGCCAAAGTTTGTTAAAGCGAATGATTTAGCCCAAATGCTGGATGATTATGAAAACGTTAGATCAGGAATTAAAACTAACAGCGGAAGCAGAAATACGAAGCATACTAACTTTTGTGATGATTTTAAATACTACCCGCATTCAAATTACAGGATGAGTAATCGTAATTCGAATAGGTTCGATTCGACCAAGTTTGAGAACAAAAACACGAACGTCAGCAGAAGTAAAATAAATGAAAAGGAAATTGCAAGCCATAAAATATTTAGTTCTTCGATACGTGATGACAGAGTATGTTTTGCTTGTGGAGGGCGAGGTTACGTGGCCAAGTTTTGCAGAAAAACGAATTAGACGCGGAGCGAAAATCTGAATCTTTATGGGAATCGTGAAACGGTGATGGCGCCAGACAAATATCTACGCCGAGCAAAGATAAACAATCAAACCGTTAGCGTGTTGTTAGACACAGGAAGCAGTAGTTGTTTAATGAAAATGTCAGTTGCTAAAAAGTTGGGATTAAATATTACTCCGTGAAAAAAGGATCTTTATTCGTTTGGAAACCAAATTAACCCAGTTTCGCAAAGTCTAGGTGTAGCGGTCACGGATGTGGAAATAGACGATGTGTTGGCTAAGGACGTTACTACTTTGACAATGTCAGACAATACACAACCAGTTGATTTATTAGTTGGAAGAACATTGCTCGATTTACCGTACATAGCATATGCTAGGATTGGAGAAAACTTACATATCGGATATGCGAAAGAGTACCCATTCGTTAATTAGAATTTATTGAGGAAAACCCAACGGTTAAATTAAAAGTAACTGAAACAGTACAAATTGTGAATAATAGTATAAATTTTGTCAAAGCGAAGACTGAAGATTTAAATGGGGGTTTAATTATGATTAGGGGAGAAGGTGAAAATTTAGACTCATTATTAGAAGTCAAAGAAGGGGAAACAGTTGTACCAGTTATCAATACCAGAGATAGGAATATTATATTAAATAGAAATCAAAAGGTTGGTAAAGCGGAATTAGTGGACGATGTCAGTTTAAAGTCGTATAAGGACAATATAAATTTTGTTAATGAAGCACAATCATTAGAACCTCTAGACATCAGTACTAACGTAGAACGAGAACCTATAACTTTAGAACAAATTAAATTCGATGAGACGTTACTTGAAGACCAAAATCAAGATGTAGTTCGTTTGTTGAATGAATATAGAGACTGCTTTGCATTTAATTTAAATGAATTAGGCTGCACAGATTTGACTTTCATGGGTATTAAAGAGATAGAAGGTAGTAAGCCGGTATGTTCCCGACCTTATAAGACGAATGCTTCTGAGCGTAATATTATCAAACAGATAGTAAAAGAATGGAAAGATAACAAGATTGCTTTGGAAACACGATCACCATACGCAATTCCAGTTTTGTTAGTGAAAAAGAAAACAGGTGAACACAGATTAGTTATTGATTTTCGCCGTCTTAATAATCAAACGGTAAAGGATAAATTCCCCCTGCAAAAATAGATGATTTATTGGAAAGTTTGAGCGGTGCTAAATTATTTACCACCTTGGATTTAGATCACGGTTACTTGCAGATTCCATTGTCGGAGAAAGCGAAGAAAAAAAGAGCCTTTATTACACCTGACGAAACCGGACAGTTCGAGTGAATGATTTTTGGCATGGTTAATGCTCCCTCAGAGTTTCAAAGATTAATGTATCAAGTACTAGGACCGTTATTCCTTACTAAAGCCGTTTGTTACTTAGATGATATCCTCATACCTGCTTTCTCTTGGGAGGACATGCTTGAAAGATTAGTATTAGTTTTGGAACGTCTACGATTAGCGAAACTAAGGGCCTGTTCACATAGGAGTCCGTTGCGTTGCGTTAAGGAAAAGATGACGTTGAGACGAAAATAAACCAATCACATGCCTACAAACGATTAGCAATGAAATTTTTAACGCCTATGATTGGTTTATTTTCGTCTCAACGTCATCTTTTCCTTAACGCAACGCAACGGACTCCTATGTGAACAGTCCCTTACTCTTAAACTTGCTAAGTGCAAATTTGGTAAAAAGGAAGTACAATTTTTGGATTTTGAAATAAATGCCGATGGTTTAAAGCCAGGTCTAAGGAAAATAAAAGCTATTGAAGAATACGTTGAACCTAAGAATATTTATGAAATAAAAAGATTTCTAGGACTTACGGGTTTTTTTAGGCGTTTTGTTTCTAAGTACGCGGAGAAGGCCGAACCATTGAGTAGATTAACTAAGAAAAATAAAGATTTTGAGTGGAAAGAAGAACAGAAGAATGCTTTTAAAGCTTTGAAAGAAATTATTAGTAATCAACCAGTTTTAGCTCACTATAACCCCACATTAGAGACGGCAGTACACACAGATTCGAGTTCAGATGGATTAAGCGGAATGCTACTTCAACTTGGAGACAATGAAAAATGGCATTTGGTGTATTGCGTAAGTAAGAAGACAACTGATGTAGAAAAGAATTACCACTCAAGTAAGCTAGAATTAATGGCCATTGTATGGACACTTGACAGATTAGGACAGTATCTCCTTGGAATAAAGTTTACAATTGTTACTGACTGGCAAGCATTTATTTACATGAATTCAAAGAAAACGACGAATCACCAGATAGCTCGATGGTATGATCTGATTCAGGAATTTGATATGGAGGTATAGCACAGACCGGGTACAAAGATGAGTCACGTCGATGCGATGAGCAGGGCTCCAGTTTTAGAGGCAGAAGATACTATGACAAGCATAATAGAACGAAATTTAGAAGTTTATCTTACACTTAGTGAAGAAGAACAAATTTTAATAATCCAACATGCAGACCCAGAGTTAAGGAAATTAATAGACATTTTTCGAAAAGATGAGTATGAAAGGACAACTGACGACAAACAGAAAATATGCAATTATGTTTTTAAAGGAAATAAGCTATATAGAAAAGTTAAAGAGAAGGGAACAGAAAAGCTACTTTACGTAATCCCCAAAAGCATGAGGAAAAGTACCGCAGTGAAGTTCCATGATCTGATGGGACACTTCTCAGTCGACAGAACTGCCAACAAAATTAAAGAATTACATTGGTTCCCTTATATGAAGCGTTACTTACGAAGACATATATCTATGTGCTTTGAATGCCTGATGAACAAAGTACCAGGAGGAAAACAACAAGGCTATTTGCACCCCATTAAGTCAGGAAAACGACCTTTATCTCTTATACACATGGATCATCTGGGTCCATTTGTGAAAAGTTCTCGAAGAAATCAAGACTTGCTGGTAATAATTGATAACTTCACCAGATTCACACGACTTTTTCCAGTCAAGAATACTTCATCGCTACATATCTTAAAAGCTCTCAAAATTTTGTTGAAGAATTTGGATTACCAGATTAAAATTGTCAGCGACAGAGGCACGTGCTTCACCTCTCGTCAGTTCGAACAATACTGCCAAGATAACGGAATTCATCATACCTTAAATTTTACGCAACATCCATAAGGAAATTGTATGGTAGAGCGAGTAAATAGTACCATCTTATCAACAATAACGACATCAATGAAGAACCAACGTCATAAAGACTGGGACTTACGAATTAAAGAAACTGAAAGAAATTTAAACAACGTAGTTTACAAAACCACAGATAAAACTCCGATAGGCTACATGGCTACTTGCCCAGATTCAATGATGGTATCCTCAGGAAAGTTGCAGACACAGACGCAGAAAACTGGGAAGACCCGAAAGAAATTCAAGAGAAAACACGTAAAGAGATCGAAAAGAAGCAACAAAAAATGAAAGAAGATTATGACAAGAAAAGGTGTCGAACTATGACATACGAACCAGGAGAAATAGTAGTTGCCAGACGTCCACCAAAATCAACAGGAGAGCCTACGAAGACGCAGGCGAAATATAGAGGACCACTGATAATTACAGAAACACTGCCGAACGACACATACAGAGTTACTCAGCTGGAGGAAAAACAGAAAGGACGATTCTACACTACCACAGCTTACGTCAGTCAACTCAAACCATGGCCTAAACCTCAATATGAAGACGAAAACGATGACGATTCAGACAACGAGGATCCCAGTGCAGAACCTCCTGAACCACCTTAACTTAGTCCAAATCATCACAGGTAACAACCTCCGAAGATCAGGTAATATAGTTTTTTTTTTCTTTTTTAAGTTTTACGTAAGAACTCTTGAACTTTAAAAAGGACTCACTTAGGACATTATCCAAAAGACTTTAAATACCATATATTATTTTGTTTCCTTGTACATTGTTTTATATCTAATTGTTTAAGTTGCATGTTTAAGTGTTTAATGTTTAAGTTGTATTTTTTTAGTAGTGTTATAACCATGTACGAATTGAGGGCAATTCTCAGTCAGGATGCCCGAATGTAATCAATTTTCTATGTCAATAGATGGCAGCATGTGACAGACCGCAAAAAGAATGTAAGCGCATGTGCAATGCGATACTGTACTCAGAGAGCGATGTTTTAATGAGCGGTATCTGATGTGTACGGCGAACCGCTAAGTGTTTAAAATATGTTTCAAATAAAACCTTTGTTGTTGCCTACGAAAGTATTAATTATTTGATCTCCCGCTTTCCAGCGACCAGAAGTTAGCCTTGTTAGCAAAGAGCTAACAATAGTAATAATTTTAAAATAATTACAAGATAAAAAGAACTTTTTATATACCACGTTTTTAAATTTTCTGTTGAATCATATTAACCTGATAATTCTATGTATTAATAAATACTTTTAAAAACTTTTTTTGATGAATTATCCCATCAACTTATAGAAAATTATCAAATGCGTAGTAAAGAGGTATCAAATGCGTAATCAATCATTTAGCTGGGGAATTGGAAGTTAACTTGCGTGTAACTTTTCGTCCCCGTCCCGGTCGATAGATGGCTGCACCATTCTACAAAACAAAATTAACTGAAAATGAAATCAATTCTGATTAAAGATGGCTAAAAGTATCAAAAGAATGCATTGTCATCGTGTTCTAAGCTATTCTTAAAGTTTCAAATGTCTAGCAAGTCGGGAGGTTAGTTAAAAATCGATTTCAAGATTTGTACTGGACAAACACACAAACAAACAAGAAAGCGAGTTAATAAAAATGATATAATAAATAAATAAGTTTATAGTATATAAATAAATAAATAAATTTATAATATATAAATAAATTAATTAATTAAATAATATAAAGATATACATTATAAATATAATATAAATTTCAAACGATTCTTGAAGTCAGGTAACTTTCAAGAACAGTAAAACACTGTTTCAGAGTTTTATCCGTTGTCGCCACTCTCTGCTTCTCTTTAGAGTAAAAAAAACAATTTCAAGAATTCAGTATGAAAATAACGCTCGCTCATACAGTATTTATTTTGATAAAGATACATTTCCCTTTTGAAAAAAAAGCATTTACTGAACAAATGAACTTCTAAAATGAAAATGGCAACGAAGATCGTTTGTGTACAATCGTGAATTTGAGTTTTGGTATGATTAATAACTTTACTAATTATTGACCATTTTAATTATTTTAGGTTTTTTGTTACCGCCTGAGGGTGGGCAAGAAGAATTTTGAATTTGATTTTACTTTCTTTTAAATTTTTTGGACCTCTATTCTCTGTTACGGCTAATGTTTGTGAGTGAATCACAAATCACAAAACTGTGATTAAAGTTTACACTGATTCTTTTTAGTTAAGATATACTAATTTTTATGCTTTTAAAAGTACATCGTAAATTATAAAATTAAGAACAATATAAATTACAGTATACTAACCATTCTGAAGTACAAACACAATATGTAATATACCAAATTACCAAATTTCAGAAAGTAATCAATCGCAAGTTAGCGAGACACATAGGCGTGATTCCCGGAAATGTAACAGCTTCCATTTACTGTTGTCACCCTTCAAAATTGTTGGGTTTTTTTATAATTAAAAATTATTATAATTATTTTAAAGCTTCCAAACTTATCTTAGAATTATCCCAAGGCTTCAAAACATAAGTGTACGAAGTTTCAACCAGATTCGTCAAGAAATGTAGATTTGTATACGATATATCTACATACAAACATACATACATAGAGACACTTTGCTTTATTTATATAGAAGATAGAAGATAGCATTTATATAGAAGATAGTAAGTGCCTCTCAAAAGATCCTAGAGATAATTGATTTAACCGAATAGTTTGTCTCTGCTCCTGATTCCTCATGTATTAAGTGATAATATGAAGGGGAACCTTATTCTATTATTAATTTCACTTTAAAAAAATTTTTAGTATTGTCGAATAAATGTATGATAATGGCCTATTCTCTAAGTTTCCTTGCTTGCCCCAACACATGCAAGCATCAATTTATTAAGTTTCTATTAATAAGCCTATACTAATGATATATTATGATCTAAATCATCGGGTTCTTAGAACATAAAACATGTAATTGAACAATTATTATAAATTATACGATGAAATTGGATTCAAATCTTCATGCATAATTTTAAAAGAGTATACTTTAGTTTGTTACAAAACAGTAGCAACCGGGCAATTTAAAAGTTTTTCATGGCTGAACCTTCATTCACAATTATATGTGAAATTTCTCCCAGAAGTTTACAAATTAAAAAAGGGAGGGGTCAAAATTGTTTCTTATCTTCGAAGTTCGGGACATAAAACAACTGTTTTTGTATGTTTATATTATTTCAACATTGATCTAATAAAAAAATCTTTTGTAATTTTTTCTAATTACAGAACTTTTTCCTTTACTATTTAATATAAGAGAATGGCTATGACTTCGGATTTCATGGCCACCTATAAAAAGCAGAAACGATAAAAAATGAAATTTTTAGAAATCAAATTAGCTACACAGTAAATCCATCATTTAACAAATTCGTAGACAAATACGAGTATGTTTTGTTAAAAACTCAGCACAATGTTTTCGTTAAACCTATCTAAGATTTTCTACAGCACATGAAACCTATTTTACACTTATGTCATTGTTTTCAAAATTGAGAAAAATCAAGAGCACTATCTGGGTTATCGATCTTTAACCTGTGCTATCGATCTTTAACCTTTCTCTACCTTCGATGACATTCTTGTCCTTGACCTAACGTAGATTAGAAGAAATAAATCCTAAAAAAATAAAACTTAAAAGAGTTTTTTTATTCCCTAAAAAATGTACGTAGGGTGTGTTCACGCGTGGATTTAAATTCTTGCTATTTTAAAAATATAGTAAAATAAATTAATCTGAAAGTATGAAAATTCCTGCTTTATTATTCTGAAAATGCATTTGATCTTATAACAGAAAAGTAAATGACTCGAAAGAATCTATAGGCCAGTAAGATTGTAAGCAGTACTCACATGGGAATGACATGGACATAACTTGAAATTCACCGACTGAATAAGAGAACGTTTATGACTTTAGTTCTAGTTCCGTCATAATTTCCCAGAGTGACCATTCCGTACAGTAACTGTTAAGCACCCCTAAGGGCACGCGCTAAAAGTTATTTTCCTTTTAACTCTTATACCATAGCAGAGGTCGAGTTTAAACATGATGCAACTTATTTCAAATAAATCAAATTACACGTATCTTTAAAGCCAGTTTTCATACAGTAGTTTAACGTCTTGTCCCCAGCCAAGTCGTTTGGGAACCTTACAAATAATTAATTATAAAAATCGACATTCCTGCGAGTTATTTTCCTAAGAATACACTCTTTTGAGAGCAAAAAGCCTTTTATTACAGCAGTTTACTTTTAACGACCATCACTGAGAAGACCTGACAGATTATATTTGGTCAAAGGAGCACTCGATATAATGACTACTTTCAGTAGGTTGCTCAATTTAGCCGAGAAAAACCATCCCGGTCACGCGCTTATTTCAATCTATTTGAATCACACACTTATTTTACTCTATTGGCGTCACGTGTACGTCGGTAAATTATAATCTCCTATTCAGCTAACGAAAAAGCACACCTCTCAATAGAAGTTTTATGCAATATGAGCTCTGTTGCGAAGAGTTCTGTTGTCTTCAGTTTGTTATGACGTAACATACCAAGATTAGTAATGTATGCGCTTTACAAAAAAAAAAAGTGTTGCTCTTCGTTTGTGCCAGAGTTGAGACGTGAAATGCCACGTGCAACTGCCTTATTGAGGCTCCCAGATTCCTACACTTAATACTCTTGTGTGTGGGGGGGGGAGTTCGTGGGGGGTGAAAAATAAGAAGAGTGGTGATGAGGAAACACGAGACATCTTCCTTCTTAATGAGACACATAACTCGCAGGCTAACCGCAAAACGGGAAAATGTATGCATGAAACACGCGTGACTCAAGCAAGCTGCATGAAAAGATCAGTGATTTCTTGGCTGGGAACTAACACTTATATATCGGACAGGATACAGTTATTTTGTGTTCGTCTGAATCGTGTCTCCTCCTTCATCTCCGACGACAGAGAACCGAGGAAAGCGCGAATATCAATCTAAACAGCTGGTGAACCAGAACAAAGCACAAAATAAACTTAGAGAGTAACCGCCACATCAGCGTGGCGAGCGATATAATCAGGACCACATAATCCTTCAAGTTTCAAGAAGTAATATTTCGAATTTCCGTAGCCGATGACTGATAAAAATGCAAGAAATTTATGACACTACACCCTGTGCCTCAAACTGTGATGATTGCTTCACAATCGTAAAGCAGCTGAAAGATTCACAACTAGAAGCCGAACCTAACTTCAGACAAAATTTAATAAATCAGAAATCTTAATATCCTCCTAAATCAAATTCAGTATAATTAAAAGTGAAATTATTTAGATTATCAATGATGGTCATAATATTGGATGGACCAGATTTTTAGGCGGTCATTCAAATAATAGAAGGCTCACAAATTAAAATACCAATAAGCATCTTGTATTTTAAACGATCCTGGATCCTTTAAAAATAAGTAATTTTCTGTTAACTCAGATGAAGAGCATTTTAGCAAGGAATGTACATAAATTCTGTGCTGCGGCTTTGGAAATCTTTCCTTTTCCACTGTTTCAGATGGAATCCATAGAACGGGAAACATCTTTTACTGTGTTTAAAATCCCTTGAAACCTTTATAAATGAGTGGTGAAAGGAAACTGATAAAATAATGTACAATTTGTAACATTCCCTCGAAAAAGTCTTAGATCGAATTTTACTTCGATCCGATCGAGTATTCAGAGTTTGCCTTACAAAGGATTTAAGGTCTTGAGGTTTAGAAACGGAAAGTTTACTTAGTACTATTTTCTTCATCTCGACTCCGATTTCTCGCGAATCATTCACACCCCATCTCTTTCGAAGGATTATATTCTGACTTTGAAAGTGCTTAAAAACAGAAAAGTACTTTCAAAAGGCACTCAAGTAAGCGGGAATAAAGCCGATTTTGCCGGCTCACCTCGAATCTGTAATTTACTTATGAAACTGTTCTGGTTCTTTGTGTGAGGTGCATTTACAAAGAAAGGTAAATTTGCAAAAAGTAAAACATATATGATATAAATTTATAGCGTTGGGAAACAGAAATTTTGTTTTGATATACGTATTTTCAGTCTTTGTAGTAGCTTGCTTCTGGATCGGTCTTGAGGAAGAAAGAAATCAATGAACTAACTTTTATTTTAAATATGTTTGTTTACTTGCGAACCTTAATTCTTCCCCTTTTATGATGAACCTTTGTATATTGGCAATTATAATATGGAAATATTAAGATGAACTTCAGAACAGTTTTAAAAATATATTGTAGAGTGTTAAATTGATAAGATTTAAAAATTTTATGAATGGCAGCGATTTCATTTGCTGAAGGCAAAATGAATCGGTTCTTGCTCTGGTCACGGATGTCAGGCTGTTCTGATAGCAAAAACATTCGAACTTCGTACGGCTCCTTGCCTTCGATAAGTGGCAGTTCGTTCTCAGCCTTCTCAACTTCTGTCATCATCTTGTATTTGTTAACTAAAGGGTTGATCTCAAACATTAATCCATGTAGTTTTGCCATAAGGTTAGGATCGCAGGTTGAGTCCCGTACATCTCTCATTTCTGTTGCTTCAGCAATGTCCATTATATAAAGCTGTGCATAAGCTCTCTCAGAAGCGTTCTTGGTATGAAAAAGTTCCAATTTGTAATAAAGCTGGCCATTGATCTTAAACGTTTATGGGCCACGTCCTCCAGGTAAGAAAGCTTCACTTGGAACAAAAGAGGCTAATAACATATAGCTGTTGTATTTCCTGGTGCCGTCTAGGAAATGGCGCTTTTCAGAGTCAGTATCTTTCTTCAGGATAATTTCAAGAAATGGGTGAGAAAAAGTACGCGGAAGAATTTTCTTATTGTGGCAATAATTCCTAAAGTGAAACTTCGTCTTCTTTCCAACCTTTTCGTAATCGAAATGAAAAGCTCTACAGAACTCACATTCGAAGGACAGAGGGCCTAGACAGTAATAACCCACAAAAAAGTCAGGATTTATTGCGCGCCGCAGGTGTGGTTTACGCTTTCTTATAAGTGGCGTCAAGAAAGAAATCACTTCAGCTTCTTCCTCTGACGAAATCGGCAAACTGTTCACAGAGTTGAAGTGGGTTCAATGTTTGACTGATGTTCGAGATGGAGGGTTTCAAGACCTTGTTAAAATGAGACACATAACGCTCACGTCTTTCAGTAAGGCTCTTGCGTTTTCTTTTTCTTTTTTTGCTGTGGTTGTGACATTCAGTTAAGGATGATTACAAAACACCACACACCAAATCGAACATTAAACTGAGATCTTATTTAGATAACGGCAGTAACAATTAGAAATGGTATTTTTTTTAACTTAAAGATTAGTGTTCGAGAAATAAAAGTGAAAGTAAACAAATAAGCGAGCGCGTACTTACCATCTAGCAATAAAGCAAATGTTTACATGTCTCGCGCACATTTCTCCATGGAGTTTACATAAAATATTCTCCGATCCGCCAATATATGTATATGGAAAATAAAAGCGAGTGAGCGAGCGCTTTTTGTTCGGATCTTTAATCATTTTATCTAGCGGAAGAGAAAATGTTTAAAGAACTTCGACGCTCTACAACGCCCGAACCGTTTTCCCAACCCTATTTTTCTCTTCAACTGGCACATCTACACGACGATACTTTTTTTTCAGATACCTCAACCATATTTTTACATTCAGCAGTTCTCTAAAAATAGTTCTCAAAATAAAAACCCTTTTAGAAAAAATATATAGATTGTCACACTAATGAATTTTCAAAAAAAAAAACTAACACATATAGGAAATTAATCTCGAGCTTTAAATTCTTAGAACGTGTGAAGTATACAAAAGCCAGAGGGCATTATTCATCCTAAGTAAGAAACAGTATTAAATTCTCTCTAACAGGAACCCGAATTTAAGAGCAGTTCATAAACTCTTTACACAGATTGTATGTCATGAGAAAAGTGTCAATTAACCCGGACAACTCAATTACGATTCTCAAGTCCATAGAATTTACTCACCCTTTCCTCAAATGCCCGTTGTCAGAAAATTCTGTTGCGAGTTTGGTACAGCACTGGCACAGTGGTAACTAAGAACAATGGGAATCGCACCTTTTACCCTCTCGAGATAATGATGAAAACTCTGATGAACATGCAAACAATTGTCCCAAGATGATTTTCACAAACGTGCCGAAACAAGCGCTTTTGGCTGTTAACTCCTATCGCGGTTTTTTAGATCAGCAATGTTTTGATGGATCGCAAGTTGCGTTCTGAAAATTCAGTCACAACTGATCAGAGTATCCCCGATTTGTACATTTTCAAACCGAAAACTTAGAGGTTAAAACTGAGCCAAGTGAAAAGGTGTTTTCGTACATTTCTCGTTGATGTTATGGTGTTCCACGTGAAGATAGCAGTGAATGAACATGCACCAAATCAACTTGATAATATTTGTAAAGAAAGTTAAGATCCTTAAAACGAACAAACTTTTGCCCTTTATGTAAATCCCAGTTACAGAAGAAATCACCTCACTGGGTACCACGCTAGCTGTAACCAGAAAAAAAAAAGAGAGAAAGAAAGAAAAGAAAGAAAACTTGGGTCATTTGATTCTACCCTTTTTTTCTGATTTTACTTCAGCGAACGTTTCCTGAAGATGAAGACTCCTATTCGTGACAAAAGCTATAAAAACAGAGAAGACGTCATCAGGAGAGTTATGAAAAATGAATTAATGTGTTATAAAAAATTAATCCTTCGTCTGAGGAAATGTATCAATCTTTGGCTGTGGTTATGCTGAAAAGGGCTGAATGACTACGCATTCAAAGAAAAGAAAAATTAGGAATTTAACTAACTTCACTGAAATTAAAGAAACTTTTGGATCTTCTCTGTCTTGCTCGTTTTTTATGAACACTACTTCAAAATTTTTTGTTTCTGACGTTAGTTACAGAGATAATTTGATCTGCAAATTATTTGCCGATTCACTTAGTATAACGATTTAAGTTGGCGATCTAAAATAAAATTTTCGTAACACTATGCATTTTAATGCCATTTATGATGGTGGGTATATTTAATTGCATTCCATTCCATTCAAGACAAGAATGCTTTGTACTACAGAGGAATTCGTCCGATGCTTAGAAAAATTCGCTGCGCATACGCACACTCATAAAATTTTGGGAATTTATATAGAATTAAACTTTAAAGGAAGCAGCAGAATTGTACACTACTACATAATTCAGTCTGAGCTGCTGTTCTGTTATCCCGGTTAACCAATGCATAAAAAGAAGAATTAAAAGACAAAAGGAATCAAAATGTAAAAGGAAAGACTGCGTAAACCTAGAAAGATCAAACTTATAAAAAAAGTATGTATTCTTATCTTTATGTCTATTATTCAACCATTTTTATCTTTATATTATTTTAACTTAATTTTATATTATTTTAACATTTATAACATAAAAATAAGGCTAAAATTTTTTTAAAAAAAGTAACCCAATCTTTTTATTATTTGATTTCATTTAACTATGGACACAAAACGCGTGAGGTTCCACCAAACTGATTATTTTAAGTCTCGAATGAGAATGCAATGCTGTTAAAAATATCTTGAACAATTTGAGAAATTTTAATATATATTCTCTATAGCATATTTACATTACTTTCCATTCTTCAGAACAGAAATTTAATATGCTAAATTAAATATGTATGAGATATTTAATTTACTGCCTCACTCATATTTCATTTTATGTATCAAAAGCTTGCACATAAAGAAAAATCTTTATTTGTAATTACGCAAGACAATTTTTCACAAAGGGCATTTTCCCGAAGGGTACATTTTTTATGCATTTTCACTAGGAAAGACCATTTGTGAAAATTACCCTTTATAAATAAACTACATTTTAAATTCTGAATGATGTCTTCAGCTTTATTTACAATTATTCTGACAAATAGTTTTTTAGTATAGCTTATATTAAAAGCAATTTTTATACAGTGAACGCTCGTTAATTCGAACTCGGTTAATTCGAACTTTCGGTTAATTCGAACTAATCCAAAGGACCCAAAAATCTTGTATTGGAGTTAATGTTAAAAATATCTCATTAATTCGAACTAAATTTTTATCACTTCGGTTAATTCGAACTAAAAATTTGACCAAAAAAATTCTTTTTCGTCGTTTAATGGAGAAAATACACACTGTATTTATTATTTTGTGTGTCAAAATTTCTTTTCTGTGTAAAGAGGCAGATGCCTGCATTCCTAGACTATTGCATGTCCGCTAAACGTTAGTAGCTATTGTCCTTCTTATTAGTGCTAAATAGAAAATGCAATTTTCCTTTATTTGGATCGATTTTCTTAGAATTTCAGAAAAACTAGCCTTTACTATAGATTCTAGGGAGCTGCGTCAGTTATAACTGCAGTTCAGACAAGTTAATGGGGTCTAGTTTTTCTTCCTCATTGTGTGGTGTGATCGTGTAAAAATTCAGGATGTCTACACGTGGAAAGTACAAAACCCTAACTTTGGAGACAAAGGTAGAAATTTTAAAGAAAGTAGAGAATGGCGAATGTAAAACAAAGTTAGCAGCTGACTATGGAATTAAAAAAAATGCCTTGCCAACTAATTTGAAAAACAAGGAGTCAATTTTAGATTCATGGGAAAAATCAAAATTTGCTAGAGGAAGGAAACGCGTGGGAAATGCGTCGCAAGAAGTTTTAGAAAAAGCTCTACTGCTATGGTACCAGCATGTTAGATCTCGAAATTCTCCGATAAATGGGCCCCTAGTGCTGACGTAGGCTGATGAATTGGCAAGTTGAATGGGTATTGAAGATTTTGAATGCAGTGATGGGTGGCTTTCTCGATTTAAGTCAAGGCACAATATTTCTTATCAAATTGTATGTGGCCAAAGCTCTGATGTAAAGGAAGACGTATGCACTAATTTCGGTAGGAAACTACCAGGGCTTTTCTCTACTTACCTGCCGAAAGATATTTTTAATGCGGCCATAATGGACAAAGCCGTAATGGACTCTATTAAAACTCGGAAATCATTTATTCAGATGGAACCTTCCTCTGAAAATGAATTGAAATGTTTAATTCAAATCGAGAAGCTGGCTGAACAATGTAGGCATCATAAACAGAACCAAACATCCATTTTACAGTTTTCTGTAAGGATACTGCATATCTTCTGCTTCATTTTATGATTAAGGTAAGTCTGTATTGCTTTTTAATATGTCAGATAACATAGTATAATATATTTTCTGGGGTTATACATACTAGGAGAGTTTCTTCTTCAGTGATACACATTTAAAGTTATATATTTTCTCTTAACATCGGATAATTCGAACTTCGGATAATTCGAACTTTTTTCTGAGAACCTTTGAGTTCGAATTAACGAGCGTCCACTGTAGTAATAAATGCTACCTTTAATATTACATACCCTTAATATACCGAATATCATATATCCTATATTTATAAATTCTGCGCGAATTTGTAATGCCTCAGGCAAACTGATTTAATTCATTTGACAAATGCCTCCCCATTTAAAAGAATTACAAATTCTGTTAAATAAGTGAAATAGCTTAGATTCATTCCGCTTCATAAATTTTAATAATAACCGCTATAAACAATCATGTGCACCTTTTTATAGTGCCCTAGGTTTAACTTTAAAAGTCGATTTTAAAATGATTAATTAAAGTTATATAGGAGAAGGTGGGATTATGGACCCCCTTAATATCTTCCCTAAGCACAGGTGCAGCCGCGCGAAAAATCTGTGAACTAGAGCTCCTAGATGGTTAAAATTGATAGTCAAGACCATTGAACCTATGTCCGCTTCCGAATGACGTCTTGTGACTAATTGTTTGTTTTTAGAGTTTTCAAACTTTTTTCCAGGTAAGTAAAAGTGAAAATTTTACATAACTACTACAACTACTACTATGTTTGGTAAAAAATTTTTCCTGTGCCTTATTCTACATGAGATGAAGTTCCTTTTAAGCTAATTCGAAATTAAATTCCATGTAACTCATAATGTGATAACGAGTGTGTTTCCAAGATGATATTGTTTGAATTATGGACCCCATTGGTGCTAGTACGTAGGTAGGCTGAAAAGTAATGCACACATGCTTGTAGAGCACTAACGAAATGACATTCAAAACAGCGCCAAGTGGCATTTGGAAGTTCCATCCCTCCCTAATACGCATGCGCAGGTTTGAAATCGTTGTGTTCATCCTGTGTATTTTGAAAAGCGGTAGTATGGAGACGTGTTCTAGTGCTATGTCAACGGCGAGTTATACAGAGGGCTGTTATCGAATTTTTAACAGCTGAAAAAGTGAGTCCTACTGAGATTCATCGTCGTTTAAAGGCTGTTTAAGGTGACGATGTTGTTGATAGGGGTACTGTAAATCGATGGGTAATAAAATTTCGTGGTTTCGAGCCTGGAAAAGCCATAATTGTTGATGAAACACGCAACGGACGTCCGATCTCTGCCACAGACGATGAACATCGCAAACTCGTCGACGATTTGATTCAAAATGACCGGCGAATCACTCAAAAGCGTATCGCAAACCATAATGGAGTATCCAAGGAATGTGTCTGCTTCATTATAGAACGATTGGGATACCGTAAAATCTGTGCTCGATGGGTACCACGCCGTCTCACAGGCGAGAAGAGCGTCGGGCTGGAGAGGCTCTGCGAAACCTGAAGTTTGAACCGATTCCACACCCTCCTTATTCCCCCGATCTTGCGCCTTGCAATTTATATTTTTTTTCCTCTACTCAAGAGAGACCTAAAGGGTAATCATTACACCTCGGACGATGTGGTGAAGGCAGCTGTCAAGTCGTGGATTCGAGAAAAGTCGGAAGAATTTTTCAGTGACGGAATGAGAAAACTTGTTACACGTTGGGAGAAATGTGTTAGCCTTAACGGTGACTATGTTGAAAAATGAATATATGATTTTGAAGCTTAAGAATTGTACTTTAATGTTCTTTTTGCCCGATCTCGCTATTTCTTTTTGTTCGCGCTCTACAAGCATGTGTGCATTACTTTTCAGCCTACCCTCGTATTATGACCCGGGTCCATATTACCAGCACCCATAATGATCCATCACTTGGACCTTCATCCGCCTTACCTGATAATTCATTCAGTCTCGCGAATGCTTCATCAGGCCTAACTGTCTCTGCTGACACATATTTGGAAGGTCCTCCTCCACCTCCAGAGCAAACTTATTTCCTTAATCGTGACAATAGATATTGCACCAGCTCAAGCTTCAGCTTCTCAAATTATGACAATGTATGTTGTATCATCTCAAGCTTCGGCTTCCCCGAATGCTGCACCAATTCTTGCTGTATCCCCATCAACCTTCAAACCCCCACCCATCTCACCAAGAGACATTCTTCCTGTACCGTAAGCAAAAAAAATGAACATCAATTAGAGGACGCAAACGGGTTGTGCTGCAATCATATCAGAATCTCTCCACAAAAAGTATTTGGAGGAATCTAAGAAACAACCGCTTCAAGGAAGAGCTGGGGTAGAGTTGGTGGGAAGGGTCGTGGAAGAGGAAGCTCAAATGCTCAAGTGAATAAAAAAGGATTTCAACCCGATGACTCCTCAGACACAGATGACTCGGCTACTGATCTCTTGCCTGAGGACCTTCAGTCACCATTCAATATGGTCATTCAATAGTCTGTGGGATGGCCCAGACTAGCAAGACGCATCGTGCATCTTCTGTGATGGTGCATTCAAAAATGACATATGCGGAGAACTTTGGATTCGTTGTGTGATGTGACTACACTAGGCTCATTCTGTGTGCACTGGAGCCGAAGCTAAGTTTTATATTTACGACTTATGTGGCCAAAATTGAAGCTTTTTTTATATATAGATAAGGTTTGATATTCCAGCTGCTTAATAAATATTTTTTTTTCCCTTTTAAGATAGGATTACGTTCCTCCATAACGGTCCGCGGTAAAGCAAAATTTATGACGCTAAAACCGTCGTCGCGAGTTATAAATTAAGAGTGGCAGAGTAGACTTATTTTCCTTACCATCGACCTATTCTGCAAAGGGTTATCACTCATCCTTCTCTTCGTATGTAGGAATTGTATTGAAAAAAAATGAGAGAGAGAGAGAGAGAGAGATAAGCAACGATAAGTAATCCTGCGTTAATAACCAGCGGTAGTTTCGTCAGAAGAGACTACCTGAAATTTTTCTTTGTTTTCTTTTCAAATCTTTTCTTTTTTTTACAGCTGTTCAATAAATAGATAAATGATTTTGGGGTCAAAAGGTTGGGGTCCATATTAACCTCCACTTTGGGTCACCTGCTAATTTTGACTTTTTTCACTTACGTAATTGTATACATCTTAAGATTTGATTTAACGGCAAATCCACTTAAGGATGTTTAGATGATGAGTTTTGGAAGAGGTTAGAGCCCAAAAATATGAAAATCTGTTTTTGGTATGACAACAGTGAGCCAAAAACAAAAGAAGGGTCCATAATCCCATCTTCTCCTCTAAATAAAAGTTATCGACAAATAATTATTAATATTTTTCCTGTTTTTTTTATATAAGTTCTTTTTCCCGTTTACTTGTTTCACTTTCGCCTTATGGGGCAAATAATAAACTAGTTTTTCATATCTGAACCTAACCTGCTTCTCTTTTTAAGCTCCAAATTTCTTTTTATCCGGTTTTGGTCCCCAAATTCCAAGGCTATTTTCGTCTGTCAGTTTTAAATAAATTTGAAGAAAAGTCTTTTACATCTGCACTAAGTGCCATGTCCGGCAGGCCTCCCCGGAGCGCATTTTGGAGTGTCTGGGCCTTACCAGAGAAGATCTCATAACAAACCCTCTTCTCGTACTTGATTTTGCCCGAGTCAACAACCTCAAGGATCTCATCTGAATTCAGATTCAGCTGCTAGAGGATTAGAAACAACAACAAATAAATTTTTCTTTGGTTTACGTTGTAATTTTTACAGTTCTCTCATTTTTCAATTTGTGGTAATATTTTTTTTTCTCACCACCCAATTTACTAGTTTAATTCTTCATTTTAAAAAAGCCAATCATCATTTGAAATCTGAACAGTCTTCATTTGAAAAAAGGTCAACCAGTTTCCAATACTAAATGCTGCACAAGGTACTCTAATAAAATGGCATGAAACACATTACAACCATGGGAACACAGGTTCTTTTCCCAAGTCCATGGCGGTTGCGTAAGATAAATTCAAATCATAGAAGTATGTGAGATTATTAATTTAAAATAGATTCACTGCAAACGTTTGGTTACTTACCCTAATTTAATGGAGAGCTTCAATTTTTGCATCCTTTACATCTGAATATAATGTAGATTTCGCAATTCGATTTTTAAAAAAACTTTTAATTACCTAGCGATCAAATTCGACCCGCATCATCCTGTAGTCTAATTATTTTTGAACGATGCATTTCCAAGAGTAACCATTAGTAAAAGACACAAAATTTAGTTCTATTTTATTCTGCTTCACCTATTATCATTTTCAGTACTTTAATTCTGTTGGAAAGTAGAGCAATTTAATCACTGAGCATATCTAACATGTATTAAGGTAGATATATTCGATGTCTTTGATTTAAACAAAAAAAATACAGTTATAACAAACCTAACCGGATTTAAATGATATTTTTTTTTTTAATCGCACAGCCAAGACGCAGTATATATAATTGAGTATCAGCTTTAAATTATCAAATCCCCTTACGGAGAAAAACATGAAATTTCTAGTTTGACAGAATCCTGTGGTCAACAGTATGGCCAAGAGAACGGTTTCCGTGTTTAGTGCAAAACAAACGAAATTTCTATGCCGAGAATTTAACTGGCAATAATTTGGCGGTATTTTTTCTCCTTGACACCTGAATATAAACTGAATAGCAAATGAATGCTCAGAAAACTAATATAAATACGATTTAAACGAACAAAAAAGCATATTTGGCACTAACACTAACATAAATATTCCATATCTATATTTTACATAGGCGTGGCGATGGGGGGGGGGGGACGTTCCCTCCCCCCAATTTAACTTGAAATAAATTAAAACGTTAATAGAAGTTCAGTTAAAATCGGAAAATTGTAGAAAACTTTTAAGAAAGTTGGTTTTTCCCCGCTGTCAAACTGAAGATTCCGATTATGCCTTTATAGCCTTAACATAGTTTTTAACATTGATATGATCCATAACAAAATTTCGATGCTATATTTTTTTTCCTCAGTTTATTTACTATATTATATTTATTTTTCGCATTGTATAACTTTTGAATACTACTCAAATATCAATTCTATTGTTATTCAATTAAAAAAATCATAATAATTTATATTTTAAGTACCGTCCGGCAGTCAATGCGCGGAGGAGGACCCTAACTAAATTTAATTCGTGCCCCCCCCCCCAAAAAAAAAAAGTTAAAAGCACGCTACGCCTATGCAAGAAAGGGTCATGGTAGATTCATATAGGAGTTATTCAGCACAGTGGCGCACCCAGGATTTTTTCTTGGGGTGGGGGAGGGGGGGGGGCGAGATGAACGGATAAAATATTTATAATACAAAATCAATATTTATGATGCAATTTCTATTTCTTTGGGGGGGTCAGGGCTCCTTGACCCCCCTGGGTGCGCCACTGACAGAGGCGTAGTGTGGGGTGGGCAAGGGGGTCTATCATGCCCCTAGCGCCACTCGAACATGGGCGCCAAATGGTCCTTTTCACTAATTCTATATACTATATTACTATATGTTTTTCGGAAAGGGAGGCGCCAAAAAAGTATCGTGCCCCGGGCGCCAGTTATGCTCGCTACGTCACTGGCCACTGATTCAGCAAGTAGTATTAAGTTGCCGGAGAAGTGGCATGTCTCTGTGAAACTAGCTGAGGGGGGCAACGGGATTTGCCGACAAGCGAAGCGACCTTGGTGCAGTCGGATCGGCTCTCAGGGACGAAGAGTGGACGACCGGAGAAAGGAAGCTTCGGATGAATCGAAAAACAAGAAAAAAGAATGAATACGAACAGACAGAAGAGTTCAGCCGAGAAGAGAAGCAATGTGTAGCACAAAATCGGATCGGTTAAAAAAATAAAAATAAAAAGTTTAAATTTTTTAAAAAAATAATTAAAAATAGTAATAATTTTCCTCTACGCATCATTCCTCTTAGTTTAAATCTCACGTATCGACTCTGCTTTCTGTTATGATTTTGTTTACTTAATATCTTCGAAGTTTATCGATATCATTTAGACTAAACTGTATAAGATTAATGATGGAAAAAATCGCTTCTCCCCCCCCCCAAAAAAAAAAAAAAATATATATATATATATATATATATATATATATATAATAAATAGTTTATTTGATTATCTTTTCATATAATAATCGTACAATAGATGGCGCCTCTATTTTCTATGATTGATTTTTTTTAATGAACAATTTTATTTTCCCCCTCGTATTATTCGACAATTTGAGGGGTCTCGGGAGTCTACTTTTTCACTGAAGATGCAATTGAGCATCATGTAACATTTAATTTTATTTCTCATTCCCTATAAAACAAAAATACATGAAATTTTTGCCACTGACAGCTTAATATATGTTCTAAGTAGCAATTTCAATTATTTCAATATTCTACAACTTGTATTTTAATTAATTTTTAATTTTGATGAAAATTTTAAAATTGTGTTTTGGCTTGCATCCATTGTGTGCAAGACTGTAGTAAAACTATTGGTTCTAGAGTCCCAAATAATATTGATAATGATGTAAAACTAATGTATATTACTCCATTTTTAAGCAATTAAAAATTATTTAAGATTAACATGTTTCAATAAGATAATGCATTTTTTTTTCTAAATTTTGTAATTTTAATTCAAATTTTTAAAAAATTAAGTTTTTAATTGCTTAAAAATGGAGTATGCATTAAACATTAGTTTTACATCATTATCAATATTATAGCAAAAAGAAAAATAACTATTTTAAATTTCCCAAATGCAGACTTCTTGATTCTGTTAGTAAAGTAAGTGTTAAAAGGCTGGGTAACATGCACAAAATTTCGATTGTTTAAACCAGTAGTACACAAATTGAGGGTTACTAAAAAAATGGGATGAGTCTCCCATAGTCTAAAGTAAATTTATATCATATTGAATTACTTAAATTAAAAATATGCTTTAACTTTTCTACAATCACACACTTTTTAATGATTTCAATTGTACATTTGATACACTAAAAAATAGGTTATGATGTTGTTAAACCTCAAACCGGCCCACCAGTCATTATGACCGGCAGCGGCAGAACTAAGTGGTTGGGAAGAAGTAGGGAGAGGCATGAACGCTTGACTGGCTTTGATATCCTCAGTCAGTTCCTGGATGTCAGGGAGAGCACATCAGGGTTGCACAAATGCTCGCCATTTGCCGGTAAGTTGCAATTTTGTAAAAGTATGGCGGTCAAAATGACCGATAGGCCTGTTATATTGCCACTGAGCTCGACACTTCAGACGAGGAGTATGTACGACTCAGATGACTCATATGCTGAGTCAAAAGAAGCTACTATTTTTGAGGGAACAGATAATTCAGATAGTGATGATGAAAATCTTGCAGATGAGCCACCTTCCCTTGTCCATTAGCCCACTCCAGGTCATAACGCAACGGTTATTTCAGAGAACGAGTCATCTGATGAAGAAATTGTAGGGCCAACTAGGAGTAAGTTCACTATAGGACGAACAAACGTTATTAGTTCGGACGAGAACAAATGCTCTGAAAATGATAAAGAGGCATCTGCCACTTCTTATGGTAAAAAGAACTGTTTTACGTGGAATTTGAGACCTGTGCAAAGTTCAGCACAAACTGCTGCTCAGAACATACTTTGAGTAAAATTGAGTAAACTGGGGGGCCCTGCTTTTTTTGGAAGTAAGGTTACACTGGAGCAAATTTGGAGGCTATTTTTCATGGACAAAATGATAACCAAAGTTGTCCATCACACAAATCAGAAGCTTGCTAGAACTCATGCCAGAATTGAAGAACCTGACAGCCACCACTATAAGGACACAACAAATGATGAAATCAATGTTTTGATAGGGATTACAGTGTTCTGTGCGATTATTAAAGTATCCCGTGAAGCCTTTACATCACTCTTCTCTACCTCAATCACTGGCAGGCTGATTTTTCATACAATTATGTCTGAGAAACATTTTGCAAGTCTTTTTTGAGCCCTACGATTTGATGATGTAGATACCAGATCAAAATAAATAAACTAAATAAGTGTATATGATTTTTTCCCTCACTATTCATCACTTATATAAATCAAACAACCCTGTGCACAACATCAACATGCAGTTCCATCGTAATCATGCAAAAATAACAGCTTTTTAGGCTTGGGGGTCAATTTGACCAATAGTCCTGATAGTGGCACAAAATTCATGGGCTGGTTTGAGGGTTAAATAAGGTGTCAAACAGTATTACAATGAAAAATTCTTCAGCAAAAGACTATACTTAGTTTGCTTCCTTTTTCTATCTATTTGTGTGAGACTGGAATTTCAAAACTGGATTTTTAAAATACTAGCTCAAAATCTGTTTTTATATATGACATTTTCCTAATTTTTTACATTTTGCTTCTACCAAAATATTTTTTGTCAGGGTAAAGTGATTTTTTATTTAAAGGGAATGGGTCATAGTTGAAATAAGTTTGCACACCACTGGTTTACACTACTAGAGTTCAACGGCACACTAAGAAAATTAATAAACATCAATACAATGTATTTAAAAATTTATTATGCATGATGTAGGAAATACAGATCTTTTGAGGCATTTTGACAGATGACATGAGCAAGATATTACCCTTTTCAAATTTTTTCTTTTTTTGTCTTAAATATAAAGAACAAGATAGCAAATTTAATTCGAGTACATCACACTGATAGAATTAGCAGTCGTTCGGCACAATACCTATGAGAAATGTGCGACAACAGAGTGAGCAGTTGTAAACCATGCATCTATGATCCCTACATCACAGCAATTAGAATGCAAAGACATATAAAAAAATTTCAAAGGGACAATTTTTACTTTCAAAAATATCTCTCATAACAATGATTAGTATAAATATTTAATTTTCAGCTGAAATTGATCCAATTTGTCAGCAGAGATTTTTTTTTTCATTAATTCTAATTATTCCACAAAGACAAGTTTTAGAGTTAGTTAAAATTTAGACAGCACCAATAATTCAGGAGTACATACAATAATAAATAATGCTTGTTTATTTGATTTCAAAACAGTAATTTTAATAAGCATATGTTTGCATACTTTTGCATAGTTGTACAAAGTCTTTACCCTCACTTGACAAATTACAATGTGTATATCAGAAAATTTCCAAATTAATAATCAATTTTTTTCCTTTATATGTTTCCTTGAAGATTCTTTCAGTGAATTCTTTAAAAATGTATCAGATTGGTATGTATATTAGTTAAATTGAGCAAATGAAAATACTGAAAAAGAAAATAAAAATCAGCTTAAAAGAAAAACAGCTTGTAGTATTCCTATTTGCATTTGCAAAGACTCACTGTATTTTTGCTTTAAAAATTAATTTTATAATAAGTGCAAAAACTAACAATGCTTCATAAATCGCAAAAGAAAGACACAGAAAAGTATCATTTTATAATGAAAAGCTACTGTAAATAAGTATATTAAGATATTAATTTTGCAGAGATAAAAGTAGGTTTGGTTTTTTTACAGTATTTAGAGGAAAAATATCTGTTTTACAAAATTTTACAGTTCTACTCAATCAGACCCTTATTAGTCTATCTAACTTTAAATTTACAAAAAATAATAAGGAAGAAAGTAGCCTTCTTGTGGGAAAGAAAATAGTTTTCATACAGAATTATATTTCCTACATATTACTTTTTAAGCAAATTTTTTTAGAAACGATACTGATATAATTTTCAACTAAGAGAGAAGGCAGTAATCATAGAATTAAATAATTGATAAATATACAAAGACTAATCATTTTTTAAGTCAAATGTGTATTAATAATTACTCTAGAACTAACCAAATAATCCAGTACTGGTCCGTCAATTTCTATTAGCGATCCATGTTTTAAAAATATGCCAACAATAGTAAGCCAAAATAATTACACAATTTTTTATATGAACTATGTAAAAAAAAGGAGTAAAAAAAGGGATCTAAAGCAATCATAATTCATTAATGTACAATTTCAGCAAGTTCAAAAACAGAGAACAAAAAACATCTCAATATAAGATAACTATTTTGTTTTTACAAGGAAATATAAATGCAAGCTAATTTGAAATTAAATACTAGTATATCACACTCACATTTTAAATACAATGAGAATCATAAAAATATCAGAACTGTTGACCCCTCTCAGACACAAATAAAGAGGTAGCACAGTATCAGATTATAATGGCATGCTTTACAAATATATATTAGATTCAATATAACACAGATTTTAACAGTAACAACAATCCAAAAAGAATGTTCTCCAATGCTTTAACACAACAATGTTGAAGCACTATTAAAGTTAGTATAAAACAAATTTTCATTTTTAATAATGCTATATTAAGCTATGTAAATGTATCACAGTAAAATAAAAATCATCATTTTGTAGAAAAAGTTCAAAAATACAACAATAATTTATGCGGTAACAAACATTTTTGTACACAAAGTAATGACAACATTTAAATTCAGGACACGCAAATACAACGGGGGAAAGTTCAAATTTATCTCTAACAACCTAACAGTATTTAAAAAAATTTAACAAGTAAAAATGTCAGAATATATTCTTGTGAAAAGGCAATATAGTATCAGATAGAAAAAGATGTTAAAAAGGAAAACTATTGTTTTAATTTTATAAATTACATATTAAAATAGTAAAAGTATTCTACCTGTCTAGCTTTACAAAATGCAGTATATTTCGCAGGACTGTATATTCAAGAAATATTGTTCACAAAATAACAGTTGACATGTCAAACAAACCTTTTGAATACTGCACAGAAGTCCTGAAATTTATTTAAATAGGTCTCAAGTAATTTTTAAATTGATCAATATAGATAAATTGCTAAAATAGTACATCAGTGTGGTTCTCACTAACAATAGTTAAATATCATCCCCCCCCCCCCCCCCAAGTTATTATTCTTCATTAAAAGAGAAAATATGTTTTACTAATTTCATGTATTTTGACCATCCAAAATTATAAAAAAAAGTTAATTCTTGAGATAAAAAAATTTATGATGGGAAGTATAACTATATACATAAAACTCCCCACACTTATGTACTTAAATTCAAATGCATGTCAGACACTATGATATATATCTGACATGCATTTTGCTTAAAACTTGAGCATTTAACTCTACTAAAACGATATAACATAAATGTAACACAAATGTTTTACTAAAGCAAAATGATCAAATACAAGAATTTTGGATACAATTAACCTAAAAATTTATTCTTAAAACATCCAAAATATCATCAAAACGGGTTAACAATATAATATTAAATTCTAATCCCTTAATCCTCATTCTCCTGTGAGAGGGTACATTACATTTCAAGAAGAAAAAAAAATTATCTGTGCAACCTCGATCATTAGAAAAGATATAATATATTTCCTCTTGCAATGTAACAAACTTAATTTTTCTTACATGACATTATTTTTCTCATAATATTTCAAATACTAAAATTGAAATAAAGTTGGTTTAATTAATTATGTAGCTAAAACAGCTTATCTGTGGTACTTAACAATATTATATATATAATATATATAATATATATATATATATATATATATTAATACTCAATTAGTGAGCATCAATAAATGCAAAGAGCAAATGCAAGATAAATGAGGTAGTGTTAAGACTAAATACATTTACAATATTATTTTAAGTTTCGCATGACTCATTATTACAAAATCCTGATTTAATTGCAGTATAATGGCAACACAATTTAAGTCAAATGAAAGATTTTAAAAAAAAAACTAATTGTAAATATAAGAAAAATCACAATGTTTTGTATGCCTAAAGTCAGTATTTTCACTGTATGTGTGTATTTTTTTACAACAAATGATAGCAATGTTAGCTAACAATTACCAATACGTAATGAATAATCTCATTAATAACTTTAATTGATTCATAGACTTCTTCAAAACTCTCAAGATTTTAAACAAAAGATACTGAGCATGCACAAATAAACCACCTGATATAAAAACAGACACAAAATAAAACGTCAGAGGCTGAAAATGAATAACTGTTTCATATTGAGGCATGAACTAAACTGACATATACATTTCAAAGTAAAATTGTAGAGCATTTTAATAACATCATAAGATATAAGTCTGAGTATATTTATGAAATATTAACTTATCGACATTTTTAATGTTATCTCTGTTTGTGCTAACATAATCTTACCTTATAAATTAAATCATAGAGTAAACAAAACTAAAGGAAAATGTAATCTGTCAAAATATAATAAAATCATTGTGCAGCAGAAATGCAACACAAAGTTTTAAACACTTAAGTCACCCATATCAAATATGGTTCTGATTTATGTGAAAGACAAGCAGTAAATATCAAATCCTGTGGCAGAAATAGATACAAAATAATATTGCCACAAAGCTTATCCAGTTCAAGAAACTTTGATTTCTTCTCTTTTCTGATAGTTTAACTTGATCTAGCAATCAATGCTGTTAAAATATCTAAAAAATATCAGAGTTACAAAAAATTACTATGTCATGAAGTTAAACTACGGATACAAAATGGGAACAAATAATATAACTACTCACTCTAAAATAAATACAAATTATTACATAAAGACTCTCAAACAGTCTCCAGTACAAAATTCCTATTAAAAATACAGGGTTGTCCATAATATTGTCGGGATTTCCTTACCTTATAATATTTTATTAAAGAACATGATTAAAATATTACATATTCGTAAAGTTCAACTCAAAAAGTTTTTTTAATAACACAAACAAAGTTATGAATAAACTAATTATGAATTTTGAATTCTCCTGTCTGAGTTTCCCACAACGTGATGTCCACTAGGTTGCGCAAAATTGGAGGAGAACACTGACGGAAAACTGAATTCCATCTCGATTGGTTACCTGCCCCGAAGGCTGCCGCCATGTGGAAATTACTTAACTGTGTGTTATCAAAAAGACTTTGAGTTGTACTTTCCAAATAGGAAATAATATTTTTGTCAGGTTTTTTAATCAAAAGTTATGAGGTAAGGAAACCCTCACACATAATTATGTACATCACCTCCCCACCTAGTGATATTGAAATAAATTTATATAGATATTCTAAGAAAGGTTCCACTCAAACTTCATAAGAAAATTTATGTCAATCAGAAGTTTCACTCAAACATTCAGCAATCATTTGAGCAAAATCTTGAAAGCAATTTCACAAAAAGGTCAACAAAAATGATTTTGTAGAAATGGCATATTGTTTTTATAAAGAAGACATCTCAAAAATTCTAAGTAATAAGAATAATAAAAGCTGTTATAAAATTTAGACAATGAAATTTACTCCATTATGACTTTCTAAATGGTAAATTTTGAAAATTTGTAGACAGAACTGAACAAAGAAGCTGAAGATAAAAGCTTCTTATGAGTAATCCAACTTCATCATGATAATTTATACATGAATGTTAACTAATAATTATCTTACTAATACAATCTTACCAAATGTGATTGAACAAAAAACAAACTTAAACAAGTCCAGGAAGTTCCTATTCTCTCAAAATTTTACTACAAGGTTTAATTCCTGTTGCTTTAATTCATGTACAGTGCAAACATTTCAAGTAGAAGAGTCTGGTTTCAACAGCAATTAAAAAAATAATTGCAGTTATTACATTATAAAGAGAATAATGAGATAAGAGACTTTTTTTCTGCAGGGGAGACAAGAAAAAAGGCCCTCACAATTTTTAAGTATTTGGGTTAACTTTATTTTTCTTTTCAGTCATCTTATAATCTATCAAATGCAAAATCAAAGAAATTAAAAGAGATAAGAAATATATGAGATGATATTATAGAAAAGGTTAAGATAGTCAAAGGTATAGGGAAAATATTTCCTTTATAATTTACCAAAACCACATGCAGAAACAGAATTTCCACATCTACAAGCAAGTTGCATCAAATAATAAATCACGTTCAACCCTTTTATATGTACATGATATATTCTATTTCATTTACAGGGTTCATACTCATTTTCAGAAGCCAAAAATAAGTTTTCAAGGCTTTTTAAGAGCCTGTGATAGCATTTTTAAGGGCCTCAAAAATCCCCAAATTAAAATCTCAAAAATAAAATACAGTTATGTTTTCAGATTCCCTATAACCTTGATAATTTTTCTTAAAATAGCAACTTTACATAATTATAGTGTTAATGATAATCCAAAATTACTTCCACAGGTGGCAATCTGTTGGATCATCCGTGCATTTAACCCATTATTGCCCACTGTCTTATTTATAGGACAGCAGATATTTTGAATTGCCTGTGCATAACAGTGTAATATAACCTGAAAATTTTTGCACTGTGTGTTAGCAGAAAGTGTGCTCTAATATTTCCAGGGTTTATTATACAGGTTTACGGTAACCGGAAATTACTGTCCTTAACATAAAATTCAAAAGTTTTCATTCCGTTGCACTTGTTGAGTCATTTTTATGTATCTATGTTTCTAACAAATAACTCATATTTGTTACCAGTTCTAATATTTATCTTTTTAATGTAAATAGAGTTAAATATTGCTGTCCTATAAACATGCTGGTGGGCATTGGGTATTATTTTATTATAATGTACTTTCTATAAATCATACACTTAACAAAATTTATTTACATACATAGAATTATGAGAAGAAAAGGGGCATTAAGGGAATCATTCTTATAATAGGAGGGTTTTTTTTTTTTTGCATTACGGATATCATTCACTCAAACAATTTATTCGGGCCAAATCCTTAAGATTCAGATACAAGTTATGGGCTTTGTGTGGTGAAAGTGGTTACTGTTTTAATTTTACATCAAACTGTGGAAAAAAGTCATTAAAGATCATTCTGTAGAGCCACTAGGTAGTAGAGTAGTCAAAGAAATGTTATCTGTGGTCTAGATCCTTCAAGTCACTTCTTTACTATTCATGCTTTATTGAACTAATTGCATCAAAAGGGTTTCAGGGCAACAGGCATCATTTGTGATCATTTAAAAGGAAATTGTACCATCAAGAGTGCTAAAGAAATGGGGAAAAAATGCCATGGGGATCATAAGACTACAGATGACCTTTAAAACAAAATATCAACTGTCAGGTGGAATGATAACAGAAGTATCGCAGTGGCCTCTAATTATAATGATACTGAACCTTGTGATCAGGTACAAAGGTGGAAGAAGTAGAATGAAAAGAAAAGCTCCAGTAACACAACCGATAGTCTTTAAAAATTATAACATGTTTATGGGAGGCATGAATCACCATGATTGGCTTCTTGAGAAGCATGCAATTGTAATTAGAGGCAAAAAATGGTATTGGTGCCTTATTACATGTATCATCGACATGGCAATAATAAATTCCAGTATCCTCTACAGATTAATTCGCGGGTGTAAATCAATTACATTTAAAGAATTCTGAAGAGCCTGCAGTACCCTATTTGAAGCTACGCCATGGAAGGAATGTTCTGAGAGGAAGACTGTATAGTTTACCCTCAAAGATCTACCCTATGATAGAACAAATCATATGATAGGAGAGAGACAAACAAAGGCATTGCCAATTCCATAACTGCATGGAAAAACCTCTAACCTATTGCACAAAATGTAATGTAACATTATGTAGAACGTGTTTCCCATAATTTCATAAGTAAAACATGTATTATTATGCATATTTCCACTATAGATACATTTAATAATTTGTTTATACAGTCGATTCCAGTTAATCGGACCATATCGGGATGCAATCATTTTGGTCCCAATAACCAGCTGGTCCGATTAACCGGTGGTCCAATTAATCAGAATCGACTGTATTATGATTTTGTATGTTAATTATTGTTTACTTTTCTTAATAATATATATTTGTATCTATTAAAATCATATACAGAATAATCATGTTTTACTTTTTTCTCATTAACAATAAAAATATTATACCGAACTCCAAGCATCATATTTATAGGACAGCCCTTTTTGTAGAGACTGGTATATGTATTATTTATAAATTATGACATAATTTATTCTATTTATCATAAAAATAACCTAATATGTGATTTTTTTTTAAAAATTCCCCCAAAAAATTTGGGTGTTTATGGGTTTACTTGAAAATTTATGTCAATAAGCAGTGTTTTTTTAAGTAATTAGAACAAACCAGAGGTTTACATGTATATAAGTAAAGGGTTGAGTGGGATAGTACTAAGTATACTCATCTTGAACTTTAACACAAGAAATGAAAAAGACAGAAAAGAAGTATCTGCATTTTTCCAGGCAAAATCATTGACAACAATTGTCTGAAATTTCTTGCATTTCAACTCAAGAATAAGGACATTTAAAGGAATGGAAAGCTAAAAAAGGTAAGAACCTTGAATGCAAAAGTAAATACTTTTAGAAAACTTTTTAACGGCCCTTAAAAATAGAAATTGAAAACAAGGAGTTCTTAACTCTTCAGGACTGTACAAACCCTGATTAAATTATATAGAGCATAAAAATTCACACATGCACAGATATATTTACGTTACATTTCAGATTTGAATTGAAATAACCTTCAATTATGTTAATAACTTGATATACATCCATTTTTCAGGTACAAATTACATCATGAGCATAGAGTTTGCTGTAGTGCCTGAAGAGATAAAAGTTTATAATAGTTGAGGTGTTAAGAATTCAAAATTTCCTGCTTTTTTTTCCTGGTTTACATACATTGATTATAAAGGTAAAAATTAAATGAAAAAGTCTCGAACACTTACCACTCATGATTTATGGTTGACATTAATCCAAATCAGGTACTATATGCTGTGATGTTTGAGTAGTATTTATTGCAGAGCTTTGATGAGTACTTCGAATGGGAGGAGCAGAATTACTAGGCTTACTGTCAAGAGTGTAAATTTTTAAAGCTTTTTCTTTCCTAGGAGAATAGTTTGACTTGAGATTTTTGTTGGACCTGAAACAAAAGTTGAATTAGTTCCAAATGATACATACAAATAAATATCTAACTCTTAAGTAATCTTATTATTTAATGATGAATGTCAGACCATAAGTAAAAATAAATTGCAACAACAGAATACAAGGACCATTTTGTTTATCTTTTTAATCCTCTTAATTGTCATCTGATTTCCATATTTTTTTACACTTGGTGCTCACAACTGCATCTTTTTTTAGCTTTCAATTTTATAATGTGCTGTGACTCAAAAATCTAGAACAACTAGAATTACCAGAGTAGTTGGTGTCCCTGCAAAATGTAGATTCCCAAAATTCCTGATTCAAGTTATGGGTATTTTTTTTTTTTAATAAATACAATAATATTTCTGTGAGCCTGTTTCTCATATTGATTAGCATGCAACCACACTTCTCTATGAATCAGTAAATACACAAGAAGAAAATAATGGTAGAGGACAGATAAATAATAACCTGTAATAAATGGCCCAGTTATTTTTTAAAAGATGGCATTTTATTTCCATTCATCTGAGGGGGAAAAAATTTCAGAAAGAAAAAGAAAAACTTTTAGTCTTAAGGCAAAAATTGGACAAAATTAAGAATTTTAATGACTGTAAATTACTTTCCTACATTTTAAGGACTTTTAAAGACAGCAGCCCTGTTCAAATTCAAGATTAAGTTTATAATTGTAGAAAACTATGAGAAAAATATAAAACAGAAAACAAAGTACATAATTATTAATGTTCTACTATGTAAAAAAAATTTTAATATATTACCTGGCATTTTCTTTATTCATTATTTCTCGTTTTTCTTCTTCTGTTAACTTTTTTAACTCTTCTCTTTTATCTCTATAGAAAGAAAAAAAAACTTTAAAGTGGCAATATAGATATTTTTAATATTAGAGGTTTATCAATTGTTCAATAAGTCAACATACAAACTTTAAGAAATCAGTTTATAAATAAAATATATTAACATAATATAAAACAATATTTGAAATAAAACACTTTTCACGTGAATACTCAGAAACACAACAAATATAAACTGAAAGGATTATAATATCAATACAATAAATCTCATTTATAATTTCAAAACAGCTAATACATCCAACAATAATTTACAAATCAATTTCAAAATTTGTTGGCATGCTTAAAGTAACAATGTGTTTAGTTTGCTTCAATTTAATTCCTCAAATTTCTTTAGAACATTAGCATGTGCATTGTTCCTGCACAATTTAGTAAAATAATTTTATGTGGCTTTTTACAATAAAATTACTAACCTCTTCCCTAGTTTGTTGAAAAAAAAAACTTCAGACAGGGCAGCTTTATTTTTACTGGAATTATATTATTTTAAATATCTAGAAATATAAAAATTATTCCATTTTCTTTCTTCCCCCTCTTGAAATAAATATCTAGATACAAAGCAGTTCTTGTGAACAGATGTATTTAGAGAAAACTTTCATAATTACAGAACAAGCAAAATTATGCAAAATACAAAAATTATTCCATTTTCTTTCCTCCTCCTCTTGAAATAAATATCTAGATACAAAGCAGTTCTTGTGAACATATGTATTTAAAAAAATCTTTCATGATTATAAAAGAAGCAAAATTATGCATAATAGTAGGTACGAAAAAAACTCCAAAATTCGTTGCTTTACAGAATGAAAAAAAAAAAAAATACTTCTATGTTTTCTTTCTATTAATGGTTCTGTGTTTTAAACATTTAATATAAATATTTTGACTAAATTTGGGGGAGGTCATGATAGAAACCTGACATAGAAAGTTTTAGAATAAGCTATGAAAAGTCCTGATTTCTTCAACTTAATCACAAAAAGGAAGTATAAGATGAAAAATGAAAGATTCATGCATACTTAACCCTTCAATACTCGCGCAGTTGACATATGTCACCCACCTACTTTCAAATTTCCTCATGGCGGCCATCGGAAGGTTGGAAATCTCCCATTTTCCTTCTACCTTCAAATGAGCCTTCCCTCTTGCCCCCTCTCTTTTCACTTTAGTTAGTCTCTAACTGTTCTTCGATTAAATCGCGCCAAAGTTCACTGGTTGACACCTGTCCCCCACGCGCCCATCTACATAACTTTTCAAGAAAAGTGAATTTATTTTATTTTCTGTAAAATTTAGATTTTAGATCCTTTTCTTTATTTATGATTAAAAATCTAATAAGAGGGAGTCAATCTCTAATAGGTTCTTTACATCAAACTTTTTTTATGACTTTTTTTAATGTGATAAAAAAAAAAGTTTGTTACAAATGTCAGAATAAGGCAGGAAAACATTATAACACATCTTCCAGGGTCAAAAGGCATAGCAGCAAATTAATTTTTTTCTCCAGAAAAAAATATTAGATTTGTTTATTGACGAACAAGTCTATAAAATAATAGCAGACTGCACAAATATTTACATTGATTCTATCAAATGTAAATTTGAAAGGGATCGCGATGCCAGAAATACCAACGAGGTAGAGGTCAGGGCCTTATTTGGTCTTCTTCTTTTGATAGGCACTTATAAAAGTTCCAGGACAAATATCGATAAGTTATGGGATAACTTGAACGGTAATGGGTTAGAATCATGCTACCTAACAATGAGCAGAAACAGGTTTGTGTTTCCTTTCAGGTGCCTTCGTTTTGATGACATTCGGGATAGGGCATCTAGCTGAGAATTTGATAAATTTGCTCCCATAAGGAATGTATTTGAAATAGTGTACCTCAAAAGGAAAAGAAGGTGCCAGAGGATGCTGTTCAGTGGCACACCCAGGATTTAAATTTTTTTTTTTTGGGGGGGGGGGGGGACGGGTTGAACGGATAAAAATATTTATAATGCAAATTCAATATTCATAATGCAATTTCTATTTCTTTGGGGGTTGGGCAGGGCCCCTTCGCCCACCCCCTGGGTGAGCCACTGACGTTGTTACGCTTATGGACGACAGAGAGACAGAATAACGTGAAATTAGTGCGAGAAATGCAGAAAGTGGATATGTAATGACCATTTGAAAAATGTATGTGCAGAATGTTTTAATTTTTTGTATTTTGAATGTATGGTTGATTTGTAATATTTAATGTTTCTTTTTCTAAAATTTGATTGTGTTTTATTTGTAGTATATACTCCTAAAAAACTATACAAATAATTAGGTTCCAAAAAAGTTAAATACATATGGATATAACGCGACATAAAAGTGGGTGACACCTGTCACCCACGCGACTGTTCGTGCTACAGCTAGTGACGCGAGTACTGAAGGGTTAAAGACAGATAACAATGATGAAAACGAAAACTCAAAAAAATTTTTGGACAGTAGTAATTTTAAGTTTTTGGGTTGTGTTATTTTGCTCAACAATTTATTTATTTATTTATTTTTAAATTTCAGTTTCCACAAATTTAATTATTCAATAACAGAGCCGGGCCAATCCATCGTGGCACCTGAAACAAGTTTTAAAAACGGTGCCTTTTTGAATTTTTGTACAGACTCTTATGTAATGAATGTATACTTTTAAAAACAGTCTACTTAATAGAATAACAGACATTTTGGAAAAGCATGCATTAAATAGAAAGAAAATTTTTATTATATTAAAGAAACAATAAATTTTAAAAATAACAGATCTTAAAAAAAAGCAGAAGAAGTAAATAAATCTGATCATAATTGGCTATGTAATAAAATAACTCCTAAATCAGTCTCTGAGCCTTTATTACAGCAAATTGCTCAATAACGTCTCTATAATTTATTGATTTAGATATCATCTTTTCTATAGAAATTATTGCTAGATCACTGAACTGTTTTTAACTTGTTACTGTTTGTAGATAACTCCTTAAAATTTTCAGCTGTGAAAAACTGCACTCAGCTGCTGCTACATCTACAGGGAGCTACACCACCATTTGGAAATATGCATTCAAAACTTATTTCTCATAATCTCTAATTCAGCCATTTATAATAAAGTCTAAATATTCAATTGCATTTGAGTATTTTTATGAATTTCATCATACATTAGATTAAGCTATTAATATTTTTTCTTTATTCATTAAAAATTTCTTAACTCTTGTCTCATTTTGGCACCTATTTCAATAAGGTGCCTGAGGCAGTCACCTTGCTGCCTCACTTATGATTATGAGACTGGCCCTATTCAGTTATATTTACAAACATGACACAGACAATTTCCTCAATAGAGAAATGGCAGTATCCTGCAGTGTAGAGTTAGAGGGCTTTAGGAAATGTAGTTTCAAGCTCTTAAAGTGTATGTACTTTTCCTCTCTGTTAAAATTAATCATCCATGAGTACAAATGAAATAAAAATCATATAAACAAAAGACATAAAAAAAGTAATAGACAAAATAATAATTACCTATAGTAAAAAACTTGACCATCATCACCAATACAGAAAGACCAGGTAATTAGAGATGGTGTTTGAGTCTGCCATTCTAATTCTTTCTGAATAGTTAACAATGACACTTCACAGGGAAATGTACCTTGGCCCTATATTACAAATTCGAAGATAAAGCATGATAAAATACAATAAAGTACATAAATATACAAATATAAATATGAAAACAGATATAGTAACATATGTATATTTCTATAAAAATTAGGAAATAAAACAATATTGTCAAGAATTCATTTTGATAGCTTCATCTGGTTACTATCAGACACTTAGGGATAATACTTTACATTATTATTTGGAGAGAATACTTAAATAATTGTTTGAATTATTTATTATCAGCAAAAAATTTTCATGGAACACATACAATTTACAATTATATAGCATTTTATAGATATAACTGTAATTAGAAGAAATTTGCTTGCTGCTTGATGATTAGATATTTATGGACATTACAGAACAAAGGAGACTCTCATGCTAACTATTAATTTAAACAGCAAACAGCAGGAAATACTTCCTGTGGTTACCAGGAAGGCAGTATCATAATTAAAATCCTGCAACTCATGTTGATGTATGAGACACTAAAATGTCACATGAAAAAATATATATATATATATCACTCACTTTAGCAAATTCAATAAATTCTTCAGGAACTTGACTGATTTCTGAAAGCTGGAAAATAAAACAAACCATTCAATACTACAATAAGAATTTCACAGTGATATTAAATAACAGAAATTTAGTATTACTATCTTTCTTTTTTTTTTTTCAAGACAAATGGAATCGAAATAAGTAACCTTCAAATATCATTTAAGTAAGGATATACAAATTTCTTTCAGAACTTTAAATGTAAAATATACACCCCTACCCTTACAGTTGTAAGATCCTTTCATACAATGTATTATCTGTAATTGATTATAATACCCATCCCAATTCTTCACAAAAATTTCAGAATTAAGAAAGGGATAAAATTGGATTAAAGTAAATATGACTACAGTCGAACCCCATTATAACAATCTTCAAGGGACCAAAGGTTTTGTTCACTTTATTCGGTAGTTTGCTATATCCAAACCATTAAGGAAAATGCTAGAGTTCACAAAATGTATAACTTATTAGTTGCAATGTGTATTTAATAATGATGTATTAAAAATGATCATTAATGAATTAAATCAACTAAACTGTAATTACATTAAACTGACACAATACTAATTATATTACGTACAATAGGAAAATGGTGGGACCAAAATTTTCGTTCATTATATCCTTGAATTCATTATATACTGGGTTCGCTATAACATGGTTCGACTGTATATGCATTTCATGTATATTAAACCTAATTGTTTATTTAGTGTCTGATGACTAAGTGCTACTTCTCTATGCCATTACATTACAACATATAAATAACTCTTGGACACACTAGTATATAGCGACTATCACTTTTTCCAATTTTATGCCCTATTTGCAGATTTGAAAATTCAGTCTGCTAACATGAAATTTCAGTTTTATACAACAATTCCTTTATTAATTTCATAATAAAACTTTTGAAAAGTTGTTTTCATATATTACAATTCATACATATATACATACAAACAGTTATGAAAAAAGAATTATTGAAAACTATTTATTGCAACTGTTAAAATAGCAAAAGTTATAAAATTTGATTAGTCAGGAAAAGTACCTTTTTCTTTAAACACTCAAGATTAGCATTATCTAACACTATTTCTTTAAATGGATCCAGTTGAAATGTTGAAGGATGCCACATTCTAGTGAACACAGCAATCTGATTAGGCGATGTCACAGGATCAGGTTCTAAAAAACAATCAACGAGCATTGATAATATCAAAATTACAAACATAACTGAGTATTTAATAAATAAAAAAAATTAGAAGAAAAGAAATTAATAAAATAATTTGAGGGCACATTATATTACAAGCATAAATGCACAATTAAGAATTAAGGTTTTTTTTCTTAACTCCAACTTTGAAAATTTGTAACACTTGATAGTAAACCTGTCACAAAAAAATATATATATACCTAACCCTTTTTCTCAGCTGTGTACCTCATACTAAAGACCCACAATGTAGATTACGATATAACTATTTCCTGTTAAAATTATTTGAGTTTATTATTCAAGTTCCACTCCCTTGACTCTTCCTGTGTAGTGTTCAGAAATCATACTTTGTTATCTAAATTGTTTGAACGCCAAAAAATTTGACAGATATTAGATCTGCTTCTTTACATTTTGTCTAATTTATGATTCCTATGCTACTGAAATTAATAAAATTTCAAGGAGTTCATTGATAAATGATTAAAAATATGCTAAGGAAAAATATTCAACATTTATTTAATAAAAAAAAATTTTGGAAGATCTCTGATGGTAGCATAATACATACCATGAAGTTTTTCACCTTTTAGGTATTAAATTAAAAATCAATTTAGTATCCTTTGCTTTTAAAATATTTATTTAAAAAATAGTTTAAGATTTTTTACTTTTTACTATGAAACTCAAAAGAGTAGGATTTTAAAAATATTCATCAATTAACCCCTTAACTGGTCAATTTTTTTTACTAGAATGTTGCCAAAAAAGGCATTTTTTTTTTGTTGCCTATAATGAAACACCATATTTAATAGAATAAGAAAACGAAAGAACTTTTTACTAAATTTCACTTTTAATGCTTTTACACTATTTATATTTTAAATTTTTGGAACACAAAACCCCTTCAATGTTTGCTTTTTGCAAGACAAAACCCCTTAAATGTTTGCTTTTTGCAAGAAAACTCTGCATACAATGAAGAATGTTTAACAGATCTTATAAAAATTTCTTTCATACTAACTTTAAAATTTGAAGTTTACACTTTTGCAAATTGTTCAAAAGTCTTTTTTTGTGTGGTACAATTTTAAGCAAGGTGTAATACAAAGTCTTACATCACAATCAGGGCAGAAATAATGATCTGAAGAATAATCCAGATTATTAGAAGACAGTTCCGAATATGAATCAGAATTCAGTCCATCATCTAACAGGAAAGTATTTCCGTCGTTTATTTCAACCATAATTTTTAAAAAAATGTAGTGGTTTGAATTCACAAACGTTGCAAGCAGTAGAACAAAAATTCCACAAAGTAAAAATTCCTACGCTTCCGTTTAAAAGAAAAACTGGGTTAAAAAAATTTAAATGAAAGGGACAAGCTACAACATCTATTAAAAATATTTGTACTAGGCTTTGTATTAGTATTAGTCTTTACAAACTAAAAACACGTGCAAGCGAAAAGAGGAAAGGGGATAATATCAATGCCCGTACGCTGTATGGGCAAACCTGTTAAGGGGTTAATGCCAAGACACTTATAATAGTAGATTGTAAAATCCAAGGGGAAAAAATCATATTTTGTTAAAAAAAAAAAAAAAAAACTAGAGAAAATCAAACACATGATATTGAATTCTAAACATTGAATCAAAATGTTGGCACATCAAAAGCTTAACATTTAACTTGTCACCATGATTTTTTTTTAAAATTCCATTGATGTATTCTGAATCAACAATTAAGACTTGATTATTTTTAAATATATACATGGAAGATTACCAGGAAGCACTTCTAAAAACATCTCCCAGTTGGCATTGACAGAAATATCCTTTTCAAACCTCTTGTGGTCAAGATAAATAAGGCCAGGGTTTTTCCAACTTTTCTTTCGTAATCGACACCTGCATTAATGAAACATTTTAAGTTAATATTCTATTCCTTTATTTAAAAATGAAATTATAAATTCTTTTTAAAAATATAGGACTATTTCATTTTAATTTTCCTCTTTAAAAGATAATTTAAAAAGCTCCTTTACTGAGGATACTTTTAAAGCTAGTCATACACTATCCAAAGAATTAAATAAAGTGCCCATAGGAATACACATACATTTTTCAAAATATTAATTGAAAAATCAGAATATATGCAAAAGCAGAGCAATTATAGATTTCAAAATTTATGTTTTGAAATCTCTGTAATTCAAATAATTTAAATATAAAAAGATAAATCAATTTATAACTAACTTTTTCAATAAAGTTTTTACTTACAATGCTTAATTAGCAGATCATTTCATATGTTACTTTAATAGTTAACAAATTTTGCAGGTATATTTTGAGTTCTAATAAATTTGAACTAAACTAAACCTTTACATGAATCAATCCTCTATTATTTTAAACATAGAAGCTGATCTGAATTTTTTATAAATCCCTTTTCCAATTCTTTAGTTATACCTTCAAAATATATATTGGGACATCTCATAAATAATGCAGTTTTTTATCTTATTGGTCAAAATGAATGATGCAATGTTTTACATTCATTGTGCGATCTAACAATCTGTATGATTTATTAGATTTATTTTGCTGGTACTCAGTTCACACAGATTATTGGTACACATTGTTTACCAGTAGAATAAATCACACAGATTATAAGATCACAATATGATGCAATGCAAAACATCGCATCATTCATTTTGACCAATTAGAAATAAACTGCATTACTTATGAGATGACCTAATAGTTCCTATACTCTTCACCAAAATATTACAAATTTGTAAAGAAATATTAAAATTAGGCATATTTATGAACAAAAAACAAGAAAAGCAATATTCTGTTACAAATAGATATCAGTAAAAAGAATTTGCCACTTCATTACATCAGTCTTAAACTCAAAGTACTAATCTACTAGGAACAATAAAATTTTAAAATAAAATTAAATTAAATAAATGTGAAAGTTTTCAAACTATTAAATTAGGTCAATAAAACTATTTTAAAAAGTTCCATCCATAAGGTTTGACGTAATCAATGCTGAAAATGAAAAGGATTAACACAGAACATGAGAACAAATTCTTATGCTTTTGTCTAAATTTTGCTTAAAAACATACCATTTTGTTTAAAAATTTTCTAACTACTCACAGTGAAAATTATCTTTTCCTCGAATCAAAATCTGAATTAACATATAAACCCTCTACCAATTTACAGAATGTTGGATAATTATCAGAGATACCAAATTTAGCAAGTCAATCTCAATTTTTATCAAAACAAAATTAATAAAACACAAATGGGTCAAGTTTGTCTATTTCAACTTTGAGAGGTCTAAAAACTTAATTTAAAATATTTTATAAGGAAAGATGGGAAAAAGTAAAAGCTGTCATCTTAAACAAAAAAGATAGAATGAATGACTGGAATAACTGTAGTTCAGCAGCTGATGAATTTCCTCCATGATACAAAACATAAACTAGTTGTGGGGGAAAAAGGCAATTCATTATAATTTCTAATAATTGGCTATATGGTACAATTTCATGCAATTCTGACAGCTGTCAAAATAAATTCATATTAAAAATTATAGTAGAATAAATAAAAAAACAAAGCTGAACAGCAATATAAAGAGTATTTATGTTAACTTGCCTATTCAAAGGTATATTCATATTACACTTTTCTTGAATCTCAGGAAGAATTTCTTTCTTAGCCGATAGGACTGTCATACCTTTGACAAGAACACAATCAATCAAGTACTTGAATGGCTGAAAAAAGAGATGACAGAATGAGCAATTCAATTTCATTTTGCAAAATAAGAACTTTTAAGCACATTCAAAAGAAAAAACAAGCACTTCTTGTGCTATGTGTATTTGTATATACTATCATAAATAGCTTATAATAAAGAATTTTATGCTTTATTAAATATAAAACTTTATAAAGTTATGTATTTACTATAAAATGGGACATACACCAAGATATTAGGTAATAGCAAATAACTGAATGCAACACATGTGATAATACTAACAGACAGAGAAATGATTTATTTGGTCTCGACAATAAACATCCTGCTTAACAAAAAAAATTAATGATACCCTTGAAAATTGAAAGTTATGTTACAATCATAACCAAATAACAATATTTTAAGCTAATATTATTGACTGGTAGACACTACATTTAATGCATACTGTTTAATTCCAGGTATTACATTTCTTACCCATGAGCCATGTTTTTGGTTTAGGAAAAATAAAAATGTTTTAAGCATTTGGTTAAAAAATAAGCACTTTTAGAAACCCATGAAAAAAAAATGCACTTTTAAGGACCTTACAAAGAGTGTTATCACATATAAGAACTTTAAAGATCCTAGATATCTTAAAATAAATATAAATCAACATTATAGGATATAAAAAAAGACACAGATGGCTGCATGCAAAGAACTTACTTCTGGTTCATTTACACATAATTGATATATTTTCACTTTGTACTCTCCTTTTCTTAAAGCTCGGCCAAGCTTTACAGTTAACTATAAGACAAAAACAATAACTAGTAAATATTTATTAAAAGAACATCCTAAAAAATAACTATTCCACACCTATCAAATTACATATATATATGACATTAAAATAGCCCAACAGACATAAATTGCATATATTATAATTAGTGTACCTTAACTTTTTCATATTTAAAATGATAATTCATTATTTTTCTTAATATTTTCTGAAATATGAATGGAATATTCAAAATTTTTCTCCATAATTCAAACCTTTATCACTTTAAGCCCAAACAATTTAAAACTTTCTAAATCTTTATTTTGTATCCTTTAGTAACTAATAACTTGGTCATATGTGGGATGGACATTAACAAAATATACCTTTCTTAATATATTCTTAATATACTCCTGCAGCACATGTAACATTGTATTCTACTCACTGCATACCTCAAAATTTCATTACTGTGGGAGAATTTTTAGTTAAATACCAGAATTTCAACTCTCCTTCTCATAATTAGTATCAATTTTGCCAGTGGCCACTTAAAGTGTCTAAAATTTGATCGGCAAACAAAACTTTTTCTACTTGTAAAAGTGTAATACTAAGCAGGCCACTCCTGGCCACATCCTAACATGCTTAAATTTGTCTAGGGAGGACTTTCTTACTGATCTTTGCCTTAATAATGGACCTCCTGAGTCCTCATGAGCAGAGCTAAACCAGGAGGGATTAGAAACAACATTATCAACTAAACATCAATACAATAGAAAAATTTCAGAAAATATTAAAGGCACATTAAAATGATACCCTGCTTCAATGCACAAGTTAAAAAATTAGAGAGCTAAAAGAAAATAAAAGGAGAAAATATCAAAGCATGAAAATGTTAAAATACAAAAAAAAATATATACATACTCGACTATCATCACCATAAGACATCAAATTATCTGATAACCTTGTACATTCAATTTCTTGATTACTTGAATAAACTCTAAAAATCTAAATGAAACAAACAAAGTTTAAAATGCAATATTTTTAAATTTTTGTCTGTATGCAATGGAATTTCATTAAAAGTTTATAACAAAAAATCACTATATAATCTGAAATTGTATTTTTTTGTTGAGGCTTTGTTATCAACCCAATATGCAAATTTTAAAGAATTTTAAAATCATTCTAATTTTAAAATAATAAACTATAAAAGTTGATTAAGCAGTAACTTTGAACACTAAAAGTATAAGAATTATACACAGCTCCTCCATCAATTAAAAATAACATACCAGCATAGTTAATGTTCAAATAACCCATTTTCGTTGCTGTCTTTTTTTTTTTTTGATAATTTGGCATAAATTCCTGTTTAATGGCTTAAAATGAAACTTTTCAAAGTTAAAACAACTGGATTTTATTAAATTTTACACCTTTTAAAATATAAAATTTGATAAAATATGTAACCTTAAACTTCATGGCTGATCATAATGAAAATTATCACAATTACTGCTGATAACATCAGACTTAAATCTTCTATAGTAATCAATCATTAACCAGTAATTAGAATGAAAATAATTTTTTTTTAATCCCCATAACTACACACTTTAACTACAGGATTACAGTAAGGGATTCCCAGAAAATTGTAGGTTTGGGAATAACAGAGTTTCTCACTGAAATATTTCCTGATTTTCATACCCAGTTCCATTTTCATCAACAAATCCTATTTCCCAGTCTGCCAGAACAGGGCCGTGCTTAGGGGTGGGCGAACTGGGCAACCGCCCGGGGCAGCTAAAAATTTAGGGCTGCCATTTTTATTCCTCATCGGAACACTTTTCTAAATGTTAACATGGTTGTCTTACAAGATCCATTACTCAGTACATAGAGAAATTTTATTTCCAGTAAATGTGTTTCGCCCAGGGCCGCTAAAACCTTAAGCACGCCCCTGTGCCAGAAATATATGAAATCTCAACAAGCTCTTCAAAAACAGTAAGGATTTTAAATTAGCACGATCAATACAAAAAATGTTAAAAAGGATAGTTGGACCCTCATCATCATATAACACATGACAAACTTTTGGTAAAATAAGGCATTCAAGCCTAAAAATGAACCTCAAATATTCATATTGTTGACTACCAGGGACCAGGCTTTTTAACAGAAAAATATTAATCTTTTTAAACATCTTAAATTTTTAAAGAAATGGTTTACAGCAGACCACTGTTACTTACCTTCACAAGTAATTTTTTTAGGCAGAAAAAAAAATTACTGTTTCCTTCAACAAATTTTACAAACATCACGCAGTTAATCAGCACTCAATTATTAATATTTTTGCAGAAATTATTTGAAAAAAATTGACAGTTTTTTTTAACAAAAAGAAAATTTAAGTACTTTTGGCAAACATCTTAAACATTTAAGAGGATTGAAAACATATCACTCCTTTACACTTTTGAACCCAGGCTCTAATCATGCACTATTTTTCCCTCAAAAAACAGTCTACTCAGACAATTAACTGCTCCAAAAAACTGTCATTAATATAAGACCTAACGTATGTGTGGCATTCTAAAAAAATTACATTTTTACTTTTCAATAAGCTCTCCATATAAGTTAAGACAAAAGATATTGGTAAAAATAATAGATATACACACTTCATTCATGAAAAAATATAAATTAGCACCAAATTAATCTGCCAAATATAAAAACTTCATGCAAGTACTAAACTATAAACAATGAAAAAGATAATGAAATATAAATAGAATTATGTAAAAAATAAAAAAGGTTTTCATATTGTACGAAAACAGTCTTTTCTTCAAATCATATTCAATTTTTATTAATTATTCCTGAACTGAACCTTGGTTACACTTCATACTTTGTGAAATAAATAATTAAATGTTTACAATTTTGATGTATAGGGCTACAAAATTTAAATTGGTAGAAACAGTACAAATTTACACATATGCAATACTGTAAAAGTTATCATTAATAAGTATTAATACTTACAAAACTTATAACCAAAATGTTAAATTAATTTAGTTTTATTGAAAATCAAGATATTAAACTTAAAATAATTATTCAGAAGCAAAATGAGTAGCCAGGTTATTTCCATAGCTAAGGAGTAAAAAATTATTCAAATACAAAACTATTATTTTCATATCAATATTTAATAATAACAATAACAGCAATCACATTTAAGCTATGAAATCAAGATTGAGATTATTTCAAAGTAAATAGATGTTATGACAAAAAAATTATTAATATAATTTACTATACTATACTTCATAACACATTATGCCAATCCACTTAAAAATCAATAAGGTAAATTAAAAACTCTAGCAAAAAAAAGACTACAAAATATACAAAAAATACATGAACTCTGGAGTTATAATACTAACTTTTAACGAATATACTAACTTTGAAACAGTCTGCTCCTACACCAATATGAGGTTCAAGTTCTTTCTTCAATTCAGCTAAAGTTATTCTTTTATCAACATAGACCCTAAGTGCTGAAAGTGAAAAATTATGTTCATAAACTGAAAATTTGCACAAATGCTACACCATCACTTAGTTTAATGAAAAAAATGCTACCAACAAATCTTCCTAGAAACAACAATATCAACATAACTGAAAGAACTTATAAGTATATTAATCAATTCTCGCAGCATACATGACAGACAATTTTTAACCATATACAATAAAATATCATTATTCCATGCTACTCTTTATGGTGTTATACATTATAATTCTTAATGATTTAATAAACTATTATGTTTTTTTAACCAAACTAGATAGAAATGGCTACCCTCTGCATTATTTTATGCTTTTTCTCAATATAGCTACTATTTTAAAAGTCACATGATTTTATTTATGTAAATAAAAAGGGGGAGAAAGCACAGCATATAAAATATATTAGAACTCGATCAACATATTTACATTTCATAATCATTGTAGTCAGTGGTCAAATTAAAAGCATACAGATTTATAATAAAATATAATTTTAAAATATATCCTGCAGCTCCTTTAAATACTCAAATAACACAAATAAAACAAGACATTGCAGACAAAATTATGGCAGCAGAAAACGTTTAAGAAACTGTCACAGGGCACTGAACACTACAAAACAGTATCAATGCACAGACTACTGGCATGGGAATATTGTTCCTTTGGGGGCAGGGATGAAAAAACTAAGGTCTTAATACAGTTTTCATTTACTACTTCCCATAACATTTTATAAATTATTACAATATTGCATTTTTAAGCACTTTTTAAATCTTTATTTCCAGTTAGTTTAACACTGTTTAAAATTAACTACTTTGAATTATTTTTTATACGAACTAACTAATGATTACATGAGTACTGAAGAAAATAAACTTACTTTTCTCCCCAGTTTCATAATCATGGTATGTATATGCTCTAAAATGACGCTTTGGAGGAGGCTCAGGAACAGTTTGGCCTTTAGCACAAGTACAAAGATTTTTACAGCACTCATTAGTACCACAACATTTGGAGTCTTTGGTGTTTTCCTCAGGTGAAGACATATTTCGACTTTCATCTTGCCCATGCACAGGACAAGATGCTTCAGAGTTCCCTAACATAGCATCGCATTCAGGTTTTGACACTTCCACACCAGCATGAAGAGGTTCAAGATCTTGATCCATTTCTGAACCCATTATATCAGGAGAATTATTGCGAGGGGATAACTCATCCCCTACAAGTGTCCTTTCACTGTCTGTTAGACTACTATCCTCAGATTGATCACTGTGAATGGCTTGACTACTGTGATAACCATTAGATGATGAAGCATCACCAGTTTCACTATCACCAAGGCCTTCATCATAGTCTGGATTATGGTCATCTCGGCAGAGTTGTTTGTATTTTCGCATTAAGACAATCCGATAGTCTCTGCGTTTTTCAGCACCACTGGCACCATCCACATGCCTGGCATCAAGGACGGATGCATTTGATTTTACAGCAGCACTAGAAGCTTATCTGATCCAGTATCTGAAGAGTCTGATTTAAAAAAAAAAAAAAACTAATTATTTCTTTCTCAGTCACAAGAGAGTTCGGTTTCATAACTAGTTTGGTCACATACAAGCAACGGTTCACTGTAACTAATACTTTCACAATAGAGAACTTCTAAAATTTATTAAACAAGAAACTAGAAGAATAACTAGAAAAAACAGAATATTTCTTGTATATTACAAAAATAAATAAATAAGTAAAAAATCTTTCAGCAGCAGAAAGAAAATAAATATATAAAAGTAAAGTAAAAGGTTGGTTGGTTGGTTGGGGTTTAAAGGCGCAAGATCCAAAAAGGGCATGCTGTGCCAAACACATGGTAAAACGCGAAAGAACATCATATAGGTCAGCAATTTAAAACCATCGTCCAGAGTAAACATGATAAAAATATGATTTATAAAAAGAAATGATATATAAGATGATGCAGACAATGATATATAAAGGTGATAAACCCATGATATAAAAAAGGGATGAAACATAAACAAGCAACATGGTAAAAGGAGTGATAAGAACAAAAGAAGGTAAAAACAGTGAAATGTAGAAGGTTATAAAATCCGTCAAAATTAGCAGATGTTAAGGATAGTCATATGTAGCAGGGGATAAAAAAGCAGTCATATAAAACAGGTAATAAAAACAGTATTATGATACAAGTAATAGAAATAGCCAAATAAAACAGTGTAAATATGGTAACAGCAATTAAATACGAAATTGATTAAAGTGCAGTAAAGCTAAAAAAAGGGAGTTAAGACTCCTCAAAAACAATATCATTGTCTGAGTCTCTGAACACATCCTAGTTTTATAGAATTGTCCACGAACATGCAGACATATTGACTATGTTTTAAATATAATATGCGGATCTTTCGCTTTCCTAGAGACACCAACACACTTTCTAAGAATAGCGACTTTTTTCATATTTCGGTTTGGTGGAATTGGCGAGTTATATGATAGAGCCCGATTTTGGATTCAACAGCATTTTTATTATTTACAGAAGGTGGCGAAGATGACTTGACTTTTTTTGCCACATGCAGGAGTAAGATGACAGGCAAAAGCTAACGTTGCTGTCAGACTGAATACTTGCAGAAGGTGTTTTTTTATATGTTAGGAGGAATGGTGTTTTGGGTATATGTATCCACTAACTGAGATGCTGTTTCTGGCATGCCATTCCTAATCGGCATAAAGAATACTGGGTCTGTTGTGTAGAAGCGACTTTTTTGGTTTGGGGGTGGTTGCCACGGCGTTAGGACAGACCTCTGTTGGTGTCCTACTATTAATTATATGTCTGGCCTCTGTGAATGAAATGTTATGTGTTACCTTTAATGTCTGTATTCTGTCTCAGTTTTCACTTTGGACATGTCCTAGAGAATGACGGATGTTGTTCTTTGCAGTTGACACAACTCGGGGTTGACTGCAGGTATCACTATCATGTCCGGGTTTGCACGCATCTAGCACAGGTCACGTGCCCTCTACATGAATCCTTCACATGAACCGAACCTCTGGCACTTAAAACACCAAAGAGGATTCGGCACATAGGTCATACTCGGCATTTCAGGTAAGCAGCTGTTACATTGGATGGTAAGGTTGGAGTATCAAATGTTAATATAAGGTAAAACAGGTTAATATAAGGTAGGTAGGATATCACCTTCCCATCTGATAGTGATATGTCAAACTGATGTTACTCCCTGGTCTTTGACATTTTTTTGAATTTCCTCCTCTAAATACACAAAAAGGTTGGGTTCGGAAATTACACCACAGGAAGAATTCAATGTCCTATGTGGTGGAACAGATAATTTAAACTTTCTCATGCTAGTGCAGGATATTATATTAAACCCTTGTGCAGCGGACGTGACTTCTATTAACAAATCTCCAGAACGTAGTTTTTTTATTGAGGAAACATTTCCTATAGCTGACTGCATCAATTTGTGAATGAGAAAAGGAGACGCGCCATCATAAATATACCCTGGAGGTTCTTAATGATAAAAAAGTTCACTGTGTTTATATTCTCTAAACTTTGTTGCTCATTTTTCTCAATTTTAGTACCCATTATAAAAGGCCATACGTTCGGTCCCCGGCAGCACCACTCACCATGGAGCCCCACAAGGGGACACCAATTACAGTGCCAGTGCTGACCGGAAACTATATGCGTGCAGCCACTCCTGTGACCAGAAGGTGACTGTTTGCTTAGCCCTGGGCTAGTGATGAAGTCTAACCGACTAGCCGATTGGTACACATGGGATTATTGTGCACCACCTGTTTACCTGAAGCAAGGGCCAAAGCAATGTGTTGGAGAATTATCCTTTTCAAGCTCACATTATAGCTAAGTACAAAACCTCTCAACTACCAGGAATTCCATTTCCTGGGACACGGGTCTCCACGCACAGCAAACACATGGGTGATATACACGTCATTAGAAGCTAGGAGCAACAGAGCAGCAACAGCTTCTAATGAGGAGCCCTCGCCTCCAAAGAGAAACCATAACGAGGGAGAAAGGAAAGGGGAAAGTAGGAGGAGGAGAGGAAAAGGAAAGGAGAGATATTTCGCTGGGGTACCTCAGGATTGAGACACCAGTGTTTACCTAAAGTAGGTAAACCCCCTGAAGGGGTAAAGTAAAAGGGAAAAATTGTGACTTGATATTGCACAAGTTTTACAGATTGCTAATGTATATATTTATTTATTATCTTTAGTTATAATGCATTTTCTACAATGTGATTAATTTCAAGAGTTTGTTAGGTATGTATAAAAATAAATGCTATGATCCTCTTCAAAATTCATTTAAAAAGAAAGAAGTAAAATGATTAAACAAAATAAAACAAGCTAAGTTGGAATTCAAATATTGCACACAATAGTACTGCACACAAAAACACATTTTTTTAAAACACATTTTGTATCAAATTCCTTTAGTAATAAAATGCGAAAATTGTGAGATTATATTCAATATTATACATCTGGATATACAAACAACATATCAATCTAAATAAATAAATATATTTATTTATTTATACATTTATTCATACATCCTGTATAATTACACACCTACATTATGTGTTTCCTTTAATATGAAAAATATATTCATGAATGGAATAACTATCATAAAAAGAGAAAGAAAGCTTCTACCAGTTTTTCCATCCCCTTCTTCTTCACTGCTTGAATCATACTTTCCTTCATTAGAATCACAGTCATGAAGGCGCAAGCGATCTAAGATTGCTTTTGAAAACAAAATTATTAGATACAATTGGATAAAAAATACATGCTTCAATTTCAGATGCTGCACAATAAATCCGTTTAAACACAAAGTATATTCCCCATAGACATAAAATTTAACATCATTTAGCAGATTTTTAGGAGCTACAATTGATGGACTCATTGTTATAGGAGGAATTACAGTATTTTCAAGAAGTTCTGGGGAAATTCTCATATGAGTTTCATTAAGTTAAAATATTTTCCCCAGCAGGAGACAATTAAGCATAATCATAACTGAGCTTCATCTTTCATAAACTTTTCACTCCTAGCATATATATATATATATATATTTATATATATATATATATATATATATACCCTTATACATCGACCCACAGCCGCTCTTTATATGGCATTTCAATATAAACATTTTATTTTATGTTTTTTATTATATGTATACATATGTGCATATGATTTCTTTTGCTTTTTTTTTATATGTTTATTTTTTAATTTCTGTTTAATATTACATTGTTTTGTACTTTTATTTTTATGAAAGCATTTTTATAGGAAATAAAAAGAATAAAATGCTTTATGAACTAAAAACTATATTATTTATAAAAAATTGGAACAGATCCAATTAAATTTGCATGGGTTTGTATCAAAATAATTGATTCATTATACGGCTTTTCACTTTATGGCCAACTTTTCCGGAACGTATATAGGACGAAAAGCGAGGTATGGGTGTGTGTGTATATATATATATATATATATAAGAGAGAGAGAAAGCTAGCTAGAGCTATATTTATATATATATATATAGAAAGAATAATTTTTAAGGTTATGATTCAAAGATAAAAAATAGTGTTCAGGGTATACTTAGATTCAAGTTATATTTCAAATAAGCCTTATATATAATAAATATAAATATCGATGCAAAAAAAAAAAAAAGGGATAATGTGAATAACATACCTTTATCTACTTTAGGAAGTGATACATGTATACAAATAGTATGTGCATATACATCTAAAACTTTAAATAGTTTTGATTGACTATAAGGCTTTTCAGCATCACCAGCATCCTTGTACTCAACAAATACCTGTAAACAATAATTAAATAAGAGTGGAATAATAAAGTAGCTACCAAATCATTAAACCAAAGTTGAACCGTTTAAAGGATAAGAAGCTAAAATGTACTAAACAGAAATGGGTAACACAAAATTCTCAAGACAGGTAAAATTTAAGCAGAACAAGACAAGAATAAACTGTAACAGGTAGATCCATTTGATTATGAATGCAACAACATCCAAAAAGATGATAGCAAAGAATATGTGTAGAACGTATTTAAATAAGTCTTATGAAAACAAATATTAAATTCAGTGATTAAGTATATGATAGATATTGTATTTTTGTTACTTTATGATTTATCACTTTGTGATTACAATTAGACTGTAATGTAAACAGGATAGAGACCATGTGTTATTTACTACTGACATATGCTTCCTTCATAATCAGTGCTACTAGAATCCCGGACTTGTTTGGCTGCCTGGGTCACTACTGCAGTATGTTCATAGAGGTTTAGCACACATTTACTATGCATTTTGATTACTCAAAATTTAATTAGGTATTTTTCAGGCATGAGGAAGGGAGGGGGCTAGACATTAAAAGGTTGAGAATCACTGCTCTACAGGAATTTCATATTATTCAGTGCAACAGATATATCTCATCATTGAGAAGTCTGACTTTCTCACGAGTGATGTTTCTCAAATCCCTTGAGTGTGATATTTCTACCTTTATTCTTCATAGAATATATAAGGATTATCTATAAAATAAGGAGATCTATTGATTTTCGGAAAGTGAGTATATTCTATAAAATTGTTAAAAATCTATGTGGTTGAGTAGCCAACTGAAATGAATTTAGGCAGCAAAAAGATGTACAGTTAAAAAGTAAGGTGAACAGAAAAATATATTTATCACAGAAATCCTTAATGTTGGGTAATGGTTCAAACCTAATTAAAAATTGCATAAGATTACTATGTCCAAAGAAAAATTGGAAAAAAAAAACACTGATATTGCTGAGGGTTATTTTATTTATTCCAAGCACTGAATGTAATCACATACATAATACAGAAGACCCTCATCTGAAATTCCTCATGATTTTATCAAAATTAGGCATTAAAATTTCAGTTAAATAAAAGTTCCTTTTCTGAGCAAGAAAACAGGCATTTCTTTATAAAAATTTATTAAGTGAAATTTATTTCTACCACAAACACAAAATAAATAAATATTAAAAATTGGATTTAGTTGGTAAATTTTGACTTTTAGGGACCAATTGACAAAGTTTGGGACTTATCACAATTTTAATGATTTTTGTGACTTGTAAATACACAATTAGTATACCTACCTTGTTGCTTTTACGAAATCCTTCACTATGAAGTGTATTTAATGGCACATCTAAGATCTCTGTTTCATTACTATATGATTCAAGGACTATCCTCATTTTACTACCATCTATTCCAAGAACCTATTAAAAAAATAGAAAAATACATTGCATATGAAAACAATGTGATATTTGTCAATATATCATAAATTATGACACTATTAATCAAGAAGAAAATAAATTACTTTCATGGAATTCTCCAAGTTACTAAAATAATTGCTTTTCCTGTTGGTCAAAGTTTTAAAAAATACACTAGATAACATCAATTAATCATTTTGGACATGTATATACACATGAAAAAACTATCCAAAAACAAAATATAATGGAGGAAGAGAATGAAATTATATTAAAATTAAATTTTAATAGTCATAATTAAAATTGTGTGTTTGTTCAATATGAAGACTGGGGGAACATGGATAAGAAAAAACTTGAGTTTTTCTTTTATATTATCTTAAAATCTTAGTACAATATCTCAAAAATAAACTCTTTTATCTTTTTTCTCTTCCAAACCCAGGTTTTTTCAAGACTACGTACACACACTTTGCTTTACACACAATGCTTTACTAGCATTTTTACTGAACATTTAGTTGCAACAGAGAAATATAATGTTGTGCACTTTCAGAATAAATTCAATAAATGCTACTAGAATCCCAGACTTGTTTGGCTGAACAGAATATTAAATATATAAACAAAAATATTAAATAAAAACTGTTAGCTCATTAGTTGTTACTTCTTTTCCTCAATTTCTTTATTCAAAATAGCTACCTAGAAACACAGGAAAAGAATTAAAAAACCAACAGGAAAATATCTTTGGGGAACTGAATTTATTTTCAATCATATATCCCACTAACTTTTTAAATGTATTTTTCCTATGGGCTCCTATATTAAGAATTTAGGATTCTATTTTGTAGATATATTATTAAGAATAAAGCATGCAATTTACTTTAATATTTTTCTTAATTTCATATTGATGCAGTAAGTGTACCATACGAAATCTAAGTAACAAATTATTTCTCTGTTTCTTCATAGCTCCAAACTCATTTAAAAAACAGAGATGCCCATATATGCTCCCTATGGAGTAAAATAACTCAGTTTAAGGAGTTTTGTAGTATTCTTCAAAACAAGTTTGTGTGGGTGTGTGTATATAGAGTATTTTCTTATTTTGTGAGACAAGCTACATCTTATGCGAGTTTATGAATTCTATCACATGCATCATAAATACCAGTGGGGTGTTTACAAGAGAAAATTTTCAGTTTTTTAGCATAATGTGGGTGAAGTTATAAGATTTTCTTTTTCCCCTTTTCAGTTTTAAAACAAAGATTTTTCAAGGAATGCAAATTCAGTAAGTCACCTACAAGATTTTGGAATAGCACTGTAATATGTACTGGTATAGTATGCATGTTATCTTTTGGAAGGAAAAGAGTTATTTATCATATTCTTATATTTTGTTTTTTGCCATTAATATTGATTTCCATACATTTTTAATGCTTGCCATTCTAATGTACTTGAAAAATCTAAAGCTTCTCAAGAATTTCCAGAAATAGTTGACATCCCTGAAAAATGTCAGGTGGTTTTTATGAGAGATAAAGCCATAAGAAATGAAGTTTCTTTAATGAAGTTGGCAATCACATTTCCACATGGGTATTTCTCAGATGAATGAGATAAAAATTTAATGTTACTTATCATTTTTCCTTTTTCCCCCTTTTTATCACTACACTGATTTCTGTATTTTTCTAGCTGTTCTCTATCCAACATACTTTGACTCAAAAGCCTGGAATTCATCTAGAATTTCCAAAATAGTTGATATTCCAACTGATAAAAGTTGTAGAAAAGAAGTTCCTTTACTGATTAAATTAGTAATCATGTTTCCCACATACATATTTCTCAGAAAAATTAGTAAAAAATTTAATTTCTGTCCATATATAGGAGGAATATATAGGAGGAATATATAGGAGGAACAAAGGGGATTGTGAAAGGGAGAAAAAAGAGAACCTAAAGGTCCCACTGATTTCAAAAGAAAAACAGAGTTCTTTTAGCAAAAAATTTCTAATAGCATATCAATGTGATCCCTGTACCATATATGACAACTAATGTCCAACTTGCAGCTGTTTAAAAAGAATTGGACATTAAATATTTCCAATCAAATATCAAGGACACAGAGAGAAAAGTAGATTTTAAGGGTCCTTTTTTTAAAGGCAACTAAAAAAAGGAGTAGCTCTTAAGGTCTTTAAAGTACCAAGCAAACACTTTGTTTGCTATCCAGTTAAATATTAATAAATTGCCATTTAATGTTTCATTAAACCCTAATATTGAGTAAACATCATATTCCAAGTTAGTTTTAAAAAAAATTTTAATCAAATACATTATTATCACTCATTATCATTTAATTGCCATTAGCTAGTCTTAAAATAACACTGTAACAAATTCTGAAAAATTAAACATGCTTTTACAACTTGACTTCTGTCAAATTTTCACAATCATTCCAGCCTGCTTCAATAAATTATAAAATATCACTTCCTACTCACATCTGCAATCTGTTTTCTCAGTTCTTCAACAGTATTGGATGGATGACTACGGACAGTCACAGAAAAACCTGAGACCTGCTCTTGTTCAAGGTCAACAACATGAACTTTCACGGTGGTTCCTAATCAAACAAAAATTTGACATTTTAAAACATATTAAAATAATTACTACCTCTCAAGATGCTGTTATCTGCTGAAAGGTTCTATTTGATACAGAAAACCATAATAAATATTTTGTTGCCCACACTGTGGCTGGGTCCACATGAATTAAAAATGGATATTTTGGTTAAATAGTACAAAAATGCGTTCATAAAAAGTTCATTAATAAGATTTATATGAATTAAAAAGTTATCATGCACATTTGAAGCACAAGTCGATTCTATGTTATATAAACCTGGAAGACAATATCTTTCACACTTTTGAATGATGCTAATCCAAAAAAATGAACATGTTGAGCGAAAAATTAAACAGAAAACAAATGCCTGTAGGTATGAAAGGATAAAAAGAGAAAATATAATTAATGTTTTTTAATTACACTTTTTTGTGGGTGGTTGAATAATACCAAATCAATAAATTATTACAATTCACATAATTACAATTGTAATAGAGTTCACGTTCAAGTTAGGAACTTCTTGAGGAGTTTTTTTAATAGTACCTAAAACCATTTTTAAGAACTTTCTGCATGCTTTAAAATTCTATTGCAATGTGTTTTATTACTTTTGTGACAGTATCAGCATAGAAAAAACTTATTGCTACAAATTATTCCTAGAAACAATATTAAACTCAGACACTAAAGTTTCTAGGAAATTACAACATGAAATACAATATTGTCAGAAGACTTAAAACATGGAGAGACCAAACTTATACAACTTAAACAGAGTTTTTAAAAGTATCAAGTAATATGATCTGTTAATCCTTAAAAAACAAATAAAATGATCATGAGATTAAGCAATATACAAGCCTAGTACTATAAATATTATAATTGGAAAATGTGAAATTCATACATACAATTATTAATTGCATAATTCAGTAAATCTGCAATTTTCTATAAAATAGGGAACACAGCTTTAGAAAAAAAGTGTTTCAAAGTAAATGAGAACTTTGAAACATAAAACACATAGGTAGAGAAACTATCAATGAAACTAAAGATAAGAAAGAATACTTGAAAACAATCACATAGAAATGCTTCCAAAGAGATAATTGTAATGAATTCATGTATTACAAACCAAAGAAATCTTACCATATAGCACAAAATTATTTAGAAGAAAGCACTATGAAAGTAGCAGCTTTACTCTAATGACATATATTCACTTGATATAATGTTTACACTGATATCAGTTATATTAGATGTTATCAATTTATTAATATATGCCTCTCTCCCATGAATTTGTTTACTTAATTTGCAACAAACTTGTTGGTTTTCTGTACCATTTTTGCTTTGATTCTCTAGAGAAATTTATCTCCTAGACAATAAAACTGCACACTTAAAGTTTTTTATTGGTTCATATATATATATATATATATTAGTATGACAGACAACAAAAAATGTTTATAATTTGGACTATAATGACTTCAAAGCATTTATTTCAACTAGAACTCTAGACTCAGTATATTCACTCTAATACTCCAGCCTCCTGTACAAAAAATGAAAGAACTAACACTTTAAAAAAGTGTTTACCAAAAGCACAAATTCTTTCACAAACATAGAATTTATAATGCATTACATACCTCCAGGCCTGTATTCCTGAAACTGTTCATTAGGTTTCCGAATTTCAAGGAGTAGATCAAATTTATAACTTGTCTTGACACCACCTAGTAGCTCACCCATAGGCTCTTCACTATTGGCATCAAAAGAGCACTCTAGAGAATCATTAAAGTCATCATACTTCACAAGCCTGCAACATTCTAATGGCACAATACCTTCCAAGCCCATGATCTGTAGTAATCGTATAAACAAGGTAAAAAGAGACAAAGTTATAAATCATGAGACAAATAGATTAAAGAAAGTCAGTAAGGTAAGTAAAGGGGGAAAACATACAGTATGAGCAGTTTGAGTAGCTTCAGCAAGTGTACAATCTTTGTGAACCTTTAGCTTCATTTCAACCATTCGACGCTGAACAGGATGTTGACAAAACAGTTTTATCTGAAAGAAATCAATAAGAGTAAAATTAATTCATGTTACCTATGGGCAATAAATTCCTTCAGTTCATTTTAAAGAAAGGTAAAATGATAGGTAAAATAAAAGAAAATGTAGAACAATAAGTTTAGAATAAGTTAAGTTTAAATCACTGCAGATTGCAATGTCACAATAATTACTTTTATATAATCATATACTTTGAAGTTATAATTATAATTCACTACTATGCTACACTGTACATACATATATTGCTTATTTGTGAGATAAAGTTACACAGAACAACAGATGCTAAAGTAAATAAAGAAGAATGATCACTAAGATTCATTTGCCTGCAGAAAAATTAAGTGCTTACTTCAGTCAGCGTGCGAGGCACAAAGTGCAATGTCTCTTTCAACTTTGATTATTTCTTTTGTAATAAACTTTTTATTTTCAAACTGAGAATAATAATTCTGTATTTAATGACAAGATATAAAATGTTGATAATATTGAGACATATTTATAATTAAAGGCCAAAGAATGCAGATACAATCGCCTTATTTCAAAACAGTCCAGTTTAGTGGATCTAAGGACAACTTTTGAATTGATTCCTATTATGTCCAAAAACCTAAGAAAACAATGAGATTGTCCATCTTCATGATATGCGGGATACTATGCAACAGCTGCACATTTGATCAACTACAACGACTCCTGCTTTTGTTGAATTGTAATCCAGTATAATCGCTGGTTTTAAACGGTTAAATCACGACTAACAATAAATGGAAAGAAATACAAGGGTCAGAAAATAAGACCTGCGTTAGAAAGGGTGTAGCTATAAACAGAAATGGCATAGAACATTCAAACCTTACATGTAAAAACAAACCATTCAAAATTATGATAATGTTGCACTTTATACACAGGCGCACCCACTGAGGGGTTAGACCAAACACAAAACCATCACTTCAATCGTTACATTCTGAAGGTTATATGAATTATATAGAAATTACAGTACTGATAATAAAAAAATTAACTGAATTTATTACACTATACTGCTCTTACGCACCTTACACATTGACCGATCAAGTTCTCTTTGAACTCTTTCTCGCTCTTCTTGCTCTTGCATGCACTGCAGCAAAGCTTTTATGTGTTCAGGAAACTCATCAGGAGACATACATTCTAAATATAAAAAAGTAAGTATTAAAAGTGTAACTTCTATTGAAATGTTAAAAGCAAAATGTGAGAATAATATAAAACAAATATTTAAGACTGCAAAATATCTGAAAAACTGTTATTGTTCATTATCAGCTCTTAACTTTAAATTTTTGTGTATTTTCCCCCTGGTAATTAATCAATTTAACTGCTGAGTGGTTTGTTTCCTTGGAATATAAAATGCTTTTAAGATGTTAACTAATTGTAATAATTGAAAAAGTGGCTGGTATAATTTAATATGTTGGTTGGTGAAATTTTTTTTGCATATTTAAAGTAATGTAATACTGGAGTGTTAGAATATCCTCGTATAGCTTTCTCTTGTGAATGAATCCCTTTTCGTTATCTCTCTATGGTGCCCTGGTAACACGATTACCAGGGCATTATGCCCTGGGCCACAGGGTATTATGCCCTGGTAACACGAAACTTCGGATTTTTCTCATTTTCATCAGAGCTCCACTGAACTTTCCCAAGACTCGGGCCTGCAGCGAGATTTGCAGGACATCGGAATGCACGTCTTTCCCCGGTCCCCTCACTAGCAACAAAATTTGCAGAACATCGGAATGTGCGAGCAAGGATACGAGTATACTTATCACCCAAATACATGGTGGAATGTGGCACTACTTTCTTGTAAGCTAGCCAGACTATGGGATTCAAGAAAAAAAAAAAGTTTGAAGAAAAAAGACGAAAAAAATTTGGAGACACACTTTTGCCTGATGCGACCTGGGCTGTAGATGTTTCTTCCAAGCCGCCCCCGGTCCGAGCGGAGAGAGATGCTCGAAGCAAGTGAGATTGCCTTGGGCTGAAACTTTCCTTTCCCTTCCGTACTTTATTCTTAACTTTTACTTTAATGATTCTCTTTAATTAGGAATGCTGCAGCAGGGTCCTTAAGACTCATTTTCTTTTAGTTTTTTTATTTTTATTTATTAAGATAGTATTTAAAATTTTTCACCAGCCACTTCTCTCAGCATCATTGCTTTTTTTTTGTTGTTGTTAAGATTTGCTTTAAATTGAATTGTGTTTGATTTTTATCTGGTTTTTTTGTTATTAATGATTCATGATAAGTAACAATAACGTTGAGCTTGTCTGGATTTTGTTTTACGTGATTTGATGTTAAAGATAACTGTGTGTTTAATTTTGATAAGAGTTTCATATTGGATGTTAAGGATCAGTTTTAGTTTTTTTATGATGAGGATGGTATTAAGGTTAATAATTATTGTAATGCTAAATCATATTATGTCTCAATACAATTTGTTAAGTTTAAAATATAATTGTCAAGTCTTTTTTGTTTGGTCTTTTGAATTTAAGTGTTATTTTTCGGCTTGCCTCAGTTTAATTCTATTTCAGCAGGTTTTATTTCTATATTTGGAGATGTTGATTTTAGGGTCATTTTTAGGTCGTCTCCTTTTAAGGGAAGTAATTTTCTTTAAACTTCTTTAATTTAATTTAATCTTTTTTAAAGACATAACAAAACAGAACTTTCAATAAATTAAAAATAATGTGCTGAATTCACTTCATGAAAAAAATTCTTATGAAAAATAATTTAAACATTTACTTATGATGTACAACTTTAAGATGAACAGGATATAAATTTTGCTTAAATACAGGGTGTCTGGGCTAAAAGTACCGAAAAGTTATGGCTTATTTTTCCGGAACTACCCATTAGAATTTTTAAAAATATTATTTAAATAGAAGAACATCTCACCAATTTTTAATATCAATCATAGATTTCGATGTGTGCACCTTTTGTAGCACGACAAACGTCTAAATGGTAATCCAGTTCTCTCCAAGTGTTTCGTAGCATATCAGGAGTTATTACACAAATTGCTTGAATGATACGCTTCTTCATCAACTTATCCACAGTTTCAATTTTTTGTTTATGCTCAACAGATTTAATGAATCCCTAAGCAGAAAAGTCTAATAACTCCTGATATGCTATGAAACACTTGGAGAGAACTGGATTACCATTTAGACGTTAGTCGTGATATAAAAGGTACACACATCGAAATCTATGATACTATGATCGAAATCTATGATTGATATTAAAAATTAGATGTTCTTTCTATTTAAATAATTTTTTTAAATTTTAATGGGTAATTCCACAAAATTATTAAGTCATAACTTTTGGATACCTTTAGCCCGGACACCCTGTATAATCTAATTTTGAAATACTAAGATTTTACAACTAGTAAGAGCAGTTTAATCTCCCAGCTTCATATTGTCATGAGTCTTCATACAGTATGGGGAACGGCATACTTTAACACGAGCTTTAAATTTATATTCATCATTCCTGCTCGTAAGGTGTGATTGCAAAACCTTCCAGATCAAAAGTCAAACTTTTAAACATAAAAGTTCCATTCCCTAATCTGCTAAGTTATTCTTTAGAAAATAAAAAAGTGATTTATGCGTTTAATTTCTTATTACAGCCCTACAATTTAAAAGCTTACAACAAACAAAAAAAATAGAAAGAGAGAGATTGAAACACAAAAGAATTTAAAAGAAACTGTTCTTTGATTGGACAGTGTTATGCAACAAGATACCAAGTCACTAAAGTTTTAAAAGTTTATTTAAACAGCTGGTAGGGTGTGCCTCTCGTTTAGCTATCTGAGAAAAAATTATTATTTTAGGCCAAATAATATTCATTTTATTACCTAGAGAACCGACTACCAGCAACAGAAATGTTAAATTTAATGCTTTGTTGAAACTCAGTTTTCTTAGTTTCAGTGTAGTATGGTTTCATAACATTGTTCAATAAAAAGATAAAAGAGGTACAACTTTTGAGCTTGACATCTATACAGACCCTCAAAATGCATTTATCATAAATATTTCTATGATTTTGAAATTAAATAAAACCAACAAAAGGATATTTTAAACTAAATATATTAGTGCCATACTACAGTTTCTGTTTTTTTAAATCATGTCAAAATTGCCTACTGACATGATTTCAGTGTTTTCTAATAAATTATGTCTTATTTTAGTCAGTATAATAAATCATTAATAGATAAAATAATACAAAGAAAAAAAAAGATTATTACAATTTATGTAATATCCCCTTAAACTTCAATTTTTAAATTCTGATATTTAAGTCATTAACAATACCAAATTAAAAGCAAATAAAACACAGAGGTGAGATATGAAAATAAACAGCATTTTTTTTTTTTAAATAAATTCTTGCATACCATAAGACGGGGGTTACTTTGTAACTGCAGGAGTAACTGTGACACACAGTAATTTTTTCATATTTCGGATCTTGCGCCTTGCCCGTGATACCGGGAAGGCAAAAAACAGCAACAGCTTATCCAACATACAAAGACAACTAGTGGCCAGTGTCCAAAGCTTCTGCACACCATTTGTCTTTGCTGGTCAGTGAATTGTTCAGACCTGTTGTAAAGCTATTGAGTCAAACTTCGGAAACTTTGTGTGTTGAAGGCTAACACCTTATACAACCAACTACCTCAGGTAATTGATTTTAACTGTCAATATGTTGGTTAGATTGTGGAGCAATATAACTTTTGTTGAGAGATATGAGAACCTAAATACCAAAAGCTGATGGGGATTACTTTGAGACACATTGACACTGTCACAAAATAACCCACAAAGTCGACCGACCTCCTCCAGCTACTCAATGTTGCATTTTTCTGTCCTCTAAAATACCACTGGAGAGAAAGAAGTATTGACTATCTGGAAAGAAACTACTCGAAGCAGCTGTGCCGAAAGACAAATTTCCTCATCTTCTCAAAGAACTGATGGCTGCCCTGGGCACCTGAGGTCTCTTTGATGTCAATGATATAGATAAAGCTATCCAATATTTAAAATAGGTATATATATATGTGTATCAAGCTTTTGTTAAACGTTTTACTGTCTAACTTTGTGTTAAGTAATTTTTCCACTTGGATTTCAAGGCGAAAACACAGATGTCCCAAAGCAGCTCCACTCAGCAGGGCAACTTTGTGACACATTTTAACTTTAATTTCTCAATGGTAATTAAAGATCCAGGTTAGCACAATACATTAATACTGTTGGGAAAGGGGGTACTAATGTTTTTCAACTGTTCATTTTGGGCTGCTTTTAAAACTGATCAGCTGACAGGAAAAAACTTAAAATCCGTCACAAAGTAACCCTATCTTACAGTATATCTGTTTATATCAACCGTAATTTCTTAAGAGGCACATATATGTAAGTGTTCACGTATCACAATACATTTTAATATTCATGAGTGAGATTACTAGTTAAGATTCTTGACAAATTTTTTTTAAAAATGCAGAAATGAATAATTGTGAGAGAAAAAAAAAACCTAAAATCCCATCTCATTTTTCTCCTCCAAAAATCAAATTCAGCTAGACACAAATAACATAAAATTGATTGCTTATAAACTAAGTTTTCTACTTCTACAATGAAGAGCACCATTTACTGTTAAACACAAGACTATTCCTGCAGAAAAGTAGTAAAAAATACAGCATAAGTTTGTTTATCTAATTAACACTGAATCTGCCTGAATTATTTTTATTTTGATAAACATTTACACATTAATAATATTTGATTGATTATTAATATACTTATTTATGATTACTCATAAAATTATTTCTTGCAAGAGAAAGAAAATTTTATTAAGATAAAAGAAGTAACATACCTGCATTCTTCTGTTTATCAATTTGGCGATACATCAACATATAAGCATTAGTTGAGCTGAGGGGAACATATAAAAATAATAAGAAATTATACATGCACATACATATAAACATAACTAAAGGAAAGAATATTGGGAGATAGAATAGAAAAATTTATTTGAAAATAGAAATTCACAAATCCCTAGTTTTTCTAATTCACAGCCAAGTTTATCAAACAAAATTTTCAGATACTCTAGCTTAGGTATTAAAATTATATTTTCTATGAATGAACATGCATATATTTTAATGAATATAAGGAAAAAATTCATTACAATACTACCATATTTACTAATTGATAGTGTAAAATCCAATAATTTGCTAACATTTACTGGCTTTTTTTCAACTTTTAAAAACCACTAGCCAAGGAAACTACCCATAAGAATACCTACTGGGCTGATTATTAGAATGAATCACTTAACTTCTATAATCATAATTGCATTTTAATGTACACTTGCTAATAATAAATTAGTATTAAAAAGATATAGTAAATTTTTTTATATTTCTATAGAACTACTTGGTATTAAAGGGTATCTTTCTATCTTTTTCATTTAAAATTAAGCTATTACTATAAAACATTTATTTAAATGGTTTATAAGAGCTAGAACTAGCTTGAAGTATGTCTAATGACAATTAAAAATCTTGAATGAAAATTTCCCAGCAATGATTTTTCAGAAAACTTTCAAGTAATATTTACACAAAGCTTTCCTTTTCCTTGATAAATTTAAACTGTTAATAGTAATTTTGAAGTTCTTGCAGTTTAATAAGAAATGACATTTGTAGTTTTCTTAAATTAGCAAAAATTGAATGCATGTTTAGGCCATGACAATTTAAAATAATGGTTTCATATTATGGTTTAAACTATATATTAAATTTACTTTCTGATAGTTAGTATATCTATTAATTAGCATTTTTAAGTGCCCTAGTTTAATTAAATTTTCCCCATAAGGAAGAAAAGCTAATAAGATGTATTACACCACAAAGAATAAGGTTGAAATATATCATGAAGACATCACTTTAAAATATACATAGAAAGAATTTTATGATTCAGCATAATGTTACCTTGAATATGCACTAGAATAATAACCTCTCGTAGGTCCACCTCCGTAAGTTTTTTGAATATCATCATAAGTTATCTATAACATTGAAGAAATATTAAATTAATCACTGATTACTTGATATGTCTGATTAGTTTTGCTTCAAATTTCAATGCTAATTTTAATTTCCACTTACTCTGGTAACTTGAGCATCATTGAAGCAATACCATTCACCATGTTTGAATGACCTGTGGGAAAATCAACAATGCAATCAGAAAAAAAAACTAAGATTAAAAAAATTCAATTAAAAATCAACATTAATAGCAAAACATTTAGTAAGACCAAACTTTATGAGAGTATTACTATAACAAATATACTCACTTGATATATGCATAATAATGTCCTCCATTGGCACTTCCAGAATGAACCATAATACTAAAAAGTTCATACACATAAGGACCCTACAGAAAGTAAATGAAAATATCAAATCAGTATGTTTATTCTGACTGACATAAAATACATTATAAAATTATGGATGTGTAAAAATTATCCACATCTCCAAAAAATGTTTTAAAAAATTGAAAATGTCAAAAGGGAGTAAAAACTAAGTATATAATTCATAAAGGAATAAAAAAGATGTTTTTTCAGCCACTAAACCAAAATTTAGGACTTTATATAAAACTTAACAATAACAATGTAAATTTTTTCTAATAATTTTCACCTGAAACCAAATGGGAACACTTTATTACAAGTCATAATAGTTTCAAATCTTAAAAAAATAAAAAATTTCAACTTCTCCTATAGAATGAGATGGTACAAATAAAATTAAAGCTAAGAATTGGTAGCTTGAATTTTGCAACAAAAATTAAGATATAATTGTTGATATAAAAAAAAAATTAACTTATGAAAAACTTTTAAAAACACAAAAAAAAATTTAATAAAATTGAGAGAATAAGACAAAAAACTGGGTAAATCTTGAAATAAATTTAAAATACCTTTTTCAGGAAAGCAGACATTAAAAACAATGACTGTTATAAAGGTACACAATAAATTTACATATTATACAAAACTCAAGTGAATTATGTTGCTTTAACATTAACATAACACGTAAGATAACACATTATTACCAACATTTTTCCCCAAAAAAAACTATTATTCAAAAATACTGTTCCTATACTTTTTGGTTTTAATAATGACTTTTAATAAAAAATTAAATTTTTAAAAAAAACATCTTATTTCCAAAGTAAATTAAGAGATTGGGCTTTACAACATGCAGTTCCTGAAATCATCATTTTCCTGTCAAACACTCAAATCATTTGTTTGCTTTTTTATCCCAGGCAAAAACTTTAATGCATGTAGTTTAACTTTTTATAATTTTTACAGAAAAGATGAAGTATTTTTTTTTATGTTTACAATTGGTTTGGTTTGGAGCGCTACAGTCAACTTTTGCTACACAGAGGCTAATAAAACTGGGACCTACTGCTTAAAGCCAATTTGGAACAGATATAAATGTGCATGACAAGAATGGGACACAAACTCACAAACATTGGTACCAAATGCCAGCACCTTAACCATTCAGCCATTGTCTGCTACTAATTTAAAAGGCAGAGATTTTTCTATGGATTAACATTATCTGAATATAAAATTATAAGCTAAATAAAATGTGTGTGACTATAACATTAGTAAAATACTAACTTTCTCCATCGATTTCTTCAGATTTCTTTCATTGACACACAATTCATGATTATTTTCAGGTCCCACATCTATACCCTCATCATCATCAGGAAGATCATTGTCACTGACTGCTTCAGGTGATAGGGAGCAACCAGTTTTATAGCCACTAGCATAACATAGTCCTTCATCATCCAATGCAGAGCCACTATCTGTAGTGTCGCCATCATCAGACGTCTCCTATTTTTAAAAATAAAAACTCATTTATTAAAAATTATATTGATTCCTCACCATGCGATCAAACAAACTAGTGGAATTTAGTTTTTTTTCTAATTACTTGCTTTCACAAACTTATTATCATTTACTTATTCATGCATTTGTTTAATTCTTTACAATTAATGAGAACAAGATAGGCAACAATAAAAGTGAATGGTGTAATAATCTGTGAACAGCATTTTTAGACCAATCAATTAGTACTATTCAATGATGTTAAGCATATTTGACAAAATATCAAACTATTGTACTAAATTATTGGCATACATCTCAAAATAGGCATACGGAATGCAAAATTCATTTAGAATCAAATTTTGAAAAATGAAAATCAATTAAATACTCATCTGAGAATCATCTCTAAAAATTAAGATTAATGTTCAGATATTTCACTACGCCTGAAAACTTATCAAGCTACATTTCTGATATATGCATAGTCTTCACTAAAAAAGCCAAGTTTTAAATAAACAACCAGTACTTCTTTCGAATGTTGATAATTTACACTCTTAGACAAAGAATGGGAACTAAGAAGGATGAACATGTGAAGGGTGAACAAGTGGGGGTAATCAAGTTTATTTCTTGACAGGATGCAATTACACTGTATTATTTATCATTTTACCTTATATATACATATATGGTTTTTTATAATGAAGAACTATTTTAAGAGAACAGCTGAACATAAAAATACCATTGGGGTATCAGAATAAAGCTCTTGCCATGTCAGTGGTGGCTCCAAGGAGGGGGGCAGTAGGGGCAATTGCCCCCCCCCCCAAAAAAAAAAAAAGCCTGGTGCATATTTCTCTCATATATATATATATATATATATATATATATATATATATATATATAATCCTAAGAGCCAACGTTGCCCCCCCCCCCTCCAAACTCTGGACTGGAGCCGCCCCTGTGCCATGTAGATGTGCCCGTCTAAGAGAAAAATGTGATTGAGGCAAGGGTTCAATCATGGCAAATTGGCAAAGTTACCATGTAAAGTCTATGGGAAAAACGTGCACACTCGCTCTTTGTTTACATTTACATTTATTGCTAGCACACTGAACTTTTAAATTTTAAAAAACACACCATTTCTAATACATTTTTAATTGTCATTGCCCTTATCTATATAAGGCACTCATTTCAGTGTCACATTTGAAGTGCTCATGATGTTCTACGATCACTCTTATAGTAAGTAAATACTTCATCAATACATTAGTTCTATGAGAGTTTTTCTCACTTAGAGACTGATTTTGAGGGAACAACTAAACATAAAAATAAGGTTTGGGTACAAAAATGGAGGTCTTTGAATAAATTTTAACTTTTTTTTCCAATCATCTAAAGTTTACCTTTGTTACATGATATAAGTTTGTCCTTTTCAAAATTCTTTGATAAATTAGATGCAAAGATTGAAATGTTAAATTTCAATAGGCATTGCACTCTGGAGGTAAAAAGTCTTTGTTATTCCAAAACAGAAATAAAACTGGCTTGATTTTGAGCAACGGGACAACTAGTATAAAGTAAATTGCATAGCTGCATTTGATGTATACTTAAAAATAAACTTAATAATATCAATTAAAACGAAACACAACATTCAAGCCAAATTTTCAAATACAGGTAATGACTGTACAATAAATATTGATTCCCCATGTTAAACTAAAAATATGAAGCAAATAAACAAAATTTTAATTTAAAAAAACACATTAATATATAGAGCCAACTTACTTGATTATTTTCAGATTTAATAAAATCATTTAAATTTAAAATTTCAGGAAAAGATACCCTGAAAATAAAAGAAAAAAGTTCAAGCATGATTGATAAACTATCATATTGCATACTTATTCAAAGTCTACTTATTCAATTGCAGTTTTTTTCCTTCCATTTTAATTTTATAAAAAAAAATTAAACTTTATACAAGTGCTATTAAGTTGATAAAAGTGCAGTCAAATTATGTACAAGTCTATATGTGTAAAAAAAAAAAATTGCTTTTCTGTGCCAAAAATTTAAAGTTAAAATGAAAGTAAATATCAATTTATACTTTTATCAGTATAAAAGAATATAAAACAAAAACATTGCCAATCTGACTCTTTTGTTTAGCTTAGTTATAAAATTATAATTTATGTTGCATATAAAAAGGATATGCAGTACTGATAATACACTTTGAACAATATCTCTACCCACCTCATCTATAAAAAAAAAAAAAAAGCAAAATTATTTTATTGAAAAATGGGTGAAATGCCTTAAAGTAAATGAAACCTACTGATATAAGGAAAAGCAATTGAAAAATTGCTAATATGTATTTCAGGATTTCTATTTAGTAAAAAGCAAAATATGTTCATGAGCACAGAGCAAAGATTTATTCCTACATTTCAACAGATTGAGTTCTTTATATTGAATTTGGAGCAACAGTTTAAAACTTTATATGATTTCTCTTAATGTGATACAAATAGTTTAGTGCTCATGAGCAAGTCCTGAATGGGGAAAGCTATACATGTTTTGAGGATCAATAACGCATTTTTACATTCTGTATATCTACAGTATATTTTTTCTGGCCAGGGATAGCCTAAAAAACAAATTTTAAAAAACTCCTAATTAAAAATTGACACGTTTGAAAGTATGAGTAAAAAGGAAAATGAAAATATTTCTTAGTTTCATTAGAATACTATTTGCAGTATTTACAGAAAAACAATGAAAGTAAACAAATTACATAAATGTCATCTCATGTTCTATTTACCATACACAGCAACACAATATCACTACACTAACATATAAATGTCATAAGTCTAAAAAATTGTAATAATTACAGTTTTTACCCTAATTTACATATACACTTAGAAAAAGTTAAACTTGAACTCCTATTATTGAAAATTAGAGTCAGTGATAATGATATTAAACTATTTATAAAGAGGGGTTTCATACCTGTCATTCAACTTTATGCGATGCATAGTAACTGGATCAAAATCAAACCTCTTTAATTGTAAAGTCAATAAATAAGGGAACTTAGTAAATTTTAGTCCTTTGTGTGCATCACACTTCTTGTTACAATGTTCACAGAAATACTGATTTGAGCCATGTAAAATTTCTGGAGTGACAAAGGCTTGCAAAGCCTCTCCCTTAAAAAAAAATTAAAAAACATGTATATTAAAAAATGTGTACATTAAAGGCACATACTTACATAGTTTATAAATTTTACAACTAATTTTGTATTTCAACATAGGGAAAAAAAGAGAAAGTAATTAAAATTCAATACAATAAAAAAGCTACTTGGCCAAAATGTAAGACTTCTTTCATTGTTTAAATAATGTAAATATTCTTAGGATTGTAAGCAACAGTTTTATGCACCAATATAACATATTTCAGGAAGGCCATCATCAGAGATTTTAGATTTTACCTCATGTCTAGATTTAATCTGAATTATCCCAGAATTTTTATGCATCAATCCAAATTTTCTAGCTTGATTTCCTCACTGCTCCTATTCCTTTCCACTAATATATTTTTGTTACATGCAAATAATGAGTATAGTAAAACAACTGCCCTATTTTTTTATTATTTTTTTAAATAAACTGTACATTAAGAAAACTGTACATTTATCTTTATATATAAAAAAAGTTAATTAAGTATACACAATATTCCTCACGAGTTATGCTACAAACATAACATAAATCATCTTATTTTATTTACTCATCAAAATTTGCATAAATTTACAATGTACAGAAACAAAATCACAACTTTTTACTTTACGACAGACTACGATCTCTCTTTTAAGGTATATGAACAAAAAAAAGGTTATTTTTATGATTTTGTTTCCTTGTAAATTAAGACACGATTTCTTTGCAGCCCCTGCTATAGGTTCTTTTTGCACTGAACCCTTTCCTTATTTTTTGAAAGTAAAAAAGAGTTCTCAACCATATTCAACAATTTTTTAAGGACCCAAAATATAATATTTTGTGGTTACTTTTATGGCATTTTTCCCCTACATATTTATTAATAAGGAATTTCAAACAATGTTTTCTAGCAACATCATAAGTAACTTTAATAGTAAATCCAACAGTAATAAAATGTTTATTCATATTAGACTTATTATTACAGGAATTTATTCTCAAATATCAACATGCATTACCTTTATAAAACTGTTTTTGTCTGTTAATTATTTCTTTTCAAAGTTTGTTATGTATGATAAATTTGTCTCTAGTAAACTTGGTTTTTCTACAACACCCTCACTATTCTATTCCTATTTTTTTTTTATTTGTTTTCCTGACTGTCAGTTTTTACCTTATGCCTTTTCCTAAATTAAAAAATTTAACTGCCCTTAACATCATGACATCTGTAACATCATGAAAAAAAGTGCCAGATTTAGTGGAAAATTTACTATTTTCTCTGAATAACAAAATTTATCTGAAATAAAACCACACAACATAAATGAAAAAAAATTCACGAAAATAAGAATTTTTTTTTCTTACTGTAAGCCACTTAAACTATAATAAATTAACTTATAGGTAACTGAATTTAATATAGATAGTTATCAAAGATAATACAATAAAACTTAGTCACATATTAATAGCAGAATGAAGACTACAATTACGACACACATATATTAAATGAAGATATGTATGGGTAACATTGCTAAAATTAGAATATTCAATTTGATGCAAAAAATGCAAAAAGTTTTTATGTAGAATCATGGCAAATAATTTTTAAAAAAGCAGCTTACCACACTGGCATATGCTTGACTAGATCCAAATGGCCTGACAACAAGGGGTACATCCAAAAATGTATCTTCTCTGGCACTTTCATATCCACACTATTGGAATTTTAAAAACTTATTACAATACTTTAAAAACATATAATGATAACAGCAACATTAAATGCAAATTTAACCCTTAAAAAAGAGCTAAACATACCAGCTCTAATGACTACAGCATGTAAAATACTATATCTATTTACACTACTCTATATCCAGCTATAAAAGTAATTTGAATTTTTAACTAAACAGAAATATGAAAGCATTAAAGAAAAGATATTATATTACTGTAAACATAACAAGAAATAAAAGCTCATAGTGACACAGTAAAATACATAAAATAAAGTACAATATATCATTAAGTGTTTAAAAATCAAGAATGTCAAAATAAGAGTAACAACTTCATGTTACAAGCAAAGAACACAAAAAAAAGGGGTTAATGAAAATGCAAAGGCAAAAATATGCACATAAATAGTGAAATGAAAACTAACTTCAAGACACTTTACATAATCTTTCAATTTTCCTTCATAAAGTCTGCTTATGAGATCAGCTTGCTGAGTGTTTTTAAATTTTTGTTCTAAAGCATCAAACATAACACGACACAACTCTTGAACATCATGTTGCTGCCAAGCTGTGATTGAATAAGGGAAAAAAATTAAGTCAAAAATTTTAGGTTGAAATATACACAATGCAACTTTTTGATCAGTTATTCATTTCATTACATTACAAATCATAGTAAACAAAAAACAAGGTTCAAGTTTACTCACTTCAAAATCAATTTGCAGTCTTATTTTTGTAATTAACTAAACAGCACTTTATTGAAAACAAGTTATATAACTATGAATATGTATCTGTAACTTAGAAAAACAGAAATTTATAAAGGTCACCTAGTAAGGGGAAAAAGCATTTATGAAACAGATACAGCAACATAAATGTTAACATTATGTTTGAAACACAGTCTGAATATCCACACAAGAATCTAATGTTTGATGTGAGTACATTTCATGCTCAAAGAAATTACATTTAAGCATCTAGAAAACAATACTTTTTAAACACATCCTCAGGACATAACTGGACCAAAATACAACTAAATATATGGTAACCAAAAACAGTTTCCTCTGAGAACTCAGGGAAAATGCATAGTTCATGATACAGTGAAAAGTAAATTAAAATTTCAATAAGGTTAGAATTTTCCTAAGGATATGCAGTGTAAAAAAATAATTTGGCTAGTTTGCTGGGTTTTGATGTAATAACAATAAATTGGATTTCTTTACATAGTAAAGTTGATGTGGAAGCACTGCATCTTGTTCCAGTTCATGAACTGAAATTTGGATAGACCACTCACAAAAAAAAAATTTGTAGTCAAACAGAAATTACTGTTTGACTTAAGAGACCTACTTGCACATGCAGAAGGTGAATACAGTAAGTATAATTATATAACCAGAGGGTGAATACATAAATATAATGATACAATACGATAAATATAATTATACAATTGGTACAAAAATGAAAACTTGCTCATTTGAAAGTATGCTATAATTGTGTAATCCTTATAAGCTAAAGTAACATATTTACAGTTTTACGATGTTTATAAGTTATTTAAGACTAAAATATGATATTTAATATTTGTACATGTTACAATATATTTCACTTCTAAACTCAACTTCTCACATATCATACTAATGTATAGATAATATTTTAAAATTTAGTACTGATAAAAATAAATGTTATTAACTAAATATTAATTTCTGAATTGATTATAGTTATTAAGTGGCTGCTTCTTAAAGTAGAATACCAGTTTCAATCTTGTAAAACATGGTACAAAAAGAATAGAATGTTTGAAATTGACAGTTTTCACACTGCTGTGACACATACAATTATTCAATGGAATACTGTCTCTATCTGTATTTGATAAATTAGTTTAGTTCATAATTTTTACAAATAAAAATAGGGAAAAATATTTTTCAAACTTTCCAGACAATTTCCTAATTTCAATTTTTTTCCCTTGCCTGCATTAATTACAAACAAAATATACAAAACTAAAACAAAACTTAAGCATGCATTAAAAAACCCAAGTTTTCAGCTGTACTTCTTTTTTCAGTAGCAAATCCAACGTATTCCAAAATTAGCACAACTTTATTTTTCTTTTAAAGGATAAATGCATTTTACTTATTTCTTCAATGTAAGCATGTTTAACAATTAATTCAACAGACAAACTAAAGAAAACGAAATTTTTAAGTGAAAATATGTTGTTCTTTCTAATATAGTCAGATGAAAGAGATCTGTTTGCTAGCTTCGAGACAAGAACATTAAGTATTAATCAATAACTAAGATGAATCATAGTTATGATTATAATTACAAATGAAAGTTGAGTACAATAGCAGTAAAAGGCTGGCAAATTTAATCTTATTGTAAAACATACACAAAAGGCTTTTGCTATTACAAAAAAAAATTTTTTTTTTAATTCACTGCACAAGTACCTTCACTACTATCCCAGCCAAAACTTGTAGTCAGTTCAGTTGTACCAACAGCTGGCTTTTTGCTTGTCTGCAGAAGAGGAAAAAATGAAAAAATTCATAAATTAAAATGTAATTACACTTTCCTAAATAATATACAGGTTTACATATATAATTACTCAGACCTTTGAAATGAAAATATAAAACACAGGAACTATCTTTAAATTTGAATTATGAGCATACCAATATTTATTTATAATTATAAACTGCTTTTTTAGGTACAATCTTGTGATGCTAATTAAACTAACTACTGTTTGCTTTCTTACTTTTTTTTTTTCAATTTAAATAGTATCTGATAATTGACCACACACTTCACTCTCAGAGTGACCACACACTGAGACTCTCAGAGTGAAGTGTGTGGTTGACTACTATGTGACGAAAAAATTATGAAACACCTGATGTATCATTTGTAGTTCAAAGTAAACTCTTATTTTGGAATATCTTAGAATACCAAGGGTGAAAGAAATAGTCCATTTATCTTGTGCTTCTAACAAGAGTCCTATTAAGCGAACTGTTTGTCAGAACAGTTAGGAATAAATAAAATGCTACAGCTTTAGCAATATTTTTCTTTCTTTTTTCTGAAGAGTCAAGCAGTTGAAAACATGACTTAGTATCAATATATCGGAATCACTTGAAATCATGATCAAAAGTGGTTACAAAGGTAAAGTCACAAATATTCTAGGAAAAAGTCACAGACAATTTCATATCAATAAAAAAATTTCATGAAAAAAATTTAAGATTAGCTCATGTTTAGCAATCACGCTCAATGTATACTCTATTAAATATATTCAATTTTGTGATGATTAATCTTATTACCTCAATATATGGAACCATATAGTCAGTAACAATATTAAAAAACTGGAAGATTCTATAAACATTTACTTCTTCAAAGCACGAGTGATGTCTATTAATTGAGAAATTTTCTGTATTTTAGTATATTAGAGATGGCATCCCTAAATACAGAATATCAGACATCGAATAAATAAAATATAGAAGACTGTTATATTAATGCAGCTTATACATGACTGAAACTGAAATAAAACCCTTTAACTTAAATTTTCAAAGATATTGAATTTTACACAGACACACTTTTTAGAATTTCATAAGCATATGTAATGATGTTACCTGTAACTGAAGAAACAATTTTTGGAGTTGAAACGGTATACTCTTTGTACCTTCATCTTCAGTGCCATCAAATTCCCATCTATATTTAAACAATGGAAAATAGTTAATCACTTAAAAAAAAAAAGACATAACATCAAAAAGTTATTAAGCCTTACTAGTAACTTAACACTAGTACTTTAACATTTGATGAAACCAGTAAAAGAGTGACTTAAGTTCAGGAACATAAAATTTTCAATAAACTTTAACTTAAGTAACCAACATAACTGCATGGTAGATAAACAAATGTCATAGGGGAAAAAAATCTTCTGCATGTGATTGCATTTTCTCTTTATCCAATAAGTACATTTTATACAGTGAAACTGCTCTAGCCAGCTACCCCTCTAAATGACCATATTTTTTTTTTAAGAACCAACTAAATACACTCCATAGAGCCAATATTATTTTACCCCCTTTTCCATGGCCACCCTTCAAAATGGCCACTTTTTTTGGAACCATGACTGGCCTCCAAAGAGAAGTTTCACTGTAATTCTTTCATGTTTAAGTATACCCTCATCAATACACATATTAAAATAAAATGTAGAGTACATCTATTCTTGATTTAAGCAATGGTATCAACAGTAGAAAGAAACATTTTATTTACCTGTATAAAGTATTTCTGAATTCAGGAGTCATAAACAGAGTCTGTAGAAGGCTATTTAAGTAGCAAGTCATAGCCTGATTAACTAATCCAACAAAACCTAATAAAGAGATTAATTCCATCAAATCAAAATAAAATTATTCTATTTTTTTCATATCAGTTAATATAAGTGAAACACTGTTATGCAATTAAGAACATTATTTTCTATCTTAGTCTTAATTTGTATGTTTTTCTTTTCCTTCTTGCAACATATTTAATAGCACTGTCAAACAAACACAGCAAGTTTGGAGCATGTAAAATAAGCTCCTACAATTTTGAAGAATAAAAAAAAGAATAAAATTCTTGTTATCTTTTAAATATTTCAGCAAACTTTTTTATTTTGAGAAAAATCTAAATTTTGTTTAGATTACATAATGTAAAAATTATAAAAGGTTTCTTAACATGATGAAAACTTAAAATTCTCAATTTCTTAAAAATACAGCACTTTAAAGATATCTTACAGTTTACATAAATTCCTATAACTATAAATTATATAAGTAATGTTTCACATTCATAGAGTAAAACAAAGCAATTCATTAAATAAGAATAATTAATTTCTTTACAATACATAGTTTTACTTAATGCTAACCTTTTTATCCTATTTTTTTATCTGTTCTCTTAATAATAGAAGTAAAATAAAACTAGTTTGACTATGTCTAATTACAGTGAAAATAAAAAAATATTAAAACCTGTGTCTTGACGAGTAAGAGCATTGCTGTAACTATAGTTGTATGAAAACTCCGACGTTCCTGGAGTATATGGAGGAGGAGCAGGAACATATGTTATTGAACTATTATCTCCACTTTCTAGAGTTAATTTTCCTTTCAAATTGTCCATAGTAGATGATTCAGAAGATAAACTATCTGGCTCAGAAACCTACAAAAGACAAACATACATCAGCAAATTTACATCAGTTCTGCATATAACAATAAAGCTTAGTCTAGAAATTAATCAGCATTAGCATGTACATTAAACAATGAACATTTAACCAACTTTTGTAACAAGTTTCTAACAAATGATGGAATTTACTGCTCTCTAAGTTTCCTCTTTTTATGAAAAAAAAAATTACAATCTCTGAACAATTTTTATTATTGGAATTTATTTCATATTGAGTAATCTGAAACAAATTTCTGACATGAATAGCAGGTAATCTAAAGGCAGGTAAGGCCTCTAAGATACCAAAATAAAGTTTCCTTTTTGTTTCAATGTACATTAAAACATTTAAAGGAACATCTGCTTAGTAATTGAAAAATTTCAAAACAGATTTAAGTGATAAAAAATATTTTAAATAATGCTTTTGTCTGATAGGAAAAGAAAGCATGGTATACAAGACTATTAGGACTACATGGCTATTACACTACATCATAAAATTTTAAAATATATACCAGCCTTTTAAAATTTTATGATAAAAATTAAAATTTTAAATGCTGGCTTGATAAATGTTGGATCTTTTTTATAATACTCAAGCATTTATCATCAGCTCATACGCTTATCCACACCATGATTTGTGTTCGAAACTTTATTATGACAGCACCAAATGGATGAATAAATGTTACTCCCTATAAAGGGATGACAAGGGAACATCCATACTCTACCTCATCAGCTGAACCCAGGCATGTGGTGATGTTAGATATGCTAATCACTTGTGGCAATACCTAGTTTTAAAAGTAAGTCATGCTTTTGTTATCATTCTTTGGTAAAATGAGTATATACAGATATAGCTGTAGGTTCTTCGATTTCAAAGAAAAATTTTATGACAACTTACATTTTTTTTCTAAAATTATGTACAAATAATTAACTTTCCAAAATTTATATTGAACACATAATTTAAAACTTTCTATGCTGATAAAATTTATCATGATCATGTTCATAGCAAATTCATTTCTTTGGATCTCCTCCTCAAACTTTTCAATCACATGATGTACAATATTGCTTTTAACTTCATTTTTCAGTGTGATTAATGTTTTCAAACATGGCTAAAAAGCAAGTAATTAAAGTTTCACGTCTTTCTTTGACTTCTAATACACTTTTGTGACTTTAAGCACTGAAAATAAGTGGTCATGTAATGCACCTGGAATAACAGATACTTATTTTAAAAGTTTTAACACCCCAATCATGTTTAAGTATAACATGCAAGAACTAAATTAAACAAAAAAATATTTTTCCTTCAGCACTGATGTTGTACACATCCTAGAAAGTTAAATTTTTAACCTAGTCTAATATAGGACCCAAATTTCTTTTCAACAATTTCTTTTCCAGTTTGAATTTTTTTCGTGGATGTAATACAAATATCTGTCAAGCCAAGAAAAATTAAGAGTTTAAAATACATTTTACTAGGTTTTTTACTTAAAGATAATACATATTCAACTTCGTTGAACAGTCATTTGTAAATCATTTTCAAACTGTTATCATCAAACATACGACACTTCTTAGGAAGTAGTTCTTCAAAAACTTCATCTCTGATACTGTCATAAAAAAGCATAAAGTTCTCATATTAATTCTCTGATTAAGTCTAACAGATTTTCAATTTATTATTATTTTATTTTTTTATTTTTTTTTTTTTTTTTTTTGCAACAGTTCCAACTTTCAGTTTGTAAAATGTTAAACAATACATTAGATTATGAATTGCCAAAGGGTTTTCCCATGAAAAACCTTGCTGTTATGTCACAGCTCATCCAGAGCATTAAAGTAATAAGGGAGGTGCATGAATATATTCATGACACTTCTCTTATGTGAAGCACCAAGACCAGAACAAACATGCTATACCATTACCATATATTTCAATGATTGGAAGCCGAGAAATGGGTGAACATGACAAATATTTTCATAGTTTTTTGCTAAAGTTCCCTCAGCAAGCCTTAAAAGAACTACTTTATTGTTTATGTGTTATATGCTAGTTTTAACTACATGTCTCTTTGCCTGGGAGAAAAGAGTGGTCCTTTGAGAGTGTATTACCTCAGAAAAGTTTATTAGCTCAGAAATTAAAAATATATATATAGACATAAATTAGTGCATGCACAACATGCTCACCACAATGCTTGCAAATACTTGCCACTATGAACCTACCAAAAAAAGTAGTCAGCACTTTAAGGAATAGTTATGAAAATTATACTTACTTCTACTTTTTTAGGTGGCATATTATTCTTATCACATAAGACAAGATTATTTCTGACATTTTTTCCAGAACGAAAGCCAAGTTCTTCTAAAGTTTCATTATCATGTTCATGAATATTGATCTGAAATTATTTAAAGTAATAATTATGAACAACATAAACTTTATATATCTGACACGAATCAACACTAAAATTTTGTTTAAATAGAATACTAAACAGGCAGTATAGTTAAAAAATCAGAAGAAAATTTCCTCATATATCTTTCTAAATTAGTATTTAAGGGTGATATATTGTATTGTGGAGTCTACGACCAAATGGATTCCTTATACTGACTTGTATACCTCTACTGATCCCTAACTCCATCATGAATGTACTATTATAATAGTTCATATTTTCACTACAAGATCTTGAACAGATTAAGGTCTTAGATATTTGTGGGGTTTTTTGTATTTTTTTTGGGGGGGGAAGGGGGGATAGACTTTTGACCAACAACAATAGCTGAAGATTTAGGATACTTAGACTGAATTCAGATATGGAAATTAAAACTTCCAACTTGGCTCAAAAGTATGGGAATTTGGTTAGAAATTCTCAAATCAATTTTTTTAAGAAAAATTTGAGTTTTCCTTGAATTTTATATCCAATTTAATTTTCTTCCACTGCAATCAGTTTCAGAGGTGATCCCTCTAATCAAACCAAAATAGACAGTAACGAAATTACATTTCCATATTATTAGTAATATTGATAAGAAAATCTGGATATAAAGAAAGATAATCTATACATTCATAATTTTTTCAAAACTAATAGTCTATCAAATATTTATCATTTGACTGTAACAGCCTGCATGCCAGTGGCAGAAACCATGTTAAAATTCTGGGTCAAATTTTATTATCTTCATGTACATAAATAGTTGCTAAGCTGGTGACGAATTAATATAAAAAGTATTAAATTATTTCTATTACCATTATTTTTCAGGTATGGGTCATTCAAATGTGATAGCACATAGGATAACTTAAAAGACTATCTTACCCTCCTCTCCAGACAAGAAAAGAAAGCTCACAAAACATTTTATATTCAGTACACTATGTTTTTCATATTTTGGCAACAAAACTGAAAGTCATGCTTTAGCAACGGGAAATATTAGTAATGAAAGCATTTTGCTAGCAAAATTTATATTTTGGCATAAGGACCTGTTTTTGCTGTTGTTGTTGTCAAAAGGCACAAGGGGGAGAACTAAGGGGCTAGAAAGCAGAATTTTATAGAAAATATTCATTGGGTGTAAAAAGCATTGCTGATGCACAATAAAACCTACCTTTTTCCTTTCCAAAACATTTTTCCAAGTTTCCAAGAACACTCCAATATGTTTTGAAAAATCAACCACTTTTTTTTTCTTTTGAACTTTACTACAGAGGTAAGCAAACAGCATCCAACACAAAATTTACCAGCATCTAACTAGGACTCTCAGCTTATATCATTACCACTAATAGCTTCCCCTTTCTAATTCCCATATTTCACTATCAGTTCAAGTGTTAAATTATTTTCAGCAATTTTCTCTCCATTACTTTTTCTCTTTTAATATTCAATCAAAAACAGCACAGTATAAAGTATATTTCCTGAAAGTTAGAAATATCACTCGTAGATTAATTTCCAATCATATTTGAAAATTTTTCAGTTTTTTTTTTTCATTAATATAACTGTTTGCTAATGTGAGCACTTGTCAATGAAGACATCTGCACATTAACCACAAGAATTATTGGCTGCTGGGGGCATATATAAGTGAAATGAATATCATTGTGAACATCAATAGATTTTCTGCATATTTTTTTTTTAAAGGACACCTTGTATTATATAAAATTAGACCATTCACAACTAGGAAAATTTTCTTTTCCTACTCAAAAACAGTTTTCTTTGCTTTCTTTTTTTTTCTTTTCAAGAATCAGTCTTGAAATAGGAAGAGTTTTGCTTTTCCTAAAACCAGAAAAATAGAACCCATAACAACAGAAAGTTAGAAATATCACTCGTAGATTAATTTCCAATCATATTTGAAAATTTTTCAGTTTTTTTTTTTCATTAATATAACTGTTTGCTAATGTGAGCACTTGTCAATGAAGACATCTGCACATTAACCACAAGAATTATTGGCTGCTGGGGGCATATATAAGTGAAATGAATATCATTGTGAACATCAATAGATTTTCTGCATATTTTTTTTTTAAAGGACACCTTGTATTATATAAAATTAGACCATTCACAACTAGGAAAATTTTCTTTTCCTACTCAAAAACAGTTTTCTTTGCTTTCTTTTTTTTTCTTTTCAAGAATCAGTCTTGAAATAGGAAGAGTTTTGCTTTTCCTAAAACCAGAAAAATAGAACCCATAACAACAGCACGTCCAACTCCATCTGTTTGAAGAAACTATTTGCCTATTCTGGTTTCTCTATTGAATACATTCTTTTATCAAGATAGCTTTTTGCTTCAATAAAAAATTTATATTGGTCTTGTCCTGAATTTACTAGCATCTAATACGAGATAATAAAATAATTTTTTTTTCAAAGACAATTGCATCAGTTCCTTTATGAGAAAGATCACACAACATTAATGATTGCTGGCTATTTCAGAAGCAGAAATGCAGTTGTGACTTGTGTGAATGCAATTTTGACTGAAATTTTAATGAAAATACAGAATTACCCAGAATAAACTACAGTGGTATCTCTTAAAACATATAGACAATAAGAGTAAACATTCCATTCAAATCCCTACTGATTTTATCAGTTATGTTTTCAACTAATTTACTAAGAGAAACATCATTGGTCAGTACAATTCACAGAACTCTCTAAAACTGTATAATACAAGTCTATATGTGATGACAATAATGTTTCAACAGCATTTTGTTGATAACTAAAATAGCCAAACAGTGAGAAGTTTTTATCATTAGCAAAAAGGCAACTATTATTTAGGAGGGGGGGGGAGATATCTGACAAGCCAAAGAGTATCTCTGCAGCAGTTCTATTAACATGAAGAAAAGTGTCTTCCTATGTATCTGGATGTCTACAAAGCAGGAATTTAAAATACAATGATGATAATAAGTATCTACCAAAAATTTTATTAATATCTTTTAAAGATGGGAGTTCGTGAGGAGAGGTTTTACACAATATCCACTTTATGCATGTAATGAAATTCAGTTTCAGAAATTTTTGTACTTGAACTAGTCATGTAATAAACTTTCAAGGAAGAGACCAAAAAATAATAATAATAATAATGATAACTTACAGTTGTATTCATTCGCTGAAGAATAAGTTCAAAAGAATCAGGATCATATGAAAATTTCTTGCCTACTTCTTGCATCAACTGTACAGCTGTAGTTGATGCAGGTAAGTTAATGGCTGACTTCTGTTTATCCTGCTAATATAAAAGCAATGAGAAAATGCATTTTGATGAAAACATACAGATAAGGCAACAAACATAGAATAAATTAAGATTAACACTAAAATATGACACACCTAAATTAAGTTTTGAAATAAGTTCAAATATTACTTTACACATTAACAAATTCAACATTTCTTAAGTTGTTACATTTGTTAAAACAACAAAACAATTTGCAAGACGATTTTTTATTTGCATGGTTAGCCTTAGGAAATTAAATATTCACACAGCATTAAACAAATGGAGAAAAAAAAAGTTATGTTACAAAATGAAATATACAAATTTTATATAATAGTAGATCTCTAACAACTAAAGCAAAAAATCATTAAATTAGGATAAAATAAAAACTGATATTTTTGCAGCAGATAATAAATTAGTAAAAAAATAATATGAATCTGCACTTAAAAACATTTATTTATGTGTTAAACACTAATTGTTAAGCCTATCAAAATTAAATATTTATACAATGTGATATTTAAATAGATTGAGCTGCATAAAGGGATTTAAAAAAATCCAATTATTTTATGGTTCAACATTATAGCATTAATGTATCTTTGTTAAATATTATCTCTTATACATTAAATATAAATGTATGAAAAAGTGAAAATTCATGAAATTAAAATACTATTCAACAAAGAATAATAATGAAAAAATGCAAGAAACATAGCATTACTAATTATTATAGAAACTTTTCATAATAAATATCATTTAGGATAACTTACATGACCATTTGATAAATCACGGATAATGCACAAAGCACGAGGTTCATCGGCTGCTGCTGTTGTCGTAGCACACATGCTCTGAAATAAAACAAACATAAATCAGTTCCACTGGTACAAGCAACAAATATTAACAACTAAAAGGTTTATTTTCAGTGAATCCATATAAACTGTATACAGTATCAGCTCAGTAGTTTAGCAAAATAAACTAATACCACTGACAAAATAAATGAAGAAATTCTAGATGATTATTTTTTAATAATCTCCAGTTAAAATATTCAGAATTTATAACATAACAGTTATAAAAAGAATTTAACGTAAATGCATCCTTAGTAAACTGTAGGAATACAGCACTTTTAAATGAAAGAAATTCTAAAATTTGAAGGAGTGTCCAATACCAAGATGTCTTTAAGATCAAATCTTTCAGAAACAATCTTTCCATTAATGATAACGTTGGTACTTTTTATAAAAGACATTTTATCATGAAACTTACTTTCATTAAATTTTTCAGCAATTGGTTTTCCATCAAGTTTTGGAAAATAGTTTTAACTTTTTTCTGCATATACTTAATAATTACAAGCATATTTACAGATAGACAATTTCGATATATATATATATATATATATATATATATATATATATATATATAAAACAGACTTATTTTTTATACTGCTTACAAATAGATTTATTTAACAGATGGAAAACAAATATATCCAATATTTCCCTTCAGATTATCATACACTTATCACGAGAATTAGCAAAATATATAAATTTCAAATTAGTTACAGTCATCTTTATATTTTTCTATGTAGGGCATTGTCTTTCTTCTTTAAATGCATATGCCATAAGCTAATAATGAAAGACTAATGCAGGAAGGCAAAAAATTTTAACTTTTTTGAAAAATATAACAACAATAGAAGAGGATTTGAGGATTCCACAGAACATTATAGAGATTCAGATATTTGATAATAATGAATGTTCTTTCATGTCTTTAAAATTAAGTTTTTGAGTATTATTTAGTATTAATGAGCATTACTGAGTATTGCATATTTGAGTATTGAACAATGAAACCACACAAGAAACACTTAGTGATAACTAAATCAATCTCCAGTGACTAGAATATAATATTATGTTTATATGTATATATATTTATACATATATACACAAAAAAAAATCATATCAAAGTTAAAAAGGTAGGACTTGAATGTCACAAGGAATTTAATCACAGGAGATTCTACAATTTAAATATACTTTTACATATTAGAGCTTTTGCTCATTTATATTACAGAAAATTAAATGGCAAACTTTTTTAATTCACTTGCAACAAATCATAAATCCTACATTTATGTAAAATCATAGAGCCAGACAGCTTTTATGTATTTTTCTATCATTTAATTAAGCATAAAGTTAATGTATATTCAGAATCATTCTCTCACTCAAAAACAGAAATTTTACTATCAATTGGAATATTTTAATGGTTACAAATGTTTTCCATGTATTTAACTTATTTATAACAATGATACATACATAGATGGAAGAAAAAAGTCATTCTGCATTAAAACAAATTTAAATTATCATTTGTATTGACATTTTTTGTAGAGTAATTTAGGAATTGAAAAATCGAAGCTAAGTACAGTAAAATCTTGTTTATCTGGCCCTCGTTTATCCGGATCTCTGGATAATCCGGATCAGACTTGTAGACATTATTTTTATTTAATGTTCAGATCAGATAATTTTTAACTATGATAGCAAGAACATAACTACAAATATGCCAAATATTTACTTTTTAGTTTGATTCATTGTACAGTTCTTGTATAGATTGTACATTAAATTATGGTAATAAAATGCTTTTTGTTGAGTTTAAGAAAGCTTTACTAGACTTGCCAATTCTTTGTTAAGAAATGATGTGAAAAGTTATTTTTATATTTTTTAATGTCCTGTAAACAATACTATGTAATTTTGTTACAAAACATAATTTTTATCGTAATAAATGGCAAGTCTGTTTAGTTAAAGATTTTGTTTTGCTTATTACCCATATTACCCGGATTGCCTATGGTCCCAGTTAGTCCTAATAAACGAGGTTTTGCTGTATATATTTATGAAAGAAAGGAAATAATGCTCTTTTCCACATCATTTTTTATTACCTAATTTTATAATTAAAATAAAGAAGCTATTTAATTTGCAAAACTAAGTTTTTAAACTTTTAAAACACTCAAATTTTCATTTAATAACAACACAGATGATAATTAAAAATATTTTTGGAACTGAGAATTCATTTTTATATCAATTTGGATTCCCATTGCACTTTAGAAAATAAACTTGGATGTTAAATTATTTCATTCTAACTAGTAAGTAATTCAGTCATAAAAAATAAACTACTACATACATAATCCAAACAATCTCTCATTAAGTAACTAGCTCAGATATTTAAGTACTATACAAATGAAAATCATAAGAAATAACAGATAATACGGATTAGCTTTTAGAAATGATACTAATGCATAATACTGATATACATATTTCAAAATCTAAAATTTGTAAAAAGTCAGAAATATTCAAAATTTCAAAGTCTGAATATGAACATAACACAAAGGAAATCTGAAAATTTAAAAAAAATCATGTAAAGCAAAATAAGGGACACGTAATAAAATATGGGACACATGAACTTACACATCCCACATGGTTAAGAAGTTATAAATTTTTACCTCTAAAATTGTATTCCTCTTTAGCTAATTTAAAGATAAATCACAAAACACTATTAGTAATCAAATGAAACTAAACATTTGGTATGATCAAGAGCAAAAATCTAGGTGTATGTTCTGAAAATTTTAAGGATATTGACACACATAAGAATTCAAGATGCATATGTACTGTCTGCCACCATTTGGCAGCTATACAAGGAAGAGAAAATATAGTTGGGTGGTGAAGACCGAGTGTGTCAAGAGTCTAAAAATAACTCAGAGCAACAAATGCTGGGGGAGGCACTAAAAACTCTTCCTCCTCTTCAGATACACAGCTCAACTCTTTTAACTTGTCCCACTTCAATACTATTTTATGAGCACTCAAAGAAATTTCACAAACAAATAGAACTAGGATTAAAAGTCAACTATTGTCAACTAAAGAAGGATATTAAGTAAGTGAATATTTTATGACTCTAATTACCTTTCATAAACATGTATAGTAATCAAAACACTTTCAAAAAAATAGCTTCTTATTCAACCAATTTCAATTATAAATTAACCTTTAATAAATTATGATTTCATTCTTACACCAAACTCAAATTATTAGAAAAGAAAAAAAGATGAGAAAAAAAGCTGCTATAAATGTAAACTACATATGTACATCTACTAAGTATACATACATCAGTTTTTTTAAATACAATAAATTTACTATTTATGAAAACATTTCTATAGATTATAACTTAGGTTTACAAGAACAAACAAACAAAATAAAGGTATTTGAATAAATATAGAAAAATACAATCTAAACTGATCAAATTTTTCTGTAGTGTCGCACAAAAAAAATTATGAACACTAGTTTTAGACATTTAACTAAAAAAAATGTATTTCTTTAACATGCATATATATTTAGTTTCTTTCTTATACTATTCATTTTTCAAAATGAAAATAAACTTCAAAATCAATATCTTCTTCTATTGAGAATAGGGAAAATAAACCAACAAAAATCTTTGACAATATTGAGACAGTAAATAGATTTATCTACAATTTATAAGTTTATACAAATCTTAAGTTATGTATGAAAAATATGGTTTAATCTTTTATCTCAGTTATGGAACTTAAATTTTTCAGAGTTATTATTTTGTTATCATTGTTGATGCAAGAAAACAATGTTAAAAATAGTTCTTAATTTGCTTCTAGGAAACAAAAAATTACAAGAATAATTTCGAAAATAGTTCATTTAAAGCAATTAAAAGTTACTGATATAATGCTATATACACATCTAAAAATTCCAAAATAATATTATAAGGCACTCATCAAAAATTGTCCAGTAAAGAAAATGCATTATAGCAAAGTAATATAGTTAAAAACCCAAAGGGCTGAGAAATGACATATTTGTTACAGAACAACATAACTTATATGGAGTATATGTAAATTCAGAGATTGTTAGAATAATCTGATTTGTAAAATATCAAGGCAGGATGAGAAGGATAAAATTCTAGCTTAATGATTAAGACTTAAAACTTTCTTAAGCAATATTTATTCTCTTCATTAGAATAAGGTCATATTTACAGTTGAAAGCAAATTTTATATCTCTGGTTTAGATTACAAAACAATGGCAGAAAAATGACACAAAACAATTTTAAGAAAGAGAGCTTGGCTTTATCAGGTAAACAAGGAAAAGAAAGATTTACGGGTTAAAGATCTAACAAATCCACAGATTCATCTTGAATATACTGAATGTATAGTTAATCAGTACAAACATTTTTATCATTTTAAAATGCCATTTTTAAAATATTCAGTTCTATAACTCAACATGTGAAATCATTCTTAATTGTACCAGGACAATTATTTAAAGCATACTACTTAAAGTATATTTCTCTAAGCAGAAGCATTGTCCTCATGTAATAAAAATATCCCCATTGAACATATCTAATGATTACAGGAATCTTAAATTCAAACACAAGAATAATAGAAAACAGGGATAAAATGTTTTATCTGCAAAGTGTTAGGTTTCTTTGGATGATGTAATTAGTTTCCACTGTTCTGAACATGCTAGTATAGTATATATCTTCAATATATACTATACTAGCATGCAAAAACAAGGTTACATAAGTAAGCATCAACTATTGTTTAAAGTTATAAATGAAACAGCATCTCTTATAAACATGAAACAATAATCCCATGACTTAAATCAAAACTTATAATTTATATAAAAAGTTAAATAATAGTTACATGTTATCATCTATCATAACATGTAACCAGAGGAGTACTACCACGTAAGTCAGAACCCTACTACAAACAATATCTTATTCATTCTCAATGCATAAATGTTAATAGTATATTATTCCTTTTAATCAAATGCAACAAAATTGATTACTTTTACAATTTTAGCATAAATCAATTAGTCTGCCAATAATCTGTTTTCATAACAACTAGAATGTAAGTAAATTGAGTGTGTGCCATGAGTAGTTGGACAAATGCCATCAACTTGGAAGCCAAGCGTTTGAAATGTTTCATAATTCATTGAATGAAGTTGTAAAACTTAGGTTTTACTAAAGCACATAAGAATGTGAACACATGCTTCCTAAATCTTTTGCTCATAAGTTAGAAAATGCATAACATTAATGTATGTATAATATTTAATAATGTATGTATATTAAAGTATCAAAATTTGATTTGTCTGGATTTGATTTGGCATTTTGTTTCTAAGTGTAAAAGAATATGAAAATCTATCAATAGAGTCATGTTTTACGTACTTCCAAATCATATAGATAGGCTGAAATTTACATGCATATGCTGATAAAATATACATCATTTCTTAATTATACAAAAAGTTAGAGTTCTTAATTATACAAAAGTGGAGTAAAAGGTAAATTCAGAAAAAACGAAAATTTTGAATTTTGCCTATGCATTTTCCGCAATTGTTATCTGCAATTGAATTCCTACACAAAGTTTTAAAGTATAAAAAATAACCTTCAGTAATTTCAAATCTTCTATTTTCCTAAAATATATTTACAGAGTCAAATAAACAAGAAAATTGTCAGCACTCTAGTTTAGTATTCATTGTCAGTGATAAAACGATGCCTTTTAATATGCATTTTTAAAAATTATGCCTAGAATTAATTAAAATAAATGATATACTTCAAGTTAACTTTTTATTAGAATGTCCTAACTCATTAGTAAGTATACTATTCCATTAATCTTTAAGTATATTAATGTAGTAATCCTTCTTATAGTCATGAAATTATTTTTTAAAAATATTTTTAATTATTTCTTATTTGAAAAACAAAGATCTGTTTAATTTTGATAATGAAAAAACAACAGAATGATACAATAACACTCCGATGGAACATCATTCAACTGTATACCTTATAACTCCGCTACTTTTTCAGAGGCCTATTTCTGTGGTAGATCAAAGCCTTTAACATTTTTTGGTACCTGTAAATTTTTAATGTAAATGTCTTTCAGTATAGACTCTTAACAGAGCAAAATTTGGTTTGCTCATAGTCAACATACTTAAAGATGTTGACATCACTACCGAAAAACTTTTTTTTTTAATTTTATTCATTGTACCTCATATTAACAAAAAACAAAAATTATAGTAATTTTATATTTAAAAATATATATACAAGAGTTATTTTAACACTTTACATTTACAACATAAGAGAAAAACTAATAGAAAAATTTTGTCAGTTATTATACAGAAAATATTTATATTGCCCCATATATTGATTATTTGTTATTTCATAGTGTAGAATCAATAGGTCATAACATCATTATTTCCAGCTCTTTGAATAAAATGTTATTTCTTTATGTATTTCTTTTGATTAAATAATAAGGTTTTTGATAGTTTATCTCTAACAACTAAAATTCCAAACTAATTTTAGAAAAAGTGTCAGAATGAACAGTTTAACACCCACCATGTATGACTGTTGTTCCAAACTAAACCACTGATGGTGTGTGATTTTCTTTTTTTATGAATCACTGATTCCACAAACAAATTAGTATCTTAAAATGCATCAACTTAATTCAATCAAAATCATCATAAAAAGCATTCTAAAAGTAGTTAGGGGCTTGAAACATTATACATGAATAAAAATCTTTAAAAATTTAGATTAACTAAGAGAAGGATTTAATAATAATTCAAGCATAAGCTTGAATTTTCTAGTACGACATTTTATATTATTATTTAAAGTTTTAAACTTATGTAAAAAACTTTTAAATATCATTTATAAAATAATTATCTTTCTGTTTAACAGAGGATGCTGTGATATTCAACAATTCTAGAGTAAAAAGTTAAATTTGAAGATTGACATTAATAACGGAGAAATAAGAGAAAATAAGTTTCTTCGCAGTTTTTTTACCTCACAAGGATTGAAAAATAAGAAAATATTTTATACTAATGTTAAACTACTTCTAGACTGTTGTATTTCTTCTTAATGAATTAAAAACTTACAAAGCCTTTTCTGTCTATCTTTTCTTAAGCAAGTTTATTTCAACTAGGAGATAACACTAACTATAGTTAGTAATATACATACATTCTTCAAAATATGATCAATGTTTATCATGAATTCAAAAACTGGTATAGAAGAAAGAAATTAGCATTCATTATTAGAAATTTTATGAGAGCAGATTCTTATAGTTATAAATAACATGAAAATACAACTTTCAGCCACAGATCAATTTACAGAAAAATAGTATTATGCATTAAGGTTACTGTCATTAGTAATACACTAATAAACTATGAGGGTGCTTCAAAAACTGTTTAGAAATCTGGGGGGGAGGGGGGTATTTATTTGTTTTTTTTTATGATGATCACATAAAACTTGATAATTTATAAAAGCTATTAATCATTCATGGCACTCACATTATTACTGTCTGTTAAAAAAAATCAAAAATTACTAACTAGAGTAGTAAGTTAAAAATGACCAAATAATTATCCTGAAATTTAGCTTGATTTGATGCTGATTACCTCATTAAAAAGATCCAATATTGTTATTGTTTACATTATTAACCTATAATTCTTTCAATAAACTAAAGAATTGGATTAAAAAGTAAAATGAAAACGTGGTTCACATTAGTTTCATATGGGTTGCGTTACTTAAGAGTATGAAATGTCATAGTTGATGCAAATTTTATTTTCTCTTTCTTTAGGACAGGAAAAGAACTTGTGAACAAACTTGAGAATAATTGATTACGATTTTTATTTAACAGTGGCAGAAAACGAAGGAAACTGGTGACTACGCAAATAAATGCAACGTATTCATAACCTACGAAAATTCTCGAAAACTAAGTGCTATATAATACAATATCCTGACTATTCACTTAATGCATCTAACAATTTTACTCTGTTCCGGAACATATATTTTCACAAAAGACAATCATTTATTTTCACAAAATCACTTTCACTTTGAAATACACTAACGTAATGATACACGGGAGAACGTCATTTCAAATAAATTAGTCAAATAAACTTACATATACAAATAAGTATGTCATTACAACATATGACAGATTCTAACACATAGAATTACAAATTTATATTTTATTTTCATATGAGCGAAATTACAATTCATATTTTTTTTTTTTTTTTTTATGTTTACTGTCTACTGCAGAATTTTCTCCCTTGGATCACTCACATGAGAATGGCAAGTTGTTCTGATTTGTTTACATTACAAATGAATCACACGGACGTATATGAAACTCTGAATCATGCGGGCTTTGTACCCCAAAACTAAACACTTTGCCATATATAACTCCAATAAATAATATATTATTGATTATGTTTAGGCTTAAACTACGCATGAATGTCTAATTCTGATCTAACATACCTGTACTGCAACAATTTGTGTATTTTCTTTAATTTCTCCGGGTATCATGCCGAGATGTTTTATTTACAGACTATAAAGAATGTTGTTTTGTGCCATCATCAATTATAGTAACAATAACAACACAAGATTCGTAAACGTCGCCTTGCTTTGATTACACAACTCATTCGTCCGGTATCGTTCTTTCGTAATTCGCTGCAGAGCAAGATAGCATAGCAGCGATATATAACAGCATTTCACAGCAGGCACTATAGACAGAACCAACGAACTTGTAGCCAATAGCGGCCAACGAACTTAGAGGTTCATCAAGGGAGAGAAAAAAAAAAAGTTGTCTTTGTAATATATTATGACTATAATTTGCTCATATACGATTTAAAATGTAAACATTACCAAATGAAAAATTTCCAGCTTTTTTAGTTCATTAAATTTTACCTTGTGAGACACTCAAACACCATGCACTTGAATTAAGATGTCAATGTTTTTTTTTTTATCTATGGTGAAAGAAATGCTTTTTTAATAAGTTAATTTTTTTCTGTGATAGAACTGTGACACTTCCAATTTTCCTCTCATATACTACATAATTACTTGAGAATAAGAGACTTTGAAGTTTCTTTAAAAAAGTATTTAGTTTGAGGTTTAGTTTCTCCCCAACTAAACCTCAAACAAAATAATTTTGTAAAGAAAGGGGGGGGGATCCAAAGTTGCAATGCTTGTATTGGGAACAATAGCAACACGCAGGCACACGCAATTTTTCTTGCTACTTTGTCGCGAGAGAATCGAAAAAGGGAATCAGCATTACTCTCTATCAGGTGGACAGCACAAGAGCATCCGTGCCTTCGATGGGAATCGAACCCTAGGACTCCAACGATGGAAGCTTCCGACCACATAAAAAGCATGCTGTTCGTATCTATTTTTCTTACGACATTAACCACAGTATAATATGGTCGGCCAAAAGCAATTTATTGGATACTATAAAGTAAAGTATACTGGAGAAAGCTTCCATAACTGTCATATCTGTGGATAAGACTCAAAAATAAAAAAAGAAGATTCCAAAGCACACTTTTTGGGCCAAAGTCTACGCTACCTACGGAATCCAGAAATAGAAATTTTACATCTTTGGGAAAACACTGGATATAAAACTGAAACCATCCGATATGAAGGCAAAATATAAAGCCCAGTTTCATAAAATTACAAATTTTGAAATCCTTTACTATGGCAGATATTATTATAAGATCTAAAACTGAAGTTATTTGTATCAAAAAGACAGGATATCTCAGAAAGAGAAACAGCTTCAAGAACTGAATTTACTTCAAGGTTTGTTGTTGTTGTTGTTGTTTGCACAACTTTTCTTACTTGTTTTCAGTTACCTTTAAAACTACTATAAATTACTCTAAAAAGAAAAGAAAATTAATTATCTAGGAAGATAAAACCATTCCATTCTTAGAAAAACAGATGTTGAAAGGGAGAAATAGAAATTTTAAAACTAGATGTATAGTATAAGGTGAATCGGGGCAAGTTAGGACGAAAACTCACATAGTTTGACTTTGAATGACTGTATAAAGTTGGTTTTAGCAACTAAAAATGTGAAAGTTTTTTGCAGATTAGACACAAAACCTTCTCTTTCAAAAGATGCATTTAAAAGCTTTCAATTCAACAATTTCAAATTTTCAAAACCGAAAATATTTGTCAGATCCAAGGTACGCACTTGCCCCGTAAAAACAGGGTAAGTGCGTATCTGGAATTTATTTATCACCTGGACATGGACATAGACAAAAAGTTTTCGTGAGGTTCCAAATAGGGCTAAGAAAGCCCTTTCCCCTCGGTATGGATATGCGAAGCACTGAAGCTTTTCACGCATGGTCCAAGAAGAAATGAATCAAGTAAAAAAAAAGTTACAAAATAAATTAAAGAAGTTACAAAAATAAAAATAAAAATGTTGGAATTTAGTAAGTTAAAGTTAACACAAAATTATATCAGCAAGACATGTCCAAAAAAAAAAGTTCCAATAGAATAAAAAGCAAAATATAAAGATTAAACTCTCAAAAGTCGAAGACGAGCCACAGAGGACCGCGAGCAGCAAAGATATTTAACGCTGGGATCAAACCCAAGATGGGAAAGAAATATCATGCAACCCGTGCTTGAAAACAGTCCGAAAAAGGAAGCATGATGAATTTGTATTACAGAGGTTAAAAAAGATCAAGCTTAACTACTGGTCGAGAGCAAAATATGTCCCGCAACCTGATTGGTTGATGAATCAGAATCCAGGAGCTTAGAAGAAGATATTATCAGGGAGGACGGCTCACAATTTGACCATGAGGATTCGCAGAGGCATAATACACCAACGAGACGACACACTACCTTTTTTAAAAAAGCGTAAGAGGATGTGACTGCATATAATTAGAAAAAATGGGGGGGGGGGAATTAAGCGGTCTTGAAAGAATTTAAGGAAAACGGAATGACATAAAGAAAGAAAAAAGAAATTTTAAATTATGTATCACCTGTTTTTCTCTACAACGACGTCGGGATATGTACAAATAACCTGTTTCTTAACGATTCTTTTGCTTTTTGAATATCTTAAACGAAGATTCGTTGAGTTATGCATTTTTGCCCGCTTCGAGTCGAGAAAAGAGAAACGGAAGGAAAAAAATAGAAAATACATAACAGAGGAAATACTCTTTTATTATTCATTTGAAATTATTTTATTGATAAAAGCAGAGAAGAAAGTTTAATATGCCAGTCTAGAAATCGCGAACACTGAAATTTTCTCATTAAAATTGGAGGAGGAAAAATTGCACTTAATATTATTGCAAGTTATAACCTGAGAATTCTACTTGAAACACAACGTCTCCTCTTCCTATTTTCGAAGAAGGGCAAATACAAACAATATTACTTCTGTCTACTGAACTGATGCCTTTGTGTGGGGCCCTAAGAGTTGTTGAGTCGTTAGTGGTTGAACACTTCTTCGTGTATTTCCTGACAGGGTCCAAATTTTAAAAAGGTGGGACCTAGAAAACGAAGTTCTTCACATTTATATTTAAAAAGATGACTAGGGCCCTGTTACAGACAGCCAGGTTCTTAGTTGTTTTAAATTGAAATGCGCCCTAGTCATGGTTTACTGTCATCGTTTCCATGAATGAATTCCAATTTCGAATTTTACTGTCAGAACATTTGACACCGAAAATATCATCATCAGATTCTAAGTAGCTTTTACCCTCCTCTGTTTTACTTTTCTTAGTAGTTTTAGATTAAGAACCTTTGTGTTTCTTTCTCTCGTTTCTTTGCGATAATAATGACCCATGTGTATTATCAATAGTAAAATTATGTAATAAATGAACAGATAAAGAATATCATAGGGGTTAACTACCATAAAAACATCTTGAAAAAGCGTCAACTGAGATGAATGACTATTGATAACGATTCAGGCACATATCTCACTAGTGTAAGTGAAGTGATATTTTGTATTAATGTGATATTTTGTAACCATCCTCTGTTGTTATGTGTAGCGCTTACTCATTGCGGTACCTAAGTGAAAGAGCGTGTCTTTTACTGTACATTCCCGCAGATGGCACCATTACAAATAGACCTCAGAAGTTATGTGGGCGTTACGCTCTTTCTCCGACTCACCTTGTATAAATATGAAAGATATTGGTTTTATTTATCCTTTGAGATAAATGAAACTGATATCCGCTGCATTTATGTCTTCAAAACTTACTGTAAAATTTCCTGTGTAACCGAAATTTTTAAATACAAAACAATTAGTTTAAAACAATCTTTTATGCAGTATGATATATTTTCATGAGTGAGCAAAGTAATAAAAACGCTATCTGTACCCCAGAATAGATGTTTAAGAGGAGTTAGGGCCTGTTCACATAGGAGTCAGTTGCGTAGCGTTAAGGGAAAGATGACGTTGAGACGAGGTGTTAAAAATTTCATTGCTAATCGTTTGGAGATTTGTCATTGGATAAATATATTCCAATACTTTAACGATCCGCAACGGACTCGTTAACAGGCCCTTAGTCCAGTCAATGAGTGCTGAAAAGAGGAGTGTAGAATGCATGGAATAGGGGAGAATTTTTGACTTCAGGACTTTGTTAGGAGTAGTTAGTAGGTAAACATACTAAAAGTCCCCGCCCCTGGGAGGTGAGCTAAAGGGGGAGGGGTGGAAAGGTCCCATTTTTTGGTTTTTCACTTATATCTCGGAAACGGTGCACTGTAGAAAAAAAATGTTAAATATAAAAATGAAAGCTAATTATGTTTCCTTTAAAATTGTTATATACAAATTTGTCAAATTCCCAACGGTTTTCGAGATATACGTTATTGAAAATCGATAATTTTCGCAAAAATCATTTTTACCTCACTTTTTTTGGTCAAACATTTGCTTCTAGTGCCTCCCACGATCGTTTCTCAGAAAAATTATAATAAACAAAGTTGTAAAGCATTAAATTTTTCTTCAATTTGATATAGACTTTTGCTACTTTATCTTCAACCAATCAAAAGTTATAGTATTTCTAACATGTACGCTCAATTTCAATATCGTTCTAGAAATGAGTTTGCTGAGTCTATTATGCATTTTAACTGCTGTAACTTGCTATCATGATGAATAAAAACACTTTAACAATGGAAATAAGGTAATTGCAATTGAAACACAACAGTTTTTTTTATAATTATAGCTTTCATTATTGTAATGATTTTATTAGGTGAAGTTGATTAATAACAACTAATGGTGGTAGGGGTAGAAAGTTCGAGAATATTCCAGGCTTCTTCCTCGACATCAAAAGGGCACCGACATGCTAGAATGTTCAACCCTTCTTCTGTTACGTTCTTATCTTCTTTGAAGGCACAAGCCGCCCGTTCCAGAGCCTTCGACCCTTTTATTTCCAGTTATTTTCTTGACAATTATTTTCACTATTTCGTTTTTACAACATTTTAATATAAAATGAATACATTTAAATTAATTTAAAAATACAATTCTTGAAATTCAATGATTCAAAATTATTATTTAAAAACAATTAATAAAAATTTAATTTAATATTATCAAAAATATAATTCTTGAAAATTAATGAATGGGTACGCCTTTGCCAGAGTAGTGCGGGTTTATTTTCTTGTTGAAAATACCTTGTCAAACTTAATATTAGACGAAGTCGAACTCTCGGAGGAAGAGCAGACATGCATCAGCACCTTTACGTCAGATTTCCACTCCGAGCCTCCCTCATTGAATTCTTTGAACCAAAACAAATTACTCGAATCAGTGGCTATCAAATTTGGAGAAGCGATGGACAGGATCAGCAACAAGGGACCTACTGAAATGCTATGGATCCAGTACTTCAAAATGGAGAATTTAATAAAGGAGTACATTCATGTAGAGAGGTCTAGCGATTTCCTTGCTCACATGAACTGCTGTAAGCAAATGATACCCTATTTTCACGCTGCTGGACACTTCCCGTATGTCAAGTCTTCCCGTATGTCATTCTTCACTTATATGTACAGGATATGAAAAGCCTCTATTGACACCAGATGAGTACGAGAAGTTCGTGAATAAAGGCTACTTCACTATGAGAAGAAATGACCGGTTTTGGGGCGGCACGTGGTCAGATAAGACCATCGAGGCAACCTTGATGTAGTCATTCTCAAAACGAGTTGGCATGAACCGTGGTACAGGTATGACAGATAGTGCTCTCAGTAAATGGGTAACTGGGATGACTTAAACTAAAGAAATATGTGCTTCACTCGAAGAATATTCTGGTGTTTTGTTTTCATCAAGAGAGCAGCACAAGGATTTTGGAGAAGCTCTCCAAAGACGAGATGCAAGTGACATTGGCAAGCTTACACAATGGATTGATAATTACCCTCCTTTTTTGAGGACTGAGAAAATCATGTCAATAGCGATAGGAGTCGTGGGAGATGATACAAGCTTATGTCATGATGTAATTACAATTGGCAAACGAGCAATGGCAAAAATGGAAAACTTGCCATTCACAAATATCAAACTGTCACGGAAAGATAGCTCACTTCCTCTTTGCTCAATGAATTCGACAATCAAGATTGACAATGAAAAAGTTGTTGTGGATCTATTCTTGCTTTTTCAGCGAATCTCCATTACCAAGAAATCGGACGAGGATTTGAAGAATTATATGCAATATGAACTGACTCCCTACCCCCTGGCATTCTTCAACGAAAGTGGAATGACGACGTGCAGAAAGTCAGCACTACACACACTGTTTAAGCAAATTGATAAGAATGTTGATTTAACTGCCTTTGAATTAGTTGTTGATGGGGGATTCCTAGTCCACAAAGTTGTTTGCCAAAAAGAGACAACTGTATCAACCATTTGTGATGGTTATGTTAGATTTCTGAAGACCCATTATCATGGGAGGCAGGTGTGGTTGTAGAAAAGCATCATTAAACTGCTCTGTCACATGCTTGAATTGCAATGGCAATTGGAAGAAGGTGACGACGACATCGATACTCTACCAATCTCTTTGGACGACGTCTCCACTGCTGACGAAGATGAATGAGCCTCGACATTTCCGCCTCAAAAAAAACCAAGATGTTGCCTTGAATGCACATTTTTTTTCCTTTTAGAATTACTATCAGTCCATGTAAATACTTTCATTATATGATTCGTAATAATATAATAAAAGATATAATTATAAAAATGTGTTGTGTTTCAATTGCAATTACCTTAATTCCATTGCTAAAGTGTTGTTATTCATCATGATAGCAAGTTACAGCAGTTAAAACGCAACAGGCTCTCAACATACTCATTTCTAGAGGAACGTCGAAATTGAGCGTACATGTTAGAAATACTATAACTTTAGATTAGTTGAAGATAAAGTGGCAAAAGTCTATATCAGATTGAAGAAAAATTTAATGCTTTACAACTTTGTTTATTATAATTTTTCTGAGAAACGATCGTTGGAGGCACTAGAAGCAAATGTTTGACAAAAAGAGTGAGGTAAAAGTGATTTTTGCGAAAAATATCGATTTTCAATAAAGTATATCTCGAAAACCGTTGGGAATTCGACAAACATGTATATTAACAATTTTATAGAAAATTTAATTAGCTTTCATTTTTACATTTAACATTTTTTTTCTATAGGGCACCGTTTCCGAGATATAAGTGAAAAACCAAAAAATGGGACCTTTCCACCCCCCTCCCCCTTTAGCTCATCCCCCAAGGGCGGGGACTTTTAGTATGTTTACCTAGTAACTTCTCCTAACAAAGTCCTGAAGTCAAAAATTCTCGCATATTCCATGCACTCTACAATGCATTCTTTGACTGGACTAAGTGGCCATAGACGCTATGCTTATCCAATGCGTTCAGCGTGTCGTTACAGTGACGATCGACAGTTGAAGAGAACCATAAGAGAATCACTACGAATCACGTAGCAAATTTCCATCGTAGAAACAAAATCAACATCGCCAGAAAAATGTTACTAAAAGATAAATTATGTGCAGTTAACTCATTGGATGGTTAGTCTGGTGTTCTGAGAGTCAAAAAAGATTGAGAGAATGTGAGGGAAGATTCTCACAATATGAAATTTCCTCACGTTGACGGTCTAGTGGTCAAGATGTTGGATATGGACTCTAGAGGCACAATTTATATTTCCGCTCTTGACAGAGAGTAGTTACAGTGTCTGTCTCAACATAATGATCATTTTGGTTGATTGTGAATGAATCTATATCAGTTCTATTAAAGAGTAACTAAACACAATATTCAAACATAATATTCAAACATAAGTTTTCAATTTGTCAAAAACATGAAAAAAGAATAAATATCATATAGAAATATTTGAAAACTGTCTTCGTTGGAAAAAAATGTCATGTTTTCTAACATATCTTTCTATGCCCAAGAAAATATTTTGAAAATAAGGAGGTATACCTACATTTACAATTTATATGAAGTACACCTTTGAACTTTACATCAAGAGAGAAAACATGAACAATAATAATTACAAATTTGAAAAGTCTTGTTTGAAAAACATTTTTACGATCAAGCGAGTCCCACGTCTTGCAACACATCTAAACTGTTTTTTCCCTTACTTTATAACTAAATATTCATAATATCTACCACATTTTCTCAATTAAATATACTTTTTCTGTCGTCTCTTTCTTATTTACAAATTTTCATACACAACATTTTTCTCTTTGTCCTTTTTCCTTTTCAATCGAAACTATCATAAAGACCCTTAAGGGTTTCCTTCGACTTTTAATTTTTTTTTACTTATCCGCAGCAAAATTCTTGCGGATAAATGTTATATCTGATCGCTGAAAATGATATGGTATCGAGAGTAATCTGTTAACCCTTCAGTTTTTGCAGCACTGAATCCATATTCGAAACGTTCCAGACCATGGTGACCACAAGAATAATTCAGTTCTGTGAATTCGATCCACATAATTCTAAAACTGCAGCTAAGCTGCTCAGTGTTTATATCATGTACATGACTTTACTATTCATATCTGCGCAAAGTGTCGTCTCTCATTTTAACGTTGGTGTATCCCCATGTTACGGTGAGAAATAGCAACCAGAATGTATGCAGACAGGCTATAAACAACTTCTACTCGTAGGTAGTAATATTGGGCTACGAATCCGGCGAAAACAAATACGTTTACTCAATCCACGCATCATGTCAAATTTTTTCCGGGATAGGGAGGTTTACAAGACCCAGCCGGTTCCAATTGTTACGGGGAAGTTTTTAAACTTAGCCGAGACGATTTTAACAGGCTGTGTCTTCGACTTTCGTCTACATGTACACTAAAGCACAGCACGATTGCTTCTTAACTCATAGTTGTTTCGCCAACAATATCATTTTCCTAGCTCTTGCCACAGTTACACATCATGCTCTTTTAATTTAGAGTACACAACATAAAAGCATGAACATACAACATAAAAGCATGAACGGAAACATCTTATGATAACAGAGTGCAAACGAAAAATCTTATTTTCCGTTTATTTGAAATTTTTCTCTTAATTTGCAGAAAATGAATAAACCACTCTATCATATAAAGGACTCCTGAAGATGAAAATAGATCTCCAGCCTCCACAATAGCAATCATCAACCTAGGCTTCTGAGGCTGAGCATGTCGTTGAAGGAAAGCGAAGACTACAGAATTTCACTTGCAAATCACCAGGAAAAAAAATTTTAATAATTCTTCACACATTCTTCGTATTATTCAGCGATCTCATGAGCTATCTAATGTTTTTTTTCTTGAGAACTAAACATATTTATAGACGATGGACATTTGGCAAATGAATACAACTGCAAAGCTTTAGTAAATAATTTAATGCAGTAAAAGTCTACTGCGAAAATCTCAGCAGCCACCCTAATAATACATTGTTTAAAAATATGCTCATTATCTATAGCTACAGATGGCTACTCTAAATACTGAAGGTGTATATATTTTTGTTCTCTGAAGGTTAGCTTTTCTTTTCTTCGGAATCATAAGGATAACTAACGGAGGAAATTTATCCGCTTAGAAAAGTACATACGCTTGGGGTCACATTATCTTTTTTTTTTCTCTGAAAGTAGTCAAATACATTCCAAATAAGATTTCCTCAAGCTGGAAGAGACACGCGTGAGTTGTAAACGTGGAGTTGACTTTGTTCTCAATACACTATAGGAACATACCTCCAAACATTTGTATCAAAATTCGTTAAAATTCACGGGGACTGCCAAACAGTCACTTTCAAAATGATCCTAGACATTAAATAAGTTACAAAAGATATCAGGAGACCAAATCTTTAAAAAACGATTCTAGGTATGCCAAATAGGGGCTTTAATTTGTGTCAGATTAGAATGCATCGGGTTGATCGGAAAGTAATGCAGAATTTTAGCTAGCCTAAAATTAAGTGCATAACAGTCCATTAAATTGATTCTGTAATCGCAGATTTTATAATTGCTGTAGGGGCGCGGTGGCCCAGTTGGTAAAGTCAGCGAGCCAGTGATCTGAACGTCACTGGTTCGATGCTCGTCGCTGACAAATCCACCGCCGTGTACACTAAAGGCGGCTGGTGCACGAAAAATCTGTCATGGCTGCAATGTCCTCCAAGTTTTCAAATTTACTTCTAGAGGAGCGGGGTCAAGTGTACTGATCTCGTCACTTGATTCGGTTCAAAATTACGGGACCGGTTCTTAGTCAAGTCGAACTCCAACCCTTGTGGTGCTAATCAAACCGGAGCCGCCCCTTCTGCCCCATAACCTATATGGACTTGATCTGATGTTGCTGTCGGTCAAGTGAATAAGCAGCAACAATATAATTGCTATAATCTTGAGCTCATTACCTTTCTTTTCCCACTTCCTTTTTCTTATAATTCATTTTTTTATTTGCAGATAAGTAATGTCTTGTGACAAAATACATATCCGTCAAATCATGCTTTATGAATTTCGGCTTTATGTAAATGCTACAAAAGCCACTCAGAAGATTTGTTCAGTATATCCAAATGCTATCAGTGAATGTCAATGCCAACGATGGTTTAAAAAGTTTCGAGAGGGAAATTTCAATCTTGCGGACGAGCCTAGATAATTGCGGACAAGACAAGTTGATAATGAAGAATTGAGTATAATGGTTGAGTCAGATCCACGTATCACCAGTAGGGAAACAGCTGAAGGATTCATTGTGCAATAGAACATTTGAAATGAATAGGCTAGTCTTGTCTTGTTGGTTTATGGGTCCCACGGGAACTCTCAGCTCAAAACCATCAGAACTGAGTATCACTTTGCACTTCACTGATCACAAGAAGGAAGGAGAGACTTTTTAAAGGCGAATTGTAATTGGTGATGAAAAGTGGATGCTTTATGCTAATGTTACACGAAAAAGACAATGGTTGAGCCCAAAAGAGAAGCCTATTCCTTCAGCAAATCCAGGATTGTATCAAGAAAAGGTTTTGCTCTGCATATGGTTCGATATGGAAGGTATAGTCTATTATGAAATTAGAAAATAACCAAACCATTACTGCAGACATCTTTTGTCGTCAGTTAGATAATTTGAGAGACGTTTTAACCACCAAATGACCTGTATTGGTCAAAAGACGGAGTGGGATCCTTAAGCACGATAATGCTCTATCACATACGTCACGATTGACTCAACAGAAGCTTAATGCTTTTGGATGGGAAATTCTTCCTCATCTACCATACAGTCCAGATATAGCACCCCTAGATTATTACCTGTCAAGATAACTGCAACTGCAGATTTTCTTGAGGGTTAAAATTTCCATAGTAAACAGGATGCAGAAACTGTAATAAATGAATATTTTGGCTCAAAGCTAAAAGAATTCTTCAAAGCAGGAATTGAAAATTTGTCTGAGGGATGGGCAAATACTATTGAAAATGATAGATACTATATTAATGATTAATTTTATGCATCAGTAATTTTTTTCATTATAATTTGATTATCACAATCCTGCTTACCTTTCCGGTCAACTCGATTATTATCTAAGGTATTTTACTCAAATGCTTGAAATTTTTTCATTTTAATTAGTAGATTTTAGACTCCACATCCTCTAAAGTCACAGCTAATAATCAAAATGCTTTCACCCTAAACCAGTTTAAAAGCTCCATTCCACCAAAATCATTTTTGGTGAGTAAGAAGGTTCTATTGTTTGGGATGGTAAGGGAACTCATAATGAATTACTCTGATGTTCTTTTCCTTTCTTCCGTTATAGAATTATATTGATCGTTGGAAGAGGGAAAATGATGCACCCTTGAATCCAACCACACTATATACTTTACTTACACACACACACACACATACATACATACATACATACATACATACATATATATATATATATATATATATATATATATATATATAATATAATATAAAAACACCCCACCAATATTAATCGCCTTTGAAAAGCTAACGCGTATTCTAAATTCCTTTCAACCTCAATAAAGCACAGCCCCTATTTCAAAAACGAAATAACCGACTATTCTATTCTTTCCAATACACGCGCGGTAAAGTTATTTTTAGACAGGAGTCAGCATCACGCGTCTCTCTCGCAACACCACCCCTGTTCGGAAAGTCATATGACGTTGAATCATACCTTCACGTGATCGATTCTGGCCAATTAGGAGTATTTTAAGCTCCTGGCGCCCTCATGCTATATAAATGTTAAACAGTGATTTCCGCGGGCTTTCTGTCTCTTTCCTTGCCTTGTCCTGGTGTTGTCCTTGCTTCGCTTTTTTTGTGATCTTCGCGCGTTTCTTTCTAAACCTAAAAAAAAAAAAAAACGCCGCTACTGTCCCTTCATGGGATGTCCAGCATATTCAAGCTCCGGCAGGTTCCGGTGCAGTCATTGTTCAGTATGTGTCTCCAATAAACCCTATATCAGCCTTTTGTGCCAAACTGTGCCAAACTTTCTTTGATGTCTGAAAGATGTGTTGGAAGTGAAAAAAATATTCCAAGGATAACTATTCAGTGATTATGTATTTATCTTCACTTTGTGCTTCTCTCGCAAGTGTATGCGTTCGCTGCTCTGCCTCGACTACAAAAGTGTTTGAATTGCGGCCATGATGTGCCGTTAATACAGGAATCATCTCCTCCACTACGACATTTGAATATTATCACACACACACACACACACACACACACACACACACATATATATATATATATATATATATATATATATATATATATATATATATATATATATATATATATATATATATATATATATATATATATATATAAATAACTACACCACATGTTATTACTTTCAACGAGATTTTCTGGTTCGGAGATAAACATATGCTTGTGTCAGGAAATAAATTAATGCAGTAAATGCAAAAAATTACATTCATTTTTAATAATTTATAATTTGAAGATAGTTTTCAAAATAACTATTCTCTGCCTGACTGAACAGGTCGATTTATTTCCCTCTGAAAATCCAATTTTGAAATTTCAAAAAGGCGACTTTGTGGTATAAAAGTTGAATTGAATCTACTACTCAAATGCTTAATTTTGAAAGGCGTCATGCAAGAAATGAAAAAAATATGTGAAGAAACGAAGTGATATCGGTTCACGATATCCGTAGTTGCAAGCGGACTGTGAAGAGGATTAAAATAATTTTTTCTGTGGGAGGAAACCCAGAAAAGTAACATGTTTAATTTAATGCGATTAAGATATTTTTGCTGATGGACCTGTTAGTAATTCTAATGCTAGCGCTACATTAGACGCTAATTGCGTCGGGTAATTTACGAGTAGTTTATACTGTCATTTAAAATGTATTGGCAGTGCTACGCTACGCTCAAATTACTTTGTTATGCTGGAGTGCACCCAACTCACTGACTTATTACGTCTGACTCTGCGTATGTAACCGCATTACTCGCGTAAATTATGCAACACAGTTTGCTAGTGTAGCGCTAGCCTACGTGTTCATGTTATTGCTAAATATGTTATGGCTTATAAATTAAAAAGGAAATTTCTTTAGTTGAAATTACTTGATATGAAAAGAGAAAGGGAAAAATAATTTTTTATTTTTATACAAGATACGCACACACACACAAAAAAAAAATTCTCTTTAACATAACATAGAACAAACTTGTTAACGCGCTGCGAACATATTGGAGGAAGTTTGCAAGAGCAGGTCTTAAACTTAAGACTACATCATTTTCACACTGGAGGAGATATTCTTTTCATAATGTGCAGCTTTATCTCTCCTCCTCCATACTTCCTGGCTGAAAATCAACGTCCTTGACGTTCCCATTATGGATAATATGCAAAATACAAAATATGCAGATTCACTCCTAACAGTCTTTTAGTGATGTGTGTATCAGGTAAACAAAGGCCACTGCCATTTATTACAAGTAAAATTGAAACTAAGAGAAGACCTTAGTGCTTTCAACGAGGCGTCAATGTTGGCGCTAGGCTACCAGGTGCATCTGCGGCGAGATCAGCCGAAATTGCACATGTTAGTTAAAAAATGGTTTCTAAGGTTATGTCAGTTTCGAAATCTGCTGTAATACCACCACCAGGGTAGTTTAATAGTAGACAAAAGAGCTTATAGCCTGGGAAATACTTTTGGGTATTAGTGAGCTCTCCCAAGAAAAATAGGTGGGCTACCTATTAAAAATAAATGAGCGAATTTCAACAATGGAAGAAATCAATTTCAGCCCACAGCGATATATATTATAGTCGGGGGTACCTTACAAAATCTTTTATCATGTTGTAAGCTCCCATCGTCACGTCCAGAGGTGTAAAAATTGCAGAGAGTGGACTAAATAAGCGTGGATATATATCACAGCGTCCAGTGAATCCTGTTCACACGTTTTGTTGTATACAGACACATACATACATAGCACCAACCGAGTAAAAAAAGAAATTACCATACAGATTAATTGTTTTCTTTGAGTGGTTTTGGTGTCATTGTAGAGATCTGAGGTCCATTTTCTTGGCCTGGTTTGGCTGGCACCATCTGTTGCCTAACAGGTAACACTGCTAACAGTAAACACTGCTTTTGTCATCGTCCAGTAAAAAAAAGTCATCTTCATAGCACGTTTCACCCTTCTGTCCTACTTATCCAGCCACGTTTCAGTAGGATAATGCTATACGTCAAGCAAATGTAGTCACTCTCATTTGTAGAAAATGGTAGTGAGGTGTACTGTCTAATAAGGCCTTACCAATCGTCAGGCTTAAATCCCATCGAATTTTAGTGGCATACTTAAGAGCATTTAAACAGCGTTTCCCGCGTCCAAGGAACAATGGCGAATCAATCCAATGTTTATCTGACTTCAATTTCTTCTGTTACACTCCAGCCACAAATCTTTACCTCAACAATATTGACTTTATGTGACACTCAACTGCGTGCCGACGTCATATAAATAAGAAAATGGGAGTTTTTCTTTTATTTTCACCTTTCTGTATGTGAGAAATCATAGGAACACTATTTTTAAAATAATGAAAACCTTTTCTTCAAAAGCTAATTTCATTAAATTATGCATTTACGTGAGTTCAGTCCCTGACGAATATATATATATATATATATATATATATATATATATATATATATATATATATATATATACAGTTGGTTCTCGATATATATATATATCGACAGAACGACGCTCTGCTTAACGACGATCTCTATTTAAAGACGATATTTCCCGGTCCCGGTCCCTCCGACGTAAAAAAGTTCTATTTAACGACGATTTTGTTTCTATTTAACGACGATTTTTTCTTAAATGATAAACTTTTTCTTCAACATTTTATTTACAGGAGGGTTACTTTCTGTGGGGGAGTTTGGTTTCAATAACATACCCAGAAATTCCTTTATGTTTGTTGCAATCATAGACTTGTTGCAGTGGGAAAAACCGGGGGAGGGGGGGGGGGGGATTTCTGTTTCTCGGAAGATCGAACATTCTTCCCTGGTGGATCGAATTTCTTAGTGCGGGCGTGGAATTACTATATTGTACCTACCATGTTCTCATGTGATTTACGAACTGTCCAAAAGCACCCCTCTCTCACTCCTTCTGGGAAGTACGTGTTTATGTTTAGAGAATTCATGGTTGTGTGTAGGAGCTCATTCTAGTACGAATACGAGGTAAGCAGAGCAAAATGGCATCAAAGCGAAAGCATCTTACGCTACACGAAAAAGTGAAAATTATTGAAAACTGGGAAGAAAGTGTTGGAATAACAAAAGTCCAATTCGCAAGACAATTTCAGCTACCCGAGTCTACTCTCAAAGGCATTTTAGCAAGCAAAGAGAAAATTCTTGAAGCAGTACAAGAATTTGGTTTGGGATCCAAATCCAAATGGCAGAAAATTCAATGTGGCCGATCAGAAGAGTTTGAGAAGGCAGTCCTGCAATGGTTTCATCAAGCAATAGCATCTAACATTCCAATTTCCGGAGTGATATTTAAAGAAAATGCTATTATTCTGGAAGAAAAGTTTGGAATGCAAAATTTTCAGGCTTCGGCTGGTTGGCTAACAAAGTTCAAAGAAAGATATGGGCTTGTATTTAAAAGCATATCTATCGAAAGTGGCTCCGTAGATGAAAAAATAGTGGATGAATGGAAAATAGTGCTGAAGGGGATATTAGATGGATATGATGAGAAGAACATATTCAATGCAGATGAGACGGGCCTATTCTACAATATGGTGCCAAATAAAACCTTAACGTGTATGGGTGAAAAGTGTTTTGGTGGAAAACACAGTAAGGAACGATTGACTGTTTTACTGTGCACTAATTCGGATGGATCTGAGAAATTTCCATCACTAGTTATAGGCAAATCAAAGCAACCAAGGTGTTTTAAGAATATCACCAGGAAACCTTGTGAGTACCGCAATAACAATAAAGCGTGGATGACATCACAAATTGTTATTGACTGGATTAGAAAATTTGATGCAAAAATGCATCGAGAAAAGAGAAAAGTTTTACTTTTAATCGACCGATGCACTGCACATACTCCAAATATCCCTGTACTTATAAATTTGACTATCCATTTCTTACCAGCTAATTGAACTAGCAAGTTGCAGCCATTAGACCTGGTTTCATTCGCAGTGTGAAAGCATACTACAAAAAGTCTTTAATTAGGAAATTAATAAAGAATTCGGCTGACAGTATAAAAATTAGAAAATTTACAATGTTGGAAGCAATGCACATGATAACATCAGCATGGAAAGAAGTTTCTTCATCCACAATAAAAAACTGCTTTCGCGTTGCTGGAATTCACAAAGAACTTGTAGTGGAACTGCAAAGTACGGATGTAGAAATCAACGAAGATGACATTTCCCCTGAAGAATGGAGAAGTCTTGTTGAAGATGAGGATGTTTCAATTCAAGATTTCTACAATTGTGATAAATATGTTTTAACAAAAGATTACAGAAATGTAGAACAAATTTATGAAGATATCGTACACGAAAACACAGTGTCAGACGATGAAGGTGAAGTTGAAGACACGGAAAACGAGACACTGCCACAGTCTTGCACAGATGCAATTTCTGCTCTAGATGTTCTCCGACGGTATATTACATCGAAAATGGAAGGTGACTCATTTAATATTTTAGAAAATCTGGAAAAGAGAATAACGAAAACAAGGCGAATGAAACAATTAACACTTTTTGAATTTTTTAAAACGTAATTTATTGTATTGTTTGTACTCTTTTTTTTCAGTGTAATTTAAAATAACTTTTTGTGAATAAAATAATGATGATAATAAAAATAACATTTTTAAACACGCTAATATATTAAGAAATATATTGACAGTCCTAAGCCTGTAAAGTGTGAAGGGAAATGTTATTTTTTCACAAATTCTGTTTAAGGACGATCTCTACTTAAGGACGATTTTTCACGGTCCCTTGAAAGTCGTTAAACAGAGAACCAACTGTATATATATATATATATATATATATATATATATATATATATATATATATATATATATATATATATATATATATTAAAGGAATAAGGACAACGTAGAAAATATAATAGAAAATTACACACACACACACACAAAAAAAAAAAAAAACAGAAATATGGGATTTGGACCCTCATAACAAAATTATAACTATACGTGACTCAGAAATCATTAATTATATTTATGAGTTTCATACTCTAAAAACAATTCAGAGCTCAACTTTTCTATGCTTCAACAGTTTTCCTGGAACGCTCTTTCATATTTTTACTAGGTGAAACTTTCTAGATCAAATAAAGTATTGAAGAGTTTCTTCAGGTTGTTAATGCATAAGTTTGAAACAATAAGATTCTTGGATCCATTATTACATGAATAAAATTTAAGTTTATAAATAACACACTAGATGGCGACACTACCTAATAACATATCTCCTTGAATTGTCCTCAAATGTCCATTTTCAGAATTTATTAATTTAAATTTTGTTTCAATAATTATCAAAATGCATAAGGAATAATTTTCTGTTTCGTAAGTTGAAAAATTTTAAATCAATGAGGCAGAAAAAATTAAATCTCTTTTTCGAAGTTTTCATAGACATAAATATTTTTTAATCATTTTTCGCAATGATTTTCAAAGATGATTTTCGAATTAAAATTCTCTTTCAAATTATATTAAAAGTGCCCATTTATTTTAACCCATAACAGACGAATTTTATTTTCAAATGAAGCAATGCACTTAAGTTGCGCAAATATACATGATTTAACGTTCTCTTCTCATTCTCGAATACAAGGACGTCTCAAGTGAAACTTTCTCCATTATTTATTTCTAATGTAGCAGAATAGAAATATATAGTGGGTAGATATATACTTATTTATATATAAAGAAAAGAAAATTGTTACATACTTAATGTATTCAGAAAATGCAGAGAAAAAAAGATGCTATATTTTGGGTACTGTTCATCTCTCTTCAAGCGATTAATCACGATTAAAAATATTTGAGGATAAATAACATCATTTGAATTATTCAATACTATTGATAATTTTATCATTTATAAAATATGCTGTCTATATTTGGCAAACAAAACAAAGATAAAAGTTGGTGCTTTTTCTTATTATATTAAGCTTTTGTATTAGTAAATATTGCAGCATTAATAATTATTAATAGGATTAATTATTTTTTTTTAGAAATTAAAGTAAATTTTATAAATAAATATTATTAATTATAAGTTCATTATATAAAATAAATTTATAAATTATTTTAAATTAATGTAAATAATAATAATAATATAAATTTAATAAAAATATATCAAATATAAATTTATATAAATTAAAAATAAATTATTTTTAAAAAATTTCTAAAAAATTATGTTTTTTTTCTAAAAGATGGTGTAAACGTTAAACTATCATTTTTTTTTCCTCATTAGGTCCCAAGATAATATGTCTTCTTACTGCATTTTTGTTCTACAGCAATTTTAATTATCGTCGCTTATAATCTATTCATCTATTTATCAGTTAATTCATTTTTATTTATTAATAACGGAGTTCAAGTGGAAGGCAAAGTTAGATTTCGTACAATTATCACTTTATTTAGAATGTAAATATAGAGTACTTAGCTTTAAAAAGTGAACCACTGAAATATCATCTCATATTCATCATCTCTGTAGTTAATTTCTTTTGCTAATCGTCAGGAATATAGAAAATTAGACAGAGCTTATGTCAAGTATTTTTACCTAATTATTTTGATTTCAATAGAATTTCAAAGAGAACAATATATTCATAGGTTGTTAAAATTTCATTGCATGTTGCTAAAACTTATAACCACCATCTGCCAAGACGACCTGAAACCGAACCTGGGATTGCTTAACCTCGAGAATAGTTAACCTATTTAGGGGCGCCGTTTGCACAGTGCAAACACTTAAACCTAGTCCTTTTTTTCACTTACATTCAATGTATTCCAGATAAATAATCAGAAAAATGGTTACTACTGCCATCTGGTATCAGATTAAAGAACTAAAAACATTTTGCAACTTTTCATTGGAAAATTTTCCAAGATTGTTTAGGTTAAATGAAATCGGGAAAAAAATGTGCACCCTACAAACAGGGGAGGAAGTTGCCCCTGAAAGGGTTAAACTATCATGGCTATATCCAAAACTCTTAGCTATCGTTTTATTTATTACAAATACTCCGAAGATTGGCTATGACACCATTTGTTCTCAGTAAAGGGCGAGACTGCTGGCCATTCATTTAAGTTTGGAACCGTATAGGTGGCCAGCATTACCCCCTACAAGTTGATCTCGTAATTTAGAACCGAGTCAAGTGACAAGAACGGAACACTTGACCCCGCACCTCCAGAGGTGAATTTGAGAACTTGGAGGACATTGCAGCCAAGACAGATTTAACGTACACCGGCCACCATTAGTGAACACGGCGGTGGATTTTGTCAACGACTGGTCTCGACTCTTAGCTATCGTGTCTTACATATTCATATCTCTCTCTCTCCTTTTTTTTTTTTAAGGGGGGGGGGGATATGACACATGAATTTAACCTGTGCTTGATTATGATTATTACTATATATATTAGGTTTTTATTTATTAGGTTTTTATTTATTTGGTTTATATTAGGTTTTATTAGGTTTTTATTTATTTTATTTATTTTTTATTTTTATTTTTTAAGATGTAAGTATTTTCCATATGCTCGACTAGCGGTCCACAATAATACTTTATAACAGCTGTTGTAAGTACTCAATTCATGCTCGGAAAGTACTCAATTCATGTTAAGCTATATTTTCTAAAAAGAATTAATATTATGTTAGTTATACTGGTTGTAAAGGTGTGTGTATATGTTGTTTCATATAATTAATATATATATATATATATGAAACAGCACGGCCGCGACGAGGGCATGGGAGGAAGGGGCAAAGCTGATAGTCGGCCGTGTTTCACATCTAAAGTTCGTTTCTTTTCCTACATCAACTCAGTTGTGTGGTCGGTGGGGTTCGCTGTCGCCCTGGGATATTCGAGGGTCCCGTCCAAGGCTTATTCTGGTCCCGCCAGCGTCGGACACTCAGAATCACTCCAGATGTAGCGAACAAAAACTTTTATTTCCTACATTTCTACAAGTTATCAGGGCAATGACAAATCCCAAAATCCCGCATGTACATTGAAGCACGCCTATTTATAACCTAATAGAGGTATAGTCATGTGACGCTCAAAGTCTTGCAGCCATTGGATAGAACCCTGAAATCTGGGCTCTGACAAAACAGAGAAAACAACAGGGGTTGTATAAGAGGCTACAGGGGTTATATAAAAGATGCCTGATTTAAGTCAATTCCTTTGTTCTTGAAATCGAAATGCGCAATTAACAATCAACGCGTTACATCCAAGCATTTTTGAATGAAATTTGGAATTTTCAAAGGGTTTTGGGGTTTTATATGTTATATATATATATATATAGTTTTAATTATAGCTAAAATTCACAACTAAACTATCCAGGCGATATGAGGAATTCTCGCTTTTTTTTTTTTATTTATTCCTGTCTCCACTTCCCACAAAGTAAGTGGCCGTGTATGGAGTGGTAGGAAAATGAGGGGGGTAGGGTAATCATTTCTGAAGATAGAGGTATGGTCCTTAACCTTTTTTTAAAAAATTAAAAACTATATATATAATTGTGCAAAAAAAAAAAAAAAACATATAAAAAGCAAATTTTACCTCTACTGTCAGTCTCGGCCGTTGACCCTCAAAGAAGCATTATCAGAAAATATTTTGAACAAAGTGTCTAAGTTAGGACCGTGTAGCACAAAGCAGAACGTATTCGTGAGGGAAATTAACAAAACCTAAGCAAATAAAATGGGGGAAAATGAAATGCATAAAGCTCACCCGATTGTTCGTTCTGACTGAAAAACGTATACCAGTGCAATGACAGGTGCGAAACTCCATCATGTCTTTTACAAAGCGAATATTGTCTGTAATGCAGGTTCTGGCTTTTATTAAACGCATTAGTCACAGAAGGTTAAACAAATAACCCTCGAATTGGGAAAATGTAGCAAATGAATCATTTTGTAGGGTTTCGAGAGGAGGCCGGGAGAAAAAAAAAATACTAAAAAATCGATACTTTGTTCCATGTTTTAATCATGCTGCGGAGTGACTCCCGGTGGCACAGCTTCCGTTCCCCACCGCCTTTTTGATCAACCCCTTCATCCCCCCCCCCTCTCTCCCTCCTCAGAAACCCTCGTAGTTTTCCACATCCATTCCAATCTCCTCTCGGAAACCAGAGAATCGCTTACCCACGCGATTTGTTTCACCATCCATCCGAAAGGAAAAACGTTTGCCTTTTCGATTTGTGGCCGAGATGCCGCGTTCAGACTCGAGGTTTTGCCCATACGTACATATATTTCACTAGTATGCATAGTCTACTATATTTGTTTGGTTCAAATTTTATATACATACATGAATAAATTAATTGTGATTTATTCTTTTCTCAATATTCTGTATCAATCAGAGGAAAGTACTCAGTTTTTTATTTATTTATTTATTTATTTATTTATTTATTTATTTATTTATTAACTTTTCTTCTTACTGGCGTTACGAAGTGTTATACGATAATTTCGCAGAGTAAAATTAAAATTATCGACTCTAAAAATTGTGTTGGCCAAATACTTTTTCTTCTTACAGACGTTATGAGGAATTATACTCGATAAAATTACTAAACAGAATTAAAATTGCTGAAACTAAAATTGCTGACTAAATTTACCTTTTATACTTTCTAACATTAAGAGTTTTATACATCAAGATAGTATTATTAAATAAAACTAAGTTCTAAGAACACAAAACAATACCTTTTTCGGAAATTTAAAGCAGCTCAGATCTGCATTTCTCCACGAATGAAACAGTATATAATTATGCCATATTATTTGTGATGGAAAAAAATGAACCATTAAAATGTATTTGGAAACACCAACGTCTAGTCCTGAAAAAGAAAAAAAAAGAAAAAAAAATCTGTTCTGATTTTACATATACCTGCTGATTATGCCTAAACTGCTAATTAAAGTAATGATCCACGTGTCTCTCTTCATATATAACCTCAGACTACTTTCCGAAAGGGAGGTGAATTAAGACTCCTTCGAATTAGAAACAGGTCATGAAAGGAAACAGAAGTGGGTTGTTCTAAAAAATCACAATTTTTCTTGGAAAACTGAGACTGTTTACAATTGCGTTTTAACATAAGCGTAAAACAAAAGGAAGACAAACAATTGCGTGTGGTTCAGCTTGTTTTCTTTGAACGGGCATCAGGAGAATTTGATCTACCGCTCTCAATGGATATTCGTCTCGGGCGATGTGTGTTTGTGCATGTGTGTGTGGGGGCGGGGGGGGGATTTGAAATACGAGAAACTCATAGTAATATATCTCACTAATAGGTACTTAAGGCTCATTAATTATTTTTTTATAAATCCTGATTTATAAAATTAATTATTTCAGCAAAAATAATAATAATAATAAAAATTTAACAAGTTAGTTACACTTAAAATAATTGCTTGTGGGATATAGAGTACTAGATATGTGATTTATAGGAAACATCTATAAGTTTGTTAAACACATATAATTAGTTTTATGTAAGCAATCTGTTTTAGAATTGTTGATCGTTTTAAAATATATGAAATAATAGATTGAAATGTATAACTTTTAGAATAATTATGCTCGATTTTTAAAATCAAAACATTACTGATATTCTATTAATATAAAAGTCCTTTTCTGTAAACCGAAAATTCAATAGCAAGATATCCCTTCCTGGATGAAAAATACTAATAACTCTTTTTTTTAATTAATATTTATAGATAACTTCCCACTTATTCTTCCTGCTCTGGGTACTAAGCTTTCCTATTTAATGGCCAAAGATCTTCGTTGGTTTGGATAGCTAGGGAAATTCTCACTTTCCGGCACACCTCAAACAAGTGTGGTTCTAACTACTTTGCAATCGGGTGTGTCTATTATTCGAGAATAAAACGTTAGTTTATAGAAGAATTCGCCCGTAGATATCATGAAAGAGAAAAAATAACTTACAAAGCAGGTTAGCAGTCAGAAAATAATGATGTAATACCTTGCGACTTCCTCAATGTATTACATAACATCTGCAACTTCCTCGAATGCCAATGCCATCTATCTTTTTTGTTGTGTTTACACCAAGCATATTCAGAATAAAATGTTTTTGTACAGCGACACTTTTTAAGTTGTATTGAAAATATTTATATCCTAATTGGCTTGCATTTACCAGTCTATTTTAAGGCTGCTATGTACTAACCCCATTGGATTCGCTCACTTCAATGTTAACCTATGGAGAAAATTTGTTCACGGATTGCCGACTTGGATTCAAAGATTTTTTTTTAAAAATTGTACTCCGTCATAGAGAAAGAAATTTTACGTGTGTGTATATTTTTCGTTTTTTTAAAAATGCAATTAATATTTTAAAATTTAAATTATTCGGGGAAAAATCTGGTATAGTGTGTTTTAAACGCTCATAAATTCCTTCGGTGGACGAAATTTATAAAATGAATCCTGTAGTGCTTTGCGGAAAAGTTCAGGCTATCTGACAATACCAATTTTATTTGATTATCAGCATTTATGTACCTGTAAATAGTTGACAAAAATATATTTTAAATAAAAAATTTGGGGGCAGCGCTTAACCCCCCTATAGAGAGAGAGAGCCATTACAATCGCTCAAAATGTCAATACTAAGGGGGGTGGGGTGGAATTCTCGAACTGTCAACTGGACTCCTCCCACCACAAAAGTCTGTAAGAAGAGGAAAAGGGAAATATGATTTTATTTCTTAGTACATAGCAGCCTTAAGTCCCTGAATATTCAAACATGGGACTTTTCCTCTTTTATCGACGCTTTACATACAACCCAAAAATTTTGTAGGTAATGATTGTAATAAAAACATCAGCTCTTTAACCGCATGATTATCTCTACCTTGATTATTTCTATTGGAAAAACGAAAAAGGAAGCACAAAATTTTTGTAATAAAGTTTACGATGAAAATACTGAACCGATTAGGATTAAACTACTTAAGTTTTGTTCATGAACCTCTGTCGAAATTTGAGCTGACACTAAAGATCTTCTAAAAGTCTAAAACCTCATTTAGTTCCACATGCTTCTTATATTTCGGTACGTTTAGGTATTTCCAAACAAAAAATAATCAAATTAAAGATCAATGAATATATATTACCATAAACACAGCGGTTACGCCTGAAAATGAATAGGTGGATGAAATAAATAGCTTAACTTTCAAGTAAATCAAGATCAAGTCAATCCTCTCGAGTTCAGCTCGTAATGGTGTCTATTATTTATGGCATTTGTATATTTAAAATTCATAAAACATTTGAGAATAAGAATTCAGCATTATACATGAATTTAATTTTTAAAAAATATTTATTTATGATACTTTATGGAAGAAAAGAAGTACGCTTACTTAAAAAATCTGCCTCTTTATTTTATTTTATTTTATTTTATTTTTTTTTGTAAATCTGCAGAATTGTACGAAGGTGGGAGGCCGATATTAAAAGTGATTGAGGACGATGTATACACTCTACAGAAATAACTCTGAAAGATGAGGCGGTTTATATCTGCAAAAATAAGATTTAGTAGCCACTAATCGACACATTTTAAGATGTTTTGTTTAGCCGAAAGGAAGAAGTCGCGTCTAAATTCAGAAATCAATTGAGATATGGGTGATATCATTGTTAAATTAAATGATTAAGAGATAGTCACTTAAGAAAGGGATATTCTAAAAAGCGATTAAATCATAAAGTGACTAAACTATAGAATAATGTATATATAAAACAATGTTATATGTGATAATGTAATCTATCTATTCATCTTTCTCTCTCTCTCTCTCTCTCTCTCTCTCTCTCTCTCTCTATATATATATATATATATATATATATATATATATATATATATATATATATATATATATATATATACACTCAAGAGCCAAAACATTATGACCACCCCTACATTTTGCAATGAATTCGCCTGGATGACGTGGAAGGCACATGATCAAGTGGAAGTGGTATTTAACTGCTGCTGGAGAGTCTGAAGAATCATTATTTCACTTACTTCTGTGTGTGATGGGAAAGGCTGTGGATCTAAGCGACTTTGATAGAGGGCAGATTGTAATGGCTCGAAGGCTCGGAACAAGTATTTCCGAAACTGCACGACTCGTGGGTTGTTCGCGACCTACAGTTGTTAGTACTTATGCAAAGTGGATGAATGACGGTGAAACCAGCAGTAGACGACATGGTGTTGGACGTCCACACGCTATCAAATAAAAAGGTCGTCGGAGACTGTCTCGCATGGTGAAGCAAAACCGGAGCCAGACAGTGGCTCGGCTGACAGCCCAATACAATGCAGGACCAAGTAGAATAGTATCGCAGCACACTGTTCAGCGGACACTGCTGGATATGGGGCTACGCAGCAAACGTCCCACTCGTGTGCCTTTGCTGACCAAGCGTCATCGCCAACTGCGCCTGCACTGGGCACGGGAACATCGCGACTGGTCCATGGATCAGTGAGAGAGAGTTGCCTGGTCAGATGAATCACGGTTTGTCATTCATCACGCCGATGGCCATGTCAGGATACGCCGTCTTCCAGGCGAACTGTTGCTCCCTCAATGTACAGTAGGTCATACACAGGCCGGTGGTGGCGGTATTATGCTTTGGAGGACGTTCTTTTGGGCGTCTCTGGGACCCGTGGTTGTGGTAGAGCAGACCATGAATGCTACAGGGTATCTGAACATCATTGCGGACCAGTTGCACCCTTACATGGCCTCTGTTTTTCCAGCTGGAAATGGAATGTTCCAACAGGACAACACCCCGTGTCACAAGGCTAAAATTGTGTTGGAGTGGTTCCAGGAACATGATGCTGAATTCCAGTTAATGTCCTGGCCGCCTAACTCACCGGATCTCAATCCGATAGAACACATTTGGGATGTCATGGGACGGCAGCTCAGAGTTCAAAGACCACCAATTCGCAATATCTCGGATTTGCGTGACCGTTGCTTAAACATCTGGTGCAATCTGTCTCCGGCCATCTACCAACGACTTGTGGCATCCATGCCAAGGCGGGTTGAAGCTGTGTTGCGCGCCAAAGGTGGGCCAACTCGTTATTGACAGGTGGTCATAATGTTTTGGCTCTTGAGTGTATATATATACTCAAAATGAGTACTTCTAATAAAACTGACTCTCAGAAAGAACTATGTACTGTATTTATCTGGGGAGCAAGGTTAAAAATCATATAATAAGAGGAAGTCAAAATGTTTTTTCTAATTTTCCTACACAAGAGTTGTAATTTTTAGGTATGACTTATTGTAGTTAGTGACTTTAAAAATTCTATATTATTAAGTTACTAATATATTGTAATAGGTATGAAATTTGAACTATTCCGTGTCCTAGTTTGCACCAGTTAAAAATTTTACGAGCAGTTTTCTCAGTTCTGCATTTTTTCATTGATTTAAACTAGTCATATTCTTTTATCTGAGATAACAAGTGATTTAATGCCTTGAAATATTTTGTATTTGTTGCTAGTAACATACATTTAAAAAGGAATTTTGGATTCACTTATTAAGTTATTAAAATTTTCATAAAATACCAAAATTTTGGAGTATGGGAAAACGTGAAGAAAAAAAGTATTCGTTAAATACTATTATTAGAATAAAATAGAAAAATCACATTTTTAACTCTTTAATAAACTGTAAAACAACGAATTTGGTAAGCGATTAATGAAACAAAGAAATGAATAACAAAAATGAAAAATTTATCAATTTTTTTATTTTAAAATAAATATTAACATTATGGAAAATTAAAATATAACTTTCATCATTTCTTCTTAAGTTGAAATAAAAGCTTGGGCAACGTTTTTCGGATTCAAAATATTTCTTAACGGTACTTACAACTTTGATTTTTATATTTTAAGATCGATTTGGGGATTTTGCTTTCAATATAATTCGTAGACAAATGAAAGTAAACGCTGTCTTAGGCGCAGGGTAAAAATCATATCGTTGATAATGCAATATTTTTAGTTTTAATGAAGCTTTAGGCCCTACAAAATTATATTAGTAGCTAGAATTAAAAATTAATGACAACTAAATCCGGAGAAGCTCGAACGAAAATGACATGCCACGTAATCTCTCTTTGTAAGATCATTTATTTTTTTGAGAAACCATTTGCTGTGACAAGCAGTCATTATTCTTGTGAACGATGAATAAGTTTCATGGTCACGATTTCCTATATCGGCTCTAAATTTAACTCTCGATCGGACTGTATATGAGTGATCCAAAATTAAGCATTTTAGTTTGAAAAATTTCACGCAATTATTTGCTTAAGAAGGTACGGTGACGATCTCTATCAAAGGCATTATAATTTATATTACTTTTCAAATTTGAACAGTATTATTTGTATTACTGTTCAAATTTAGCACTACGAATTCCCTAGTTAGAGGAGTTAAAAGTGTAATATTAAAAAGCGCAAAATTATTATTTTGGAATTAGCCCAAACAAAGATTATTATTAATACTCTTATTTTGCTGATCAATTTCCATGCAGAAATATTTCATTTCCTCATTTTTATTTGAAAGTTATGTTCACATACCTTTGACACAAATCCTGCAGAAAATAATGACTTTTTTTCCCCTTGAAAGTGTGGCCAGTATCACCGGTCACGGCAGATGGTCATTACAACTTACTGGGAGATAAAAAATGCCCCCTGTAAAGTTAAGCTTTCCATTCGGGTTTAATGCAAAGTTGTCGGGTTTCTTTCGAGCAGTTAGAGAGCCAAAATAGAGTATATATCCTTGTCGTAGTGTTGTTGCCCTAAGTAATAAGAGTTGGCAGCTTCAGAAAACGCTTACGATGATTTATTTAATCTGTATAACATCTTCGACAAATCTCCAGGTCTCTGCAAGGTAGGCTCAACTAGCTTCTATAATACAACAATAAGCTGCTATGAAATGCCAAAGAAATGAAATGTCACAAAAATTATTACTGTAAACATTTCTTCATCAATAGCATTTGAAAAATGACAAAGAAACTATTTTTTTTTAAAATTACATTAAGAATATTTTAAATTTTCAATAAAAAAACAATAAGTTTAAGTGAATTATTGTAGTAAAGATTTTTAAGAATATTTAAAAAAAAATTATAATTAAACATTAAGTTCCAGTGAATTATTTTAACAAAGATTTATGGGTTATTAACAGTTCTCTACGAATAGCATTGACAAGATACTAAAAGACTAAATAAACAAAACCTAAACGATTAGATGCTAGGGATGCGACATCGACAACAAAACATCGATGTTTTGAAACATCGATATTCAATATTAAAACATCGATGCTAATAAAACATCGCCCCAAAACCATCGATGTTTTTAAACATCGATGTTTATGAACTTTCATTTTTTAAAACTGGTTTAGTAACCTCTAAGATTAATGTTACTTTGGTTAGTCATGGAGGGGGGGGGGGGGGTAATTTTATTCTCAGATCGGGCTGACACAAATGACAAAAACTTGGTTGCTAGAGTCAGCGCATATCGCAGAATTGCCATTACACATTTTATTACTTTTACCAGAAAATTGAGGAAGAAATTATTTCAATTTATTAACAATTTTTTTATTTTCCAATTAAATAATACAAAAGAAAATTACATATATTTACACCAATTTGAAGTACTGATGCAAAACCAGCGTATGGGGGAAAACTGAACAAGCTTACTTTTTCTTACTGTAAATAACAACTATTGGGCTATTGGAGCATATAATTATTATTCATTGATTGTTCATTGCCATTTCTCTCTAATCGTTCCCCCTTTTGTATTCGTCCTTTTCAGAATTCAGACTTACATTTACTGAGTGGGAAAATTATGCTATGTGGTTAATTTTTTTTATTATGGTACATTTTCATTTTAAAAAAACATCGAGCACAAAACATCGGCGTTAAAAAAAATCGGCTTCAATAAATCGATGTTTAAAACATCGATGTTTTTATCAAAACATCGATGTTTTGAAACATCGACATCGATGTCGCATCCCTATTAGATGCAAGAGGAGAGAGGCTCAACCATAGGCAATGAAAGTCTGAATCTAAAAATGTTATAAAATTAATAAAATATGTCATATTGTGACAGTAAATAACACAGAAACTGATGGGGCTTATCGGTTTGCTTAAACGTGACCAATCTTTCCGCCACGAATGGCGAAGGAGTGGCGACAGAATTTTCTCGCTATGCTCAATCCGTCTTCCTACTTACCCCCCTTTAACGACACCTGCCAGAGAGAGATAAACTGTGATGAATTGGATCTTGTTTTCAGTTCTGGTTTTAGTTTACCCATCAGAATCGAGCTCCATTTGATCATTCAAAAATTCCAAACGTAGAAGTTTTTAATACTTGGAGGAGAAGACGTTTTCTGATAACTTGGTGGCTTATTTTTTTTAAAAATCAAACGTTAAATGTGAACCGAAAATTGAAGATGCACAGTATTATTTCCTGATTCAAATTAATGCTTTTCGATTTCCCTTATCTACAGTTCTCCAAATACTAATACCCATCCTCTGTCCTCATCTAGGAAGTTTGTAAAGTATTGCGGACTCTTAATACTAATTCTTTTTTTAATGAATAAATGGAAAAATAAAGGTATTACGTTAATACCTCCTTTACCAGTTCCTGTTACATAACACAATAAAAGGATCATCGTTGTAAATTCAAATGGGTCAATGCACTTCTGAAGAATATGAAAGAGCTAACAAAAATCATGAATTCGCTAAAATATTCATTTCCGTTCACTCATTCTCTCCCTTTCTTTTCTGTTTTGGCTGACTTAAAGACATAATTCGAGCTGAATCAACATTACTTGGAAAGACTTTGTGTAACGGCATTAAAATTAAGTTGAACTTTATTTTGGAATTTTTAAAACTATATATTTGGAGGAAGTAATTGAATGGTAAACTTGTTGCTTGCCTTTTGTGGGTGTTTGAATACATGAACGACATGAAGACACAAACTAAATTACATTTTATAATTTACAGAAGTTCGTGGAAAGCATAAAATATGAGAACACGCAGATTCTAAATATCCACAGCAAAAAATACATTTTTAATTGCGGGTATTAAGAAGCTACATGTTCATCCGTTTTACATCATTTCCATTCAATTTAAATACAGTGAAACTTCTCTAGTCGGCTACCCCTATTCGACGGCCACCGCTCAAAACGGCCACTTTTTTCCGAACCATTACTGGCCGCCATAGAGAAATACACCCCTATTCCGTCCTCAAAGCGGTCACTTTATTTGGGATCATGACTGGCCGCCATAGAGAAGTTTCACTGGACATGAAAAGTACGTGAGAGTAAGTACTGAGTCGTTAAAAAGGTACTGATATCAATAATAAAATATTAACCGAAATTAAATAGAAATATGATAGTTAAATAAAACTGAGAATTTTAATAGGATACCGTCAACGGGGTTACTTTGCCCAATTTTAAATTTCTAGTAAAAAGTCCCTGTACTTCTCTATCAGTTCGAGAGGGGGAAAAATTTCTAGGCTTGGTGGAGGGCTTATAGAATTAATTTATGATATTTAAATATATTTTAATTGCTTTCTCTTTAAGTAATAATTCAAAAACCCAGTGAGCAAAGTTACCTAGACAACACGGGTAACTTTGCCCCCCAGATGTTTTCTATTGAAAACTGCCTCTAAAGTCACCTCTGGGAAATGTTACCTTTGCCGGCGTTAAAATGAGCCAAAATAAACATGAGAACAGTTGAAATTTTTTTTTCATTTGTTATTTATTATTTTTATAAATTATATTTATACTAGACACTCGTTAAATTGTTAGATTCTCGTTATAAAATTTTAGTAGATAACAGTTAGCTTACTAATGAGAAAAAAGAGAACATATGTAGGTAATATGACTCATACTGTTTGAAAAAATCTTGAGAAATCTTCTTCAAAAAAGAATTTGCCTCGTCGTTCCCTTGGAGATGGAGTTTTGAAAACAACGTCGGTCAGATTCATCCACTTTTTCAGGAAATGCGAACGACTCCCCTTTGTCTTTGGTTCTCAGATAGGAAACTTCCAAGTCACCATTGTCACAAATGTTTAAAATTTTTGCCAGGAAATGCTTTAAAGTTTTGTCCTGAGCAATTTCACAACCAGAAAGTCTCCTGCCTGCAAGTTCAGGGGCCTTTCCTCTATTTAAATGTTTTGTTCCGTTTCCATCGTTCTTTCTTCAACAGAACTGGTTGAGTCTTGAGTAGAAATATCAGCATCCTCCTCGCTGCTCGAGTCAGTATCGCATTGTCGTTTTGACACTCTGTAACCAGAAGTGAAGGGACCATTACTGTTTGGCTTAGGAATAGGAATAGGCCTAGAATAGGTCAAGTCTTCTGAGCGGATGGCTTTCCCTGGTGGGAGGGATACTTTCTTCCTTGATGTTCGTATCTTTTGTTCAGGTTTTATACATTCCTGTAAATAAGCGAGGAGTGTATCACGCACCCTTGCTCTTCTTTCAGCAGCACCCTGCTCATAACAAGCCAGCCCCCCCCCCCAGGAATTCTTTGCAGAACTTGAAATCGATCACATGGAAAAATTCCACATTTCCTGAAGCCAGATGGAGTGTTTTCTTCAATTCTTTCAGATATAGCTTCCAATAGTTGTTTCAATAAACGTGGAAATCTTCCTTTTTCTAGAGAACAGGACTTTGAATTCTTTGCTTGGTATTCCTCCAAAAATTTTCTCCACTCTCTCTTTAACGGACCGTAGATGTCTCTCTTTAATGCGTTCATAATTTTTCCCTACACAGCTAGTGAAAGGTGGGCAAAATAACCCCAATTTTCCTATGGATCATGGGGTAACATTGCCCCTCAAAACAATGACATGAAAATTAAGGTATAAAAATTCTAAATCATATCCTTCCAGTGGTTTTTATATGCAACACAAATAGAAATAATTTGAAAAACTTACCAGCTATCCCTATGGGCTTCACGGATCAAAGTTGCTAAGGTACTCAAATTGCTTGCTTACAGTCACTTTACAAATTGTTAAGTTCTACACTGATAAGCTATCACTAAATGGAAAAACTCCTACCTCACTCTTGAAACATTACTACTAACAGCGCTGATTATTCGCAGAGCACTCAATGCCATTTGAGTAACCGCTGTTTGGCAAGCAAACTTTTTTTTAAGTTACCCCTATGAGCAAAGTTACCTCCGTGGGCAAAATAACCCCGGTTGACGGTATATGATTGGAAAATGATGATCAGTTGGAAGAAAATTTAGTTATTGCAAAAATACGTATTCAACTAGGTGGCCCGTGTGAAAATTTCGCATGCGAATAAAATGATAAATTTTATAGCGGGGTTGGTGGTTTGTGGTAGTGTGAAAGAAGAACCGGTTCATTTGTGGCCATTGTTTATGTGTCAAATAACAATGGTGCGTAAGGATAATACAAAACCGATACAAAACAGGACACAAAATCGGAGGTGAAACATAGTACAAAACAGGGGAACTTGAGATATGTACACGTCAGAACACATTTGTAGACAATGTTAAAAGTTAAGTATGACACAAACTCGTGGACGATGTTATATTTACATTACAAAACCTCTTTGTACACAATATTTGACCGTGCCGTATCGATGCATCCAGGGAAAGAACTCTACGGCCAAAAGTTAATTTTCAACTTCGATTTTTAAACAAACAATACAATACAATGTGTCATTCAAAATTAACTATTCGTCAGAAGCGAAGAACTTAATCTTTAAAATGGCACCTCACTGATCGATTTTGATTAAGTATGAAGGGAGAGAAAGGGACCGTCACCAAAAATCTTATAGAAATAATATAAATGATGATGATGATTATGGTATGTTTTTTTAATTTAAAGGTTAGTGTTAAAGAGATAAAAGTAAAGTAAATAAACAAACGAGCGCGCCATCTAGCAATAAAGCAAATCTTTTCATATCTCGCGCACATTTTCCCATAGAGTTTAGAAAAGAAATTTGCAATTCCACCAAGCAACAAATTTTGTTTCCATCTCATTTTTTTCTTCGACTTGCACATCTACATAGTAAGACTTTTATTGTGACTATCCATTAATTATGAGACAAATTAGAAGCTTTCCCTTGATAGCTTGGTAGAATTTTGTCATATGCAATTCAAATGTGTACACAGAATTGAATAAATAAAATTAAACTCTAAAAAGGCATACCAAAAGAAAAATATCTCTCATAAAATGTTCTTCAGGGGGAAAGAAAATAGATTTTAGTCTAAACAGATTGTTTTTCCCTGCAAAAAGAATAATATGTACACTACGTGGATGTTGCTAGAAAAGAAACTTATTAATTCACTGAATGACAATTAAAGCAGACGATTTTAAAATTTAAAAGTTTAGTGTGCGCACGATAATAGGAAAAAAGCCAGCGCCATCTAGAGGAAGAAAATTTTTTATAATGTTTATGTTTCGGTTTTTAAACAAACAATACAATGTGTAATTCTAAATTAACAATTCGTCTGAAGCGGAGATTTTAATCTTTAAAATGATACCTCATTTATCGATTTTAGTTAAGTATGAAGGGAGAGAGAAAAAGGAATCGTCAGAAAAAATCACCTTCTGGAAATTAGATAGATACTAGCTTTGATCCAAAGAGAAAAAGATTGAATAAAACATTTTTTCACTCGCAGATATTAAAACTGTTCAGATTAAAAACATAGGCAACCATTGAAATTACAATAAATGTGATATTACGTATAAAATATTTTAAAGAAAAATTTCAAATTCTGCAAAGATTGATTGAGATATTATGCCACACTTTTACAGTTATTTTAATTTTGACAGTTTGGAATAATACACCACCCGTTGGATAACCCACTAATCATAGGTTATGAAGATTTTATGCTAATTTCAATCTTCCACTGAAATAAGGGTTTGAGACAATTTAATTAAATATTTCAAATTATTCCTTTTATGCGTAATACAAGGATCGTGATTAATTAATTTTCTTTATTTTGAGAAGTTATTTCTCTGTAGGAATGCTTTCGGTGTCAAAAATTTTTCTGTGCTTGCTATCTTTAAAAAATATTAGAACGTTTCCCTTCTTTTTCCTCGGCTTAGAGCCATATTATTAAGTCACTTGAAAACAAGAGTTTATCTGAAAAAAAAAGAAGAGTTTAATAAAAATTTATTCATTTCAGCGAAAACTTATAATCTCACAGCGAAAGCGATTTTGGAGAGAGTTCAGGGTTAGTATTTGGGGCACGTATTCTAAGAATTCAAGTTATATTTCTCACCCTAGTTGTAATTGTAGCTCTACTTCTAAACCCGAGTCTTCAATTATAACTTGATTTGAGTTTTAGCCGTTGGGTTTGAAGCTTGGTGTAGTAGAACAGTTAGGAAGGAAAGAACAGGAAAAAGTTTACCCTGTATTTAAACAGAATGATGTAGTATATGAAAATTCGTGAACGCAATGTTAAGGAACATGGCCCGCGGTAGCCTAGTGGTAGCGCGTTGGCTTTCTGTAATGAGGGTGCACGGATCTAATCCCGACAACCGCCTTTAAATAAATTCGTGTCTAGGTCGGATATCGGCAAGTTAAATCCGTAGACCAGAAAGTCCTTATGTGAGGTCAGTGGTTGGAGAAGGTTCGATCCCCCCCCCCCTGATAGGAGCCTGATAGGTAGCACCAGGGGTGGTGGTGTTGGTTTACCTATACTAGTAGTTCTCGACTTTGGGGGCGCCCACCCCCTGGGAGGGCGTAGAAGAATTTCAAGGGAGGCATGAGTTTTTAAAAAAAAGTAAAATAAAAATTAAAACTAACTGCAATTTAATATACTCAATTTTGCGATCACAATGTAACCGTAACGTATTTTCGACATACGAACACGATAATTGTCGTACACGATAATTGTTATAATTGTAAAAACACGATAATTGTCGTACGTCTGTATGTTGAAAGTGACCTGAGGTGTGCTTTGTCACAGTAACAACCTAATATTCAAAAACTTGTCAAGGACAAACAGTGCCAGCCCTCTCATATGTTGTGAAAGTGACTAGTATTACATGCCAACCTCACCTAGATCCTTGATTACCTCAAATATATTTGGTCTGTATCTAATTCTTTGATTTCATATGTTCTAATAAAAATATGTTCCAAATTGAGATATGTGTATTAATATTAAATTTTGTATATAAAATTATCTATTCTATATTTTCATTTAATAACCAGCTTCAGTTTCAAATTCCAATTTTACTACTTGTATTGACCACATATGGTGGTGGTGGTTGGGGAGGCGGGACCTCACAACAGTGTTCAAAGGGGGGGGGGGGGGCACAGAGCCTGAAAGGTTGAGAACCCCTTACCTATACGGTGCCCCCATTGTAAGCATCCAACGTTTCTCTCGTATGCTTCTTCTCGGGTCGAATCTCAAAAGACAATGTTCCTGCCACGTTATTTTTTAAAAAAATGTTCAGAAACAATGAAATTGAACCAAGTTAAAACGATAACATCATGCAGAGAAATTTTTTAACCCAAAATATGATACACGTGAAGTTCTATAATGATATGTATAATGATATATGATAAGAAAATGAAGATCTATCTTCAAGGATCATTAATATTGCGAAACATCAAGGCATATCGGAGAATATTTACTCTGGACTTGATTACAGAACTGTTCAAAAATATGTACAAATACAAAACCGAAAGGACGAAACTGATGCATACAATTCCGTTTATATATAGATAAAATTTTCAATTATTTTGATTTATTTCGATTCTGAACTAATAAGTAAAGAAATTCATAGTTGATCTTTATACCCAGGAAAGTTCTAACTATTCTCTGGTAGCGGTGGAGCACTAGCAATCCTTATACCCTTTGCGGTTGAAAAGGACAGATTTAAAGTCCATCTATTGCGCAGAAACATGGTGGTTTTCTATTGGCTCTAGTTGCTAGCTAGCAACAGTCGAAGTAACAAGGGATGTCAAGTTCTTAAACCACTTTCTCACCAACGGGAAATTTCAATGAAAGAGTTTTAAAACATTTTTATTTCATTGCATTTTAATATAATCAAGCAAGAACAAAAATACAAAAGATTTCTGATTGGAATACATTTGAAAGATATAATGAACAGCCGGTCAGCATTTCACAAAAGCACAGACAAAAAAACAAAACAAAACAAAAAACAGTAATCTACCAAATAAAAGTTAAAAAAATTAAATTAGTTTTATTTAATTTCAATTTCTGTCATAAAAATTATGAAAAATGAAATTTGAAGAAGTTGAACACACGCTTCCTTCAAAGTTATGTGAGCAAATATGATTCTTTTTTTTTTATCTATCGAGAAACGAAGTTGGGTATTCGTATTACAAGAGACAAAATAAATGAGTTTTCCCTCTCTCTTTCTAAATTTCCATTTCCAATATAAATTACCGCGACGACAAACATACCGAATCACAAAGTAGTGCATTATCGATTCTCATTAATTCGTTTCTGTTAATCAATGAGGGAGCGTTACATAATGGGAAAAAAAATAATAAGGTCACGTCACGAAAGATCTGCCTCTCTGCAACTGAAAGGTCATAGCTAATTATTCGAATGAGAGCGCATAAGTAACGCATAGTCCTTCTACCGCGGCCGAAGGGTCTTAGCATTTTCACCCTGACTCAGTTTAGATTCGAAGAAATTGGCCAACGAAAAATATGCCCAATGCTTACGAATCGCTGTGGGTGAGATCGCGTGCGAGAATGCAAAGGATGTTATCGGCAGGGTCGATTTCAAAAAAGTGGCACAACAGTAATCGCTATTAATAAGCGGTACCTTACGCGGAGTGTGGGTAGAGGCACGTTCACCCAGAGAATGAAATCTGAGTTTGGGTGCACAAAATGCGTAAAAGCGCGAAGACAGGAAAAGGGTTAGAAACGTTTAGTAATGATTAATAACGAATTTCACGCGTCAAAAAAAAAAATCATCTGTTTTCATGCGGCGAAATATATTTGAATATTCGGGCCAAGGTCGCACGCGCTTTCAATCGCATGCATAGGGATATTTTGGGAAACCTAATAAGAGTCTTAAAACGATATGTGTGTGTTTCCTTTTTACGCCTTGTATATTTTAGTAAAACAAAAACCGCATTAACACTTTTTCTACCATGTGACACACCGGTGATACACATTAAATTTTTTGTTGTGTGTCACAGGTGTGTCACATAACAGCAAAGGCGTTAGGGCCTGTTCGCATAGAATCCGTCAGCGTTACTCGTATTGACATATTATAAACCAATCACAGACCTTAACAATTTCGTGGGTAATCGTTTGGAGGTTTGTAATTGGTTAAATATATTTCAATACGAGTAACGCTGACGATGATGGATTCTATGGGAATAGGCTCTTAGACGTGCTTACTCATAAAAAAAAATAATGTAGTGGTCAAAGAAAAGCATCTACTAATAGAAATTCAAGAAAGAACGTCTCAAGATAGGAAGAAAAGAAACAGATGTATAGGGTGTTATGAAAATATAAAAAAGGAAAAGGGAAGAGAAAAGGCCTTAAAAACAGCAAAAAGGTGCCAACAAAGTGCAACATATGTGAAGTGTTTTATGTGTGACTTGTTTCACGAAAAGACATTAATTTTCTTTTATTTGTATCTGAAACCACTGGGGATGCACGTGACTCATAACGAATGTCACATCACCTAGAAGCCATGTAGATCACGTTCTGTTTTCAATTTTATTTTTAAAAATATGTTTATTTTTGTATTTTTCTAAGTGCAATAAACCATTTACAATAAATAACCAACGTCTATTATTTCTGCATGGCCTCTAGGAAAACGCCTAGCGCTTGTTCACATAGAATACATCAGCGTCAGCGTCACTCGTATTAAAATATATTGAACCAATTACAAATCTCCAAACGATTAGCCACGAAACTGTTAAGGTCTATGATTGGTTTAAAATATGTCAATACACGTAACGCTGACGCTGACAGATTCTATGTGAAGAGGCCCTTAATGTCCCTATGATGGCAGAGAATGTGTTAGGGCCTGTTCACATAGGAGTCCGTGCCGTTGCGTTAAGGAAAAGATGACGTTGAGACGAAAATAAACCAACCATAGGCCTCCAAACGATTAGCAATGAAATTTATAACGCCTATGATTGGTTTATTTTCGTCTCAACGTCATCTTTCCCTTAACGCTACGCAACGGACTCCTATGTGAACAGGCCCTTTATCTGATACTGGTGTACGTAAGAATGCTGAATTTAAAAGTTTACGCACGTGAACATAGTTTTTATAATTCGATTTTAATCTCAAACAACCATAAGTCAAATAATATCCGAATCTCACTAAGATTCGTATTATTCTCAAGAGAAACTGCGCCAGAAAAATTAAATTTTCAAGGCCGGAAGATAGTATGCCAAACGTCTAGTTGTGTACGGAAAAAATATCTCCCTTCTCTTATTTGGGTCGTTATGATCGTCTGTATGAGGCTGTATTAGAGCCAACTGTCAACGGCTAGCCCGTGTCTTGGCAAGTGCTCAGAGAATTGTGCGCGTTTCAGGAAGCTAGCGTTTGGAATGGTCAATAAAGATATATTTGACTGTCTGAGGGGAAAAAATCGATATACGCTTCTAGTAAAAGAATTTTTGGAATATTAGGGAAGGATATAAAAGATTCTGTCAGTTATTAAATAGGTCAATGTGAAATGGTGTGAGTCAGCGTTAATGTTTCGGATGGAAATGAGCCGTTGAAATTATTCGTCATCAGATCGATAACCACATGGTAATTGTCCGGAAGGTGACCAAAAGTCAAAGAAATAACTTAGAACAATCATTAATTGCTTTCTTTTCTATGTTGAATTAGTGAAACAGACATAAAGAATGCTAGAAGTTATGATACATCCAATAAATAAGTCTCAGCTAAGCTCTCTATCTTATCATAATAAACGACCAGTTGACGAGTTTGTGACACAAATCACAAATAGGCAAGAAATTGAATATATCATCCTCTATCGGATGTTAATTCTAGAATCATTATAAAAATACCAATTAGATATGGAAAATAGCATTTCACAAAACACGATAGGCTTCTCCTATCGTAGATAAAAATTACAGCTGACTTATATAGCTGTAGCTAACTAGTATAAAATTATAGCTGTAGCTAACTAGTATAAAATTATAGCTGTAGCTAAATATTATAGCATAAATTTCAGCTCTTCGCTCTCAATGTTTTAAACGTACACGCATACATTAATAGTTGTTGTGCGGGCTTGTGACGGCCCAGTGGTACAGTGCGCTGGCTTTCGGTACTGAGGGTGCTCGGATCGAATCCTGGCGTCGCGCCAAGAAAAATGCTTCCGTTCGTGTCGTCTCTTCATAGGGGGTAATGCTGTCTGCCTATTGGTGCCCCAACAATAAAATGGGCAGTAAAATTGCGGCGTAGTATAGGTGAATGTTTGACGACAAGTGCCTCCGCATTGAAAAAAATAAAAATAAAAATAATAAATAAATAAATAAATAAATAAAAAGTAAATAAATAAAAATAAAAAACATTAATAGTTGTTGTTGTTTCTAATGTCCCGTGGCCGGAAGTATTCCAGACATGCGGCCCGCGATGAACATTTTTGCGGCCCGGCCAATATATTGGCACACAATAATATATAATAATACAACCGTCGCAGAATTATAAGATAGGAAGAATTCGCTAAATATTTTTTAATTATACTCTTTTTTTGCTATTATTAAACAAAATGCGTATATTTATGTTGAATATACTGTAATTAGGTAAATAAAACTACGTTTCTATTAATATTGATTTTTTTGCGGCCCACTTATAGTTAAACCTTGTTTGTTTGGCCCAAGTTAGCCTTTGAGATTGACGCCCCTGATATAGGCTAACGGGCTGAGGAGTGAGGCTCCGGTTTACAATGGGACCACAAGGGTCGGAATTCTATTTACCCAGGTGTCACCTCAATTCTGACCGAGCACCCCCGACGGACGACATCTGGGGGGTCGTACCCTGTCCCACCCTCTCTGACATCATAGAGGTATTTTTCGGTCAACGTGTATAACGGTCCCATATCGGGCCTAGATATGGAGGTATTGAATGGCGCTTATCGGGATTCGATCCGAGCACCCTCGGCACTAAAACCCGACGCGCTACCACTAGGATACCTCAGGCCCATACATTATTAGAGAATATCAGAATAAACAAATAGAAAATCATTACGATCCGAAGTAAGTCTAAAGTAATTTAATCGAGCATTGTGAGCACTGTACATTGAGACCCTATATAGCGCAAGAAAATATAATTTAAGGAATGTTTGACGTAATGATTGATGATTTCTGGGAATTTAGGAGAGTTCCTAACCGGTTCAATGATTTGAACTTTAACTGTAAGTATCGTGGCGTGAGAGCTATGTGTGCGTTGTTTCAGACAGCAAATCTTCGTGCTTTAGACGACGAGAAGACCTTCTACCTGACATTTCGTTCGTGTTTCATTTAGGAATGAAACGAGTTTTCTTACAATTCACAGTAAAACAGATTGACCATGAGAGTTACAATTTTCTATCAAAAAACAGAAAAAATACATATCAAAATGTTGTTATCCGACATATATTAATCAAAATGTTGGAAACATTTCTAAAATTTCAAATACAGCTTAAAGTAGTATTAAACCTATTTATTTTGATTAAAGATACCTTATATTCTTTAATTATATTTTACAGGCCTTGTAACAGAGCGTCTAGTACACACAGGCGTTTTAATTTTCATGATAACCTTGTTTTATATCCACTTGAGAAATAAATTATTTTTACAAGTTAATAACATTCTATCGATGAATAACAAAGGAATCAGTAATTTCCGTATCACTGCATACGAAAATAGAGCTAAAGTAATTCCTTTTTCTCAACTCGTCTTTTTAAATTTTTGTTGTGGCTCAGAGTTTTTGCGATTTAGCTGATTTTTTTTCGGAAATGAAAAAGGATAACTTGCTTCCGGATCTGTAGCTTCAAAAATTAGCATATTCTCTATCGACCAACCAAACATTTTTTATGTACTATATTACTTCCAATCTATACAATACACCAGACAAGACCCGACATAGCACATAAGGCCTTCTAGGGTTGAATCAGTCCATGCCAGTGAATATGCTGCCACCACAGTTTAGACCGAGTACCCTCAGGGATGACATCTGGAGAGCTCGTACCCTTCTCCTACCCCTACAAACTCCATGGATACCGGTCTACATATTTAAAGTACCACAGCCGGCATAGACACGAGAGCATTCTGGAGTGCTTGTCGAGACTCTAACCGAACACCTTCAATACCCAATCCCAGCGCGCTAACTTCTAGGATGATCCAGGGACTTTTTTATATTACTTATATTATATCTTTCATATGATTTTATGAAATGCGGGATTTCCATCTAGCAGAGAAGAGGTAATAGGAATGCATACATGATATACCTATGAATACGAGTACTAAAGCATATGACAGTTTCCGTTTCCATGTATGCAAGAAAAAAAAAATGAATTTCTCATTTTCAGCTTTCTCTTTTATTCGCTGTCATAGACCGGAACATTTTAAATTGCAATATTGTTTCCCATTAATAAAATATGAACAGATCAATTTTGTATTTATATGTTGGAGGATCATCAGGGTAACATTAAATCTAACACTATGACGGTCACCTTGTATTAATAGGATTGGTTTATGACGTCACACACCTCTCTACCGGTCCTAGATATCAAAGCTGACGCATCAAGCATTTTTTTACCCATCATCGCCAAAAGTCGACATTTTCATCTGATGCTTATAGATGCATTCTTTTCTGTGCGAGTCTTTTCTTAAATGACCCTTTAATACACTTTATTGAAATTTAAATCTCACAGGAGAGGGAAATTTAAAGTTTCAGGCTTCTCCCCATTCCCATATTTGCATTATAGTACCTCCAGTAACGCTTATTTCGTGTAGATAGTTCCATTGAAAGATATTTTACTCTGAATTACACATTGGCATGTATGTATGCAACATATCTCCTTAGAAAGAGAGGTCATCGAATTTCTCCAATAGCCGAATAGGAAGGTTTTAACTTCGACATTTTCTAAACTGGTGTTGAAAAAGCAACAAAGGTACTGCGTGGTTTGTGTTTTGGAGAGATTTGGAAACAAGATGGGTGTCGTCTCATGAATTAGCTTACAGTTCTACACCTTTCTACATTTTTTCTGAGTCTTCTGTATATCTGAGCTGGCGTATCAGACATTTTGTAGCCCATTGTCGATAAATGAGGTCGCCATTTCGATATGATGAACTTCTCCTTTAAGATTTTTTGAATACCATCTTTTGTAAAAGGTAAAGAACTTTATAAAGTTTTTTTAAAGGGGGGAGGGATTTAAAATTTTATGCTTCGTGATTATCCAAATTCGAAGAGTAAATAAGCCTACCTCCAAAAAACTTATCAACAGTTTTATATGTTCTCTTTAAAGATATTTATTCTTTAATTTATATAATCACTTCTAAATATGCAACGATTAAGATCAAAGAGAAATATAGATGAGTACGTATAGTAGCCGAAAAATGAAATTCAAATCGAAGTTTTCGTAAAGTAGAGATAAATTTTCAACATTGGTATTGCGAGGCACGTGTTTTGTTTTGTTGAGACTGGGAAACAAGATGGCTGTTGATAAGGCAGCCTTGATATTTAGAAGCTGTAACTCTTCCAGAATATAGTGATTAATAGTAGGCTTGAGATGACTCCAACTAATACTCATTTTTGGGCCAAATATGGTTACTAAAGTAGTTATGGCAAACCCGTCAAAGTATTTCGTCCCACATACGCGATCAGTTTCTAACACGGCCTTTTCCTCGCACTGGATATCTCGTTGCTTGGAAACCGACATCTAGTGTTATCGCCACAATATTTTGTATTTCTCTGTATTCTTAATTATGTAATCAAACTTATAATTAAACACTAATCGTGTATACCCGTTGTAAAAAAAAGAGTTTAATCTATGAGTTTGTTTTCATTATAATGAACGCCAAGCGAATAATGTATTAAAAATCTCCGCACCATACTGAATTCTTAAGCACTATAAAGAAAACACTTCATTAAAGTCGGCGATGTATCTTATCTCATAAATAAGGCCCCCCGATAAGACGATTAATAGTAATAATCTAACAGAAGCTCTTAATTTATTCGGAACTACTAGTTAGTGAAGAGGTTAATAAATCTTCCCGAAATGTCCTTTAAAAGTGAAGCAGCAAAAAAGGCCTATTCCGCCGATGGTAAATAACGGTGTTTACTCACTAATTCCACGATATTATTTTGAGATATAGGCGCTCATGTTAGATCTGCTGAATCACCGTTGCTGTGCCAAGAACTGTAATTAGGGCGGATCGAGCGGCGCAGCTGCCGCCAGCGTTGCCCTAAGTAATGCACGAACTTTCTATCTTAAATGTAAATTTTTAATGATGATATAATGCGGCTTGCTGCCGTTCGCTGGCAGGATCAAGAGTTACAAAAATTGGATTATGACATAGTGCAGTATGGGGTATATGTATTATACTAAATATATATATAACTTTTATATAACCAGCATCGATCAAATGGTGATCAAAAGTAGCATCACGAAGCCATCTATAAGTTTATAGCTTCATGACTAGCATGCATAGCGTAAATGTGTTATACTATATATAAATGTGGTATATAATTGGTATCTACCAAATGCTTCGGCTCTTTAGCAGGCAGTCAAAGTTGCAGTAACTAGGTGTTGAACCCTCGGTACCTGTTGTTATGTAAAAACTAGAAATCGATCGAAACTGGCTTCACTGTAGGTCCAGATGTAATTAGCCTTTGTGTGGCAAAAGTATGGGGCATATGTATTATACTAAATATATATAACTTTTATACAACCAGCATCGATCAAATGGTGATCAAAAGTAGCATCACGAAGCCATCTATAAGTTTATAGCTTCATGACTAGCATGCATAGAGTAAATGTGTTATACTATATATAAATGTGGTATATAATTGGTATCTACCAAATGCTTCGGCTCTTTAGCAGGCAGTCAAAGTTGCAGTAACTAGGTGTTGAACCCTCGGTACCCGTTGTTATGTAAAAACTAGAAATCGATCGAAACTGGCTTCACTGTAGGTCCAGGTGTAATTAGCCTTTGTGTGGCAAAAGTTAACAGTAGCGCTCTCAACCAACCAACCAATTAATCGTTATATTGACATATTTTTTCCCTATTTTGTCACCAGGAGTGGTTTCATGATCATTTGTCTTTTGGATTTAAGAAAAAAATATGGATAATATTTTTAATCACTTTAGACAAGGTTTGCCAGCTCTCACTGGGAAAACGCATATTATAAATCTAAAAAAATAAGGAATATTATTTATACATTTATAATATTATGAAAGGAATACGGAAATTAATATTTTAGTTTTTAATATAATCAGTAATTTATTTTTTTTTCATAAAATATCTTTCGCTTTTTCATCAATCCTATTTTCTTGGGGCACTCAGCAGCTTTCCATAAAGTAATACGGCCCTCGTCACATTTCGAGTTGAGCAGTCTTGCTTTAGAGTAGAGGTCCCCAAACTTGTTTGTCCCGTAGACCACATGCTGGTTTTTTCTGTTTTGGGTAGACCCCCCTGCTTTCCTAATATTGATTTTTTACAAATTCATCAACTTTAAATGTGTTTTTGAAGCTGACACAGAGCTACTCACTTTGATAGGGTTTACTGTAGAGTGAAAAATTTTAAAATAAAAAAAGGTTAGTTTTATAGTTATACATTTATTAATTAAAGCGACACAAAATGCAAATCTAGTAACATTTTTACATAAAATAAATACACAACAAAATCAATGCTTTTAAGCAGATTTTGTTGATGGGAGGGATGAGACTAATGCATTGATAGCAAAATTTCAGTAATTGGCTTCAATTTAGTCAGGTTTAACCTTAAATCTCTTCGACGAGTGATTTCCAATCTGTTTCTATTTTTTGTAAGGAGATTGGCAACCGCACTGAAACCCCTTTCCATGAGGTATGAAGATGGAAAAGCTATCAAAAACTTTCTCGCATAGGTACTATCTGTGTTAAGTGGATTATTACAATTACGGGAAGCCAAAATTTTGATGGCAGCCTTCTTAACTCGTGGACCCCATTTACATCTCATGCACCCCCAATTTATTTTTTCACTGCGATGGACCTCTTGCAGGTCGGAGTTGACCCCTGGGGGTCCATATAGACCACTTTGGGAATGACTGCTTTAGATAATAAAAAAAATCACATTTTTTCGGGATGATTTTTGCTTCGAGGAAAATGTCTTCTAAATGTCAACAATCTTTAACACCTCTTAACCAAAATAGACCAAAGGAACGCTGCGTAGAATTCTGTAGATATCTTGCAGCATTTTTTTCTGTAGATATCTTAAGCATTTTAGACAGATCCTTTTAAGAATGGCTATTCATGAAAAATTCCATTCCAGATAAGACAAATGCATACAGTAGGGTACGCTTACACAGTACAGCATAAATATACTGTACAAAGCTATCCTCGGGGAATATATGAGGTTTGTGTTATTTCATTCTAAAAGTTCAACAGCATCTTTCAAGCTAAGAAAATAAAAATGGGCTTCTATTTTTCTTTTCTTAGAGAGTCTTGTATTCCACACCTCTAATTCCGTGTTAAGAGTTTAAAGGAAACAAGTAATATAAAAACAAAATTTTTTAAAGTCAATTCCTACTTAGGTCAACAAAGAAAAATTTGAGTGTGAACTAATAGTAGGAATTGAAAAAAATGATTGCCTGCCAGAACCTTGCCTACTGTGCGAGATTAGGAGGGGGGGAAGAGAGAGAAAAAGTTTGTCAGGTTAGGGATTCGATCCCGCAACCTACAGGACGGGAGGAGCCCGCGCTACCGCAGTGCTACCGTTTACAGAGAAAGAAGAGGTAAATTAATATTCAAGAGCAAGAGACGCTCTACGTCTAAAACTAAAATCGATTAATTAAATTTAATTAATGAATTAATATTTGAAAAAGCTTTATTAACATCAAGTGTCATCCACTACAAGTTTAAAAAAATGTATTTGAACTTGAGTGGATGAATAAAAAGTATTTTATTAACGATTGAAAATTTGAACAAGATATATATAGGGAGAGTGTGAACTAATAGTAGGAATTGAAAAAGAGCACTTCTTTACGCTACACGACTTGAGAATGCTATTTTTTAGAACAATTTTTTTCTTCAGATTAAAACACTTTTTAAAAATATAGTCATATGTCCTATCATTTCCTCCAATTAGAACTAGTTATACGAAAACTCAAAATGAAATTTATATATTTATCCACCACAATTTTGTGCTCTCCCCTGGGAGAAGTGGTTCCTCTTAAATCATTACCCTTCTTTTCACGAGAACTCTCGATTTCATTGATTCATGGGAAAATAAAAAACGATGACTTGGCTGCTGGTAGCAAATGTAATGCAGTCGTTTACATTACGAAGAATAAAAGACCTAATAAATGTTTTAAAAAAATATTGAACCATGAGTCTTCAATCATCGGTAAAACGCTTCCAAAAATAACAGCAATTATCTTCATTTCCGTATTGCTCTCTGCGGTGACGTAATGATAAACGTAAATCAAACCTTATTTCTTCCTGCATGGCTGTCATAACATTTATGAATATTAGCACGTGTAAAGCTATTCTTTATTCTGGGCGTCGACGCAAATAACAAAAATTAGCTTCGGAAATCGGTTTCTTTCAATGATGACCTGGGAATCGTCTATCAGTTATGAAGAGTTTGTTCAAGGACTTGTGTGAGAGGGCAATTACGTGGAGTATGAAACCCAATTTGCATTTTAATTATTTCAAGTGTTTACATGCAATGTTCGAAGATAAGAAATGAAGTTTCCCTCCGAAAGCTTGTAAACATTTAAAATTAATTAAAAATGTGCAAGCAATTAAATTTTTATACAAGAAGTATGGAATTATAGAGGTAAAAAACATGGTAGATTGTACGATGGCGGCAGATATTTAAAAAAAAAATTCCAGGCAACAAATTTTAATAAACAGTCGCAGTAGAAGTGACATAATTAAGCAATTCAAATACATAAACTTTTAAATATTAGACATTATAAAACATAACAGATCGCATATTATACTAAAAAAGAGAAAATATGTATAGTTTCAATAGTACTTTACTTTCAATTAATATACGTGTCTCTTTGCATATATTTGGGTACACCCATTGACCTTTCAACGGGCGCGCCCGTGTACAAAGTGCAACATTTTCGTAATTTTGAACAGTTTGTTTTTACATGTAAGGTTTGAATGTTCTATGCAGTTTCTATTTATAGCTACATACTTTCTAATGCAGGTCTGATTCTCTAACCCTTGTATTCCTTTCCATTCATTGTTAGTCGTGATTTAACCGTGGTAAACCAGTGATTATACTGGATTACAATACGACAAAAGCAGGAGTTGATGTAGTCCATGCAATGTGCAACTATTTCACGGTATCCTGCCTATCACGAAGATGGACAATCTTATTGTTTTTTAGGTTTTGGGACATAATAAGAATCAGTTTGCAAGTTGTCCTTAAATCCAATAAACCGTACAGTTTTGAAATAAGACGATTGTATCTGCATTACTTGGTCTTTAATAATAAATATTTCTCAATATTATTAACATTTTATATTTTGTCATAAAAAGAAGAATTATTATTTTCAATCTGAAAAAAAAAGTTTATTACAAAAGGAATAATCAAGGTTGAAAGAGACGTTGCACTCTGTGCCACGCGCGCCTGCTGGTGTTCCAAACATCGGCGCGACCGCTGAAGGGTTAAAAAGTATTAATTATATAATGCGTTTTACAGATTAAAAAACTAATTTAGAACTATTTTCTGACAAGTAGACACTTAATGATTAAAATGCAGATGGAGTTTTCACATTCGGCGTAGGACATTGTCCCTGTTAAAGCTACACTAGCATTGTCTCAACACAGTCCCCTTTATTACATTATCCTATGGCTTTTTTATACGCCAATAACATAGTGTGTGTGTTATATATATATATATATATATATATGTATATATATATACACTCAAGAGCCAAAACATTATGAGCACCCCTACATTTTGCAATGAATTCGCCAGGATGACGTGGAAGGCACGTGATCAGGTGGAAGTGGTATTTAACTGCTGCTGGAGAGTCTGAAGAATCATTCTTTCACTTACTTCTGTGTGTGATGGGAAAGGCTGCGGATCTAAGCGACTTTGATAGAGGGCAGATTGTAATGGCTCGAAGGCTCGGAACAAGTATTTCCGAAACTGCACGACTCGTGGGTTGTTCGCGACCTACAGTTGTTAGTACTTATGCAAAGTTGATGAATGACGGTGAAACCAGCAGTAGACGACATGGTGTTGGACGTCCACACGCTATCAAAGAAAAAGGTCGTCGGAGACTGTCTCGCATGGTGAAGCAAAACCGGAGCCAGACAGTGGCTCAGCTGACAGCCCAATACAATGCAGGGCCAAGTAGAATAGTATCGCAGCACACTGTTCAGCGGACACTGTTGGATATGGAGCTACGCAGCAAACGTCCCACTCGTGTGCCTTTGCTGACCAAGCGTCATCGCCAACTGCGCCTGCGCTGGGCCCGGGAACATCGCGACTGGTCCATGGATCAGTGAGAGAGAGTTGCCTGGTCAGATGAATCACGGTTTGTCATTCATCACGCCGATGGCCGTGTCAGGATACGCCGTCTTCCAGGCGAACTGTTGCTCCCTCAATGTACAGTAGGTCATACACAGGCCGGTGGTGGCGGTATTATGCTTTGGGGGACGTTCTTTTGGGCGTCTCTGGGACCCGTGGTTGTGGTAGAGCAGACCATGAATGCTACAGGGTATCTGAACATTATTGCGGACCAGTTGCACCCTTACATGGCCTCTGTTTTTCCAGCTGGAAATGGAATGTTCCAACAGGACAACGCCCCGTTTCACAAGGCTAAAATTGTGTTGGAGTGGTTCCAGGAACATGATGCTGAATTCCAGTTAATGTCCTGGCCGCCTAACTCACCGGATCTCAATCCGATAGAACACATTTGGGATGTCATGGGACGGCAGCTCAGAGTTCAAAGACCACCAATTCGCAATATCTCGGATTTGCGTGACCGTTGCTTAAACATCTGGTACAATCTGTCTCCGGCCATCTACCAAGGACTTGTGGCATCCATGCCAAGGCGGGTTGAAGCTGTGTTGCGCGCCAAAGGTGGGCCAACTCGTTATTGACAGGTGGTCATAATGTTTTGGCTCTTGAGTGTATGTATATATATATATATATATATATATATATATATATATATATATATATATATATATATATATATATATATACACTGCTCAAAAAAATTAGGGGAGCAAGCAAAGAAATGAAGAAAATCGTGCGAGACAGCCACGTATTGGCATAAAATGGATAGTACACGCGTATCAATGCGCAATACAGAAAAAAAGACGTAAAAAAATTTTTAATTAAGCTTTAATTCTTTGAAAATCTGGAAAAAAACATGAAAAGATGATTTAGGGCAACAATTTGGTTACATGTAAACGATAAAAAAAAAGTATTGTTTAGAAATGATGCAAGATTTTTAATATGGCGTGTGGTCTCCTCGAACAGCTAAGACTGCTGCAGACCCGTTTTCCATGAATGCGATGATGTTATCGATAAGACTTTGGGGAATACTGTTCCACTCCTCAAGAAGTGCAATCTCCAAGTCTCGGAGAGTAAAAGGAGGTCTTGGCCTCGCAGCAATGCGTCGTCCGAGCATGTCCCAAACATGTTCGATTGGATTCAGGTCAGGAGAGCACGCTGGCCATTCCATACGCTCTATTGTTTCAGCTTCAAGCGTGTTCTCCACAAGACGATCTGTATGCGGTCTGGCATTATCATGCTGGAAAACAAAGGAATCTCCAATGGCTGCAGCGTAAAGTATGAAATGAGGTCTCAGTATCTCGTCTGCATACCTTCGGGCCGTCAAATTACCATTCCGAATGATATGCAGGTCCGTACGTCCACCTATGCTGATTCCACCCCATACCATAAAACCAGCTCGTCTGTATTGTGACCTTTCACGAACGAATGTGGGGTTATTTCGAGTGCCCCTTTCCCTCCATACCAAAACACGTCGGGTGTCACACTCCAGACTGAATCGGGACTCGTCTGTAAACAGCACTTGGCTCCGATCATGTTGCTCCCAATCTCGATGTTCAGCAGCCCATCTTCTTCGGGCCGCACGGTGGCCTGAAATCAACGGAATGCAGACCATTGGCCTAAGTGCATAGAGACCTCCCTGATGAAGCCTATTATGTACTGTTTGGCTGGACACCCTTCGTCCTGTTGCCAAGAGCAATTGTCTTTGCAGCTGAGTAGCATTGTCTGTTCTGTTTCGACGAGCTGTTAACAGTATATACCGGTCATCAGTTGCTGTAGAGGCGCGTGGCCGACCTTGCCCTGGTCGAGTCTAACATTCCCTGTTTCTTGGAATCAATTCCACAGCCTTACAACGACACTTCTGGTGACTCCAACAGCGTACGCTGTGTTTGCCCGGATTCAAGTCAGCCTATAATACGCCATGCCATGGATTCAAGTAAATCCCGTTGTTGAGACATTTTCTTGTCACCTTTTCTCAAAAAGAATAACTGAGCAATCGAATTTCACAGTTAAGGCAGTGAAACAGACGTTTCTGCAATATCCCAATTTCCGCCCTTATGTTCTTTTTCTGGTTTTTGACGTCATGAACTTTGATTTGCATATGAAGTTTTCTTCTTCTGTTTCCTGCTAGGCTTTAAATTACGGATGATTCATTTTATGTTACTTATCGGTGTAAGTATTTGCGTAATTTCGTTAAAACCATGTGCTCCCCTAATTGTTTTGAGCAGTGTATATATATATATATATATATATATATATATATATATATATATATATATGTAGAAAAGGGTATAACGCCTGCTAGGAGGATTTCCTGCTATGCTTTCCATGCAGACGACAGCGCCCCTTGGATAGAGCAAAGGAGCGAAGGGTGATGGAGAGGGGAATGAACTTTCGTCGAGACGAGACGTTGAATTGAATGCGGCAGACGGCTGCGATCCCTTTCTCCGTTTGGCAAAATTTGCCCAGCAGCAGACGTGCTGCGACGTAACTTGGAACCATAACTATTGTAAATAATTGTTCTAATGTAATACAGTATTTGTGTTTAAGCAGTGACTCTGTCTTTAGTTGAGTACTGTCTTACTGAGTATAAGGGAATCTAGTTCCGCCGTGCAGTACGCGGGCAGATTTCTACAAAAGTGGGGGCCCGGCCGGGATCGGATCAAGGAAAAAGACAACCGGCCATTGAAGTGTGCAGAAACATCGGATTGACGTGAGTACATTATTGCTATAAATAATTAAGATGTCGTACTTAGCCAGTGCCAAAAAGGCAGATTTATTGACTCTGGTTCATGAATTAGACATAGAGGCCCCAGAGAACCCTATAATCAAGCAATTAACCACCCTGATCACTACATCAGAGGGTTATGACGAGGAGTATGTGAAACCCCTCCTGGCGAATATTAAGGCTGAGCGTGAAGCTCTTGAGGCCGAAGCCAGAAAGCTTGAAGCCGAGAAAAGACAACAAGAATTTGAGTTGCGAAAATTAGAGCTAATGTATGCGTCGGAGAGAAATAATGAGACAGCAGTACCTGCGAGTTCAGGTAATAGCGTTAAAAGCGAAAGCATAATGAAATTAATAAACAAGTACGAAACCAACAGTGACATTAGTGTGTACCTGTCCTTGTTTGAGAGGCAGATCAAGCGCATCGACGTTCCAAAAACAAATTGGGTCATGTACCTAATGGGACTACTGCCGATGGACATAGTCAATTTAATAGCGCGAGAGCCTGAACCCGAGGCAAACGACTACGACTATATTAAGAAATTGTTATTAAAAAGGTTCCGTTTGAGTCCTGAACAGTTCAGGCAAAAATTTGCTACACACAAAAAAGAAGCATCCGCTTCATGGCGTGATTTCGCTTTTGAAATTAACAACTTCTTCGAGGAATGGATAGGAGGTTTAAAAATAGAAAAGTATGAGGACCTCAAAGGGCTCATAGTGACCGACCAACTGAAACGTAAAATACCGAGTGATATGCGCGAACACTTTATAGATGATTTGCCCAAAATAACAAAGATCGACGATCTTGTCAACAGATTAGACGAATACGAAGCAGTGCGGTATCATTTGAAAAAAGAAACGAATCGGGAGGTCAAAGCTTTAGACGAGAAAAATAAAAAGCGCTTCAATAGAGATTTCGATAAACGGAAAACACAGCCAAGCGTCCGTGCTCGTCAGGATTATACTAACCCAAATTTGAAGTGTTTTAATTGTAATGAGATTGGGCATAAATCAGTAGATTGTAACAACAGAAGTGATGAAATAAGATGTTTTAAATGCAAGCGTTGGGGTCATAAGGCAAATGATTGTCATAATAAGGAAGTTAATAGAACTGTAGTTCGTAGTTCTGAAAATTGTACAAGTAAAATTGTAAAGAAGATTGTAATACTTGGAAAGGAAACAAATTCCTTAATTGACACTGGAAGTGATGTCACAATGATAAAGTGGGAATTTTATGTCGAAATTGGTTCTCCAGCATTGAATTATAACAATGTAACATTAATAGGTATTGGAGGTGAGGGAACGTCACCCATAGGTTATTTCTGCTCTGAAATATTGATTGATGAATGTGTTGTGTTTACTGATATTTTTGTGCTTAAAAATTTATGCAGTGATGTGGTAATAGGTTTAGATGTAATCAATAAATTAAATATTTCTATAACGGGAAATGAAATAAGCATCTCAGGGAAACGCGAGGATATGCGAGTGAACTATGCCCAAATTATGCATAAGCAAAACGTTCGATTGCGGCAAATATCCGGCAATAATCCAGTCGGTTTTGCAACGAAATCACAAGAAAAGTGTAATGAAACTGCTAATAAATTCTTGGCTCAAGTGGCAAATGCAGTAAACATTGAAGAAGTTGATTTGTATCACATCGTGAACTCTTCATTGAGGAATGAATTAATGGGGCTTATCCAAGATTACAGACCGATTAAAAACAAAAACACCGGACTGAAAATGAAAATTATTTTGACTGACGAAATTCCGATAAGTCAGCGTTCGCGTAGGTTACCTTTCGCTGAACAAAAAATCGTGGAGTCTCAAATACAGGAGTGGTTGCGAGACGGTATAATAAAGCCGAGTAGTTCTAATTATTCAGCGCCCATAGTCTTGTGTAAGAAGAAGGATGGATCATCCAGGCTGTGTGTAGACTACAGGAAATTAAACAAAAAAATCATTAAAGACCATTTTCCTTTGCCTGTAATTGAGGACGTGTTAGACCATCTCGAACAATCAAAAGTATTCACTACCCTTGACTTAAAAAACGGATTTTTTCATGTGGACGTGGACGAAGAAAGTACTAAATATACAGCGTTCGTCACACATGAGGGACAGTATGAGTTTCTGAAGGTACCCTTTGGTCTCGCTGTAAGTCCAAGCGTATTTCAGCGATTTATCTGCTGTGTGTTCAGGGAACTGTTGAGAGATAACACTATAGTTATCTACATGGACGATATAATAATTCCATCCCGGAATGAAGAGGAGGGATTAGAAAAATTAAAACGCGCCCTTAAAGTAGCGTCAGATTATGGATTAGAGCTCAATTTTAAGAAGTGTCAATTTTTAATGCGCAAAATTGAATTCCTTGGTTACGTTATTGAGAATGGAACAATTCGGCCCTCTGAAAGCAAAACCTTGGCAGTCAAAAAATTTCCAGAGCCAAAAACAACTAAACAAGTGCAAAGTTTTCTCGGTCTTACCGGGTATTTTAGAAAGTTTATCCCTCAGTATTCGAGGATAGCTAAACCCTTGAGTGATCTACTTAGAAATAATACAGAATTTAGGTTTGGGCCCGAACAGAGAGAAGCTGTTCAGAAACTTAAGGGAATGCTTTCACAAAGCCCCGTTCTACACATCTTTAAGCAGGGGGCAGAAATGGAACTGCATACAGATGCAAGTAGTCATGGATTCGGTGCAGTGCTACTGCAGAAATCTGATGACGACAAACTCCATCCAATTCATTTTATGAGCAAAAAAACTACACCCCAACAGGAAAAGTGCTGTAGCTACGAATTGGAAGTGCTTGCGGTTATTGAATCCGTGAAGAAATTTAGACACTATCTACTGGGTTCGAAGTTCAAGATTGTAACAGATTGTGATGCATTCAAGAAGACTCTCGACAAAAAAGACCTTACTCCTAAAGTCGCAAGATGGTGATAGCCCTCGAAGAATTTGATTACGAGATTGTTCACCGACCAGGGAAACAAATGAATCATGTGGACGCTTTGAGTCGTAACACCGTCTTCATAGTCACCCGGTCACATAACGAAGTAACTGCCAGGATTTTAGCGGCTCAAGAGGAAGATGAATATGTAAAAACTATAAAAGCTCTGATAAGGAAAGGAGGAGAAAAGCACGCGAACCGACAAAGAGATATTCAAGAACCCGCAAGATTTCCCCCACGCGAAATCACGGATGCACCCCCAAGTGCGAGCCAGACACCCCTCTCTAGTGAAGGAAACAAATGTGAGTTCAACGACCTCGCTGGTCAGGGAGAAAGTGAAAGTAGAGCCGCGAAAGAAAAAATGTCACCCTCCCACATAAGAGAAGAAGGGGAGATAAATGACTATTTAGTGAAGAACGAGGTGTTATACAGATTTGAAAATGGAAGAGAATTGTTAGTCGTTCCACAGGCAATGCAGCAACAAATAATAAAAGAAATACATAATAAAGGTCATTTTGGCGTCGCGAAAACAGAAGAAGCTCTGAAACAAGATTTTTACATCCCCAAAGCTAGAAAACAAGTAGAAAATGTTATAGCCAACTGCGTTGATTGCATTTTGGGTAACAAAAAGCGGGGGAAAATGGAGGGTTTCTTGAATCCCATCCCAAAGGAGGCTACTCCGTTGAGCACCTATCATATTGATTTCGTTGGCCCGCTTCCATCTACGAACAAAAATTATAACTACATTTTTACAGTGGTGGATGCTTTCACGAAATTTACATGGTTGTACCCAGTGAAATCCACTACGACTCGAGATGCACTGGACAAGCTAAGATCACAACAGACTACATTTGGAAATCCGAATAGAATAATAACAGATAGAGGAGCTTCTTTCACCTCAAAAGAATTCAGCGAGTATTGTGCAGAGGAGTCAATACAGCATCTACAAATTACGACGGGAGTTGCTAGAGGGAATGGTCAGATCGAAAGAATTCACGCAATATTGATCCCAATATTAACGAAACTTTCCCTCGCCGATCCTACCAAATGGTTTAAGTACGTTGACTCCGTGCAAAGAATAATTAATAGTACGACCTCCAGAAGTACTAAGTGGTCACCGTTCGAGCTCCTGACAGGAGTGAAAATGAAAAGTAAAGAAGACTTAAGACTCAAGCAGTTACTAGAAGAGGAAAGCGTTGCGTGCACTCTAAAAAATCGGGAAGAAATCAGGGAAGACGCCAAGAGAAATATCCTGAAAATTCAAGAAGAAAATAGGAAAACGTTCAATAAAAAGAGGAAGAAACCAAATGTATACAAGGAGGGAGAACTCGTCGCCATCCAAAGAACGCAGTTTGGATCGGGACTGAAGCTGCGGTCAAAATTCCTTGGACCTTATCGTGTGACAAGAGTTAAAGCCAATGACCGCTACGACGTAGAGAAACTTGGCAACCACGAAGGGCCGAACGTAACTTCAACGGCAGCAGACCACATGAAGCCGTGGGCCACCGCTGTCTAATAACCGAAAAATTGGACATCTTTATGGGGTCCAGATATCCTTTTTTGTTTGTTTGTTTGTTTTGTTTTGTTTTGTTTTGTTTCTTTATATGCAGATGAAGTTTGAACTTGATGTAGCGTTCTAGAGAGAAGGTTCCTGTACCTATGCTTCTGCACAGATGTCGACATACACCTGAGTGATGGAGGGACATTACCTGCTTCCGAGGACGTCAGCTTTTAGGACGGCCGAGGTTGTAGAAAAGGGTATAACGCCTGCTAGGAGGATTTCCTGCTATGCTTTCCATGCAGACGACAGCGCCCCTTGGATAGAGCAAAGGAGCGAAGGGTGATGGAGAGGGGAATGAACTTTCGTCGAGACGAGACGTTGAATTGAATGCGGCAGACGGCTGCGATCCCTTTCTCCGTTTGGCAAAATTTGCCCAGCAGCAGACGTGCTGCGACGTAACTTGGAACCATAACTATTGTAAATAATTGTTCTAATGTAATACAGTATTTGTGTTTAAGCAGTGACTCTGTCTTTAGTTGAGTACTGTCTTACTGAGTATAAGGGAATCTAGTTCCGCCGTGCAGTACGCGGGCAGATTTCTACACACATATATATATATATATATATATATATGTGTGTGTGTGTGTGTGTGTGATAATAATCACATTTAGAAAATTTAGCACAAGGGGATTGATGTGCAGAACTTATCGGAGATGCAGTCGGCACGAGGGTGTTGATCATACAGTAAATCGCTGCGCACAACTTGGAGAGATGCAGCCGAGCGTAGTGAAGATCCAGGGAAGAACGTACGAGATTTAGGAGAAACAAACATGGAGCCATTGATGAAATGCAGAAATTCCAAGACGTGCTTTATTTATCAGAAGGCATTAGCTGCAGTGGCCACATGACTTGTCCGGCGTCCATGCCAGGACGAGACGTGAAAACAGCAGTGCTTACATTGGAGAGTTAAGAGAAGAGCATTGTTACACCGGACAGTGGACAAGAGGTACGACAGCAACGAGAGTTAGAAACGAAGAGAGAAAAGTCTTCTGTTCATGCAATATTAAATGGGTGTTTTGCGATATTGACGCCAGAGGGCCTAAACTACTTAATATTTTACTTGGGCGTCTTTAGGTTCGTGGAGTTCACGTGTCCACTTCGGTTATCCCGGGGACTGATAGATCCCGCGCTTGTTAGAGCTGCGACCTATTGACCTGCGAGCAGGATAAGTGGCCATAAAGTTCTTGTAGTGTGGTTTCGACATTATAAAAGGCATAAATCCAGGGTGGTTCGAGGGCTCTTCAAGAATTTTGACACTATACTGACATTCGGAATCTCATAAACTTCTAACACTCATATCTGGGGATGTTATTGAGTTCAGATAGTTCACATGCCTGCTTAATGATCTGCAGGGCTAATATAAATGATCTTATTTTACTTTTAGGTTGCAATTTTGGAAAGGGGGTCGTGCTTTATTAAAAATGAGAATTTAGAATACGCTGTAAATGTAAATTTAGAGAAGGATAGGATTTCTTGTTACATATATATATGAATGAATGTTTGCTTGTGTGTGTATTCTTCGAATACGTATCCAATTTTTTTTTATAACTTTTAATGTATTTACAGAATGACTAGTTTCGATTCATTTTCATCTTTTGGGGACTACAGGAATAAAAAATCTCATCTCGTTCGGTGATCGCAATAGACTTCTTTGCCGAAAGGTGTTCTAATTATTACACCATAGAGTCATGCATTTTCCACCACCGGGGAAATTATGTTCCTGAGACCTGGTCGAAACCACCTTTCATCTTCACTTAGCTCCACTATGAAAAACAGGTTTTTACAGCCCAGGTGATAAGAAACTCTTGAACTTTTTGTAGATCCACAATTAAGGGTTTAACACCTAATATGGTGGAATGGTACATTTTATTACTTGAAAAGAACTTATTGTAGTTTCACTGCTGCATTCTGCTTCAGTTGTCTGCTTCAGTTGTCCATTACTAGAGCAACAAAATCAGTCCAATTTCTGATCTACTCTTCTACCGTTGGCGGACGTGCAGCTATCCCGAAAGCTTCCGTCTAACTAGAGTGACTGAATCTTTTCTGCCCACGTTTTACTGATAAATAATCAGCTTTTTTGACGTCATCAGCTCTTATAGAAAAACAGATGATAAGGACACAAGTGAGCATCTCAAACTAATTACCCTAAACATAGAAGAATGAAAAAAAATAGTAAGTCGGTATCACCTTAGATTTATACTTTAAGTTTTAATCCTTTTAAACTAACCTTTGTAAATATGAATTCTTGGTAAGTAATGAACTTTAGATCGAGAAACTATACAGCAATCTATATATTTCCCTTTCATTAAAAAATATACAATGTTACTTTAGTATATATATATATATATATATATATATTTACTTTAGTATATATATATATATATATATATATATATATGGTGAAACTTCTCTATTCGGTTACCCTTCTAAATGACCACATTTTGTTCAGAACCGATTAAATACTCCATAGAGCCATTGTCATGGAAGAAATCTCTTTTCGACGGCCACCTCTCAAAACGGCCACTTTTTAGGAACCATTACTGGCCACCATAAGGATATATATATATATATATATATAATATATATACACTCTTAGGGAAAAAAAACGACGCACCAAGGGGTAACGCAAATGGGACACAAATTGATATTCATACAGGTTTCGACGGAAAATGCAAAATTTCAAAGTTTGGCGGCCAATAAATGAACATGTGATGCTGCAGCGCATCTTAACTGCGCAACTGGTAGGATATTAAAGAGGAGAAATTTCGATTGCAGGTCACAAATTCTTTGCGAATTTCCTTCCGTGTACTCAGGTAGAGAGTAACTATGCCTCGCATACAGGTGAGCGAACAATATGCCCAGATGTCATCCTTTGAGAGAGGACGTGTAGTTGGCTCAAAGTAGTTGGGCGTCGGTGTTGAGCTTACCATGAATTGGGACCAAGGATCCCAGGCCATACCAGGAGAACCATCCCGAGACCATAATTCCACCTCCGCCGAACCTTACTGTGGGCACAATGCATCCTGGCAGGAGACGTACTCTAGGAAGACGCCAGACCTAGACCCTGCTATCCGAACGGTAGATGGTGAACCTTGATTCGTTGCTCCACAGAACCCGTTTCCACTTATCTACGGTCTACATTCGACGTGCTTTGCACCACATTAACCAACAAGCGTGGTTGGACTTTTGTGATCAAAGGTTTATGGGCGGCAGCACGACCATGAAAACCAAGCAGATGTGCTTCCTTACGAATGGTATTCATCGAAACAACACTCCGGGATGCCTGTTGAAACTCTTGGAGAATGTGGGCAATCGGTTGCGTGCGGTTCTTCCGAATTTCTCTGGACAGCACCCGTCGGCCTGTACCTCCCAGTTTCGTGGATAAGCTGACTCGGAGCACAATCCGACAATCACCGCTCACCTGCCACTTCTGAATCACATAGGCCACTGTCGATTTTGGGTAATTCAGCTCGCTAGATAAGTCCCTTAAGGATCGGCCATTTCTGTGATACCCGAAGATTACACCTTTCTCGAAATCAGATAACTCTGCAATTCTGCATCTTGCATGCAACTAATGCTAATATTGTTTCCTACACGATATTTAATGGCGGAGGGCGTGAACTACATCAGAACCTCAGATATCGTCATTCGCATGGGTGTCCAAATACTTACTGGTCGGTAATGTGTGTGTAACTAACACACACACACACACACACACACGCATATATATATATATATATATATATATATATATATATATATATATATATATATATATATATATATATATATATATATATATTTATATATTATATATATATATATATATATATATATATATATATATATATATATATATTTATATATATATATATATATATTTATTTATATATATATATATTAATATATATATATATATATATTAATATATATATATATATATATATATATATATATATATATATATATACACACTGAAGTGCCACTGAATTAGGGATAGCAAAGCCTATGCAAATTGTGTAGCGCTGCGCATCATGTATGCGCAAGTGAGGGCGCTGTGGTAACTGCATATATAGCGCGTAGTGTGGTTGTTCTGAATTAGTTGTTGTAAATTGCCAGTATGGGAAAACTGCCTGATTTAGACACCTTCGATCACGGACAAATCGTAGGTGCGCGACGCATGGGCCATTCAATTTCCGAAATCGTCAGACAGCTAGGATTTTCAAGGTCGACAGTGTGAAGAGTATACCAAGAATACATGGATGGTGGAAAAAAACTAGCGATCGGGCAAACTGCAAAGGACAATTAGCCTTGACAGTGCGTGGTGATAGACGGCTCAGGCGTATTGTACGTAGCCAGCGAAGCCAAACATTAGCTCAAATTACCACCCTGTTTAATGACGGTGCCAATCGTACAGTCAGTAAACGGACTGTGCAACGCTCGCTTCACCGTATGGGTTTCGGGAGCCGTCGACCTACGAGAGTACCATTGCTCTATACTCGCCATCGGGCTGTACGTCTTGCCTGGGCAAGAGAGCACAAATACTGGAGTGTAGAGGACTGGAAACGAGTAGCAAGGAGTGATGAGTTTCTATTCCGACTACTTAACGCCGACGGGAGGCTGAGAATATGGCGTCAGGCTCATGAAGCCATGGATCCTGCATGCCTGGCTGGAACTGTACAAGGGCATGGTGGCTCAATCATAGTCTGGGGTGTTTTTTCGTGGCACAGTTTGGGATCTTTGGTGCGTGTACCAACCTCCCTCAATGCAATTCGGTACGTAGAGTTGCTGGGTGATCACCTCCATCCGTTTCTGCTGTTCTGTTATCCGTACGGTAATGGAGTTTTCCAGCAAGACAACTGTACCTCTCACAAGTCTCGGTTGGCTACTGGCTGGTTGGATGAACATTCCTCTGACTTCTCTGTCATGAATTGGCCACCTAGAAGCCCAGACTTAATTCCTATTAAGCATCTTTGGAATGTTTTGGAACAAGGCGTGAAAGGCCATCACACAGCGCCAAAGAACCTTACTGAATTATGGACAGCTTTAGCCAATATTTGGCAAGCCATTCCCGTGGAACGTTTCCATAAACTTGTTGAATCTATGCCTCGTCGTGTGGCAGCCGTTATCAAGGCCAGAGGAGGCCCAACTCGTTACTAGGTAGGTATCCCTAATTCAGTGGCACTTCAGTGTGTGTGTGTATATATATATATATATATATATATATATATATA